>JAMPIV010020031.1:0-694887 GCA_024509875.1 Oreohelix idahoensis | reverse complement strand
ATTCGTATATTTATATGTTTATATTTCAGCGGGTTCTCGGTTGGGTGGTGTCTCCGTTAGATTATGCCACGTCATAGAGGTCGTCTATTGTGAGCGTTTTCTGTAGGTGCAAATTTCCGATACTGGAATTTGCTAAGCGACTTCTGTTGCTATTTATGTTAGTTGTAATGACATGTGTTAATATTGTTTTCGTTATTATTTCGCATTCTTTAGTTTTGTTTTGATTTGTTTGTATTTGTTAGCCTCATCTTTACTATAGTTTAGTTTCATACAACATTTTTGTTTATACACTGTGGTGTCATGTATTTTGTTTAATTCCATCGCAGATATCGTCACATTTTTTGTGATATTTCATTAATTTCTGCTTTATTTTTAGTTGATTTCTGCGAACGTTTTTGTATTGTTGCTGATCTTTGTTATTGTTTACATTGTTATTGTTTACATTGTTTACATTGTTTACATTTTCAGTGTTTACACTCTGCTTGTGTTTACATAGTCATTGTTTACAGTTATAGTAATTAATTAATGGGCTATGCTAATGAACTGCTACTACTATACTGATGATAAATGAATGATGAATAGTGTCGTGCACTATTGAATCAGAAGTGCACTTATGATAAAGAATTGATTGTTGACATTTCAAATACAAGTTCTTTGGTTGGAGACTTGTTTTCCCACAGAGACTGGGATAATATAATGTGATGTGAATATACAAGTGCTTAATTAAGACTTGTTACACTTAGGTTTGAAATAAATTAGTTAATTATTTCAGGTTTTGGACTCATATGTTAGACAACATGTCTACACTTGAGTACTTTATTGCACAGGGTAAATCCCTGGGTAAGACTGATGATAAGTTGGAAGAGTATGCTACTGCTCTATATAACAAAGCGCTGAAGTCTGAGGAAAAAAGACCGAAAGCAGAAGCTGAGCAGAAAAAGATAGATTCTGAGAATCTGAGACTGCAGATGCAGGCAGATGAAAGAAAATTCCAAATGGAAATGGAAAAACAGAAAAAGGAATCAGAAGCTGAGGAGAGAAAACTCCAGCTACAACTAGAGGCTGAAAATAAAAGACTTGAAAAAGAAGCTGAGAATAAAAGACTTGAAAAAGAGGCTGAAAATAAAAGACTTGAAAAAGAAGCTGAGAATAAAAGACTTGAAAAAGAGGCTGAGAATAAAAGACTTGAGAAAGAAGCTGAAAGACTTCAAATAGAGGCTCAGGCTGAAGAAAGAAGATTACAGAGAGAGTCTGATGAGAGGAAAGAGAAAGCAAAAATGGAACATGAAGAAAAACTCTTAGCTTTAGAGTTGGAAAAATTGAAATTGATGAACATGAGTAATGGTAATGATTCAAACAAGGGTTCATCTTCTGGTAAGGCTAATAATGATACTTTTAAGATTAAGTTACCAACATTTAGTCCTTCCAGTGATGACATAATGTTCTATCTGGACAGATTTGAACAAGCATGTAAAGCTCATAACATAGACAAAGCAAAATATGTTTATCAGTTATCAGGGATACTGACAGGTAAAGCTCTAAGTATATTAAATATGGTGGATGAACCTGACAAGAACAATTATGAGGTTGTCAGGGCCGCTTTGTTAAAAAAATATCAGCTTAACGAAGACGGCTATCGTCTACAATTTAAAAACATGTTGCCTGAAACTGGAGTTGAATTCTCCGAGTTTATTGCAAGAATACGCATTACTTTCTCACGATGGGTTGAACTATCTAAGACGGAAAAAACTTATGAAGGACTTATGGACTTAATACTTAGAGACAAAGTCATGTCGTCTGTCAATGAGTCTTTCCTTGCTTTCCTTCATGAACGTAAACCTAAAACAATAAAAGAAATGGAGGATTTCTGTTGCCAATACGTAACTGCGCACCCACACATAACCATGGGTAACTCTAAGGTGAAAGAAGGTTTACCAGTTGCTTCGGCAGCACCGTATGGTCAAAACTTTGCTCGTAGATCCCAACAAAATTTTGATAGAAAGAGTAGCGGTAATTTCTGTCAAAATCATGGAAATCAATTTCATGGTGATTCTTCTTCGAAGAATTGGAGACAACCTGATAGTACTCGTTACTATCACCCTAATAATTATAGGCATTTCAAAAGAGGATATGGTAATAGAGGTTATTCCTGCCGAAGACCTCAAAACCAAACAAATAGATGTTCGCATCAATGTGGACATGAAAGTAATCGTGGAAACTGGAATTCGAACCATGATAACAATTACAATAGAGACAATAATAACTGCAGAGATAATAATAACTCTGATAACTTCAGAGGTAATAATAGTCGGGGTAGATCTCAACACAAAAAAAAGAGATATCAGCAGGCTAATTCTGTACAACAGGAAACTCAGGGAGCTTGTAATCAGGTCGTTGATAATAAAAACTTTGACGCGGTCACTGGTTCTGCTTTTGACTTTGAGAGAGCAAACAAATGCCCCCAATGCAGCACTTTATTCGAACCGGGTACCATAACTACTTTGAGTTGTGGTCACCCTCTTCCCGCTCTTCCTGCTGCTGTTGCGCATGACGGGAGGGGTTCTTTAATCCTACATAAGGGTCTTGTTAATGATACTCCGGTCTCACTACTTTTCGATTCCGGATGCACCACTATTGGTGTTAGACAATCGCTTGTAGATCCATCTTGTGCTACAGGAAAGGTTATTAAATGTGTCACATTTGGCGGCACTCTAGAAAAATATCCTACTGCTGTAATTCGCATTGCCACTCCTTTCTTTACAGGAGATGTGCATGCTTGTCTTTTACCTAATCCTATTGCGGACCTTATTATTGGTCGTATTCACGGAGTTAGGGAGTGTACCCCACAGCAGATTGCTGCTTGGGAAGATAATAACATGCAAGCTACAAATGCAGTAGTTACAAGAGCACAAGCTCTACAAACACCCGAAACTTCACTGAATGGTGATAATGAAGTTGATAGCCAAGATAGTCACTTAGTGATTACTCGTGACTCTTTCATAAAATTGCAAGAAGAAGATCCTTCTTTAAAAAAATTCTTCATTCTTGCGAAGAAAGGTGATCCGAATCAGGATACAAATAGAAAATCTTGGATTGCAATGAGAAACGGCGTACTTGTACGTATGGTACAAGATTCGACTACGTCGGCACATTCGCAAATTCTTGTTCCCAAGAGCATGAGAGTGCAAATATTACAACATGCTCATGACTCGCAATGTGCTGGACATATGGGTTTTTCCCGTACGAAGTCGAGAGTCCTTGCGGCTTTCTTTTGGCCTTTTGTCAACAAGGACATTCGTATTTACTGCCGATCATGCAAGGTATGTCAGGAGGTCAAATCTAGAGGACCACGACATGCTGCGCCTATCCAGGCTGCTGACATTCCTATTCGGCCGTTTCAGAAAATGGCCATAGATATTATTGGCCCTTTTAAGGTGAAGTCGGCCAGAGGACATCAGTTCATCCTTACATGTGTCGATATGTGCACACGTTGGCCAGAGGCTATTCCTCTTAAGAGCATATCTACTACAGATATCGCAGATGCTCTTTGGTTGATATTTTCTCGCTTGGGGTTCCCCAGAGAAATATTGTCAGACCATGGCACTCAACTCATATCTGACACTATGTCACAGGTAATGTCTACCTTACATATTGAACGATCTCTCAGTAGTATCTACCATCCTATGTCTAATGGGTTAGTTGAGCGTCTGAATAGAACGCTCAAGACTTTGCTTGGTAAGATAACTGAAGATCATCCTCAAGATTGGGACAGGGTTTTACCCGCGGCTCTCTTTGCCTATAGAGAAGTCCCTAATGAACACACAGGATTTTCTCCCTTCGAACTTGTCTTTGGCGCGCGTCCGCGCGGCCCTATGTCTTTATTACACGATCTCATCACTGCCGATGATATTAGTGATGAAAATCAATCCTCATATGAGTATGTTATTGCTCTGAGGCAAAAGATCATTGAGGCATGTAAACTAGCAACTGCTTCATCAGAAATTGCTAAAGAAAAGGCAAGGCAGTTTGCTAACAAGAATAGATGTCTACGACAACTTTGTCCAGGTGACAAAGCATTCGTCCTACTCCCCAGTATGGAAAATAGACTTCTTATTGCATGGAAAGGTCCGTATGCAATAGTCTCTCGGATTTCCGATGTTGACTATGTGGTCGATATTGATGGAAAGCATAAAACTTTCCACATAAACATGCTTTCGGAATTTCACGAACGTCCGGACTATTTGCTGCCTATTTTCCAGGCAACGGATGATGCTCCTGCACCTCACGGTCATTATTCATCCCTGTCTGTCATACAGGATGAGGAATCTACCTTCTCTGATGTCAATCTTCCCCTTCCAGTGGTTCCATTACATTCCACGGAATCTTGGAAAAACGTTTCTGTTTCTCCTAATCTTTCTGGTGACGAACATCGACGAGACTTGTCGATGTTACAAACATTTCAGGATGTTCTCACTGACATTCCTGGACACACAGATGTCATAGAACATGACATAATTCTTACCGACAATAATCCAATTAGGGTTAGGCCTTATCCTATCCCTATACACTTTCAGTCGCAAGTGGAAAAGGAATTGGATGAAATGATTCAATTAAATATATTTGAACCATCGACTTCACCATATTCTTCTTCCATGGTTATTGTCCGGAAGAAGGATAAGAACATACGAATTTGCGTTGATTATCGCAAATTGAATCAGGTCACAAAGTTCGATGCTGAACCGATGCCTTTGTTAGAAGATCTACAAGAATGCCAATCTTCCCTAGACCAGATCAAGAATATATTTTCTTCTCCTCCCATCCTAAGATTACCTACTCTTGATAGGACTTTTGTTCTTCGAAGTGATGCTTCATCCACTGGGATTGGAGCAGCACTGATGCAAGAATATGCAAATACTCTGCATCCTGTTATGTACATTTCTAGAAAACTAAATGCGGCAGAGAGGAACTACTCGGTTTTAGACCGTGAGTTGTTAGCGATGGTTTGGTCAATTCTCAAACTACAAAGATTCCTCCTGGGCGCACATTTCATTCTAGAGACTGATCAGAAAGCTCTTACAGCTATTCAGACTAAGAATTTGAAGAGTTCGAGATCCACTCGATATGCTATAGCTCTTCAACCTTTTCACTTCACGGTACGAGCTATCCGTGGTGCGGATAATGTGATGGCTGACATTTTGTCTAGATGCCCACATGACTCCAACTAATACTTCTGTCCTATATTTCCATATATTACAGAGTCATAACACACCTATATTTCTACAATAGATTAGCACATCTGTACTTACTTTATATGTACACACTATCGTGCTTTGTTATCATCTTAATCTGTTCGTTTTTTAAGATGATAGAGGAAGACTGAGTGGTTAATATAAGGGCCGTTAGTTTACTAAACAGCCACAATTATTAATAATGTATTGTACCTTATGAAGCATATTAGTTATTAATTAGCATTATATTGCTTGTACTTTCTCAGAATATCATTGATGAGCTGAGGACTTACCTTACTATTATCAAGCATGACGAGTTCTAGATTGTGTACTTACCCTCGGAATGCCAGAGGATATGTCCTGGATCGTCATATACTTTAACTTTACTATGTACTTATGTCATTACATGTCAAATAATGTACTAATTAAATTTTTCTATCAGATTTGTACATCCATATTTTTTAAGACAATATTAGAGTATGCTATTTAATGATGATTATGGTAACTTGCATACGTATATTGTGTTTGCATGCTAACGTGATGTGTTTTGGTGACACCTCCCCGATATGAATATTTTTTGAGACATATTTATTTTTCTGTTGAGGTATATCCTCACCAGACACTCTATATTTAGCCTCATGTTAGGCAATTTAATTAATTATCCGCGCATAATTCGTGCGTTTTGAGCCGCTTATCGCATGCTCTTGGATATTTAAAAAAAAAAAAAAATATGTTCCACATTTTTTTTTTAATCGGGAGGAGGTGGTGATATGTTGCGTGAGAAATTCTCGCAACATCGTTTTATTACAATATATATTTTGTAACGCAAGGGCAACAACTGCTTGAAATTTATAGTCACTTTTCTCGGTAAGCAGTTGTCTCCTCGCGTTGGTATTGAATGTAGTTAAGTTTGCTATGCGTTCTTGAATCATGTCCATGTATGGACTGGCTAGGCCGTTTTCTCAGAAAACGGTTGGCAACCTGTTGGGTTATCCTTTTAAGGTAATCATTCTTACGCTGGTTCGTAGTAAAGGTCCTTGCGTCGTAAGTTCTGAGCTGTGGTCAATTTGCGCTGGACTGCGCATGACTGGTCTTGCTTCTTTGTCGATCGATTTCCGCCCACCAGTCAGTGAGCGATTTGAATAGCGAGGAAGATGCCTCGCTGAGAGAGGATCTCCACTATTTTTTGTTCTGTCAGGAATGTGAAGTCCTCTTAATGGATATTTCGTTTATTCGAGATAGTACCTCTAGTGTATTTCCACATGCCGGGAGGCGTAATATTTCTGTGTATTTCCTGAAGGCAAGGTAAATTAACTTTTCATTAACTCTATCGATTTTTGGTCGTGAGCGACGTTTGATTCATAGCCTGTCTTCGAAAGTCGTCGTCACGAGATGTTTTCCCAGCTCACATGTTGCTGTATTGTACTGCATCGGTTGATGCATGTCCCAAGGACCATTACTTGCTACTTTGTTACATGAACTAGGTTTGGAAACCTTTGTTATCTAGAGGATATTTTTGAGGACATTATTTATACTTCAGCAGACGTGCCTGTCTTGCTGAAGTCAGATTAAGGAGAGTGAACTGATCTCATACGTCTGGTTATCTCCTGGCTGTTATAGAAAATGATGGAGTTTTTCACCTGACTACATTTACAGCACTATGAAATATAACATGCATCTGACTCATCATTGTAATGCTGTCTACCGTCCATTGCTGTATTGAATATGTTGCTGTGATAATGACTGTTTGATGTGCCTACATATTCGCGTAACCATTTTGTCACTGGGGCGTCCACAATAAATAATGAAGAAAAACGTCATCGGCTGTTACAAGAATCATTGACTTTATACGTCGTGAGTTTACTGACGTCCTAATGTGGATTGCCCTGTTATTTTGTATGATCATTGTTTGACTGAACACATCTGCACACTTCACAAAACCAGACCACGGGCACCATCACTCAACCCATGGTGCACGCGTCATTTGGCGGCCAATTACTCAATCGTAATATAAATTGGGCGTCATCACCCCACCTCTCCGTGCTTGGGGGCAATAATAGTCTGCTCTGACACAACGTTACTGCACGGATCCACTCTGGTAAAATCACCAACTTAGTTTACACCGCCTTGGTGACAACTGAAACTCACAGCTCTGCAATCAAAGTATTGGCTATGTGTCAAAAGTCCATTCTCTAACCATGTCTGGACACAACACTACACAACAACAACACCATATAGACAGGTCAGATCTCTCTGACCATACAGCACATTTTACCATGGTGGTTTGACATCAGATAGGTCCTCCCAGACTACAGATTCTGAAATATGTTTATTAGTTTCCTCCCTCAAGGTCGCGATTTTTGTGCAAATAGTGAGATGTTTGATTCAATGCAGTCTTTCGCTGTTGTGAACAACACAGTCTTTTGTCAATGTCTTCATTATTATCTATCCGTCTGTATAATTAAAAGCATATTATTTCACTGCTCAGAATGGGCCATCCGGCCAGCTAATTTTTATATTCCTAACATTAATATTAAGAAAAAGTTACTTTTTGTTTGAATTTTGTAATATTTCAAGCATCTGCGTTTAGCCGCTGAATTCAAATAAAAGGCTTGGTATCGCAAAAGCGTCCAATAAATGACTGTGGCGTATCATATCCAAGGTCCCTTCTGTCGAATTCCTTACTTTATGTCAACTTGGAAGGGGGGGGGGGGGTGGGGGGGGGGGGGGGGGGGGGGGGGGGGGGGGGGGGGGGGGGGGGGGGGGGGGGGGGGGGGGGGGGGGGGGGGGGGGGGGGGGAAACGTGACTTTTCCTCCTTGCCCCACCAATTTGCGTCCATTAACCTCGCTAGTTCAAGTACGCGTTCAGTCAGATTTTTGTCTTTTGATCCTCGTTCCGTTTTGCCTTCAAGTCTAACACCTGATGACCCGCGGCGCGGGCGATCATGTATTCCAGCAGCTTACGCATTGGTTTTTATCCTTACATTTTATCCTTTGGAGATATTTTTACGTTGTATCACTTGTTAATTTTATGACACCATCCACACGGGATTTATGTGCAGGAGCCGTTCAGATTATTCAGTCAAGTTTCCGGTCGTAAACATTTCTTCAAACGCCGACGCCCGGGTTTGAACCATGAACACCTGGTCGCCAGTACAACGTTGTAGCCATTACACCAGCGCGGCTCCCCACGTGCAGGTTAGAGTGACCCAGTTTTTGGACATTTAAAAAAAATTAACCTAGTGCACACAGAAATGTATACACATTTCTCTGATTTTAGTTTTAGTGACATTTTCAATTGTCTTTACAGTTTGCCAATCATTTATATAAACATTGTCTAAACTGAATGGTGGCCCTTAACTTTTGTCCAGTAGTATATATATATATATATACATTTAGAGTTATTAAAAAGTATGTGTACACACTTTACAAAATTAATATTTCATGAACAACATACACAATTATAATTGTCTTTATCACATTTTAAAGCTAAGAGATAGACAATTTTGTCACAGTAACATACATTTAGTTTAAATGTTCAAAATGTCCATCATCAGCATGAATACATGAGCGACGTCTCTCATCAACTGATTCTTCAAATCTTTTAGAATAGTCTTTCTTTCTTCACAAGTTAATTGAGTATTCTTCTTCATTTTTCCTTTAGCTGAAAAAATATAGCAAAATTATTTCATTGTGAAAAGATTGTCTATCTCTTAGTGGTAATGATAACTAACATTGTGTATGTCGTTCATGAAATGTAGATTTTTAAAGTGTTTGTACACAACTTTGAAACACCCTGGATGTACGGTTTTCTGTGTACGCAAACTTACAATGAGATTCACTTGGACCTTTTCAATGTACAAATAAAATGTGTACTCGAACTCATTTTCAATTAAGGATGTCTTGCTGCTGCAGCCACACTGACCATCATGTGGCGGCAGAAAGGGTCTGTCACAATAGCGCCACGCAGAGACTTGACATTCCTGTGGAGAACACTCAGTTGTATTCATTATCTTTTTTTCCGATAATCGCTAACCCAGTGCTAACAGTTCTTCAGCCCATTTCCATAGATACATACATACATACATGCATACATGCATAAATGCATGCATGCACGCGCGCGCGCGCACGCGCACACACACATACACATACACACATGCATACATACATCACTCAGCTCCCAGACAAGCATAGACCTTCAACAAACGTATGTCAAGTCTTTGTATCAGCTCATGGTCTGTCCATATCTTCTTCATTCTTTTCATGTCTTGTCTGTCGTTCCCTTCTCCAAGTGTTTTTTTAGTCTCACTCTTTCTATCCTACCCTGGAGATTCCAGAACAAGGACTGCCTTGTAATGCTATCAACAGTCAATACTTAGTATCCATGTGTCCAATCACTCATCTCGGTGTTGGACAGAGGGCTTTAACAAATTCAAGCCAAGCATTCTGCTCATGGTTTTTCCACCTTATGTCTGCCTTCTTATCCCTTATCGGTGTGAAATTATGTCCCTTCTGGTTGTCTTATCATGTCATTGTTGTGCTGTATCTACGTTTTAAGCAATACAATGGACCGCCTTGACGTTTAAGAATTCCTTTTACATTGAAATTGATTTTCTTTAATTTCTTTCAATTTCCAATTAAATTAAACTTCCTCTTGCATTTTGTATCTCCCTCCCCCCCCCCCCCCCCCCACCCCCCCTCCCCCCCCCCCACCCCCCCCTCTCCACCCCCCCCCCCCCCCCCCCCCCCCCCCCCCCCATGTGTGATTGCGTAGAATAGAAGGAATACAGTGATATGACTAGATCACCAATGTGGAACGGATGACAAACCAGATAAGGCCCGGCGGGACAATAGATGAGAAGAATACACTGAAGGTGGATAGGACACACACACACACTGAGGAAGCCTGCTGGTATCATTAAAAAAAAGCAGTCCTTGTTCTATAATCCTCAGGGAAGAAGAGACACCAAAGAACGCATGAAGAGGAGAACAGAGGACAGACATGAAACGAACGAAGAAGACAGGGCAAGACCTTGATTTGTTGGAACGAGACAAGAAAATTCCACATATTTGTTTAAAGCCTATGCTCCTCTGGGAGCAGTAGGGGGATTGTAATAATTGTGTATCTTCTTCTTTATGTACCATGCCTAGTGGCGAAGGAGATCATGTCTCTCCACAACTTCCGGTCTCCAGTATAATTTATCAATTCTGCTGTTGACTTCTTTCCATGCCACGATGTCAAACTGTCCAGTATTTGCTTTCTCTATCTTCCCCTATCTCTTTTTCATTGCAATATTACCTGTTGTTACGATATATTCCAGCTTTCCTCTTCTGATAACATACCCCTAAAAAAGTATACATACAAAATTGTGTATACAAGCATATAATGAACATCAAAAAACTATTTCTCAGAAGAGGTTTTGAAATGTGAGTTATTAACAGCCAAAATACTTTCATTTTAAACATACACTTACACACAAACACCACACACACATAGTATAATAATCATCACCATTCCCTTGGCTCCTTTAGCATCATGGAGCCACTATTGTAGCTAGTTCCTTTAGCATCATGGAGCCACTATTGTAGCTAGTTCCTTTAGCATCATGGAGCCACTATTGTAGCTAGTTCCTTTAGCATCATGCAGCCACTATTGTAGCTAGTTCCTTTAGCATCATGGAGCCACTATTGTAGCTAGTTCCTTTAGCATCATGGAGCCACTATTGTAGCTAGTTCCTTTAGCATCATGGAGCCACTATTGTAGCTAGTTCCTTTGCTTGACAGTCTGCACTACATCATTCATGTTGTCTTGCAGCAGGGGCTTCTGTACCATATGTATTTATCATGAGGTTGCCAGCCCATACCCAATCTCATATTAGGCACCTTTTACGATATGTATATATACCAGTGTCAAAGCCCGTCATAAGACGGGAATTAAATGCAAAAGCACCAATACCTAACGGCAATTTTACTTATTCAAAAGTATAAAAATAACAAAAACCACTCTGCATCACGACAGTACACGAACTACATAGCAGCAGCGAGGATCCCAATGTGTGTATACGGGATCACACATTCTATAAATATTTTTGCGCACACCATCATTTGCGCATTCTACAATAAGTGTTACTATTTTCGGGAGAGGACATATAAGGGAATCAATACAATTAATGTCTAAATATCAAGTTGCATCCCTTAGCGTTACTGGCAGAAAAAGATGGGATTATATATATATATATATATATATATATATATATATATATATATATATATATATATATATATATATATATATATATATATATATATATATATATATATATATATATATATATATATATATATATATATATATATATATATATATATATATAAAGACAAGGTACCATGCATGGCACGTATTCATAAATCCTCACAAATGTAAAATTCTGGGGAAAATATCTCGTGTTACATCTTTCTCCGCCAATAAATTGCTTCTAAAACAGTATATCTAATTTTTAACAATGGTTTAATAACCATATCTCTATATAAGAGAGCGTCCAATGGGCACAGCGGTTAGAGCGCTGGCCTCTCCGCGACTAAGGCGCCGGGTTCGAAACACTGTATACTCACGTTCAAGTCTACCCAGCTGTAAATGTGTACCTGACTCTACTTTTGAGGTAGGGGAGGAAAAGACGGCGAGGAAGGGACCTAGTCACCCCCACCTCTCGAAGCTGGACCTAGTTTAGTGAAGTCTTTAACACTTCACTGCCCTCTGGCAGTATCTGCTATGGGACTATCTTTATTTTTTTTGTTTAATCTCTACATTGTTACGGCATGCCAAGAAGCTAAATGGTAGTCTTCACACAAATACAATGTAACACTTACGACGTTGCCATGAGAAACAATTAAGCGAGATTCACTGAATTGCTCAATATCCGGTAAAGTTATCCTGTGGGGAAAATTAAGAAGAAGTTCAATTTCCAAATCATATCTATATCACACCATATATTTTCTTGATCTATTATTTATCTTAAGAAATGTGTCGTTACCGAAGTAATTATTACATTTGTTCAAATTATTGTAGGGAGATGAGTAACTCGATTACATTTACCAGACAGCAAGGTCTTCAATATTTGGACTTGCGTCCTAAAAATAACCGACGTTTTCTAGGTTGAGCGGGGCGCATCTCGCCACAACGAGGCAAAACTCCTACTTAAAAAAAATGATAGAACGAGTGAAACGCCAGAATAATAATAGGCATTAATTACGTTATATGTTTGAAGGCAATATAAGATGTCATACATCAATTTCTATAGTATGTATAGTGGTGATTACACTATGCAGGAATGTATTACGTTATATGTTTGAAGGCAATATAAGATGTCATACGTCAATATTCTATAGTATGTACAGTTGTGATTATACCATGCAGGAATCTATTACGTTATATGTTTGAAGGCAATATAAGATGTCATACGTCAATATTCTATAGTATGTACAGTGGTGATTATACCATGCAGGAATCTATTACGTTATATGTTTGAAGGCAATATAAGATGTCATACGTCAATATTCTATAGTATGTACAGTTGTGATTATACTTTGCAGGAATCTATTACGTTATATGTTTGAAGGCAATATAAGATGTCATACGTCAATATTCTATAGTATGTACAGTGGTGATTATACCATGCAGGAATCTATTACGCAGAAGCAAAATTAGTTTTGCATTTTAAAAAGACAAACTATTTGTCATTGTCGTAGATTTGTGATAGGTGATTAAGACTTAGGTTGGCCCCTTCTGAATAGACACAGACATAAGTGATAGCTCAGTGGGAGGTGATAACATAGAAATAGATTTCACGAGTGAGGTGGAGGAAATATAGTAGATTCTGTCTCTGACACTCGAGAAGCTTCTCTAAGTCAGCCTATCATATACAACAGAGTTAGATTAGTCAGACAAATCTAATATAATATATAGTAATATATATATATATATATATATATATATATATATATATATATATATATATATATATATATATATATATATATATATATATATATATATATATATATATATATATAACAGCAGGCTGATCACCTGCTTGTCAGTCACTCAGATTACGGAAACAACAATTAATTTTTTGTTGTACCAATAAACGCCACTAGGCGTAACGGAACAACAGTTAATTTCTTGTTGCCCTAAGGCGCCACTAGGCGTATTGGCCACGGACTGCTTTGTCGGTCAGTGGCTAAGGACGGAAGAAGAGAGAAGAATATATATATATATATATATATATATATATATATATATATATATATATATATATATATATATATATATATATATATATATCCCATACACACACACATAAGTGACTACAGTAGACACACAGAGGTGAAACTATGACAATGGAAATATAGATAATTGGGAACGAACTGACCGACACACTGGAATAAGTTTATGTGAAGTTTAATTATCATAATAAACTTCCATCACAACATATAAAATTACATCAAACATATACAAATAGTCATAAAGTCAATGAATTGCTACAAGAATGATAGACCCACTGGTATGATCCTTTCCCTCGATGTATAGCCCACAGTCTTGTTAGAAGAAAAGTGATAGCCCCAAGGAGTCACGAATACATATGATTTAGTCTAAGATTTCCCTTTAAAGGTATGAACAGACTTGGATACTCTGATCTATCCTAATGTGACGGTGCGAAGACGATGTGTGAAGGAGAATAAGGATTTGTGTGTAATGTTGTCGTCACTCTCTCTGGCCTACTTTCACACACGTTCCGCAGTCACAGAAAAACTCTTGATGACAGGGGTCCCACTTTTATTAATGAAACCCTATCAGGTAGCACAAGAATCATACAGAAACAATGTTGTCCGCAAGTTTACTTTGAAGACAATTCCTAAGCAACACCATATAACCAAGCTATTTAGGTAACACCATCTAATAACCCAGCACAGACTGCTGGACTCTGAAATAAAATGAAACAAAATAAACTAGCATCGTACTAATGGACAAACATCATCTACTTAATAATACATACATCTGTGTGAAATTATGCAAGTACATACACTTAAATGACCATGTGTGTGTGTGTGTGTGTGTGTGTGTGTGTGTGTGTGTGTTCATGCAAGTCTGTATGTATGTGTAATCAACAATAAACATATCTCAATCAACAACAATGCCTTCATACGCATATTAGATACTAACTCCATCATCACGCGAGATAAAACTTAAATGAAGCACTTTTATCTATGATGAAATATTCCACACAGCGCACTGGTCTAAATGACATCAATTTATCAGTATCTTAGAGGTCTAGCTGCTCTAAAGAAAAAGGAGATATATACTCTATTCTTACAGCTCTGTACTAAATGTAATAGGCATAGGCTACTCACGGAGCTAGAGGGTATGCTAATCTTTCTCTCACAATAATCACTGATGTAACATTAACCACACTTACGGCTCACAAGAATGCAATATAACCATTATTTAACACTACACAACTAATAATAAAAATGGTAATAAATACACACTTGTATACAGCGCAATGCGACACTAGAATTCCTCTTATAAATTCACTTAGAACTTTACACATTTAACACACAGTCTCACTGTTGAAAATAGCGATGAGATATACGTGAAATTACACTTAAATACACATAAATCGCCAGTCAGCTTCTATCAAGCTATAGATAGACAAACGCTACAAAGCATTAACTTTTAAATCTGAAAGTCTAATATTACTAAATCTAAAGTATTATAAAAATGTACTTATATGCAAGCATACTTCTATGTCGTTAGTTCTCTTAGCACAGACGCAACTATGCAAAAGCCCAAACCTCAGTTGGTTATCGTACGAGGGCGCATTTTGCACAAGAACGATCTTGCTACTTCTCAGCTCTCTCACTGAAGCCTCTCACTGTTTCAGTTTAAATATTCTTCTCCACCCCTGTACACATGATAGCCGCCACGTCAAAACGTCAGGGAAAGCTCCACCCATCCCTCTAGGGAGCAAATCAGGAGTCCTATGCTCAGTATGGATGACATGAGATCACATCTTAGTCAAGAAAGTCTTCCTAATCGACACAACTCAAGGTCCGCCCACTAATGGGCTGTTACATCCCACGATATTCGTTGCCCTACTCACACTTCTTACGGTTTCGTGCTCAAAAGGTGTTTTCTTCTGGTGTCAGACAGCGCCAGGATGTCTGACAACCGATGGCTGTCTCCCACGTCTCACACGTCTGTCTTCTTCACGGATGGCGAAGGTGTGTTTCGTTTAAATCGCCCATTACCAGGTGAGAATGCCAACATGAGCACAAATTCACACCGTAGACTAGATCGACAACTAATTACTCAGTCTAACATTACATCTTTCTGGCCACAAGGTCACACTAAGGACAATATTGTTAGCAACAAAACTTGCATACAGAAATTTAAGACAGCAAAATGGGTGCCAAAATACAACAATAAAGGAATCACTCAGTCCTGCATTCACTCTATTCAGTCAGCCGTGATCACGTGCTTTCATTCGTACTTTCAGCTTTGGTAGCAACTTCTGGAAACACAATTTTTAGGACATGCACATACAAAATCTCCAATGGTAGTCTTGGCCAAGAGAACACCAGTTCCAAAAAGACGGGTTGAATTCACTACTTCAGGGAACGTTTTCTTGGTTATTCTTATTTATGGATATCTGTGTAAGTCACATTAAAATTGTCCAGGCACGAACGTTAACAGCGAGCACAGTGTCAATAGCTTAGGTTTCTAGTAATTAGGAATGTCAGGTAACTGCCTTCTCTCAGTATAGGACTTTATTTGGTCACACCACCACTAGTCACAACTCCGTCGGAATGTTACTGATATTAATATTTTGCTTGCCACAAGGGCTGAAATGTACTTGAGGTTATTCTCTGGAAGAATTAAATCAGGCTCGAGGGGCCCGTTACTTCATTAAATCTTAAAAAAAGTTTATGTAATGGGTACTCTGTCGTTCTGGATGCCAATGCAATCTAGACAGGTTTTATTTTATACACCCAAGTCTTTAAGAAAAAATGTTTTAGTTCTTCACAGATATTTCTCCGTAAAAAACGCTGGCAAAGTTGGGTTACCCCAGTTTTCACTGAATAAAGAAAAAAACAACATATAAAATACTTATACATACTATGTACTCGGTTATAACTTACATTATAAATTGCAAGCAGAGAGCTTGACTTATCGTTTAAAACTCCCGTGAAATAAGGTATAATTCATAAAATCAATCATCATGAATTAGAAATACATACGTATTTCTCCAATACTCAATGATGAATCAGTGCAGTTATAAGTTAGTTTTAAAATATTCTCGTCTGAGTATCTAGCAGTTAAATTAAATTTATTTTATAGCCACTTAAATCACTCACAAAATACTAGATATATTATATTACATTAGGATAGATCAGAGTATCCAAGTCTGTTCATACCTTTAAAGGGAAATCTTAGACTAAATCATATGTATTCGTGACTCCTTGGGGCTATCACTTTTCTCCAACAAGAACTACGAGTATCGCAACTAAACTAAGAGTTTCACTTATAACTATAAGTATCTAGAACGAAGCGATCACGTCTACTGCAACTTGGAGATTGGATGAAATCAAGTTTTCTACTCCGGGGTAGATATATCTTAAACAGACAAAGGATCCCACGTTATTTCGCAAACCCCCGTCCCCCCCTCTCCTCTCTTAACTAAGACGCAGGCCATAACTGCCACAACGCTTCTTCGACACCTCTCCCGACTACTCTCATTTCTGAGAGCAGCAGATTTGGCGCCTACTCACACCTAACACCGAGAAATTTAACCGTAGAGCGCCGTGTCAGATGAAAATGTTAGACGATATGTCTGCCATCCCATGTCTATCGAGACGAATTTCACAGTATTTCGCCTCGTCCAGGGACTGACACGATTATGCAATACAATGCGTTACCAGTATGAGAAAAGAAACGGCAAAGTCAGAATGGGAAAATAATATTTGTCGCAAACGAACGAATGCGAAAAAACCCCAGAAAACGGATAAAAGAGCGATAATAAAGTAGAGGGCACGGGTAGAAAAGAAAAGAATATAGAAAATTTATTGATCATAAATCTCTATGCGACAGTCATGTGCGTGGTATGTCTTTTATCAATACTCTTTAGCTTCTCAAAGAAGCAGAGGCCTTGAAGAAGATTATGTCACGTGCCATTAGTTCAAGTTCTTTCCACGTCTTCCTGATCATTTTCATTTTTTAACTCCAGTTTTCTTCTCGGTGTGTTGTTAGTTTACATCAGGTCTCTCATGCCCTGGGGATTCCAGAATAAGAATTGCCTTGTAATGCTATCAACAGGTTTCCTCAATGAGTGTCCTATCCCTTGCCAGCGTCTTTTTCTCATCTTTTGTTCCACTTGCACTTTCAGAAAGACTAAGTAACACAGAAACCATTATCATTCTTCAAGTTGTTTGTTGAAAAGAATAATATTTTATAAATCCCAACACTCATATACATGGTACATCTTGCAAGGGTGTGTAATATAGAAATCATCAATATTCTTCAAGCTATTTGTAGTAAGCAATCTTTTTATCCCGTCTGTCATAGACATGGCATCCTTTGTGAGACTGTGTAATAGAGAAACCGTCAACATTCTTCAAGCTATTTGTAGTAAATAACTTCTTTTTATTGCGGTCGTCATGTGCATGGTATATTTTGTAAGTCTATGTAATATTGTTATTGTTATTCATAATCGACGTCATAGCACTCTGGGAAAACCCATAGGTGCTCAGTCTCCCTCAGCAAACGTCGAAGGTGTAGCGTAATGGAAAAATGCCTTGTTATGATAGAAAGAAGGGAATTATAGGCAGCCAATCAGAAGCCGCGAACGCTCGTTTGCGACGAGCCGGTTCACAATGGCGTATAAACAAAGGGAGAAATTGTGCATAGGAGTACGTAGACTTAGATAGGTTCAAAGAGAATGGATGGACGGAAAGACATGATATTAGTTTTGTTTGGTGAAGAAGAAGACCACCTATATGCATGTCAAAGGAAAAGTTGCTACATTATTTCGTTTTAGAGATAATTGAAGGTAAATGTGCCATCATGATGAAAACTGTTGTATCGATCGACTTCGGAAATTAATATTAAATCGAAGGCAAATCCAATTACGGACGACCATTTACATAAATGAAGATAACGATTGTACATATAAAAGGAGACAGGAATGACAGTGATCCACACGCTGGTTGAACAGAACGAGCGCGTGTTATGGACCATGCTAAGCACAGATTCCCCACATCAGCGAGAAAAGCTAACATTAAGACTGCAGTTGGTACCGTACTCTCTCATACGTCCGCGCTCAACCTATAAAAGCAAGCGGTGGATCTTTCAAAATCGTACGGAGCGCAACGTACAAATCAGAAGATAGACGGACTGCTGGAGGTAGAGAGAGCAGCGTGACTGGAAAGCTTATTCTTCATAGGTTACTGTTCTGGTTTGGAACAGCAGGATCTCGAACTGAAATCCACTCATGACTCACTTCAAGAATAAGGAGCACCTCGGTGGGATTCTGTTCATGCACTGACTCCATCAGGTGTGGGTTAGCCTAGTGCAGGGTCAATAACCAACCGCTGTGAAAACTACTTGTGTAGACCAGAAGAGATGTACCAGATCACTGAAGCTGAGTAAACTACAGTATATGTGAATATGCTACAACCAGTGTGAGAGTCAAAAAGAAAAGATCAAAAGAACAATAAAAGTGTTATGATGATAACTGTTCAAATTCAGTATTCAAGACAAGTGACATTTTAGTCTTAGATGAAAATTGAAGGAACATTCTATTTAGTTTGAAGATTTCAACAATGACTTTTGTTTATTTAACACTTACAACTTAACTGTAAATAAGTGTGAAATTAATCTTTTATTTCATTCACTTTCATCATTTTTCATCATTCATAATTGCATAAGAAGATAATAATGATAGATGTACATAAATGATTCAGTAATTGTATTCATCTGACTTATCAATTTTATATTGTTGCAGTTTGAATTTTACTGAATTGTTACTTATCATAGGTTAGTTACATAGCAAAGGTGGCATCTTAGGCTCTGACTTTAATCTGAAATACTATCTGAAGCAGAGACCTTCACAGCCGTGACTATCCTGTGATACCAGTGCTCTTTTCGGACACTGAGGATATATTCTTGTCAGAGAGAATCTTCTTCTGTTCTATCAGTATCTAATACTGACAACGATCCTCATTAAAACCTTTCGCAACAGATGAGTATCAATGTCAATTGTTCCTGTTGCGCGCTGCTTGTATATTCGCCGGATGCATCCTCTCTTACGGTCATCACTGCCAGTCTTATACCTAATGCCAAACTCCAGCAATCTTAGCCTTTATGATTCATCGATTGCAGTGTCATTCTGTTAGGGGGTCTAAGTGGCTAAGATGTACCACGTCCACCTCGAATTCTAGAAGCCCCGGATTCGATTGCCGTTTGAGGGAATTTATTTTATAGAAAATATTTTTTTTAATAACCAGTGGTCCTAATGATGTCATACTCCCCCCTGGTCTCCTGGGTAGTGAGATCGGATGCCTAACTTCTCGGATAAGGACGAAAAGATAAGAGGTCCCGTGTGCAAGTTCTGCACGATAAAAATCCCACGGCAGTTGAAAATCGTAAAGATTTGACAAATTGGGACGCTGCCCTGGAAAAATTTAAAAATTAGAAACCTACCCAATACAAAAGTATTTATAGAATGCGTGATTCCTATATACATACATTGGGAATCTCGTCGGTGCTGCGAAATTTGTGCACTGTGCTGAGATCCTCCATGTGTGATCTAAGGAAGGAGATCGGAGCACTGATGGAGTTGTCCGTGTGCAATGAAGATAGTCCTTAAATCCACACCAAACCCAGTGTCATTCTCTAATAGGCGATCATTAATTGCCATCAGCATCTCTCCCGTGTCTATATCCAATGCACCTACTATAGGTGCTCTTAAAGCTAGTCTATTAGCTCTTTCTGTGTAATATAAAGACCATAAATATTCTTACAAGCATTCGGTAGTAAACAACCATCATCATCATGTTCCTTTGCGCGTCTTATGGAGCATCGTGTCAAGACTTCAGCTGGTCCCCATGAAGTAAGCGTTCACCAAGTATTCTCACGCGCTGTCCCACATGTGGTTTCTCTGGCAATTTGATTGACATGATGAGGTTGTCAACCCGATACACAACCTCATATGAGTTGCCTTGTACGACATGCCTGATGACGCAGTAGTCCTGTGCTTTCTGTCTCCAAGAAGAGACACCAGGGAACTTGACAGGACGGGAAAGAATAAATACAATACAACTCTTAACTAGCTTGTACGGGAGCCGCGCTGGTGTAATGGTTACCACATTGCGCTGGCGATCAGGGGTTCAAGGTTCAAGCCCGGGCGTGGGCATTTGAGAGAGTGTCACCGATCGGGATGGTGTCCGTCGCATTGGAAGATGATCGCATCCCGAAAGATATCTTCTACGGACAACTGGCAGATGGCAAAAGAACAGTTGGGCGACTGCAGCTGAGGTTTAAAGATGTGTGCAGATAGAGACATGCTGGCACTGGACGTAAATCCAGCAACGTGGGAGGATGAAGCTGCCGATCGCACCAAGTAGCGAAACTCTGTACGGCGCCACCTCAGATTGGGCGAAAAGTAGCTCTCACAGTAAGCAGAATAGAGAAGAAAACGTCGAAAGGAACTCCAAGAAAATAAGCAGCTGAGGGCTGTCTCTTCAGGGGCGTATTCCCATAGTCAATTATGACTGAAGCTGCTATTATTATTATTATTATTATTATTACAATAATCGTCAGGTAATTTGCAATAAAGAATAATAAAAACAAATCCCTATTGTCATGTTCATGGCACTGGGTCATTGAAAAGCCACTGCCAAATATTAAATTGTTATTTTTTCAAACGTCTACAACTAACATATATGAAACAAACATCGAAGACAATTAAGTGCTATTATATTGCTCTTAAATGATATATCACATCAACACTACAATGCAACAGAAGATCCGGTTTGTTCGACATCTAATTTCATAGCACTCAACACATTTTGCTGTCTTGTAACGTCAGTTCATTGTTATTTTTGATTCCATTTTGTTTGTACGGTTTTGTTTTTCTTTACTTGGATCAACAAATTGAAGTTGAAACTAAAATGAATTGTTGTTGATTGTTCTGACAATTAATTTTTGGTTTTGGTTTTTAAAGACTGTCTTCGTTGCACACAGACAACTCCATAAGGCTCCGATCTCCTCCCTTAGATCACACTAGGAGGATCTCATCACAGTGCACGAACTCCGTAGCACCGGTGAAAATCCTAATGTGTGTAAATATGAATCACACATTCTACGAGGGGCGTTCAGAAAGTAATGCACCACATCGTTTTTCTCAGGAGCTGTTTATTCAAAAAGCATGAAATTTATACACAATATACATGGATATGTCATGTAAACATTGGTATTATTCAACATAATCCCCATCAACTTGTTCGGCTTTATGCCAGCGCGAAACAAGTGCATGTATTCCTAGCCCGTACCAGATTTTGTCTAGATCATGTAGCCATTTCTTCGCTGCATGAATCACTCCTTCATCATCTTCAAACCTTGTCCCACGGAGTGCATCTTTAAGTAGACCAAATAGATGAAAATCAGAGTGTGCCAAATCGGGACTATAGGGTGGATGGGGTAGTACAGTCCAACCCAATTTGGTGATTGCTTCCCGTGTTGCCAGACTTGTGTGAGGGCGCGCATTGTCGTGAAGGAGAAGCAGGTCTGCTGGATTCTTGTGCGGCCGAACTCTGCGAAAACGTTGATTGAGTTTTTTCAATGTCTTAATGTAAGCTTGCGAATTGATTGTCTCTCCTCTTGGCATGACGTCCACAAGAATCACACCTTCAATGTCCCAAAAGACAGTGATCATGACCTTTCCAGCTGAAGGAATTGTCTTGAATTTCTTTCTTCTTGGTGATTGCGGATGATGCCACTCCATTGGCTGTCTTTTTGTTTCAGGTTCAAAATGATGTTCCCAGGTTTCGTCACCTGTAACGATCGTAGCCAAAAAGTTCTCTCCATCAGCATTGAAACGCTCCAACAATTCAGAAGAAATTGCTTTCCTTTGCAATCGGTGGTCATTTGTGAGACTTCGAGGAACCCATCTTGCGCAAACCTTAGAAAATCCGAGAGTTTTTATAACTGCATTTGCACTACCAGGGCTGACTGACAGCTGTAAGGCCAATTGTTGAGTAGTGATTCGCCTATCAGTAAGAATAATGCCCTCAGCGCATTTCAACATTTCTGCGTTGGTGGCTGTGGCAGGACGTCCCCAGCGCGGCTGATCAAGCAGATCCGTATCTCCACTTCCTGATTCTTTGATTCTCTGAACCCAGCGACTGACTGTACTCCTGTCAAATGCAAAACTTCCATACACATCACATAGACGCTTGTGAATATTCACAACAGTTTCCTTCTCTGCAACGAGAAATTCTATCACAATTCGCTATTTATAACGCAAGTTGCTAACACGCTCCATTTTAACGGTTTAGGACAGCCGTATTATTTGGCAGGTTGCGGTGCAATTTGGTGCACACAATTGGCACATGCCATATTTGAAGTGTGCAAAATTTCTCGCATCTATCTTCATCAGTAGCTGAGAAAAACGATGTGGTGCATTACTTTCTGAACGCCCCTCGTATAAATATGTTTGTGGTGGGTAGGTTTCTAATTTTATTTTTTAAATTTTGCCATAGGGCAAAGACATTATGTCTTACTCTTAACGATTTCCAACTGCCGTTGATTTTTTAACGTGCGCAACTTGCACACGGGACCTTCTATTTTTTCGCCCTTATCTGAGAAGGATAGGCATCCGATCTCACTACCGAAGATACCAGTACGACATCATTAGGACCACTGGTTCTGATAAAAATTTCCATAAATTATATTCCCTCAACTGGGAATCGATCCCAGTACCTCTCTAATTCGAGGTTGTGACGAAATGGACGACCTCTGTCGATCTTTGGTGCTCTCCGACAGTATCGGTACATTTGTGGTACTGATTTTGTTACGTGCTGTCAATTATTGCACTTTTCTTTTATTTCCATCTTTCTTTATTGTTCTGCTAAGTAGCAGATATTTGATTTTATCATATCACCCTGTAGGTGATAAATATCACATTTTCAAGGAGCGGCTGATATGATACATCACATTTGCTTGGCGCTACCCAGATTTGTTGGTATAGGCGCGGCAGATTAACACGTATATCAGCTAGTGCTATCGGCTTAAATCACCGATAAGACCCGGAGTTTGCGTACTCATACGACAGATAACGAGATTACTGTCTGTGTGACACCTGTGGGCAGACAAGTGTGATATAATCGCGTCCGGTCACTTGGTTACAAGTAATCATGGATTTATTACATTTTAGACAATATGAGTCTACAAATGTGTTGGTGAGAGTGTATGCAAGACATCATATTACCATATATGGGAGACGTGACCTTTTGCAAAATTGTTCCATGTAGGAAATATTGTGAAAGTGATACACCCGACCTGTTTCAAATGATTGGATCTTTCTGATTAGATTCATAACAACATTGAAGGAATATAGCATGACCATTTTCGCAGTTTTATCTCACTGTGAAGTGCACGCTCGCCAAGACAACACCAGACCTCGCCAGAGTGAAGAATAGATTCATAATTCCTATTTGTTATCCGGACCTTTTATTGGAGAACCAAATAAGACGTATAAAGCCCAGGAACGCTTTACATTTTAATAAGGATCATCGGGACTAGGAAACTGAGGAAACACGGAGTCAGAGGGGGAATCTTTGGTCAAAATTAAAGACATCACAGACGCGTGTAAGAGAACGATTGGTCTCTTTTATTCATCTGAGCAAACAAGTATGTAGCCAAGATTGGCGTAAGTAGTGCATTTTCATTCTGTTTTATTACTAACATGTGAACTAATATATATATATATATATATATATATATATGTATATATTACCATGTGAATTTCAATATGTGAAACTCGCTATTGGATGTCAAAGTCATTTGAGGCTGGCAACCTCAGCGTATAGAATGATGATTCATGAACCACCACTGCACGGGCTGGTGATTGCTTTATTGACAGGTTCGTAAAGAGAACTAAAAGCATAAAGTAGTTCCAGGTTCCCTATGGAGCAGGGAGGGAAGGATGAAAAAAATGATGTACATTCTAATATAAGTACTTACATTTTCAAAGCAGTGTAAATGTCCCTATAACCATATTCACTTTAAAATTAATGTAAGCTTTCAAGCTTTAAACCAGTGTAAATGTCTATGTGAAAATATTCATTCTAAATAATAGAAGTTTCAAACTTTTCCACAAGTGTTAATGTAAATGAAACATAAAGGAATTTATATTGTGAACACTTTTTAAACAGTGGAGATGTAATTGTAAAACATATTATATCTGTACGTTTAACCTTTTCATTTAAATGTAATGTAAAGCTAAAGCTATTCAGTTTAAATGTAAAGGAAGTTTTATCCCGAGGGATTAAATTTAATTCTCATCGAAGTTAAATTCTGACATGGGATGGTAGAATAGAAGAGTGGGGCACATAAATGTGTCGGGAAAACGCCATACTCAGAAGAGCGTTTCGTTTCTATTTCTATTACCAGTTATTGGTGGTACCAGCAAAAAGTACTATCTCTGGAAACAAGTGGAGGTGGAAGTGGAGTGACGTTTTGCGAGACGCCATCATAAGAGGGTCTTATAGACAGACGCAGAACCAGCTTGGCCGTTACTCCTTGACGTTCTGGGAACGTGCCGCGCCTGAACTTTGACCAGAGACGAGCGAGAGCAAAGTGAAAGGAACTGACCCAGCGGGAGAAAAAACTACCATTGTCAGCTAAGTGAAAATATCCGCTGCCAAAAGTGACCTCCTTTATTCCGTTAAATCCCATCCACGTGATGAAATTTTTTTCGTAAATATTCAAATTTTTTTCCAACTGTTAAAACTTAAAGTGATTATTAAATTTTGTTATTTGTAATGTTACAACTTTAAGTTCGATTCAAACCTTTTAAATGTAATATATATATATATATTACAATAATAAATTCCACTGATTAACTCAGAGGTGGGGGCTTAACGTGCTAGAATAAACCATTGCTTAAATTCTTCATAAAAGGCGTCGGCAGATTACAGAACTAACGTGCTTAGCGACATCCAGCATTGTTTTCGCTTTTCTGAATATCTTATGAAGACTCCCAAGTGGTAGAAGCTTTATTACTCTTCTATCGACATTTCTGCCAAGAGTAATCTTGTGTAACGATAGACTCCATTGAAGCTTGTAGTAGACACGCTTGAGTTTTGGCCACTGTTGGACCACTACTGCAAAGCAGGGGAGGCAATACCGTCACAGAGGCGGACATCATACTTCTTAGCCACTCCGACTTATGTCTATTCAGTAGACACACGTTAGGATATAAACATTTAAAAATAGGAATTGATTTTTCAGTCAACCTGTATATCTTGTAAGGCTATGTAATCTAGAAATCATCAATATTCTTCAAAGCTATTTTTAGTAAGGAATTTTTAGAAAAAAAAGACAACTCACGTTACGTAACATAGTATGTAGTACTCGTTGTTGATTATAGGCGTGATTTTTGGCAGTGAAATGAGAAACTTTGCTTTATCTCTGCCTGTAGAAAACAAAGATTTGATAAACTGGCAATGCCGAGGACAGTTTGTTTAAAATTTTTTAATTCAAGGTTCATAAAGAGTTTTTTCAATAGAAAATAGTCTTCTAACAAAATGCAACAAAGCGCTAATTAATTAATATTTAAATGTAAAATTTTACATTGCAAAGTTTTCATGATGGAACTCAATGTAAGTAAATGTAGAAATAAATGCAACAAAGCGCTAATTAATTAATATTTACATGTAAACATCTTTATTGCAAAGTTTTCATGATGGAACTCAGTGTAGTTATCACTAGATTAACTACTTATACTAAGCTATCATAAAGGTGACATGGTGTTCGGTCGTTTGTTCTCTTCTTGCTTCTAAATTTTCTCACATTCAACCTGTTTTCTATTGTCTCTTCAACCATTTAAAGAGCAAACCGAAGACGATAGAGAGCTCGGTGAAATACTAAAGAAGAAACATAACATGACAGCACCAGTTTATAAAACCAATAATGTTGGTTTTATTTTTTAAAAAATAGAGTTTAATTTATAGGAAAAAAAGCAACATTTGTGCACTTAAAAAAAAGTTTGCTTTTCCTTACAGACACCGTATGTTTGGATATTCTACAGATGTGGATTTACTGTAGGCGTTTCGATTTTGTAAAGTACGTAAGGAGAGGACAGGAAAGTATTCGGGGGGAGGGGGGGGGGGAAAGGGGGGGTGGGTACTGTAAGATGAGACAGGTTTGTATTTCAGAGCTGGAATTTCCCGACGATGATGCCTTGATTGCTAAATTAGAGGCACATCTTCAGTACAACCTGCAAGTCTGGAAGGAAAAGCTGGATGATCATTAGAAGCTCCAAAACAAAAATCATGGCGATATCACGATGGATAAAGACAAGGCATCAGACTATGCTGGGGGAAGAGGTCCTGAGGCAGGTCAACCACTTTAAATACCTTGGAGCTGTCATAGACTGGAAAGGAGGCATCAAAGAAGATGTAGCTACCCGAAGAGCAGCAGCTGGGAGATTCTTTAGGAAGGTCATAAATCGATGATTTTTCAGCAAAAGAGAAATTTGCAAGAAGACGAAGATGGATGTTTACCGCACCACATATGATCCAGTCTTGACTCGTGGATGGTAGTCATGGGCAATGAATACAACCCCCAAACGCTAGCTCTAAACCTATAGAAATTAGGTATCTGAGGAAGGTGGTTGAAGTAATAAGACGAGACCTGGTCTGCAAGCAGATGATACGTGATGGTCTCAAAACCTAGTCCCTGCAGATCCGAATGGAACAGTCCCAATTACGATGGTTTGGCCATGCATTTCTGCAGAATGGGAGAGTATTGGCTACCACGACAAATGAGGGAAGCCAAGAGCCAGAGATCCAGACCTCCAAAACGACCCAGAGTTCGCTAGGAGGACAGCATTTGACAATCTCTGAAGGACCGAGTACTAGAATGGACCCAGGCCAAGAGGAAGACAGCCGATTGGATAGTATGGCGCTCTCTCTGGCAAATCTCTACAACTAAGGGTAGAAGACGAACCCCTAAGTAAGTAAATAAGTTTCTTTTTTGTTATGTGCTGTTATATTATATTGAAATTATATTGTCTCTTCATGTTGTTAAGCATAGCGGAAACGCGTTACAGTAGTAAAGAGCGTTCACTTGTCTAGTAAGCTGAATATTATTTGTGACACAATGAGCTCGGTTCCAAAAGTACTCACCTACGAAAATAGAGATAAACAGCAGAAAGCTCATCAGGCGAAAACAGCCCAGCATTTCTTACTGTCACTGTATACTTTACCAAAAATGTTCCAACGCCACGTTCTATAGCAAGCGAGTGATAATCCTTCACATGAGGCTCAGTTAGCTTTTGTTGAAAATAAATATACGTTATTAAGGAGCAATGTAGTACGTTCACTTTAGGTGCGGTTTGACGCATAAAAGATATTGGAAGTTTCTTCCTGTTTAAGGTGATTGGTTCGATTTTGGTTATAAATACTATCTTCATTGCACACGGACAAGTAAATTAGTGGTCTTCTTCATCTTCTTCGTTCGTCTTGAAAAGGACGTTGGTTGCGTTGTGTCCGTTTACAACAAAGCTGTGGTATTTGCGCCTTTTGGCCGACACATCCGACTTCAGCACAACATTTTTGGGACCGGGCTAGTCTTCCCTCTTCGATCCCTACTCACTCAGCCAGACTGCAGTGATGCAGCCTGTTTCCAGGACCACCACATGGAGGTAGAGTAGGGTCTTGGTCAGCTCTGGTTCGCTGACCCTGACGCAAGCAGTCAAGCTATGGGTCGCTAACTGCATTCCTCACTGTAGACGCGTCTTAGGTCCAATAGTGGTCTTAGAATACTGTCGTGAGTTGGTCTGTTTTCACAACACGTCCTTCTGTGTACTCTGACGAAACCACGCGCCATACTTTATGATAACTGCTTGATACACTGACCAATCAGAAGGTACCGTTCTGCCGTGTTTACAAAAGCATTGAACAGACAAAATGGCTAGGACTAATCCGTGCAACCGAGTGAAGGATGCCATTTAATTACATAAGTAGGAAAGAAGTACCACCTGGAAGAGGTCTCTAATTCTACAACGAGAATCTTGCTCTACACGTCTGTGCAGAGACTTTCACGACCAGTAGTATAGGACGGGAGAAATCTTTGGTTGAATGCATCGATGCCTCAGGTTTGTCCATAATTTGGCTGTTTAAAGTACGCATAAAATAAAATGCATTTAGGAAAGTATCGGATTAGTAGCTAGAAAGGTGTAGAATAATACAGAGCGTATTTAAAGCTTTAGATGAAGAAAATCGCTCCAGGAATAACGTAGATAAATAAAATCAAAGTTTTCCTGATTTGCACACCTAGGCAGATTTTACAAACATTTTTGGATGCAAATACTAGCGAGCAGGGAAACCCCCTCTGACGCCCGAGCTCACACTATAAATAACGTGTGTTCTCAACAAATTAGGCCAGTCATTTTTAAAAATTACAGTGAGCGCAAAAGTGTTAGTGAATAATGCTGTGAAGACCCAATGCCTAGTATCCGGCCTTTGGCTAGGATCATGTGTCTAGACGCAGGGACCGGTACGGTGACATTCATGTGTCATTAGGTCTCTTGTGTGAGAACACAGAAGATCACTACAGTGACACAGTTTGTCATTGGGTCTTCTTGTGTTGGGACATGTGGTCTTGACCAGGGCCGGGTTTGGGCGGGTACAAATGCGACCTCATGCAAGGAAAAAATATGCGACCTCAAGCGAGGAAAAAAAAAGTGTTAGTGAACAGTGCTTTGCCGTTTGTATCTGAGAGCAGACCAGTATAACAATTAACAGCTCGAATGTATGTGCCTGAGGGTAAGAAAGAATATATATATATATATATATATATATATATATATATATATATATATATATATATATATGGATATATATATATATATATATATATATATATATATATATATATATATATATATATATGCATTTTAGTGATTAATTCATTTGTGCGTCAGGAAGTGTGTAGACTGTGTTAGAAAACTACGGTGTGTTGCTGGCGGACTTACAGGCATGTGTATAATTCTGGAGGCAAAAGCCAGCCTTGTGAAATATTCAAAATAATTGAGAATGATGGCAAAAGTGTGACTGTAGGTTTAGAAAAGCATTTACAGAATTATTTTTTGATGGAATGGCACACTCATCAGCAACGTAAGGAAGGATGAAAGTGACTGTTTTACCGGATTGTTTAAGTTGTTACTTAGTATTTTATATTAGACCAAATCATTGTATGGAGGCGGGTCATGGACAAATGGATCTAACTAAGGATTTAGAGGGAAAGTGTAGTCACGGTGAACTGGATTTGGGTAATACTGGTATAAATGGTCCTGTGCATCTGCTAGCACACTGTCTGAAACTATCTATCATCCCCATCTTGTGTAATAATGGGATAGTGATGGACCATATAAAGGTTACATTTATTTTGTTTCAGGTTCTATCCTGTAAACCACACAAACTTTAAAGAGTCATCCACCTCTGCTGGACCCTGTGGAGCGAGCGTCCTTGTTGTCAACAGGGCCAAGTACCCAGTTTCCACTGCCTGGAGGAACTTCATAAGACCTGTCCGTCCATGGCTGGAAAGGTACAGACTTCTAAACAAGAGATAAGTGGCCAAACAAAGCCACTAGTCAGAGTATCCGGATGACACCACCATATTAAAAATCAAGGTTCTAATAAAGACACAGTTTATGATTAAAAGTGTGGACATATATATATATATCCAGTAAAAATATTTCACATTCAACTGATAGTGACATAAACTTGTTAGTATTTTATAAATGTTCTTCCAACGGAGATAATTAACCAAAGTGATAACCTTCAACACGTTTAATGTCTTTAGAAACTTTTTGATTATTTTCCAATGTTTATTGATTTAATGTTGTAATTGAATTTGATTTGATTTCAAGCTTTTCAAACAGAAAAGAGAAACTGTATAAATAAATTGTAAATATTTACCAGCATACTTACTTACTTATTTAAGTTGAGTTCAAGTTCTTGTTGGTAAATAATTTTGTTTCTACCCCTAGCAGAGACAACAACAACAACATAAATAGCAATAATAATAAAATAATCATAGGAGGATCTTGAGAGGGAGCCAATGGGATTTCAGGAACATATAATATCATCATACCTGGAAACTTATACAGCTTGACCCTACCTGTGATGTCGATACACCCTTATTCTTTTCAGACAAGGGGGTATTTCTTATAAGACCAGTCTCTTATCTGGCACTATCCTGGTATCATCTGATACAAATTTTCGTCCAGGATATCTTATTCTTTCAATAACATCAACCCTCTCGTGACCCTGGGGTCTCAGTCCTGGGATTCATTTACCTCCCTGAGATCTTTTCTTTGAGACATTCAGTCTTATAGTAGTACTTGCATCCTCTGAGTTAGCAGTAGGAGTAAAATTTAATAATAAAAAAATTTTTAGAAAAAATTAAAACTACATAAAGCATTTTGAAGTACCATTGAGTACGAAAGAAAATTGTGGTGATTGGATACACTGACAATGGTCTTTTAATTAATTAGATTTGTATTAATTAGTGTTTGATTGGTAAATAGAGTGTTTAAGAGTCTGCAAGTTATTAAGTGTATGAGTGTGGCAGACTTGACAAAGTTTAGATCTGCTACAGTGCAGTGGCAAAGGAGTTTGGGTTAAGTGGGGAGGCTCTTATTCAATATGTCACTACTGAGTGTGACAATTTTATAGAAAGAGAAGATAAGAAGTTGGAAACAGAAAGGAAACTTCAACGAGAAGCTGATAGGGAGGCTAAGAAACTTCAACTAGAAGCTGATAGGGAGGCTAAGAAACTAGAAGCAGAGGCTGAAGCTAAAAGATTACAACTAGAAGCTGATAGGGAAGAAAGAAGACAGGTTGCTGAAAGGGAGGCTGAGAAAAAGAGGTTGCAAAGGTAGCATGAATTGAGATTGAAAGAGCTTGAACTTCAAGGAAATGTTACAGGTAATGGAAGTAGTCCTACTACCTCTGACACTAGTGCAAGTCAAGGTCCCTCAAATGGAGCCATGAACTTTCACTTGGATCCATTTGTGGAGAAAGAGGATGAAATTGAGTCAAATCTAAGTATGAGAGGTTAGCCACTAACTATGGCTTAGAGAAAGAGAAATGAAGCCTTAAGTTATCACAAGGGCTAAGATGAGTTTCTTATGAAGTTTATGCAAAACTTCGAAAGGAGGACCAGGAGGATTATGAAATTTTGAAGCAGGCATTGCTGGTTCGATATGAAAAGAAGTCAGAGTTTTATAGAAAGAAATTCAGAACTGCTAAGCTACTTTCTGGAGAAACCTACCACCAATTCTCTGCAAGATTAGAAACCTATTTGGAGAAGTGGACTGCTCTGGGAAAATGTCAGGACCTAAAAGAAATGGTCATGATGGAACAAGTGAGAGTCTATGCCTAAAGACAGGAGAAAATTTCTTATGGAACAAGGTACAGAGAGGTTGGGGGAGACTTTAACAGTTGCTTTGCTGAGAGATATCAAGCGGCTCAGTCAGAAATAGCTGGAGTTAAGAAGAAGCAAGGAGAAAGTAGTAAACCACCACAAAACCAGAATAAGTTTGACAATAGGGACCAACAACAACACAGATACAAACAAGGTTATGACAAACCTAAATTTGACCAGAGAGACAGGAACCCTCAGGTACAAGATAAGAAACCCTATAAATAGGGAGATAAGTGGTGTGAAATTTGAAAAATGAACAACCATAATACTAGGGACTGTAGGAAGAAAGATCCTCCATATATCGCTGCATGTCTCGCACCAGGGAACAAAGGAAAGAAGGAACTGTCCACATGTCAGAATAACCTTCATCATCCCCCTGTGTGGGAAGAAGTAACTTGTAACGGTACTACTATCATGTGCCTTTATGATACAGGATTGGATTTTGACTCAGTCGTGAGTTCTACCCTGGTGCACCCTGACCAATATACCACAGAAACTGTGGAGATACAAGGAGCAACCAAGGATATAGAAACCATGACACTTCCCATAGCTAGGATCAAAGTCAGGACTTGCTATGTGGAAGAAGTGATTAGAGCAGCAGTGATAAAGGAACCGATCTACCCTCTAATATTGGGGTGTAGATACGTGTTTTTGGGAAGCCCCCAACGACCTGTGATCATGGCAGCAGTACAGACTAGGTCAAAGTCTAGGAAGGAGGAAGACAGCTTTATAGACACTCATCCAGAGGAGATGAGGAAGACACAAGCTGAAGATAGCTCTTTAATGCCTTGTTTTCGAAAACTGCCTAAAAGCGATAACCCCCCAAATAACGGAGAATTTTATATGAAGAACGGATTGCTTTATAGAAAAGCTGGAACAGGATGCAATGGCCATGGACAGTTGGTACTGCCCTCTTCATATAGGGAAAAGGTTATGGAGCTAGGACATTGTTAGGTTTATTTTGAGGGTGTTGAGTCTGTTACTATAGACCATAACGCGAATAGGTCCAATTATAATAAATGTTGTAATCATTCAACCTGAACTTGCAACAAGAGGCATATGAGTCAATGCCAAGACGGTCCACAGTTCATTCACTTTTAATGGACATTACACAGTTGACGGGACAAACTTGTTGATGAGGATGACGAACGATTAACTTTCCATATCACAGTACATAATGTAGAGTTCATATTTTCAATAAGCAATTAGTTCCTTCTTATATACTAAAGTCCTCTGATAACATCGGAATAGTACTAATACCTTATAACGGGGCATATAATTGATAAGAGAGGCAGTTAGATACAATATGTCATCTTTCAGTTCCCTCTGACCTTGAAAGTACTATGAGATTCTCATGATGGATCCCATACATTTAAAGGTTATGATTGGTCATATCTTCCTTCGGATCCTGACCTCGTAGTCGTTCATTCTATCATTACAATAATATATATTCCTGCCAACGACCTTCGTGGCATTAGAGCTTAGATATAACAAATACTTGATTCACCTCTGCTCTACGCTGAAACTATTCCAAGCGGCCGAAGAATGAATCAATCATTAAATACTTCATGATGATCCCAGACAATCCTATTCCCAGGAGTATGTCGGATTTAAAATTACATTACATGTTCATAGTATGACTCCATTTTGGAACCAATAGGTCATTGGTCCAACTAGACGTTTACATTGAAGAAAATTATAATAATTTATATATATTACTTGCAATTCTCCTCCCGAGAAATCACCGGTACAAAATTGACCATGGTCCTCATCTTATCAATAGACGGACGGTCATACAACGAAGAATTACTCCCGTAACACGGGTTTCGAACTCCCAAAGATTCATGAGCCGATCTTGGGATCCTAGCTTCATAAGCCCACATATGACGTCAACTGAAGTTTGGCAACACGTGCGGGCTGGATAACCCATACTCGCATTCGTGCACAATCGTGCGCTACGAAAATCAAACTCACCAAAAATACTTACTATCATGTAAGTTGGTGCGTAAAGTCTATTACAGAGGTAGGACCACATATTAATAAATATGAGACTACCATCATCTGTAAAAGACTGTTGCGGCCTACGAAAAGGGCTCTACAGATTCCTTACCAATCCCCCCCCCCCCAAAAAAAATTAATTATATTAATTTTTTTTCTTTACTACTCGAGGATAGAGGTGAGTCAAGTTTACATATTCATATTTTACCAATATATCATGATAAAAATCATAAAATATGAAATTCCAGTTAACTCAAATCAACAAAAGGTATGCATAAAAGCATACATCCATAATTGCACGCCTTTGGTACAATGTGGTAAATGAAATAAACTATCATATTAGAAATATTGAATTAAAACAAATGTAAACGCAAATAAAAAGAAATGATGAGAAACCAATGAATAAACAGAAAAGTGATGGATATGTCTTAAAAATGACAAGTGAAAAAATGAAAAAATGAAAGAATACAATTTAAACACATGTAAGATCAACGCACTTAATCGTGTCTCTAAGTCCTTTTGTGGTACTAATTAAAGTACTAATGTTAAATTAATGTGCTTAAATACAAATATTGATCAATCCAATTAAATATTGTATAGTTAACTACATTAATTATGTTTTTAACTAACTAAGTATCTAAGTTTAATAATCTAATTAATTCATTTATTTCACTCTAATAATGTCATTAATTCCTTAAATAACGGAAGTTCAATTTTCCTGTTAGTGACCAGTTAATAATCTAACAAGTTCAGTTCCACGAAGAAATCAAAGTGCTTGAAATGTTATTTCGGTGCGAAAATATAATCCTTTTTCAACGTTATTCTCTCTTCAATGTCATAATTAAGTGAATGTTATTTTCACAAATATAGCAGTATAATACACTGTTCTATGTTCTTTTAATACATAATCATTGTAGATTTCACTTGACTGAATGTTAATGACTCTTATAATCGAGGTAGCACACGTAAAAAGTTACACTCGACGAACTGTCAGTGTCGAAGTTCAGTTGTCTTTAGTGCGTAGCTGCTAACTCGATTCATTCGGACATCTCGACAAAATGTCAGCGAGAACATTCTGCGTACCAGGAATGGATCTTATTGTAAAACTATATGGCTGGAGTGCGATTGCATACCTAGTCGATATGGCTGATTTCACATCCTTTGTGTTGAGGGCAGTAAGTGCTTTTTGGTCAGATTCCACAATAAAGTGTGATCCAAGCAGATATCTCTGGAGTTTTGTTATTGACCAAACAAGTCCAAGAAGTTCCTTATCTAGAACTGAGTAATTTTGTTCAGTTGGAGTTAACTTCCGTGACACATAGAGAACTGGATGCAAGGTGCCATTATATTCTTGTAGTAAGACGCTTCCCACGCCGCAATTAGAAGCATCGCTGCGTAAGACAAATGGTAAATTCGCATTAGGCAACCTTAACACAGGAGGATCCGAAAAATTTTTTTTTATGATATCCAACGCGATTTGATGTTCGTTAGACCAAAGAATCACGTTAGCTGCACCTTTCCTAATTAATGAAGAGAAAGGAGCAGTAATGGACGAAAGATGTGGTATAAATTTCCCATAATATTGTATTAGACCTAACAGAGATCGCACTTGTTTCTTTGTTTTAGGTGTAGAGATATTAAGGATTTTGGAGACATTACTGTCCTCTGTATATAACATACCGCGACCAATACGGTGCCCCAAAAATGAAATATCGTGGAAACCCACAAATGCCTCTGATGGCTTAGCAGTTAAGTTATGATATTGTAACGTGGACAGTAATGAGTTTAATCCTTTCAAATGTTCTTCCCATGAGTCACTGAAAAGACAAATGTCATCTATGTACGCAATGACGTTGGGATGATGAGATAGAATTCGACGCATCATGCGTACGAACGTGGCAGGAGCGTTAACTAACCCAAATGGCATAAAATTCCATTGGAATAGGCCCCGAGGCGTCGAGAAAGCAGTGAGTGGTTTTGCCCTTTCTGTCAATGGTACTTGCCAATAGCCCTTTGACAGATCAAACTTGGAGAAGAAAGTAGAATGAGATAATTTTACTAATAAATCTTCTAAAAGTGGCAAAGGTTCTGCGTCAAATTGTGTGACTTTGTTTAATTTTCTATAGTCTACACATAGACGAATGTTGTTATCTTTCTTTCTAATTATCACCATAGATGAAGCATATGGTGACAACGATGGTTCAGTTATGTTTAATCGAAGCATCTCATCCAATTCCTTTTCGACCTTATCACGAAAGTGTAAAGGTATGGGATATGGACGAATACGGATAGGTGTTTCATCAGTTAGAAGAATATCATGCTGAATAGCTGATGTATGACCTGGAATGTCAGTGAGAATCTTATCATACGTTTGAAGTAGTGATGAAACTTGCTGTCGTTGATCAGCCGAAAGAAAAGAAGAAATTGTGACATCATTCCAGTTTTCCGTGGAATGAAGTGGTACAACTGGTATGGGCAATTGTACATCTTGAAAAGAAGACTCTTCTTCTTGTATAACTGACAAATTAGTATAGTTGTGAATGTGAGGAGTAGGATCGTCAGTCGCTTGAAATACTGATTGTAGATAATCAGGACGTGAACAATACTCCTTCAACATGTTAATGTGGAAGGTTTTGTGTTTGCCGTTAATATCGACGATGTAGTCAACATCGGATATTCTTGAGACGATCCTAAAAGGACCTCTCCATGTGATCAGTAGACGATTGTTTTGAGAAGGCAGTAAAACAAAAGCCTCGTCACCAGGAATAAGCTGGCGAAGACGTCTATACCTGTTTGCAAATAGACGAGCTTTTTCTTTTGCCTCTTCGGATGGTGCAGTAGCTAACCTACAAGCATCTATTATTCTCTTTCTCAAAGAGATCACATACTCATATGAGGATTGAGTTTCCTCAGGTATATTATCTTCAACCAATAAATCGTGGATTAAAGACATATGTCCGCGTGGTTGTATGCCAAAAACTAACTGGAAGGGAGAAAACCCAGTGGCTTGATTTTTCCCCTCACGGTACGCAAACAGAGCAGCGGGCAGGACTCGGTCCCAATTCTGAGGGTGATCTTGAGTCATCTTACCCAACAACTGCTTAAGTGTCCTATTCTGTCTCTCAATTAACCCATTTGACATGGCATGGTATATTGAACTGAGAGATCTATCTATACCCAATGTCTTCATGACCTGTGACATGGATTCGGAAATAAACTGGACACCATGATCCGATAGGATCTTACGCGGAAAACCAATTCGCGAAAAGATTAACATCAAAGCTTCTGCAACACTGGCAGATGAGGTGTTCTTAAGAGGTATGGCCTCAGGCCAACGCGTACACATATCGATACAAGTAAGAATATGTGTATGTCCTCTTGCAGATGGCAATATAGGACCAATGATGTCAATCGCCATTTTATCAAATAGTCTAATAGGTATGTCCGCAGCTTGAATTGGGGCATCATGATATGGACCTCTTACTTTAACTTACTGGCATGTCACACAGGAACGACAATAGAGATTAACGTCTCTATGAACGCCAGGCCAATAGAATGCGGATAGCACTCAAGATTTGGTTCGCGAAAACCCCATGTGACCTGCACATTGAGAGTCATGAGCATGTCGTAATATCCTAGCTCTCATAGAAGACGGGACCAGAATCTGTGAACGTAAAGATGAATCTGTTTCCCCTATGAATCTAACTAAAATACCCTTTTTAAGAGTAAATCGGTGTTTAGAATTTGCAATTACATTGTTATTATTTCTCTTAGTCACCAATTGAAAAAATCTCTGTAAGGAATTATCATTCTTTTGTAAATTAGCAAACAGCTCCCTTGAAATAGGAGAATCATCATCATTTCCAGTATGAACCGTAGGTTCAGAAGTTGATTTACGCGACAACTCAGTAGCTTGCGCTCTGGTAACCACTGCATTTGCAGCATGAATATGTCGCTTTTCCCATTCATCAATCTGCTGTGGGGTACACTCTTTTATACCGTGTATACAACCAATTATCACATCGCTAACTGGATTCTGCAGAAGGCAGGCATGGATCTTCCCTGAAAAGAAAGGTGTATGTAAGTTAATGATGGCTGTAGGGAAGGTTTCCACCGTGCCCCCTAATGTGACGCACTTGACCACGTTGCCAGTGGCAAAGGAGGGGTCGATCAGAGAGTTCCGCACTCCTACAGTACTGCAGCCTGAGTCAAACAAAATAGAGCAAGGAATAGAGTTGACGTATCCTCTGTTAAATTTTAAACACCCCTTTCCATGGTGAACTGATGCAGAAGTAGCTGTACAAACTGCTGGTAGACTTGGTAAAATGTGCCCGCATTGCAGCGTCGTGATCGCCTTGGGCTGGAATAGCGTTGAGCATTCTTGACATGTCTTTACCTGCTCGAGATCAATACAAGACATGGCATTATGTTGATTAACATTATTGTCCTTATCTTTGTTAGTTTGTGCTTCAAGTGAAGCAACATTGGAATGTTGTCGTGGCCTGCTCGACGATCTATCTCTACGTCGCGATCGATTTTGACTATTGTCATTAAAATTGCTATAATTACCATTTCTGCCATCATTAAAATTTGGCTGAGTACGCCAATGAAAGTTATCACTGTTGTGATGTTGGTTAAATGATTTATTCATAAATCTATGTCTATTTTCAGGATGATGTGATTTAGATCTCCAATGTTGTTTATTATTATTCCCTTGATTATATTTAGAATTATCGTGACGAAAATCTCGAGATCCGTGAGATTGGCCCCAGGACATATTAAAAGGAGCAGACTGTTGGTATTGTTTCCCCTTTTGAAAATGACCAGAGTTGAAATTATTATTACTTCCCCTATAAAAATTTCTATCGCTACTCATCGAACGATGTCTTGGGAAATTGTTATGTTGCATAGCGAAAGCAACAGGTAAATCATCCCTAATCTGCGCCTTGCTGATATCCATGTTAGGATGAGCGGTGCAGAAATTTTTACAATGTTCTGACATTTCTTTTATATTAGAAGGCTTACGTTCATGTAAAAACGCAAGAAATGCAGGACTTACTGCCGATAAAACTTTATCGCGTAGTAATAAGTCGAAAATACCATCATAAGATTTCTCTACCTTGGATAGTTCGAACCATCTTTCCTAGGTATGATGTATTTGAGAAAGAAAATCATCAAAGTTCTTACTAGACTGTGGGAGCATAGACTTGAACTTCATCCTATACTGATCTTCTGTCATTTGAAATTTGTTTAGAAGGGCGGCCCTGAGAGCATCATAATCATTTTTATCTACAGCACTAGTAGTGTGATAAACGGCCATTGCCTTTCCTGTAAGTATTCTGGATAAGTGGGTACAATATAGTGATTTATCCAAGTTGTACGACCTACATGTAGCCTCAAATCTGTCCAAAAAGAATATCACATCGTCGGATGGTGGGTTAAACTTTGGCAATTTTAGATGAACCTCTCTAAAATTCTCGTGTCTAGCTGAAGACTGGCCTTCCTGAGTCTTTTGTGTATTACATTCACTTGACAATCTTATTCTATCAAATTCCAATTCGGCAAGTTTCAAATCATGCTGCCGTTTCTTATCATTCTCTTCTGTCTCAAGCTGAAGTCTTTTTGCATTTTGTTCAGCTATTAATCTTCTTTCTTCCATTTCCTTTTGTTTAACTTCCATCTCCTTTTGTTTAACTTCCATTTCCTTTTGTTTAACTTCCATTTCAATTTTAAGTTGCCTTTCTTTTTCCGCAGCATCAAATCTAAATTTTTCTTCCATTTCCAATCATTTCTGTTCTGCCTCACGCTGAAATCGTTTCTTTTCTAATTCAGCGGCTAATCTCATTTTTTTCTTGTTTTCCTCAGCACGTTTCTCTTCTAATTCAGCGGCTAATTTCATTTTTCACTCATATTCTGTAGCTTCACGCTGAAATTTCTTTTCATTTTCTTCAGCCTCAAATTTCAAATTTTCTAATCTTAATTTCTCAGCTTCTAATCTTTGAGATTCCAACCTCTGAGATTCTTTATATTCCGCCATAGCAAATGTTCTAATCTCTTCAGGAGGTATATTAAGCGCCTTAGCCTGCTTAATAAAATAATCTAAGGTAGACATTATTCAATATTATTCTGAAATAATTCTACTTAAAAGTGTTAGTATACCAAGTGGTCTTCGTTCCTGTCCTAGAACGGTAAATTATTGTTATCATATAATTGTCAAATATATATATTAATAATCAATACAGTAATTTATGTAATGAAATATTATGAAAACAACAACGTGATAGACAATAGAAACAATACTGACAAGACGAGATATAATAAACGACTGAAAACGTTCGCATAAATCAAACAAAAATAAAAATGGAAAAATGAAGAAATAATGTTACAAAGAATGCAATGAAATATGCGATAAAATCTTACACAAGGCAATTAACAATACAGTGAATAGACATCAATGGTGTAAAAAACTGAACGAAAGTCAGGTGAGAATGACGTAGTGTACAAACAAAATACATCATAAAACTAAGGTACGAATAAAAATAACTATGAAAACTACAATTAAAACTTGACACTACAGCTAAACAGACAGATGTCACAGACCACCAGACACAGTGGACCTAAAATCCTTCTACGCTCACGCGTAGGAACATTCCACTGAGGGAAGTCTGCAAAAAAAATGTCTATAGAACGCTTAAGACGGACCTGTGGTGAAACTGGTATATACCCGTCATAAGTCTCCTGCTCAACCTCACACTTAAACACATAGAACATGGAACATGAAACATGAATAAAAAAGTAGTGGACATATTACTAAGCCAAGGCACAGCTAAACGTAAAACGGTGAAATAAACACGACGTTTTTACTTATCTCAACCGATAACAAAAAAGATATCCCTCGCATCCGGGACTGCAATTTGAGTCCTCTACTTGAAGTAATGTAATACCGGAGTCCAATGTTGAAACTTGAAAGTTAAAGTCCCTGGGTTGTCCTTGACATAGGATGACCGTTAAAATTGCTGCAAAGTCCAGGATGTTGTCGCCTTGAAAGATAGCATACTTCTATTCAACCGAGTTTGAATTTTGACTTGAGTTCGATTCCGCTACTGAAAACTGGATATTTTCAGAGCACACTGCTCCACCATTTCTGTTAGGTTCATTTTGAGGGTGTTGAGTCTGTTACTATAGACCATAACGCGAATGGGTCCAATTATAATCAATGTTGTAATAATTCAACCTGAACTTGCAACAAGAGGCATATGAATCAATGCCAAGACGGTCCACAGTTCATTCACTTTTAATGGACATTACACAGTTGACGGGACAAACTTGTTGATGAGGATGACGAACGATTAACTTTCCATATCACAGTGCATAATGTAGAGTTCATATTTTCAATAAGCAATTAGTTCCTTCTTATATACTAAAGTCCTTTGATAACATCGGAATAGTACTAATACCTTATAACGGGGCACATAATTGATAAGAGAGGCAGTTAGATACAATATGTCATCTTTCAGTTTCCTCTGACCTTGAAAGTACTATGAGATTCTCATGATGGATCCCATACATTTAAAGGTTATGATTGGTCATATCTTCCTTCGGATCATGACCTCGTAGTCGCTCATTCTATCATAACAATAATATATATTCCTGCCAACGACCTTCGTGGCATTAGAGCTTAGATATAACAAATACTTGATTTACCTCTGCTCTACGCTGAAACTATTCCAAGCGGCCGAAGAATGAATCAATCATTAAATACTTCATGATGATCCCAGACAATCCTATTCCCAGGAGTATGTTGGATTTAAAATTACATTACGTGTTCATAGTATGACTCCATTTTGGAACCAATAGGTCATTGGTCCAACTAGACGTTTACATTAAAGAAAATTATAATAATTTATATATATTACTTGCAATTCTCCTCCCGAGAAATCACCGGTACAAAATTGACCATGGTCCTCATCTTATCAATAGACGGACGGTCATACAACGAAGAATTACTCCCGTAACACGGGTTTCGAACTCCCAAAGATTCATGAGCCGATCTTGGGATCCTAGCTTCATAAGCCCACATATGACGTCAACTGAAGTTTGGCAACACGTGCGGGCTGGATAACCCATACTCGCATTCGTGCACAATCGTGCGCTACGAAAATCAAACTCACCAAAAATACTTACTATCATGTAAGTTGGTGCGTAAAGTCTATTACAGAGGTAGGACCACATATTAATAAATATGAGACTACCATCATCTGTAAAAGACTGTTGCGGCCTACGAAAAGGGCTCTACAGACATGCTATACCCTTTAGTGGACATATGGGAATTAGCGCCACGTGACAACGAATAGCATGTCACTATTTCTGGCCAGGGATTACGGAAGATATAAAAAGATATGTAAAATCCTGCCCAGAATGTCAAAGGGTGGCTCCAAAGCACTGGACTGCACCTGCAACTTTTGGAGAAATGCCAATCATGGGAACTCCATTGGAAAGAGTTGCGGTGGATATTGTGGGACCTCTCACACGAACCAAGAAGAGAAACAGCTATATTCTTACTTTGGTGGACACTTGCTCTATGTGGGGAGAGGCGGTAGCCATGTCATCTATAGATTCCAAACATGTGGCAGAAGCGTTACTTACAATATTCACTAGGTTAGGTTTTTTTCCACCAAATCTTGACTGATAATGGCTCTCAGTTCAAGGGAAGACTAACTGAGGAGGTATTCAGGATCTTCCAAGCTATGCACTTTCACTGTAGTCCCTATCACGCACAAGGGAACGGGCAGGTAGAAATGTTCAATGGGACTCTTGTTTCTATCCTGCGGAATCTGGCACATGAGAAACCTGATACATGGGATCTCTACTTACCCGCTACATTATTTGCTTACCGGGAAGTCCCACACAGCTAAACAGGTATGACTCCGGCATTATTTGGTCGGCCCATCAAAGATCCATTAGAAGCCTTAATGAGGAAATGGACAGATGAGAAAGCAGAAGAGACTGTAACCTCATCATACCAGTATGTGAACGAGTTGACTTCTCGCTTAAAAACTGGCTGGAAATTAACAAATGATAATCTGAGGAAAGCCAGAAGGAAACATGCTGCGTATTATAACAAGAAGGTGAAGGATAGAGAGCTAGCTGTTGGGGAGAAGGTGCTTCTTCTGTTACACGGTAGTAGCAATAAACTTCAAATAGGATGGCAGGGTCTGTGTGGTGAGTTGGGAAATAAATATATTTATAGGGGACTTAGTGTACTGAATGAGATCAGCTGTGAAGGTGTCTGAAGATAATAATTTTGGTGTGTATACAGAAGACCTTACTTGCTACCATATTTCGATCTCAATCAAACTTATTCTTGAGTAATGAATAATAGCTTCGTTAAGTGTCTAGGGTTATGATAGTGATGAAGTGTAAGTATAACATCCAACTGACATATACACAATTGCTTTAATAATTTCCACAATTTACAGCACTTTGACAATCACAAACACATAACACTCTAAAAGACTATCTTATTAAGTCAAGGGTTAAGTTTTTAAAATGTATTAATGATTTTTCAATATCTTTCCTGATTCTATTGTATTTGTGAATCAGGAATCACAATAAAAATGTAATCACAATATTTATATACAAGTATTTATACACTGGATATTTATCCAGTCATAGACTGTTATAGCAATATGAGTGTGGTGTTGTTGTGTTATATTATGAGGTAATATTGTCATTAATAGCTAGACTGTTGGTTGTCATCATGACTTCATGTGTTTGTTACTGGTGGAAATCTTATTGAGGGATTCACAGATTCTGTTTCTTTAAAATTTATGTCCCCTTTTATATAATAAGTTCAATTCAGGGTTATTTGACTCAAGGTTGAGTCTTTTCGTGCTGACAAGTTCTTATCTCATAATGCAGTTGCAGGAAACCTGTATCCTCTGCTCGCTTGCTTCTCAGTTTGATAGTAAGATAGACAATGGCCGCTATCTTGTGCAAAGAGTGTGCTGCCAGCTTTCTGGATCACGCAGTACTCAGACCGGACGATGCAATATCACCATCTATACCACGGTCCCTGAAATGAGAAGGTTGTGCCTCCTTCTTCATAACTAATATACAATTATTATTCCACACTGAAGTACATGACAGTACAAACATAAAGTTCAGCGCTTTAGGCCAACTGCTAGCTTTTCATGTGACAATATACACCAGTATTCCTCTCCCTATTGTATAAGAAATCTGATCCGGTTAAATATATATATATATATGTATGTGTGTGTGTGTATATATATATATATATATATATATATATATATATATATATATATATATATATATATATATATATATATGGGAGCCGCGCTGGTGTAATGGCTTCGGCGTTGTACTGGCGACCAGGTGTTCATGGTTCAAACCCGGGCGTCGGCGTTTGAAGAAATGTTTACGGCCGGAAATTTGACTGAACAGCCTGAACGGCTCCTGTGATAAACCCTCTGTGGATGGGAAGGAGCGAAGCTCCTGACCGGGTTGGAAGGAAAGTCCTCAGGTTCCCCAGCCTCGCAATGACATGTCATTGGGCCGAAGGGCTGAAAGCCTAAGTGCCGCTGGTTAAGGAAAAAAAAAAAATATATATATATATATATATATATATATATATATATATATCTAGATATATATATATATATATATATATATATATATATATATATATATATATATATATATCTTTTATTGAAATAACATCTAAATAGCTGCTGAAAAAAGAATAACATAAATAACAATCACGGCATAAAATATAGATGAATAAAATTACAATGCAGGTCTCTAAGAACGAGACACCAAAATTATAAACACTCCAGAGACTGGTAGTATACAAAAATATGGACTACCGCAGGAAAAACCAAACAAAGGTTACCCGCTCCCACAAGTATGGGGTTGTACTTTAAATATAATAATCCTTGGTTGGGAAAAAAAACCTTGAATACACCAGTCTCAGTTATGCCTACAAACTAAGCCAGCTGTCTTGTCCCTGTCAGCGACTTTGCTCACAAACTACACTAAGCAGTCTAGTACACAGTTTCAGAAAAAATCTACCCTAATTAAGAGTGCCCTCTTTTCCCCAACTCCCTCGTCGTTTGCACGCATGCTTTACTCCACAGGGATCACTGCTGGCCACTGAAGATATGGTGCCATCTCTTCTCCTGTGTAATGGCTAACAAATCCTTGGAAGCTGTAAATCCGGGCCGTTGTGGGGTGAAACACTCAAATAATATATGCTGAAACTAATCCACATCTGGATTGGGCCCACTGCTTTGGTGCAGCCCTCAAACAAGACTGAACGAGGTGGCTTTATGAACACTGAAGCCACAGGAGCAAGGCGCTCTTCTTGCTAATTGATTTTCCGAAGAAATGCTGATTATCACTCACGGGAAAAACACCGATGATCCGTAATAGGGCGATGAACTGGGCACGCCTATATTTACGTGCAACCCAGCTGTAAAGGGGTCGTTGACTGGAGCGACCTTCCACTGAAGGCAAAGTCTCCACAGAAGGCGTTAACCACAGAAGGCGAAGTCCGGCCATCGGCTCAGTTGATTGCTGGAGAAGGCCGACGAATGCTGTGATGAAAACATAAACAAACCTCATAACATTTTGCTAAATAAGAATCGTCCAACATTACAAACAGCACAACAATAAACAAAGACAATTAAATACAGGTAATCATACTGCCCTTCCCTTCCTCGCTGTTGGTCCAGGCAGACCTGGGCTGCAGTTTATCTTACTCTCCCCTCCATCTGTCAGCCCACACTACGCTCAATGCTGGTTTGCATAATAACACACAAGCCCGCGTCTTAACGCTTGGGATAGTTTGGCTTGTTTATAACACTGCTCGCCCCTCCAATTTGCTCTATCTGCGAGACGTGACTTTAAAATCAGTCAGGTCAGCTAGCTACATAATTGGCAAGGCCATCTACCTTGTCGCATAGTGGTTCGACAATTTAATAATTACATTCCAAATATTACAACCATAGAAGTATTATACATGAATTTTAACCAATCAATTAATGTACCGATGCTTACAAAAATATCAAATTACATGATGTAGACAAGAATTCTATTACACACGTCCGACACTGCGGTCAAAATAATTACATTTATTCGGGTTAACCTGATTGTGGGTTACAATTTTCTAACTGAGTTATTCATAGATCAGGGGACTCTGTTTATACCCTACATCAGGCATACTGTAACATAACCATGAGGCTCTTATCATATAAATAGTAGCACCCTCCCCAAACCAACTGGCTATAGCTTAGGTGGCGAGTTAAATGATTGCATTAATTTGAAGCAATTTACAGACAACAAGGACCTCTTTTATACTACCGTCTTCGGTCGCAGGTATTCCCCCAGTCAGGAACACGTGCACAGAGCAACAGACGAAGACACGTAATACTGGACCAGAACTTTCTCTAAAAGACGCAACTACCAAAATATTTTGCATAACGGATTGACGGCCGTCTCCGCTGAAATTGAACCACAAGACTACTTGTGGTTACAAGCTATCAGACGGTTCGAAGTACTGAAGTTACTACGCCACTCGTGTGAGAGAAGTACACTCATCACCAAGAAGTGACGAAAACCACGGTGACAGGATTCATCTAGAGTTAAGTTTTCTTGTAAAAAAAAGGTGAAAGCAACGGACTTTGATAAATCCTCACCTACGTCTTCGTAGCAACATACAGCTGCGAGACATGGATACTCAATAAAACAGTTGCAAAAAAGATTACATTATTCGAAATGAAATGCTACAGAAGGATGTTGAGAATACCCTGGACAGAAAAAAGACCAACAGAGAAGTACAGCACTCAATAAATGTAAAGGAAAATTGGCTCCTAAATACAAGCGCAGTAAGGAAGCTGAAATTCTTTTGTCATATAAAACGACATAATAGTCTGGGAAAATTGGTACTGGAAGGCATAGTCCCTAGAAAAAGGGGAAGGGGACTACCTAGACGACGGTGGATCCAGGACATCACAGAGAGTCTGAACATGTCTTTGGAAGATACAGGTTGACTTGTCCAAAATGGTGATGCGTTCAGAGCAGCCGTAATGGAGACAATGTTCTGGAGAGAATACGTCACATGATGATGATGACGTCTCCGTGACGAAAACTTGTATTTACAGCAAAATTCATCATTCCCTCCTTATTTTAATTGTTAAAGACTAAATCATTATTAAATTTGTTACATATTGTTTTAAAGCTAAACAATCATAGTCGATTCAGTTTTTATATGTATGAAAGCGAACGTTTGAGCTAAATTCTTTAAAAGATACATCTATGTATATAGATATATTTACATTAATAGAGTCATTACTTATAAGAGGAATTTCGTTCGATTACACCAACTGGGGGCTTGAACGGGCTAAAAACGATTGCTTAAATCCTTCACAAAAGGTGACGGACAGATATAAGTTAACCATTACTCAGCCCTGTGCCGAATGGTTCTTGACTTCTAAATTATCTTGCCATTACACTTCTATCTACATCTCTGCCAAGAGTAATCTTGTGCAAAGGTAAACACCTTTGACGACCCATTTAGATACTCTTGAGTTTTGGCCACTGTTGGACCACTACTGCAAAGCAGAGGAGGCAATCCGTTACATCATCTGTTGTTAAATCTTTAATTAAATTCTTAATCTCTGATTCATGGCTGAGTAATAAAGCAGATGAGCTCCAAGGCTTTGCTGACAGCCATGACTTGAAAAACTTTTACCTTGCACTCAAAGCGGTCTATGGTCCAACATCATCAGGATCATTTCCCCTCCTTAATGCAGATGGAAAAACACTAATTACAGACAAGGAAAAAATGCTCCAACGCTGGGCTGAACATTTTAATAATATCTTGAACCAGCCATCATCTATTAACGACGAAGCCATCATCCGCCTGCCCCAAATTCCTATAAATGAAGCATTAGATGATGTACCAACTCTGGAGGAAACTAAAAAAGCGATTCGTCAACTGTCTAGTGGAAAGGCCCCTGGCTCCGATTCAATTCCTGTTGAGGTTTATAAAGATGGCGGTGCAGTTCTGATAGAGAAACTTCATATGATCTTCCAGCAAATGTGGCAGAGTGAAACCATCCCACACGATCTCAAAGATGCCTCATTTATACATCTATATAAACGTAAAGGTAATCGCCAAGACTGCAACAATCATCGAGGCATCTCTCTTTTATCAATCGCTGGGAAGATATTCGCCAGAATCCTTTTGAATCGCCTTACGGCTCATCTTGACAAAGGTCTTTTACCTGAAAGTCAGTGTGGATTCCGGAAAGAACGTGGAACCACAGATATGGTGTTCGCTGCAAGACAGCTACAAGAAAAATGCCAAGAACAGCACTGTGACCTGCACACAGCTTTCATCGACTTGACAAAGGCGTTCGACACGGTCAGTAGAGAGGGTCTATGGAAGATCATGGCAAAATACGGCTGCCCAAAGAAATTTATCACAATAGTGCAGCAACTGCATGATGGAATGCAGGCTAGAGTTCAGGAAAATGGTGAGCTATCAGAGCCTTTCCCCGTCTCAAATGGAGTTAAACAAAGGTGCGTACTTGCACCGACTCTGTTCAGTATCATGTTTTCTGCTATGCTGACTGATGCTTTTAGAGACGGGGACACAGGAATCGACATTAGTTATCGTACTGATGGAAAATTGTTTAACCTTAGGAGGCTTCAAGCAAAAACCAAGGTCAAATCACACACCATCAGAGATCTTCTGTTTGCTGATGATTGTGCCCTCAATGCTGGCTCAGAGGCTGATCTGCAGCATAGTGTGGATAGATTCTCCGAAGCCTGCGCCAACTTTGGGCTTACCATCAACACGAAGAAAACAGAAATCATGTACCAACCAGCTCCTGGCACAGTTTATACTGAGCCAGTCATCAAGGTTAATGGTGAGAAACTGAATGTTGTGAACAGATTCACATACCTTGGTAGCACACTTTCCCAGAACATCGTCATTGATGATGAGGTGAACACCAGGATCTCCAAAGCCAGCAGCACATTTGGCAGACTATACACCAACGTTTGGCATCGAAGTGGCATTAGTCTACAGACAAAGCTGAAGGTGTACAGAGCTGCGGTGCTTCCAGTGCTGCTATATGCATGTGAAACATGGACTGTATACAGGCGCCACGTAAAGAAGCTAAACCACTTCCATACAGTCTGTCTCAGGAAGATAATGAACATCAAATGGCAAGACAAGATCCCGGATACCGCCGTTCTTGACAGAGCTGGTATCCCTAGTATTGATACTATTCTGATGCAGTCACAAATTCGCTGGGCAGGTCATGTAGTCCGCATGCCAGACCATCGACTGCCAAAGATACTCTTTTATGGTGAGATGCAGAAGGGTAAACGCTCCCATGGTGGCCAAAAGAAGCGCTTCAAAGACACGTTAAAGACGTCATTGAAAACCTTTGACATAAACCCAGACACATGGGAAGCTGCTGCGCAAGACCGAACTGCTTGGCGTACATCTCTTCGTAAAGGTGCAGCAGCATGCGAATCATCCAGAAGAGCAGCAGCGGAACAGCGGAGACAAGCTAGAAAGGACCGTGAAATAAAACCTTCACATGAAGCAAACATTCCCTGCCCACACTGTCCAAGATCTTTCCAGGCCCGCATCGGGCTCTTCAGTCACCTTCGTACCCATAGACTAACCTAACATATTCTTAAATAATTGGATGAACAGAGTGGTCTTCATCACCCGTGATGGACGAACGAACGAACGAATCTCTGATTTACTCAACCCTATATTTATTGGATTTTTATCAGATCTACCTTTCTTGGCTCCATTATCTGCCTTTTCATAACATAACACCATCGTGAGCTGCCATTAACACACAGAAGGTTGGCTTAAAATGATCTTCAGCGTCTTCTTTCTCTTGTCATACACTCTGACAAAATCTTTCCCGTCCATCTCTTAATATTATCTCCCCACTTGCCGTTGAGTATACAGACGTGTCTTTGATCCGTGGTGAGAAATCCGATTGGGGCTTCTCTGCTCGGGTGCAGGGCAGAAACGTCGCCGAACATAGCGGGGCTTACAAGATAATAACTTTCAGCATGAGAATGGAGGTAGTGGCTGTTACTGCAGCCTTAAGGTGGATATGTGAAACTTCAGGAGATGTGTAGATCATATATTCACTCTCAGGAACATTATAGAGCAGTGCTCAGAATGGCAAAGTCAGCTTTACATTAATTTCGTTGATTTTGAAAAGGCTTTTGACAGCATACATAGGGACAGTTTATGGAAAATACTGAGGGCTTATGGAATTCCAAGCTGCATAGTGTCAATCATAAAAAGCCTCTATGCAAACTTTACGTGCAGTGTTGGGCAGAGCAACCTAACCTTTGAGGTGAAGACAGGAGTACGACAGGGATGCCCCTTATCAACTACTCTATTTTTAACAGTCATAGACTGGGTGTTGCGCCAGACAACAGAGGGCAGTCCAAGAGGAATAAGATGGACAACATTTTCTACATTGGAAGATCTGGAATATGCAGATGACATTGCACTACTAGCACATTCATATCAACACATCCAGGAAAAAACGGATAGACTTAATAAGTTTAGCCAGCAGGTGGGCTTGAACATCAATTTAAAGAAGTCTGAGGTCATGGCGCTCAATGTGAGCAACCCTGAGCCCATATCAGTAAGGAATAAGCAATTGGTACAGACAGATACCTTCACATACCTAGGAAGCATAGTAACACCAGACGGCGGGGCAGGCAAAGACATCAACATCAGAATGAATAAGGCAAGAACAGCCTTCTTTAGCCTAAACAACATCTGGAAGTCCTCCCAATACAGCACAAGCACAAAATTAAGATTATATCAGAGCTGTGTGCTTTCTGTGCTTCTCTATGGTGCGGAATGCTGGAGAATTATAAAGAAGGAAATGTCGAAATTGTCCTCTGTTAACACAACATGCCTAAGAAAAATTCTCAGAATATTTTGGCCGAATACCATCACTAACCAAGATCTGCTTACTCGTAGCAAGCAAGAGGACATGCACACCATCATAGCTGGCAGACGCTGGAACTGGGTTGGTCATGTCCTCAGAAGAGACCCCGATGCCATCACAAGAACAGCTATGCTTTGGACCCCTGAAGGAAAACGAAAGAGAGGCCGACCAAAAACAACCTGGCGGAGGACTGTGGAGGCTGAGATGCAAAGAATGAACCAGAGTTGGGGCACTGTACGAAGGATGGCCACCGACCGAGCAAAGTGGAATCAATTTGTTGTTGCCCTACAAGACGCCACTAGGCGTGATGGCCACTGACTGCTTTGACGGTCGGCGGCTAAGGATCAAAGAAGAAGAAGTGAAACTTCATTAACAAAGGCTATCATTGTCCACGCTTCGGACGGTTCAAATTGGTTGGTTGCGGCATGAATGGAAAACATTCATAGAAGCTTCCAGTCTACACGAGCCGGTGTTGATATACTGTCCTGGTCATGCCGGGTGTGGTGAAAAATACAGTGATACAACGTTAAAATATCTCCAATTATAAAGATAACGGGTAAGATAACATGTAGGGATAAAATTATACGTAAGATACGGGGATACATTCTCGCCTACGCCAGCACTTTCTACCCCGTTGAAACTAACTAGTTAGACATGCAGACGAAACGGTTTACCCTTTTAGACGGGAGGGGAAACGGAGATAAAAAAGAAAAAATATGACGGAACACGTGTTTGAATCTAAAAGGCAAAAAGACGCAATTTGTAGTTTAAAGAAAAAAATCACGCCACTAGTTGACACAATGTAAGGAATTGGTAGAAAAACTAACCTTGAGAAAAGTAGGATTTTCTTTAATAATAAAGTTATGAAAATAAAACCTAGCTAGTTTGATAGCCCATCTTGAGCAGAGAAATAATATACTTTTAATTATACAGACGGACAGATAACACGGAAGATATTGGCGAAAGACTGTATTGTTCACATCAGACTAGCGAACAGTTTTTTGTGCATATTTCACTAACGTTACATTTTGGTGTCCATGAACCCTAAAAATGCAAAAATCAAACTGCAAAGAACTAGAGGGGAAAGTCGGAGGATAAAAGCTAAAAATAACTTAGGGGGCAGGTTTGTGCAGTTTTTGCATGTAGTTAGTCCAAAAAACAAGTGTATTTTTGTGAAAAGCCAAGTAGAGACAGACGGACCAACAGAAAATAATACACACTTGACTGAGATCTGACTGAAATTTGACTTTTGGTTTGAATATTTGAAAAAAGTTAGAGGGGGAGTTCGTTGATTGGACAGAGGTATTTATATTAGTGAATGAGAGACGCGCACTTGTACCATTTGATATAAGACTGTCCATTAACACAGTTCATGACTGCTAGAGGTGATTTCCCGGAATTAATAAATAAAAATCAGTGGGACGCCCTAATCTAGCCAGCAGCTCAGCTGAGTTTTGCTAGTCCTAATTAACTGTGTTCTCAATTCTGAATTGTGAGTTTCTGATCTGGCACTACGATTGTGCCAGATGCTCTTGTAGAAGTACAAGAGCGGGTGTCTGTGCAGCCTAACATTTTACTCCAGCTACTAAGAGGAGTGGGCCACAAGAATTCTGTACTACATCATTACAGGCCAGTAAAGTGCAACCTGGCCTGCTGGAGATTCATTAACAAATCCCACCATCAATAAAGAAATAAAGCTTGTAATAAAAACATTAACATTAGTCCCTATGTTAAGGACTATGAAATTTGTAACCACAGATTGGACATGATGACGCTACCCCAACTAACCATCCAGTGCTAGTTTTCCCAAGACAGTGTAGATACCATTAATATTAACCATTGTAATAATATACCTATGTACAAAAGTTATATTTGATTATGCAATATATATATATATATGCATTTCATTGATAAATACCTATCATTTCATATGTTCTGACCAAAAGAAACAATTGGTTCAGGACTAATAAATTTAAAAAATTTTTAAACTTAAACTTTAACAGCCAGTGTTAGTTCAGTGTATTATAGAGTTTATTATTATTATTAGATTTATTAATTACATGAGTGTGTGTCTGTGTATTTATTACCTACACATTACATTTCAGTACCCTAGACTTTTAACGTAGCTAACACTCATTATAGTAGAATAGGTCTGTTTGAGGTCGTAAGTGGTAGCAGAAGGGCCTTCTGTAACTCACATAAGCTTTTATCTCAGGAGCCTTCACAGCTGACATACAGTACACTAGGTAACATATCAACCATACAATAACATCAAAAACCACTACAAATATTGGGGTCTTGTCCGGGGATTAAGTTATTAAAGATATTAGGATCTCCTGATCTGGGAATTAAACTAGTGGGGGCATAAGGGAATAAATTTAAAAGTGTCCCTTAAAATAAAAAGTGGAAAATAAGAGTTGATGAATCTTCACAGCCAGTGGTAATTAATTGATTAATTAATTAATATATTACCTTAATAATTACACTTTGTTGTTTACCTTGGTAATTATATACTTGTTGTTTACCTTAGTCATTGCTAAATTGTGTGTTTGAGAATCACAGATCTAGCAAAATTTAGATCGGCTGCTGTGCTGACGGCGAAGGAGATGAATATGGAGGGTCAAGTTTTAATTCAGTATGTAACTTCTGAATGTGACAAGTATATTGAAAGGGAAGATAGGAGGTTAGCTGAAGAGAAGAGGTTACAAATTGAGGCTGATAAAGAACTTAAGAGGCTGCAGATTGAGGCTGACAAAGAGGCTAAGGCATTGGAGGCAGATAGGGAGAGTAAAAGGCTCCAATGGGAGGCAGAAGATAAGAGATTGACTGCCGAAAGGGAAGCAGAAGATAGAAGATTGCAAAGGGAGCACGAATTACGACTAAGGGAGCTGGAATTACAAGGCCATGCTCCTGAAAATGGTGCCAGCCCCTTTGCCTCAGATGCTACGCCTAGTCAGGGAGCCTCAACCTCAGCTATGGGGTTTCATTTAGACCATTTTAGTGAGAAAGACGATGACATCGAGGGGTACCTCAGTAGATTCGATCTATTAGCTACTACATATGGGTTAGAGAGAGAGAGGTGGAGTCTTAAGTTATCCCAGGGACTGAGAGGTACTTCTTATGAAGTTTTTGCTAAGATGCATAGAGACGACCAAGACAATTATGACATGCTAAAGCAGGCTTTGTTATTGAGATATAAAAAGAATGGTGAATTTAATCGTAAGAAGTTTAGAAATGCCAAACTGTTGTCTGGGGAGACATACCACCAATTCTCTGCCAGACTGGAAACCTATTTGGAGAAATGGACTGCTCTGGGGAAGACCCAAGATCTCAAAGAGATGATCATGATAGAGCAATTAAGAGAGTCCATGGCTCCAGACCTGAGAAAATGTCTCATGGAACAAGGTGCAGAGAGATTGGGGGAGGTTTTAAATGTCGCTGAGAGATATCAGGCAGCCCAGGCAGAGGTAAGTGGCAATAAAAAGAAGCACGTAGACAATTTTAAAGCTCCACAGCAATTTAGTAAATTTGATACCAGAGAACAAGGTAATAAAGGCAGGATAAACTTTGATAGGCCATGAAATGATTATCGTGATAGAAAATCAAAGTTCAATGACCAAAAATATAACGAAAGAAAACCGTTTAACCAAGGAAAGCGATGGTGCAAATGGTGTAAGAAAGACAACAATAACACCGAATTTTGTAAAAGGAAACCTTCAAACACTGCTGCAATGAAGTCGGGGAAACAAAGATTAAAGGTTAATCCTAATGGACAGCAGGAACCTTATCACCCCCCAGTTTGTGAGGATGTTATTTGTAATGGGGTCACCATAAGGTGCCTATATGATACAGGTTTGGATTATGATTCAGTTGTGAAGTCTAGCCTAGTGGACCCAAGTCAGTATACCACAGAAACAGTGGAAATACAAGGGGCGACTAAGGACATACCACTCATGACACTTCCCATCGCTAGGATAACGGTGAAAACTCGCTATGTGGAAGGAGAAATCAGAGCAGCAGTGATAGATGAACCAATCTACCCTCTGATATTGGGGTGTAGATACGTCTTCTTGGGGAATCCTGAGAGACCTGTGATCATGGCGACAGTGCAGACCAGGTCACAGAAAAAGGAGGAAGAAGGTGAACCTATAAATGCTCATCCAGAAGAGATGAGGAAGGCGCAGGCTGAGGATAGGACACTCAAGCCATGTTTAAAGAAATTGCCCAAATGTCACACACCTCCAAGCAAGAGAGAGTACTTTATGAAGAACAAATTGATTTACAGGAAGGCCGGAACTGGAACAAATGGTCACAACCAGCTGGTTCTTCCCACTTCATATAGGGAAAAAGTGATGGAACTAGGGCATGCGATTCACTTCAGTTGTCACATGGGGATCAGCGCCACAGGACAGCGTATAGCTTGTCATTACTTCTGGCCAGGGATAACGGAGGATATAAAAAGATATGTCAAATCCTGTCCAGAATGTCAAAGGGTAGCTCCAAAGCATTGGACTGCTCCTGCAACTCTAGGGGAAATGCCCATAGTGGGAACCCCTTTTGAGAGGGTTGCAGTGGATATTGTGGGACCTCTCACTCGGACCAAGAGGAGGAACAGTTACATCCTTACTCTGGTGGACACTTGTTCTATGTGGGGAGAGGCGGTAGCCCTGCCATCAATTGATTCGAAACATGTAGCAGAGGCACTACTTACAATATTCACAAGATTAGGATTCCCGCATCAAATCTTGACTGATAATGGCTCACAGTTCAAGGGGAAACTAACGGAAGAAGTTTTTAAGCTATTTCAAGCCAGACACTTTCATTGTAGTCCGTACCATCCACAAGGGAACGGCCAGGTATAGAGGTTCAATGGGACTCTCATTTCTATCCTGAGGAAGCTGGCACATGAAAAACCGGATATGTGGGATCAATTTCTGCCCGCCGCGTTGTTTGCGTATCGGGAGGTACCACATAGATTAACCGGGATGGCTTCCGCAACTCTGCTATTTGGGAGGCCAATAAAAGGTCCATTGGAAGCTTTATTAAGGACCTGGACAGATGAGAAAGCAGAAGAGACTGTTACCTCATCATATCAATATGTGAACGAGCTGACCACTCGTCTGAAAGCTGGATGGAAACTGGCAAATGATAATTTGAGACAAGCCAGGAAGAAACATGCAGCGTATTTTAACTCTTAGAGGCCAAAACGACGCTGGTAGCGTACATCCGCAAAACCCCTAGAAGCCAAAACGACGATGGCAACGTCACTTTTGTGTTCCGTGAAATGTGTTCCGTATTTTCGTAATTTGGTATTTTAACATAACAGAAGTTACTCTTTTTTTATTCAGAAGAGCGCTATCTTTGAGTTGTGATTCGGAAACACGCTTGTTCTAGCTAATTTCACTGTGAAAAAACGGTAAATCTGTCAGCTTTCGATCGGCGATTATTGTTGTTTATACAGACAATGTCTAGCGAGCCAACCACATCATGTTTATCAAAACGTAGGTGTTTTTTATCTGTAGAAAAAGCTAGGGAACTGTGTATCTTTGACCAGTTTAACTAGAATGAGGATTTCGAAAGTGAAAATGATGATTTTGAATTTGAACTTAACGAAGAAGCTAGTTCTAATGAGGAGGGGGCATGGTCACAGCCAGGCCCTAGTGCTACAAAACGACAAAAAGTTTTGACCAAATCATCGACAAAAAGGGGGAAAAGCATTAGTACCAAGGAGCAACAAGGGGCAATTAGTAATGAATGGATTTCAGTACCAAACATCAGTATTACAGAGACCCAAAACGCATTCAGATTTCTTCCCAAATATGGTCGCAAACCAGGAGTACACGATGACTTAGGTCTTAGTGAGGCATCAACTCCTTTTGACTGCTATAGGACATTGTTTACTGATGACATTAACAAAACATCACAGAAAGCTGAAACTTGTAATTAATATTCATATATGGATTAGTTTTATTTAAAAAAAACCATGAAGCACTTTGGATAATATTTCAGTCTTTATGCATGTGTTGGTGGGTACATTTTTCATTCACTAAAATGAATTAAAAAAAATTTTTTTTTTACATTATTACTGATAATTGAATATAATATGTAGAATAGCACATAAAAGCCCCAATATTATAATTCTAAATATATTTATCTTTACTGTGAAACATAATTTGTGTGTCTTTTGTTGTGTAATATCAACACAATATATGATTTAATTTAAAAGTTCAAGCGGCCTTGAATATCTTCTTTTTTATTTTAATGATGATGGTATGGTCTGCTGGATGGTCTGTAAAACATTAACAAAATATCACAGAAAGCTGAAACTTGTAATTAATATTCATATATGGATTAGTGTTATCTAAACAAAACCATGGAGCACTTTGGATAATATTTCAGTCTTTATGCATGGATTGGTGGGTACATTTTTCACTCGCTAAAATGAATTTTTAAAAAAAATTGTTTACATTATTACTGATAATTGAATATAATATGAAAAATAGCACTTAAAAGCCCCAATATTATAATTCTAAATATATTTATCTTTACTGTGAAACATAACTTGTGTGTCTTTTGTTGTGTAATATCAACACAATATATGATTTAATTTAAAAGTTCACACGGCCTTGAATATCTTCTTATTTATTTTAATGATGATGGTACGGTCTGCTGGATGGTCTGTAAAGCATTAACAAAATATCACAGAAAGCTGAAACTTGTAATTAATATTCATATATGGATTAGTGTTATTTAAAAAAAAACCATGGAGCACTTTGGATAATATTTCAGTCTTTATGCATGGGTTGGTGGGTACATTTTTCATTCACTAAAATGAATTTTAAAAAAAAATTGTTTACATTATTACTGATAATTGAATATAATATGAAAAATAGCACTTAAAAGCCCCAATATTATAATTCTAAATATATTTATCTTTACTGTGAAACATAATTTGTGTCTTTTGTTGTGCAATATCAACACAATATATCTTCTTCTTCTTCTTCGTTCGCCCTGAAAAGGACGGTGGTTGCGTTGTGTCTGTTTACAACGTAGCTGTGATATCTGCACCTTTCGGTCGACACATCCGACTTCTGCACGGCATTTTTTAGGACCGGGTTTGCCTTCCCATTTCGATCCACACTCGCTCAGCCAGCCTGCACAGCTGCAGACTGTTTCCAGGACCACCACGTGGAGGTGGAGTGCGGTCTTGACCAGCTCTGGTTCGCTGGTCCTGGCGCAGGCAGTCAAGCTATGAGTCGCTGACTGCGGTCTCTATTGCTGCGTCTTGAGGTCCCAACACAATATATGATTTAATTTAAAAGTTCATGCGGCCTTGAATATCTTCTTTTATATTTTAATGATGATGGTACGGTCTGCTGGATCGTCTGTAAAACATTAACAAAATATCACAGGAAGCTGACACTTGTAAATAATATTCATATATGGATTAGTGTTATTCTAAAAGATGCTGGAGCACTCTGGATAATGTTTCAGTTTTTATGCATGGGTTGGTGAGTACATTTTTCATTCACTAAAATGAGTTTTTATTAAAAAGTAGTCTATAAAATATGTAGAATATCACTAACATCCTTCATATTCTAATTCTACATTCATTTATCTTTACTGTGATGTATAATATGTGTGTCTTTGTTGTATAAAAACAATACAATATATGATTTAATTTAAAAGCTTCACGCGGCCTATAATGTCCTTTTTCTTTCCAAATGTCTATAATGTTTATATGGTTCGCTGGATGGTTTGTAAAACATTAACAAAATATCACAGGAAGCTGACACTTGTAAATAATATTTATATATGGATTAGTGATATTTTAAAAGACCCTAGAGCACTCTGGATAATATTTCAGTCTATTGCATGGGTTGGTAAATACATTTTTAATAGACTAAAATTATTTTTTTCTTGAAAGTGGTCTATATTATTACTTATCACTGATTACTATATGTAGAATATCACTAAAAGTCCTTCATATACTAACTCTACATTCATTTATCTTTACTGTGATGTATAATATGTGTGTCTTTGTTGTATAATAACAATACAATGTATGATTTAATTTAAAAGCTTCACGCGGCCTCTAATGTCCTTTTTCTTTCCAAATGTCTATAATGTTTATATGGTTCGCTGGATGGTCTGTAAAACATTAACAAAATATCACAGGAAGCTGACACTTGTAAATAATATTCATATATGAATTAGTGATATTTTAAAAGATGCTGGAGCTCTCTGGATAATATTTCAGTCTTTATGCATGGGTTGGTGAGTACATTTTTCATTCACTAAAATGAGTCTTTTCTTGAAAGTGGTCTATATTATGACTCATAACTGAATACTATATGTAGAATATCACTAAAATCTTTCATATTCTAATTCTACATTCATTTATCTTTACTGTGATGTATAATATGTGTGTCTTTGTTGTGTAATAACTCAGTAACTTTAGAATTTATAAAGGTACTGCTTTAAGGTACAAAAATAATTCTGGCAAAACTGATGAAAAATTCCGGCCTGCAAGAGTTAATAGGAAGGCAAAGGGCAGAGAATTAGCTGTGGGAGAGAGGGTGCTTCTTCTACTACCCGGCAGCCAGAATAAGTTGCAAATTGGATGGCAAGGTCCATATACTGTTCTAGAGAAGGTGTCTAGAACAAACTATAAAATTGACAAAAAGGGGAAGGAGAAGGTATATCATGTAAACCTTTAAAAGAAGTATCTGGACAGACCACTCCAGGAAAGCACCCCCTTACTGACCTTGGCTATCGCAACTAAAATGAAAAAAGAACCACTCACCTCACATGAATACCCATTACATCCTTGTGAAACAGCCGCACAGGTAAAACTCAGTAAGCACCTGACTAAAAATCAGAGGGAGAGAGTTCAAAGGGTTCTGGAGGAACATACAGATGTATTAACAGATAAACCAGGACATACAAATTTGCTACAGTATGACATGAAGCTGGTAGACTCAAACCCAATCTGTATGAGAGCCTATTCTGTTCCGTTCGCGAAGGAGAAGGCATTGAAAGGGGAAATAGATTATTTGTTGAAAGAAGGGATTATTTCACACAGTGAATCTTCTTTTAGCTCCAGTGTAGTGTTGTTGAGGAAACCGTCTGGGGAACATAGACTGTGCATAGATTACAGGAAACTGAATGCTGTCACAGAAGGACAAGTGGATCCATTACCAGACACAAAACAGTTATTTGCCAGATTGAACAAGACAAAATACTTTTCGAAGGTGGATCTTAGCAAAGGATATTACCAGATTCCAGTGAAGCCTGAAGTTAGACCTTATTTAGCCTTTAGCACTTTGGAAGGACATTATGAATTCAACATGCTACCATTCGGACTGAAAAATGCTCCGAGTGTATTTTCTAGGATGATGCGAAAATTGTTGGATCCCTTGAATAATCCATGCATCACGAATTTCATGGATGATATTCTTGTCGCCACGGAAACATTTGAGGAACACGTTAACTCTCTGAATATGTTATTTGATAGGCTTAGGGTAGCAAACTTAACTGCTAGACCAACAAAATGTTGTATTGGATGCAAAGAGTTGGAATTCTTGGGACATACTGTATATCAGGGTAACATGACCCCTGACCCCAAGAACTTGGAAAAACTGCAGAGAGCACCTAGACCACAAACAAAAAAAGACGTGCGATCATTCGTGTCGTTATGTGGGTTTTACCAAAAATATATCAAAAATTGTAACTCTATATGTGCTCCTCTGACTGATCTGACTCGCAAAGGAAATCCAGATAAAATTGTTTGGTCTGCGCAATGTGAATTGGCATTTCAAGAGTTAAAGGAAAAACTCACTAGCAAGCCTATTCTCAAATTGCCTGATTTGACTCAGGACTTTGTGGTGAGAACAGATGCAAGTAATGTAGGCCTGGGGGCGGCTCTGTTGCAAAGGTCCTCTTCACCCAATGGGGAACTGATTCCAATCGCTTATGCAAGCCGCAAGGTGAACAAAGCGGAGCAGGGATATTCCACAAGCGAAAAAGAATGTTTAGCGTTAATCTGGGCAATAAAAAAGTTCCAAATCTATCTGTATGGTAGGACTTTTGTGGTCCAGACGGATCACCAGCCCCTAGTGTTCTTATCTCAGGCCAAGCATGAAAATGCAAGATTGTTAAGATGGTCTTTATTATTGCAACCTTATCAGTTTATTATCGAATATATCCCGGGGTCACAGAATGTCGGTGCAGATTTCCTCAGTAGGCACCCCTGTGATCAAAATTAGAGTAGTTGGCAGGCGGGAGGTTAATTTTATCTATGTGTATCACTGGTTTTGGGACTTGCATTAGTGCATGTTCTCAGGTGGGGAGATGTGTGGTGAAAAATACAGTGATACAACGTTAAAATATCTCCAATTATAAAGATAACGGGTAAGATAACATGTAGGGATACAATTATACGTAAGATACGGGGATACATTCTCGCCTACGCCAGCACTTTCTACCGCCATTGAAACTAACTAGTTAGACATGCAGACGAAACGGTTTACCCTTTTAGACGGGAGGGGAAACGGAGATAAAAAAGAAAAAATATGACGGAACACGTGTTTGAATCTAAAAGGCAAAAAGACGCAATTTGTAGTTTAAAGAAAAAAATCACGCCACTAGTTGACACAATGTAAGGAATTGGTAGAAAAATTAACCTTGAGAAAAGTAGGATTTTCTTTAATAATAAAGTTATGAAAATAAAACCTAGCTAGTTTGATAGCCCATCTTGAGCAGAGAAATAATATACTTTTAATTATACAGACGGACAGATAACACGGAAGATATTGACGAAAGACTGTATTGTTCACATCAGACTAGCGAACAGTTTTTTGTGCATATTTCACTAACGTTACATTTTGGTGTCCTTGAGCCCTAAAAATGCAAAAATCAAACTGCAAAGAACTAGAGGGGGAAGTTGGAGGATAGAAGCTAAAAATAACTTAGGGGGCAGGTTTGTGCAGTTTTTGCATGTAGTTAGTCCAAAAAACAAGTGTATTTTTGTGAAAAGCCAAGTAGAGACAGACGGACCAACAGAAAATAATACACACTTGACTGAGATCTGACTGAAATTTGACTTTTGGTTTGAATATTTGAAAAAAGTTAGAGGGGGAGTTCGTTGATTGGACAGAGGTATTTATATTAGTGAATGAGAGACGCGCACTTGTACCATTTGATATAAGACTGTCCATTAACACAGTTCATGACTGCTAGAGGTGATTTCCCGGAATTAATAAATAAAAATCAGTGGGACGCCCTAATCTAGCCAGCAGCTCAGCTGAGTTTTGCTAGTCCTAATTAACTGTGTTCTCAATTCTGAATTGTGAGTTTCTGATCTGGCACATCGATTGTGCCAGATGCTCTTGTAGAAGTACAAGAGCGGGTGTCTGTGCAGCCTAACATTTTACTCCAGCTACTAAGAGGAGTGGGCCACACGAATTCTGTACTACATCATTACAGCCCAGTAAAGTGCAACCTGGCCTGCTGGAGATTCATTAACAAATCCCACCATCAATAAAGAAATAAAGCTTGTAATAAAAACATTAACATTAGTCCCTATGTTAAGGACTATGAAATTTGTAACCACAGATTGGACATGATGACGCCACCCCAACTAACCATCCAGTGCTAGTTTTCCCAAGACAGTGTAGATACCATTAATATTAACCATTGTAATAATATACCTATGTACAAAAGTTATATTTGATTATGCAATATATATATATGCATTTCATTGATAAATACCTATCATTTCATATGTTCTGACCAAAAGAAACAATTGGTTCAGGACTAATAAATTTAAAAAATTTTTAAACTTAAACTTTAACAGCCAGTGTTAGTTCAGTGTATTATAGAGTTTATTATTATTATTAGACTTATTAATTACATGCGTGTGTCTGTGTATTTATTACCTACACATTACATTTCAGTACCCTAGACTTTTAACGTAGCTAACACTCATTATAGTAGAATAGGTCTGTTTGAGGTCGTAAGTGGTAGCAGAAGGGCCTTCTGTAACTCACATAAGTTTTTATCTCAGGAGCCTTCACAGCTGACCTCATACAGTACACTAGGTAACATATCAACCATACAATAACATCAAAAACCACTACACCGGGGTATGTGGTAATGAAAAAAGCTGACAGACTAGCATCAAGAGCACCCATTGTGGGGACACTGGATACGGATAAGGGAGATATACTGAGAGCAATTAATAATCGCCAGGTAGAGAATGACACTGCAATAGATGAATGATCAAGGTTAAGACTGTTGGAATTTGGCATCAAACGTAAGGCTAGTAGAGATGGACGTATGAGAGGATGCATCCGTCGTGTTTACAACCAGCGAGCTACAGAAACAGTTAGCATTCACACTCTTTGACATATACTGATGGAGACTGAGCACCTTTGGGTTTGCCCGGAGTGCAATGATGTCAATTCTGTATAACAATAATAATAACAATATCTCCCCACTTATATCCCTGTCTTGCTCTTGTCGTAATGATACACTCTGACAAAATCTTTCCCGTCTATCTCTTAATATTATCTCCCAACTTATATCGCTGCCTTGCTCTTGAACGCATGCCTTCGTCTCTTTCCACCATCATAGTCTTGTTATACATTCAAAATATTTTAGCAGTTTACCTTTGAAAAAACAATGTTCACATCTTATTCTGAAAAAAGACTTCCGCTTAACTTCACCGAAACGCACCGATTCTGAACAAGTTAACTGCTTATGCGTCAGAAGGCTTATTCCGTTAAGAATAATTTATTGAACGACTCTTGTATTCAGCAAACATTTACCAATAAGTAAATATATTTTAAAAAGGAATAGTGACTAAAATAGAAGTGAGACCTACAGATGACTAGCCTACTTCGTCTTGTGTGCATTATGGTGGTTGCCTCGGCCTATCTGCGTAAGTAAATTGTGTACAAAGACACAATAATCAATACCTTTTAGTTACCCAAGGAGCAAAGGCCTTCAACAAACACATGTCAAGTGCTCGTGTCACGTTTCATCAATGCAAGTTTTGTCCATGTTCTCTAACTGGCTTGTTATCATTTTCATGTTCAATTCTGTCTCCATTTCTCTTCCCCATGTGTATTTTAGTCTACCTCTGCCTCTCTTAACTTTGGAACTCTAGAACACGAACTGCCTTGTAATACTATTAACATGCTTCTTCAATGCATGTCCCATCCATTGCCACTTACCTTGCATATTTTATTTTGATACTAAGAAGAGTCCGAGTTTCAATTATTGTGTATTACATTACCTCATTATTATTACCCCAGAAATGAAGTATCTGAGGAAGGTGGTTGAAGTAACAAGAAGAGACATGGTCCGCAACCAGACGATACGTCAAGGCCTAAAATCCCACCCCCTGCAGACCCAAGTAGAACAGTCCCAACTAAGATGGTTTGGCCATGTCTGAAAAATGGGAGAAGATCGCCTACCACGACAAGCATGGGAAACAAAGAGCCAGGGATCCAGAGCCCCAGAGTCCGCTGGGAGGACAACATTAGACAATCTTTGAAGAATCGAGGACTAGAATGGAACCAGGCCAGGAGGAAGACAGCCGATAGGATAGTCTGGCGCTCTCTCTTCCAAACCTCTACACCTCACGGTAGAAGGATAACGACTAAGTAAGTAAGTGTATTACATTTTTAAATGATCTCTGGTTGGATTGTAAATGATGCCGTCTGTTTATATTGTCATTTGCCTTCTGCTATGTATGTATCTTCTGCAGCGTTTGTTTTGATTTCAGTTATGGAGAGGCATGATCGCCTACACTATCGGGCATGGTAGTTGAAGAAGAAGAAGTGGTAGTAGTTGTAGTATCTTTTTCTTCTTCTTCGTTCACCCTCAGATGTCAATTGTTTGACAGGGCGAGTCAATTGTGTCATTTGTTTCCGTATCTGATCAAAGACCCATTTGACCAGTTGTGTCTGTCAATTTTTGTGTCAGATGACAATTCTCAAGTAACTTCAGAGCTGAGGCAGAGGCCTTGAAAACTGCAGCAGAGGTTATATTGACAGAAGACAGCACAGACAGACAAGTTGCTTTCTTTACTGATGCACAGTCAGTAATTGCAACGTTGAAAATCCAAAATAATACAGACCTTGATGACCTCAGAATAGTGCTCCACAAACTTTGTCAACGATTCAAAAGTGTTGTGATCCAATAGATCCCATCTCATTGTAACATCACCGGCAATGAAGAGGCGGACAGAATGGCAAAAGAAGGTTCACATCTACCTCAGCTTGATGCAAGAATAACTTTCGAGGAGGCAAAGAGTATTATCAGAATCAGATACAAAAACAAATGGAATGTAGAACAGCTAGGTCACACACAGCATGATGCTTACTACCAGCTCAACAGAAGAGAACATGTCGTAATCTTCAGACTCCGCACTGGCCACAACAGATTGAGATACCATCTATTCAACAAGCTAAAGATATGAACTACCGATCAGTGTAACTGTAGCACTGATAAAGTGACTGCTGAACATTATATATATATATATATATATATATATATATATATATATATATATATATATATATATATATATATATGGCGCTCTCTCTTCCAAATGTCTACACTTCATGGAAAAAGAGGAACGACTAAGAAGTAGCAGTAAATATATATTTAAACTACTTGGAACTCTTAATAAACTGTTTGCCTTGGGCGCCAAACATCTTAGCACCGGCCCCGGTGATAGACATGTTCCCGGATGACTCCCGTGGTTGCCTTAGACGAGTCTGTGTTATTCTCCCAGTCACTAAACGTATGTGGTACACTTGTTTTTGCATTTGGCGATTGTATTTTCACGTATATGTCACAATATGTATGACTTATTTATCTTCCCTGTTGTCGCGATATAATCCAGCTTCAGCTTCTCAGAATATGCCCAAAGAAAATGGATTGCTTTCTTCGAACATGACGACAAGATTGCCTTTTCGCATTGGTCAATTTTAGGATTTCCTCATTACTATTTTTATCTGTCCATGGTATTTTAAATTTCTTTATATACAACCACATGGTGCTTTTGGTTTTTTAGGGTTACAAGTAGAATTACGAAAAAAAAAAAAAAAATTCAGTTTTGGCATGGGTAGGAGGCTTTACTGAACTGCTTGTGTGAATATTAATAAATTCTAACGAGAACATTGATTCCACCAATTATAGGAAATTTTCAGAACCATGATCAGATCACACTAGACCGCCGAATGACATGGAAATCACAGATTAACAAAATACAGCTAAGGGCAAAACTTCGCATGGCCATCATGAAAAAGTTAGCAGGTACCACATGGGGTGCTGATGAGAATATCCTCAAAAAGCTGTACACAGGCAGAGTCAGACCTGCTATGGAATATGGCATCACAGCTTGGTCGACGGCAGCAAAGTCAAATTTTGACAGAGTAAACAGACTCCAAAACCAAGCAGCACGTATTATAACAGGGGCCCTAAAGTCTACACAAATCAACCATATGGAAAACATCACAGGGCTACAGTCAATGGAGGATAGACGTGACAGCAGAGTCTTAAAACAAGCTGAAAAATTTAAGAGGCTCGAAGGACACCCCATGTACCAAAGAATGAATAGGCTAGGAAGAGGCAGGCTCAAGCGAACTAACTTTGTCGCCCAAGCAAAAGAAAAAATTAACAATAATACCATACTAGCTAGCTCAGTTGCAAAGAAAATCCCAACAAGCTCAACTATCCCACTGTGGAAAATAAGATGCTTTCCTGGGTTAAAATCTGATATTCCAGGCATTGAAGGTAAGGGAACACAGACAGAAACACAAAGAAAGTGTATAGCAACCAAGTATATTGACCAAAGATTTCCAGCGAAGCTTTGGACACATGCATATACTGATGGTTCGGCAACAAATGCAGTTGAAAATGGGGGTGCCGGCATCCTCATAAAATTAAAGAATAGAATTCACTCTATGGCAATTGCCACTGGAAAATACTGCAACAACTTCTGTGCCTAAGCAGAAGCCCTGAAACAGGCAGCTGAAACTCTTATTGAATGCAAAGCACAGGCAGAAAAACAGATAGTAATCTTTTCAGATGCCCTCTCAATAATATCAGCGCTGAAGAGCCACCAAACTAAAGGATTGAAAGATCTGATAATCTCCCTTGAAAGACTGGCCGAATGCTTCAAGAAGTGCACTATCCAGTGGATACCAGCCCATTGCAACATACCAGGAAATGAAGAGGCAGATAGACTTGCTAAAGAAGGAGGTGCCTTACAGCAAAATGATATAGAGACAACTTACGCAACGGCAAAGACCACTATAAAGGCTACATTCAAGTCCAAATGGGAAAGAGAGCACCCGGGACATTTGAAAAATGACGCATATCATCAACTATCCAGAAAAGAACAGGTCATCATTTTTCGACTGCGCACTGGGCACAACAGATTGAGATACCATCTGTACCACAAATACAAAATTGGTGCAACAGATCTCTGCACCTGCGGTACCAGCCCGATGACAGTCGAACACCTGCTGCAGTACTGCCCAACCTACAGTAATGAACGGGGTAGCATATGGCAACAACCTACTTCTGTCAACGAAAAACTGTTTGGAGATGTCGGGAACCTTGAGTTGACTGCTGCCTTTATTAGAGTCATAAATGTGGAAGTCTGAAGGCGAACGAGGAAGAAGAAGAAGAAGAAGACCAGCATCGTTTAGACAAACTTTCTAAGGAAGGATCAGCTCAACAACAATACGATATAGGGACAACTTATGAAATGTCACAAACAACTGTAACTACCACATTCACTACTGTAACTACCACATTCACAACTGTAACTACCACATTCAAGTCAAAATGGGAAAGAGACCACCAAGGCCTTGTAAACAATTATGCCTGTGTCAGCTATCTAGGGGAGATCAGGTCATATGTGGACGTCGGAAAGCGAACGAGGAAGAAGAAGAAGCTGTTTAGGAATTTGATCATTTTCTGTAATTGGTACCGATAATTTAAAAAAAATTAACCTGTTTAGCTAACGAACTAATAACTTCTGTTTTCACAGCCACGAACAGAGCCGAAATTCAAGTTGGACTTAAAGTGATGACCCCAATCCTTAACACCAGATTTTTAGTTCTGTGTGACGTGCAGTGAGTTTCTTGTCTGTATTCAATAATAGTTTTACAGTTTAGGACTGCCTGGCTTGCTCATTTTTAGCAATTATAAAGTGTCTGCTCCTGGCACTGCTCCCACAAGATGCTGATATATGTGCTGATATATGTGCTGATATATGTTTAGTATTGATGAAATATTAGAAAATGTATTGCTATCTGTGTAGTTTGGGTTTGGGTTTTAAGGACCATCTTTCTTACACACCGACAACTCCATCATTGCTCCGATCTTCTTCCTTAGATCACACCAAGAAGGATCTCAGCACAGTGCACGAACTCCGTAGCACCGGCAAGGATTCCATTGTGTGTATACAGGAATCACCCATTCTATAAATATTTTTGTGGTGGATAGGTTTTGCCTAATTTTGTAAATGTTACCAGGGCAGCGGCCGTATTGCCTACTCTTTACGATTTCCAACTGCCGAGGGATTTTTAACGTGCGCAACTTGCACAGCGGACCTCCTATTTTCTTCGCTCCTACCCGAGAAGGCTAGGCATCCGATCTCACTACCCAAGAGATCGGGGGGGGGGGGGGGGGGGAGTATGGCATCATTAGTACCCACTGGTTCTGAAAAAAATTTCTATTAAATATATTCCCTGTACTGGGAACCGAACTCGGTACCTTTAGAATTAAAGGTGGACGCCATACCTCGTAGCCCCCTCGACCCCCTATCTGTTTAGTATTGATGATATATTAGAAAATGGGTTGATATATGTAGTATAGGGAAGGGATCTTTAACGACTAATTAATCGATGAATTGGTTACAAAAAATTTTAATAGACTAATTGATCAAGCAAATTTTAATCGATTATTCCATTTTTAGCAATGTTTATGTCTTTTGCTTTAATGCGACAGCATTTGCTATGTTTGAAGTTTGTGATATAGAATTTGGCAAGTATGGTTATTATAATAATAAATTGTTTGGTTGCAACTTTTCAGTATTTTCATTCTATTTTCAGGACGATGTTGCCTTATAACAAAGAAAATAAATAAAGTCCTTAGTAATTTATTTTTTTTTACTGTTCTGATTTGTTTTTAATAATTTATCAAATTGTTCGAAATTGATCGATTTAAGAAATTAGATTAATCTATTAAGATTTTTAAAACAAATCCCAGCCCCATAGTTTAGTATTGATGATATATTAGAGAATGTGTTGATATCTGTTTAGTATTGATTATAACAAACGCTATACAGGACGCATCTATAGGGGGCAATCTGATCATCAGAAATTGCCCCCCCCCCCTCTCCCCCGGCACGTTGATCAAGTTTTTCAGCCCTTTAATCTCCTTTACACTCTAAAGGAGGCGTACCCACTTGGGCCATGACTCTCAAGTGTCAGCATCTTGTTGTATTTCCGTCGCGACAACAGGAGGCGATCTGATCATCAGAAATAGGCTCTTGTTGTCTTTCCAGCCTGCGCTAGGAATAGAACCCACTCCACCGATATATTAGAGAATGTGTTGATATCTGTTTAATGTTGATGGTATATTAAATACAGGAAGAAAGACAAAGGTTAGGATGTCAGAAGCCTTGCGTGCCCGATTCTCAACACTTTCAAAATAAAGTTCGTTTGTTGGATCGTTCGCTGGATCGTTCGTTGCCACATACAAAGGCGTTTTGAAATATCCTATTAACCATTATCGTCATTCTCAACAGACGGACCTCATGAAGCCAGCGTTATGGCAGCTCTAGAGTCTAGACCATAATAGAAGGGCGAGTTGAAGGCAAACGTGCAAGGGGAAGACAGCGGTATAAGTGGGAAGATAACATCAAGAGATGGACAGGAAAGAGTCTGTCAGAGTGCACCATCAAGACAAGAGACAGGAAAGAGTCTATCAGTGTGCACCACCAAGACAAGAGACAGGAAAGAGTCTATCAGTGTGCACCACCAAGACAAGAGACAGGAAAGAGTCTATCAGTGTGCACCACCAAGACAAGAGACAGGAAAGAGTCTATCAGAGTGTACCACCAAGACAAGAGACAGGAAAGAGTCTATCAGAGTGTACCACCAATACAAGAGACAGGAAAGAGTCTATCAGAGTGCACCACCAAGACAAGAGACAAAAGACGTTGGAGATCCATTACAGCCAACCTTCGTTGTGGAGATGGCAGCTGATGATGATGATGATGCTCTACCAGCTATGGTTTCTGTACCAACTACTTTGCTTTGTTTTTTTTTTCCCACCAGATTGTCAGCCCGTTGAACAGTTTCATGTTAGTAGTCTCTTTTTTGCAAACGTGCCAGGTTCGATTCACGATATCGGCACGCTCCATTCTACCAAGCTGTAACTGGGTGCCTGACTTTGCTCTGGAGTAAAGGGAAACAAAAGACAGTGAGGAAGGAAACTGGTCACCCCTCCCCCCACCTCTTGATGCTGGACCTTGTATAGTGAAGTCTCTAACACTTCCCTCCCCTACGGCTGTATCTGTTATGGGACTACCTTTACTTCTTTTTAGTCTCTTACGACATGCATGAGGGAGCAGATGCCCAGTGCTTGTCTCCTCGGAACAACAAGAGTGGATGTCTGTGTCTATTAATCATAACTAGTAAAGACGTGTCTGTTAACCATAACTAGTAAAGACGTGTCTGTTAACCATAACTAGTAAAGACGTGCCTGTTAATCATAACTAGTAAAGACGTGTCTGTTAACCATAACTAGTAAAAACGTGTTTGTTAACCATAACTTGTAAAGACGTGTCTGTTAATCATAACTAGTAAAGACGTGTCTGTTAACCATAACCAGTAAAGACGTGTCTGTTAACCATAAGTAGTAAAGACGTGTCTGTTAACAATAACTAGTAAAGACGTGTCTGTTAACCATAACTAGTAAAGACGTGTCTGTTACCCATAACTAGTAAAGACGTGTATGTTAACCATAACTAGTAAAGACGTGTCTGTTAACCATAACTAGTAAAGACGTGTCTGTTAACCATAACAAGTAAAGACGTGTCTGTTAACCATAACTAGTAAAGACGTGTCTGTTAACCATAACTAGTAAAGACGTGTCTGTTAACCATAACAAGTAAAGACGTGTCTGTTAACCATAACTAGTAAAGACGTGTCTGTTAACCATAACTAGTAAAGACGTGTCTGTTAACCATAACTAGTAAAGACGTGTCTGTTAACCATAACAAGTAAAGACGTGTCTGTTAACCATAACTAGTAAAGACGTGTCTGTTAACCATAACTTTTAATTAAGACGTGTCTGTTAACCATAACTAGTAAAGACGTGTCTGTTAACCAAAGCTAGTAAAGTCGTGTCTGTTAACCATAGCTAGTAAAGACGTGTCTGTTAACTATAACTTTTAATAAAGACGTGTCTGTTAACCATAACTAGTAAAGACGTGTCTAACCATAACTAGTAAAGACGTGTCTGTTAACCATAACTAGTAAAGACGTGTCTAAACACTTCACTACCATCTGACACGGTTTGATTTTTAGCAGTAGTTCCCAAAGTGGGCGGTACCGCCCCATTTCCCCCCCCCCCCCCCCCCCCGGGCCACCGGGGAAGTTGGAAGATTGGGACGATAAAGGAAAAAAGAAGCGACCGGCTAAATTCAACAATATTACTTAATATAACGCTTACTTTTAAACATTACTTGATTATCTATGACCTTGACTTGAGCGCTTAAAAGGAGAATACAGCCTGAACAAATCTTAATAGGAATTATTGAGTGAGTAGTATACATGTGTATACAGATTTGCCTTATATTAAATATAGCTGTTCAGTTCACGATATTATCTCCTTTTAATTTGTGCCAGGCGGCTCCTCACATGGTAGTTACGCCACTGGCTCTCAAATCTATAACGCTAACGGCCAATCTAAATAAGTGCATTATTATATATTAAATCATATTAAATAACTATTAATAGCATGAAAAACATTTTTATGTTAATCCAATGCTGTTGTTGCTGTCACTGAATTGGCAGTTGCTCTCACTCATAATAGCTTTTTTTTATTGAAATGCAGGAAAATGGAAAGTTGGGGAGGTTGTGGATATGTTCTGGCAGCCAAGGAGGTGGTGACACGAAAAAAAAGTTGAGAAACAACTGATGTAGAGAATCACTGCTAAAACAATCATTACCGTTGTCACGGATTGCCTCCCCTTTTCTCTGCAGTAGTGGTCCAACAGTGGCCAAAACCTAGAGTAGCTAATGTTGGTCTTCAAATATGTCTACCTTCGCACAAGATTACTCTAGGCAGAGATGCAGATAGAAGGATGATGATGCTTCTACCTCGAGGGAGTATCCACAAGATATTTAAGAAATTGAGAACAATGCTGAACGGGTCTGAGCACGTTAACTCTTTATCTTTCCCGTGGCCTTTTTTGGAGAGATATAATATTCGCTCGTTCAAACCCCCAACTGAATTAACTGTAAAATTCCTCTGATTATTATTATTATTATTATTATTGCTCGTATTGGCTCTTTAGATGTAGATATAACTATATATATTAGAATACTAATTCACACGTGTGCACTTCTCTTTGTAATAATTAATTCATCTATGAATTTGCAAAAACAGCAAATACAAATTTAATTATCAATTACTTTAACACGTGTAAATAACTAAGAACTGGTGATTAATAAAAAGTAAGTCTCATCGTGGAATAAATCAGCTTTCGTAAGCTTAATTTTAGAAAATAATGTTGTTTGTTTGGCCGGCTAAAAATGGGACTTGCCAAAATGCTAAGGTGCCGATGCTGCTGGGTCCGTAGATGAGGGCACGTTTCCAGACTAGTGTGACTGTATTGCCTCCCCTGCTTTGCAGTAGTGGTCCAACAGTGGCCAAAACTCAAGAGTATGTAATATGGGCTTCAAGGGTGTCTACCTTCGCACAAGATTACTCTTGGCAGAGATGTAGATAGAAGGGTAATGACACTTCTATTACAAAGTGAGTCTTCACAAGATATTCACAAGATATTCAGATAAGCGAAAACACTGCTGCTTCGGTTGAGCACGTTAATTCTAGACTCTGCCGACAAATTTTGTGAAGGAATTAAGCATTTATTAATTTCAGCTCCTTTAAGCCCCCACCCCAGATTTACTCAAAGGAATTCTTATTGTTCTGGTATAGCTCTGTTTAGAGAGTGTGTAGTAAATTAACTGAGACAAACATGCAGTAACTTAAAAATGATTAAATCGAAGTTAAATTTGAACATTACAAATAACAAAATTTAATAATCACTTTAGGATTTAACAGTTTGAAAATAAATTGAATAGTTTAGAAGAAACGTTTCATCATTGATTTATAGTAGAGATGATGGGAAAAGTTCACTTTGGCAGCGTATATTTTTCACTTTAGCTGCCAAAAGTTGTTTCTGCTCATGCTGATGTGTTCTGGTTACACTGCTCTCGCTAGTCGGTGGTCAAGGTTAAAGGCGCCGCACGTTCCTAGAACGTCAAAAAGTAGCGGCCAAGCTGGTCCTTCGTCGGTCTATAAGACCCTTTTATTATGGCGTCTCGCACAACGTCAGTCCACTTCTACCTTCACTTGGTTCCAGAGATAGTACTTTCTGCTGGAACCACCAATAACTACGGTAACGAATATAAACGAAACGCTCTTCTGAGTTTTGCGTTTTCCAACCCGTGGTTATTGGTCCCTATCTTCCCATTCCACCATCCCATATATCTCAGAATTTACCCTCGATGAGAATTAAATTTAATCCCTTGGGATAAAACTTTCTTAACATTTAAATTGAATAGCTTAAGCTTTACATTACTTTTAAATGAAACAGATAAAGTCTGTTAATATTTACCTCTCCACTTATTGAAAAGTGTTCACAATATAAATTGAATATGTTTTCATTTATGCTTACACTGATTTGAAAAGTTCCATTAATTTAAAATGAATATTTTCACATAGACATTCCACTGGTTTAAAACTTGAAAACTTACATTAATTTTAAAGTGAACATGTTTATATGGACATTTACCCTGCTTTGAAACTGTAAGTATTTATACTTAGAATGTACATCATTCTTTCATCTTTTCCTCCCTACTCCATATGAACCTAGGACTACTTTATGCTTTTAGTTCTCTTTAAGAAACTAGCACTAAAGCAATTACCAGCCCGTGAGTGGTGGTTCATGAATCATCATTCTATTCGCTGAGGTTGCCAGCCTCAAATGACTTGGACATCCACGAGCGATTTTCACATATTAAATTCACATGGCAATATACATATATATGTTAGTTCACATGTTAGTAATAATAAATATGGAGTGTAAAATGACAACTTACGCCAATCCTGGCTCACAGCCCTTTTGCTAAGATGAATAAAAGAGACTTGAATCGGCCTCTTACACGCGTCTGAGGTGTCGTTAATTTAATAGGTTCCCTCTCTGACCGTGTGTGGTCCTTCAGTTTCCTCAGTCCCGGTTTCCTTATTTAATATGAAAGAGATGTCCTGGGCTATGAAAGTCCGTCCAAAATTCTCCAATAAAAGGTGTCCGGAATGTTAAGACAAGGTCTGGTATCTTTGCAAGCGATCTTCACAGTGGAGTAACACTGAAACGTGTCAGGTTATATTCTCGGTCTCCCACGCATCTGTTTGTTATGGAGTTAAATAAACGCTCCAATCATTTTCAAACAGGCGGGTGATGGTTGGGTACTTTCGAAATATCCACATGAAATAAGGTGTGTAAAGCAAAAGGTCACGTTTTACCATATATGGCAACAAGACATACAATGCCGTGCGTACAGACTCGCGAACATGTCGTTAACCTCGTATGACAACGTGTTCCAAAAGTAATAATTCATTACTTTATCAGAAAATAATATCTGTGTCTGTCCATCAGTTGTCTCCCCGTATTCCAAGCGGTGGTGATGCGCGCACCCGTCTTATCGGTGATTAGGCAGATAGCGCTGGGCGATGTACGTGTTAATCTGTCACGTCCAAGCTTGGTACAAGGGAATTTTACCAACCTGCCTCTCGTAATATTATCTCTACCTCTCCTTGCAAATGTGAGGTGTTTATCGTCCGCAATGAGTGTCAGATAACAGACAAGACACAATATACTGAAAGCAGTGACAGAATACTTGAAAATATAAACTATCTGCTACATAGTATAGAAAGAAAGAAATAAAATTGTGACAATTGAACGCATGCAATAAAATCAGTACCACAAATGCACCTATTACTGCCGGAGTGAAACAGAGATCGAGAGGTGTCGCCCCATTCTGTCACAATCAGTCAGGAAGAAACCACTCCTGGTCAAGGTAAGAATCTTCACAACCCGTGGAATGTAGGTTTCCAGTGTCAATTACAAGCTTTGAGCCTCAGAATGGTAGTGCAGCAAATGGTCTCTTCAAGTCGTACCAGAAATAGTCGGGGCGCCTCGTGCTGGTACCACAAACTTAGGAATCTTAGACTGCTTGCTTGGGTAAATAGTCTTGGCAACTTGATATAGTTGCCGAGAACACACGTCAGGGTATCTAGTTCTAGTAAAAATCCATCTGCGACTTTGTGCGTAAGTCCTGTATAAGTCCGTTTTTTGTATGAATAACTTAGGGTTTCCTTGCTGTAGTGTTTAGAAGTGTTCTACCAAGTCCGGTATTTTTTAAAGTCAGAATATATACTTCTATGGTTTCCTGGCTTCAGTCCGAGCAATCTACTTGACGATTCGGGAATGCAGTGTGGTCTGTCCGAAATATGCTAAGTTATATTCGCAGCTTCCAGTCCGCGCCCAAATGTTGGAAACTTCATGGCATTTCCGACAGCCTTCCAATGAGAATGAGTGTATATCAGCCTCTCAAATGCTAGCCAATGGCATTCAAAAGTGCTGGTTATGACAGAATATTCCTTATAAAAAATTTTTTCTGCGTGACACCAAAGTAGTGAATTCAAATGTTCCTTTCCCTATATAGAATTGTGATTTCCGCATGTATCCATTATCACATTTACAAAATCACTTCTACGATTATCTCCCAAGATTTAGATTACCCATAATGTTATCTCATGTAATTTCGGCAGTCTGGGTGTCTGGCTTATCAGACATTTCCGCTCATTTGTATCAAATGGCCTATCGCAAATCCGACTGCCTGTATATACAAATCGTGGTTTATAAAATTAAACCCGTATCTCAAGTCCATTCTACTGTCTGATCAGAATTGACTTCAAAATCATGATTAAACACTTCATGCTCGCATTTCCTGGAGTCACTGTGGTATTATCACGTTAAGTTATTCGATTAATCTCTCGGGATATGCAACACGCTTGTCTGGACATAGGAAGTGAAATGTGACAAATGGAAACATTGACTATAGTACGGAGTTCTGTGTAGCGAAAATGGGAAATAGTAGAGAGGGTGGAAAGAGAGGAAAATTTAAGAAAAATTGAATGGTCTAATACCGCGACAACCGTCCACCTCCCGGTGCAGCACATGCCATTAACAAGAGCACCTCAAACCTTCTTGCCTTGTACCACCATTTCAATGTCAGTCCGTGTCTTTTTTACCCCGGACAGGTCTGTCACCAGTTTCCTTGTCCGTGTTTTTTCTCTTTTCAGTCTGCCACTTGTGTTACCGCTCCGTCACTTGTGTTACCGCCCCGTTACTTGTGTTACTTGTGTCACCACTTGTGTTACGGCCCCGTTACTTGTGTTACCACTTGTGTTACCGCCCCGTTACTTGTGTTACTTGTGTCACCACTTCTGTTACCGCCCCGTTGCTTGTGTTACTACTTGTGTTACCGCCCCATTACTTGTGTTACTTGTGTCACCACTTGTGTTACCGCCCCGTTACTTGTGTCACCACTTGTGTTACCGCCCCGTTACTTGTGTTACCACTTTGTGTTACCGCCCCGTTACTTGCGTTACCACTTGTGTTACCGCCCCGTTACTTGTGTTACCGCCCCATTACTTGTGTTACTTGTGCCACCACTTGCATTACCGCCCTGTTACTTGTCTTACTTGTGTCACCACTTGTGTTACCGCCCCTTTACTTGTGTTACCACTTGTGTTACCGCCCCGTTATTTGTGTTACCACTTGTTTTACCGCCCCGTTACTTGTGTTACCACTTTGTGTTACCACCCCGTTACTTGTGTTACCACTTTGTGTTACTGCCCCGTTACTTGTGTTACCACTTTGTGTTACCACCCCGTTATTTATGTTACCGCCCCATTACTTGTGTTACCACTTTGTGTTACCACTCCGTTACTTGTGTTACCGCCCCATTACTTGTGTTACCACTTTGTGTTACCGTCCCGTTACTTGTGTTGCCGCCCCATGTAGTTTACGGGGATCTCAAATGAAACAAATAACGATAAGGAGTACAGCTTCTTCAGACATGTCTTGCGAGCCTGACTAATATAATGTTGAGCGAGGAACTAGCAACCTCATCCTGTAAAATGGGTTGTTACAGAGACCCACTCTGCAGGAGCGTGCGACTGTCTGTGCAGGGTTTCCAAAAGGAGACCAGTTACATTGGTGGCTCCATGCTCCGTGTGGAGCAAAGATTTAAAAAATTATGATCACAATGAACAGTCCTCATGCCCCAGGGAATTCCAGAACAGAAACTGGCTTTAAAAACTGTTAGCTAGTTTTATCAACTGTTAGCTAGTTTTATCAACTGTTAGCTAGTTTTATCAACTGTTAGCTAGTTTTATCAACTGTTAGCTAATTTTATCAACTGTTAGCTAGTTTTATCAATGTATGTCATTGTTACCGTATATTTACGGCCACCACGAATGTTTTGTCCTTTTTTATGTGACCACTACAAATGTTAAGGTGGGATTTACGTATGATATGTAGGAACGTAACAATCTCCTTGCTGTGTACTGTTGTAGTCCGTCCGACCTGGGCCAAGCAGCTTTGTTATGCATGAATAACTCACCAGGCGTTGAGGCGCTGAAAGGGTGTCATGTTGACATTCGAACATCAGACATTTCTTGTATGTAAGGTACTCGAAGATTGTATGGTTGACAAGTGAGGTGGGTGTGTAGAGACACGAATGCGTATAGGATCTTTGAAATGTAAACAAGGCACCCACTCACTCACATGCAGTAGTCAGTAATTGTAGAAAACTGCTGGAACTTTCAACCATTTAATTACGTGACACAGTGACATCAACAGGTACAGTCAAATGGACGAGAATCAAGACACATCATGTATATTGGATATGACTGGCAAAACATCTGGTAAATAAAGCTTGAACCACTCATCTATAAGGACGTTATCGACAATGGTCTGTCCTTTAACAACTGTTCATAGGTGGTAATAATTAATAACATCGAACATCATCAGTTCTGTATAGCTCGTAGGTATGATGCTAATAACGTTGGCTTGACAACACATTCTTTTCCTACTGGAGCTCAGGGCCCCCTGACTGAACGCGTCAGGTAGTCCTTAAACAAATATAGTTGCTTAATATGGAAGTCTGTGAACTTGATAATAATGTCAAGACTTTATCTGGCTTCACCTTTCAGGTACTTCTTCTTCTGCTCAAAGTTATAGGCCGTAATGACGGGCCTTATAATGGTTGATAAACAACTGTACATTTTTCCATAGGCATGTATTATCTTTCATGCTGAAACGTACCGCCATCCTGCGGGTTTCATAACAATATATGGTTATTGTGCTTCTATAAAGTACTTCAACGAATAGACCTAACTGGCTACGTCAAGCACACATAATGGACTCTGGATCACAAGAACTGTGAGCGCTACTCACAGGTTCATACTAAATGTTCTGCAAACTTTGCGTAATAATAAAGTAATTTTACCTTGGACAGAATTCCAAACACTACACAAATAACACCTGTCGTCATTCCAGACGAACAGAATAACTCTGGGGAAATCACTAATATGAGCAGAAAACCAGCTCATAACTCACAGACGGAAGTCTGTTCGGTTCGCGCTAAAAGCTAGCGCATGCGTAGACAGAACAGATTTGAGAACAGTTAACTATCCCGTCTTAAGAAAGAATAAACACAGGAAAGGTAACCCCTAATCAGCCTGTGTCAGGGAGTTAACATACAGTTCTGTACCTTCAATTATCAAAATTATAAAATAGATTTACATCTTCTGGAACCGACAAAAATGACGGTAACCGACTACCACCCCCTCCGGATTAGAAAAAAATGATACTTTTTTTTGGAAACACATAAATGAGCGAGATGCAACAAGCTCATAACGCATGAATGATGCGCCGATGAAAGGATCAATAAATATAACGACACAATGTCAGACCCAATCAACGCACAATAGCGCGTCTAGTGAGAACAAAAGTTCACCTCACAAAATAAGAGAAAATATTTTCTACAAGTAAAATATATCCGGGAGGTACCATCAAATAAACATCTGGCGATGCTAACAAAAATCACATTTATATCAAAAAATGTCAGTGTTATAGTAATGCGAATGATAACATATCTTGCAAAGTCATACAAACATATCTATAAAAGTATCATGTTATATAATGACTATCATCTAATGGATGGACATAATCAAAATTTGTAAAGTTATTCTATATATACATGTGACAATTCAAGTGTATACTCTAACAAAATAGAAGATGACATCCACAAAGTATAAATCAATTCTGTATGTCGTAAATCATGTAAGCAGCATCGTCATGATTCTCAAAAGCACTCCGTACCTGGTACTAGTTTGCGCTGAGAACAATATAAATAACACAATTAGCAACATGCTATAGTGTACTATAATTACTAATACATGTTACATGTGGCCGCATTAATTTTTTCGACCTTTATATTATGTCAACTCAACCTTCTCCATTACGCTAAAGGTGGTAATAGAGAAAGAAAACAATTAATTTACCACTATAAGTTGACATATATAGGTATAGTGAAGAGACATATGTCTAGCAGTGTATCAGGAAAAGCTAGGACACAAGACTTAAGTGCACTCATGTGGGCAATTAGACAGTATGTCTGCCATCACATTATCCAGACCACGGATAGCTCGAACCGTGAAATGAAAAGGTTGAAGAGCAATAGCATATCGAGTAGATCTCGAGCTCTTCAAATTCTTACACCGAATAGCTGTAAGGGCTTTTTGGTCTGTTTCCCCAATGAAATGCGCACCAAGAAGGAATCTTTGTAACTTAAGGATTGACCAAACCATAGCCAACAACTCACGGTCTAAAACCGAGTAATTCCTTTCTGCCGCATTCATTTTCCTAGAAATATACATTACAGGATGCAGAGTTCCTGAATACTCTTGCATTAGTGCCGCTCCGATCCCTGTGGATGAGGCGTCACTACGAAGAACAAAAGTCTTATCAGCAATAGGTAGCCTTAAGATAGGTGGGGATGAGAACAAATTCTTAATCTGATCCAATGAAGCTTGACATTCTTGAGACCAGCGCACCTTGTTAGGGGACCCTTTCTTCAATAGGGTTGAGAGTGGTGCCATGATAGAGGATAGATTCTTAATGAATCTTCTGTAGAATTGTATTAATCCCAAAAGACTACGTACTTGTTTCTTTGTTTTAGGCACAGAGATATTTAATATCTTAGAAATGTTTTGGTCCTCTGTCTTCAATAGACCATGACCAACTCGATGACCCAGGAAAGAAATTTCGCTAAACCCAACAAAGGCTTTAGAGGGTTTCGCAGTCAAATTATGCTCGCATAGAGTTCACAGTAATTCATTTAACCCCAAATAGTGAGCTTCCCAAGTATTACTGAAAAGACAGATGTCATCTAAGTATGCAATGACATCTGAACGATATGAGAGAATTCGACGCATCATGCGTACGAAAGTAGCCGTTTCGTTCATAAGCCCGAAAGGCATAAAATTCCACTGAAACAAACCCCTAAGTGTTGAGAAAGCAGTGAAAGGTTTGGCGTGTTCAGTTAACGGAACTTGCCAATAGCCTTTTGACAAGTCAAGCTTAGTAAAGAATCTAGAGTTAGAAAGTCTAATAAGTAGATCTTCTAATAAAGGCATAGGTTCAGCATCGAACTTCGTAACTTGGTTTAATTTGCGATAATCTACGCAAAGGCGTATGTTATTGCCTTTCTTTCGAACAATAACCATGGACGAAGAGTATGCTGAGGTGGATGGTTCAATTATCTTTAATTGTATCGTTTCATCCAATTCTTTCTCGACTTGTGCTTGAACATGAATAGGAATAGGATATGGTCTTACTCTGATCGAATTATGATCAGTAAGTATAATGTCATCCTCAATGACATGTGTGTGTCCAGGAATGTCGGTAAGGACATCCTGAAATACTTGTAGCGTAGAAGATATTTGTCGCTGTTCCTCAAAAGACAATTTAGAAGAAACAGTAACGTTTCTCCATGATTCCGTAGAAATAAGTGAAATCATAGGAAGAGGTAGGTTAACATCTGAAAAAGTAGTTTCCTCATCCTGTATAACAGACAGGGATGAGATATGACCTTGTTGGACTGGAGAATCGTCCGTCGCCTGAAAAATAGGCTGCAAATAGTCTGGTCGCTCATGATATTCCGTAAGCATATTTATATGGAAGGTTTTGTGCCTTCCATCAATATCGACAACATAGTCGACATCGGAAATCTTCGAGACTATAGCATATGGACCTTTCCATGTAATAAGCAGTCTGTTCTCCCTAGAAGGAAGTAGAACAAACGCTTTGTCTCCAGGACAAAGTTGACGTAGACGTCTCTTCTTATTAGCAAATAGCCTTGCCTTTTCCTTAGCAAATTCGGATGATGAAGTTGCTAACTTGCATACTTCAATAATTTTCTTTCTGAGAGCAATGACATACTCATATGAAGATTGTGTGTCATTGTCGATATTATCAGCAGTTATAAGATCATGCAGCAAAGACATAGGACCTCGCGGTCGCGCACCAAAGACAAGTTCAAAAGGAGAAAATCCTGTATGTTCGTTGGGGACCTCCCTATAGGCAAAGAGAGCCGCGGGAAGGACCCTGTCCCAATCCTGAGGATGATCCTCAGTTATCTTCCCCAGTAAGTTCTTGAGTGTCCTATTAAGACGCTCAACTAACCCATTAGACATTGGGTGATAAATACTACTCAGAGATCTCTTAATGTGCAGAGTAGACATTACCTGTGACATCGTCTCTGATATCAATTGTGTGCCATGGTCTGACAATATTTTCCCAGGAAAACCTAAACGAGAAAATATAAGCCAAAGAGCGTCTGCGATATCAGCAGTGGAAATGCTCTTAAGAGGATTAGCCTCTGGCCAACGCGTGCACATATCAACGCAAGTAAGGATAAATTGATGTCCCCTGGCCGATTTAGTCTTAAAAGGGCCAATGATATCTATGGCCATCTTCTGAAACGGCCGGATGGGAATGTCTGCAGCCTGAATAGGCGCAGCATGCCGTGGACCTCTAGACTTTACCTCTTGACATATTTTGCAAGATCGGCAATAAATTCGTATGTCTTTATTGACAAATGGCCAAAAGCAAGATCCCAGAACTCTCGACTTAGTTCGGGAAAAACCCGTGTGTCCAGCATACTGAGAATCGTGTGCATGTTTAAGAATTAAAGCTCTCATACTTTTGGGCACGAAAATTTGAGAATGCATAGTCGTGTCTGAGTGTTGTACCATACGCAGTAGTATACCATTCTTCATAGTGATACATGATCTGCGATTTGTATCCTGATTCGGATCACCGTTTTTAGCGAGAAGAAAGAATTTCTTTAAAAAAGGATCTTTTTCTTGTAGTTTCACTAAAGAGTCATGCGAAATCTCTAAGTGATCATCTTGGCTAACTACTTCATTAACTTCAGTAGATGAAGTTTGAGGAATAAGAGCTTGTGCTCTTGTTACCACAGCATTGGCTGTTTGCATATTCTGTTCTTCCCAGGCAGCAATTTGTTGCGGGGTGCATTCCTTAACCCCGTGAATACGACCGATTATAAGATCCGCAATAGGGTTAGGTAGAAGACACGCATGGACATCTCCCGTAAAGAAAGGAGTTGCAATGGGAATAATAGCGGTCGAGTACTTTTCAACTGTGCCACCAAATGTTACACATTTAACTATTTTTCCTGTGGCACAGCGAGGATCTATAAGCGATTGCTTAACCCCAATAGTAGTGCACCCAAAATCAAATAGCACTGAGACTGGGTTACTATCCACGAGACCTCTATGCAAGATAAGCGATCCTCTGTCGTCATGCGCAATTGCAGCAGGGAGAGCGGGCAGAGGGTGACCACAACTCAAAGTAGTTACCGTGGTTGTTCAAATAATGTTGAGCATTGGGTGCATTTAGATGCTCTCCCAAAGTCAAAAGCTGCACAAGTGACAGCATTAGAATTTTTATTCTCGTTCACCTGATTATTGACACCATGAGACTCTTGTTGTACCGAGTTTCCCTGGTGATGTGATCTCTTTTTCTTGTACAGAGATCTACCACGATTATTATTCCCTCAGAAATTATCATAGTTTGATCTACCTTGACCACCGCTCTGGTTCGAATCCCTGTTTTCATAATCACTATTGTCATTACCCCAATGATCATAGTGTTTACCTGTTTGGTTACGATGCCCCCGCGAAGGATAGCCTTGAACGTGTCTATAGTGACTACCTCTCCGCAAATTTCCATAATTATAGGACCCGAAATAACGAGGACTATCAGATCGCCTCCAGTTCTTTGAAGAAGACCCATTATGTGATGGGTTACCCTGATTCTGATCATAATTACGATTGCTCTTCTTACTGAAGTTGTGTTGAGCACCTTGGAATTTATTCATAAAATTAGGGCCATATGATGCTGCAGAAGCAACCGGCAATTCTTCTTTCACCATAGCATTGCTAACAGTAACATGGGGATGTGCAGTTACATACTGGCAACAGTATTCTTCCATGTCTTTTATGTCTTTAGGTTTACGCTCATGAATAAAAGCAAGGAAAGATTCATTAAACAGATGACATAACTTTATCTCGAAGTAATAAGTCCATAAGGGCTTCATATGTTTTTTCTTTTTTAGACAGCTCAATCCAACGTGTGAATGTAAGACGAATCTTAGTAATAAAGTCAGAGAACTCTACTCCAGTTTCTGGTAGCATTGTCTTAAAACGAAGACGATAATCTTCTTCTTTTAATTCATATCTCTTACGTAATGTTTCCCTGACCCCTGACAACATCATAATTAGTTCTATCAGTTTCCTCTACTGCCATTACAGTACTCAATGGTTTACCTGAAAGTAATCCCATCAGTTGACCGACATATTGTTCCTTATGTACCTTATGTGCTACGCATGTTAATTGGAACCTATCCAGGTAGAAGGTTATGTCGTCCTTTTGAGGACTGAAAGGAGGTAACTTGACCTTATAAGTATTCTCCTTTATCCTACCCGAAGTTGACTGAGGAGCACTCATATTCATTACCTTTAATTTCTCCACCTCCAAAGCTAATAGCTTTTCCTCATGTTCCATTTGTGCTTTCCATTCCTCAGCAGCAGCTTGAAGTTTTCTCTCTTCAGCAGCAGCTTGAAATTTTCTCTCTTCAGCAGCAGCCTGAAATTTTCTCTCTTCAGCAGCAGCAGCAACTTCTCTGTCTTATCTTTTATTCTCAGCTTCAGCATCTCTTTGTTGCTGTATTCTTCTATCTTCAGCTTTTCTATCCAACTGTATTTGTATCCTTTTCTCTTCAGCCTTCTGTGCCTTGGCATATTGAGCAAGTGCAAACTCTTCCAATTTATCACCAGTGTTGCCAAGGGATTTCCCTTGCTTAATAAAGACATCTAATGTAGACATCCTGTCTAATAATATGAGATAACACCTGAAAAATTGAATAAATTACCTTATCCCAACCTCAATGGGAGACAAGTCTGTAATCCTAGACTTGTATACTCACTTCACTTTATTCTATCCCAATCTCCGTGGGAGACAAGTCTTTTAATCAAAAACTTGTATGATCACCTTGTTTCTTTATAATAATATGATCATAAATAACCTCTATCTGAAAAGTGTATCATATCAACAATAATAGTCCATGACCAAGTATAAATATAGACGTTGTATGATGAACAAGTAGACGATAACAATACAAAGACAAGAATGTATAACAACCGAAAACGTTCGAAGAAGTCAAATGATAAATAAAGCTTAACTAAATCTAATGTTGTAAAAAATTACAATGATAACTGCGAAAATCAAAACATATCACAACACTATTATAAACAAAAAGGGTGTATACAAATAAACGAAAGGAAGGAGAGGCGTACAGATACAAACAAAACAAATCGAAAATCAAAGAATGGAAAAAAAATTAACGAAAACGACACTAACACATTTCGTCACATCTAAGAAAAAAAATGAAAAGTAGCAACACGCGTCGCTCGCAATTCCCGCTGTGGGAAATATGCGCAGTCCCTACAGAACAACGCTCTCGATAGAACTTCTGTTACGTGGTATCTTCTAACGGAGTCACCTGCCCAACCAGCCCGCGAAACACACACTAACATAACATGTAAACAAAGAATGCATTAATAAAGTTTGTTGAAAGAAGGCTCAGTTATTCATAATATAACGGTACCAAGTTTCAAAAAATAACCGCCACTTATGTTAGATATAATCCTGGCCTTAGTCAACAATGATGTTTGACAATATACAGCAATGCGAGGAAGCTCCACCGTTGACAATTACAGTGATGAGAATTGTCACAACAGCTGAACATGAATGTAAACACGAGTCGTGATCGTTCACAATGAAGGTCATAGACGAGTTTCTAACTGTTGAAGGTGTGTTGCTGTTATGTGTTGAACAGTATAAATGAGCTTGTCCAGTTTCCAATGTGTAGTTCATCATCAAATAATGTTCTCACTCAGTCCAATAAACAGCTTTAGACCCACTGATCTGGCCTACCACCAATGTTACCGTATATTTACGGCCACCACGAATGTTATGTCCTTTTTTTTATGTGACCACTACAAATGTTAAGGTGGGATTTACGTATGATATGTAGGAACGTAACAATCTCCTTGCTGTGTACTGTTGTAGTCCGTCCGACCTGGGCCAAGCAGCTTTGTTATGCATGAATAGCTCACCAGGCGTTGAGGCGCTGAAAGGGTGTCATGTTGACATTCGAACATCAGACATTTCTTGTATGTAAGGTACTCGAAGATTGTATGGTTGACAAGTGAGGTGGGTGTGTAGAGACACGAATGCGTATAGGATCTTTGAAATGTAAACAAGGCACCCACTCACTCACATGCAGTAGTCAGTAATTGTAGAAAACTGCCGGAACTTTCAACCATTTAATTACGTGACACAGTGACATCAACAGGTACAGTCAAATGGACGAGAATCAAGACACATCATGTATATTGGATATGACTGGCAAAACATCTGGTAAATAAAGCTTGAACCGCTCATCTATAAGGACGTTATCGACAATGGTCTGTCCTTTAGCAACTGTTCATAGGTGGTAATAATTAATAACATCGAACATCATCAGTTCTGTATAGCTCGTAGGTATGATGCTAATAACGTTGGCTTGACAACACATTCTTTTCCTACTGGAGCTCAGGGCCCCCTGACTGAACGCGTCAGGTAGTCCTTAAACAATTATAGTTGCTTGATATGGAAGTCTGTGAACTTGATAATAATGTCAAGACTTTATTTGGCTTCACCTTTCATGTACTTCTTCTTCTGCTCAAAGTTATAGGCCGTAATGACGGGCCTTATAATTGTTGATAAACAACTACATTTTTCCATAGGCAAGTATTATCTTTCATGCTGAAACGTACCGCCATCCTGCGGGTTTCATAACAATATATGGTTATTGTGCTTCTATAAAGTACTTCAACGAATAGACCTAACTGGCTACGTCAAGCACACATAATGGACTCTGCATCACAAGAACTGTGAGCGCTACTCACAGGTTCATACTAAATGTTCTGCAAACTTTGCGTAATAATAAAGTAATTTTACCTTGGACAGAATTCCAAAAACTACACAAATAACACCTGTCGTCATTCCAGACGAACAGAATAACTCTGGGGAAATCACTAATATGACAAGACTATCTTTTCCCCAGATAATGCAGAAGAAGAACAACGGACATCTTCGTCCGGCAGAAAACCAGCTCATAACTCACAGACGGAAGTCTGTTCGGTTCGCGCTAAAAGCTAGCGCATGCGTAGACAGAACAGATTTGAGAACAGTTAACTATCCCGTCTTAAGAAAGAATAAACACAGGGAAGGTAACCCCTAATCAACCTGTATCAGGGAGTTAACATACAGTTCTGTACCTTCGATTATCAAAAATATAAATTGATTTACATCTTCTGGAACCGACAAAAATGACGGTAACAGTCATTTACAACGAGAACCTCCCCCCACATCGTGGTTCGGTGTGGGAGTGAATCGGGACTAACCACACTGCTAACTAAGCACCACCAAGGAAAAAGAGTAGTGCTGTTCGAATGGTCCTGAGTTCGAGCTCAGTACAGCTTAACACTTCATTTTTGCTTTATTTCTTACGACTGCCGGCTACATATCCAAATATGTAAGTTATTTATGTACTAATCGCAGTGTTCTGGTTTCTCTCTTTATTTGCTTTAATATCCATACATGTTTTCTTATCGTACTTAAGGAATTTCTCTATTTATGAAAATTTTGACTTAACTACGAAATATAAAGATGTCTTACCTGATTATTCTAGCATGTTTTTATTCTTTTAATCCACAGGGTGGATTCAGAGGTGGAAGGTACTGAATATTTCAATCAACCCGTAGAAATGAAAAATTCTCAATTGGTAGGTTTTACGCTGTTCTCGCAACAGCAACGCCATCTTGCGAGAGTGATTTTGTTTTTGCGCATCCATTTAGTGCTCTCGGCGTATTTATTAAAAATCATTTCATGAGAAGAAGTATGTCGGGAATCAAAATTTGAATGTGTATAAAATTATGCGAGACTAAAGGGAAGTTGAATGTGTGTCACATTAAGCCGGTCTAAAGGGAAGTTAAATTTTTATCAAATAGGGCAACCCAAACCTCCTTCCATATTCAAGTCCAAATGGGACAGAGAACACCCAGGTTACATAAAAGAAGATGTCGATCACCAGCTATCTAGGCGAGACCAGGTCATCATTTTCCGCTTACGTATTGGTCACAATATACCATCTTCATAATAACTACATGATTGGTCGAACAGATCTCTGCTCCTATGGCACCAGCCCCATGACAACTGAACATTAGCTCCAGTCCTGCCCAACTTACAGCAGTCAACGGAGTAACATATGGCAACAACCCACTTCTCTCAATAAAAAACTGTTTGTAGATGTCAGGAGCCTTGAGCTCACTACAGCCTTTATTAGAGTCATTAATGTAGAAGTATGAAGGCAAACGAGGAAGAAGTAATAGTATCAAATTAAGCAGGTGTCAATTAAGGGTTAACTTATTATTGGTGGGATGTGTGTAGGTGATAATGAACAACAATATACCGTACACGTAAGAATTAACTTGACGCAACTGGGTACAGTTCTATGACATTTATTATACAGCTTCACAGGTCCTGGAAATCAATCACACTAGCGGGCAGCACAGTATTCAGGCAAACAGTGCCTGTAGGAATAATCTTGACTTCATTACTCACACTCGCTTTTCTGACGTATAATAACAACACACGAGACGTCCTTCAGTGCAGCATGTAACTTCGCACCAGTAAATCCACCATTCAGATGGAAATCACAGTGATTGACGATGTATATCATTGCCATTCAGATTCTTCATGAATCTCTCTCAGGCGGGAACAAAGACAACGCCTGTATTTTCTTCATAATTTGGCTAGTAGTTGGGAAATGTTCAACGCCTTACTCCACAGTAGCTTCAAGGCTGGACAAACACAACGCCTTAACATGTTCTCTATGAAAATTAACATAACGTTCCTCCAGGAACGCTCCTATGCGGAAAAAAACATCGCTTTAAGAGAATACGTAGGACCTATAACATAATCATTATATATATATCACAGCAGTGGTTTCCCGCAGTCACAAATCACAGACCGGTTCCTAGTCACAGTCGGGTACTCTCTCAGTCACCCAGACTTGTGTTCACAAAATACGCTTTCCCCAATCACACTCACAAGCCACAAAATGCTGACTCTTAATCATACACGAACTCAGTCCCTGAGTTAAGCTTAAACAAGTGTTGACAGCCTCAGTAGCCCTTAATCACAATTACTTCGTCATACGCCCACATGAAACCTTTATGTGACAGCGGGAATCAAGGGAAGTTGAATGTATTTCAAATTAAGCGGGAATCAAGGGAAATTGAATGTATTTCAATTTAAGCGGGAATCAAGGGAAGTTGAATGTATTTCAAATAAAGCGGGAATCAAGGGAAGTTGAATGCGTATCAAATTAAGACTTATTTTATTTAGGTCTAAAAGAAAATTAAACTCAAATGATTACGATTGTACAATTAGCCCCATTTAGGCGATATTTTCAGTTTGATCTAACATCTATAAGTGATCAAACTTTAACTTTATGACAACTAATGCCCTAGGATGATCTCTTCTATTGGTTCCTTAAAACAAGTTGTACTGAATTAACATTCATGGATGCTTCATTTACCTCTACACCTCACGGTAGAAGGGGAACGACTAAGTAAGTAAGTAAGTAAGGATGCTTCATTTTTATTTGTGTTGAAACGTGATCTTTCTTTTAGAGATGCTTACATTTTACAAAGCATAAAACCAGAAGCCTGTGCTTTAGAACAAAAAAGGCACATAAACAAATACATGGCCTACTTATTCACAGTTATTCAAAGCCTACTTATTCAGTTATTCAATGGTACTTACGAATAAGCTGAATTGGCAATCTGAGTTTGAAGCATTTATAAAGCGCGATAGCAGTGACGGTATTGCTTCCCCTGCTTTGCAGTAGTGGTCCAACAGTGACCAAACTCAAGACTATATAATATAGGCTTCAATGGAGTCTATGTGTACACAAGATTACTCTTGGCAGAAATGTAGATAGATGATGCGTGATGCCATATGATGATGGATGGTATCCGCATGTCTGGTTTTGTGTAGTGTGTAGATGTGTTCAGTCAAAACAATGTTCATACAACAATAACAGGGCAATCCACATAGGACGTCAGTAAACTCACGACGTATAAAGTCAATGAGTCTTGAAACAGCCGTTGACGTTTTTCTTCATTATTTATTGTGGACGCCACAGTGACAAAATGGTTACGCAAATGTGTAGGCACATCAAACAGTCATTATCACAGCAACATTCAATACAGCAATAGACGGTAGACAGCATTACAATGATGAGTCAGATGCATGTTATATTTCATAGTGCTGTAAATGTAGTCAGGTGGAAAACTCCATCCTTTTCTATAACAGCCAGGAGATAACCAGATGTATGAGATCAGTTCACTCTCCTTAGTTTGACTTCAGCAAGACAGACACGTCTGCCGAAGTATAAATAATGTCCTCAAAAATATCCTCTAGATAATCAAGGTTTTCCAAACCTAGTTCATTTAACAAAGTAGCAAGTAATGGTCCTTGGTACATGCATCAACCGATGCAGTACAATGCAGCGACATGTGAGCTGGGAAAGAACATCTCGTGACGACGACTTTCGGAGACAGGCTATGAATCGAAATCGCTCACGACCCAAAATCGATAGAGTTAATGAAAAAGTCAATTTACCTTGCTTTCATGAAATACACAGAAATATCACGCCTCCCGGCATGTGCAAATACACTAGAGGTATTATCCCGAATAAACGAAATATCCATAAGAGGACTACACATCCCTGACAGAACAAAAAATAGCGGAGATCCCCTCTTCAACGAGGCATCTCTTTCGCCATTCCAAATCGCTCACTCCACTAGTCGTGGGCGGAAACCGATCGACCAACAAGCAAGACAAGTCATGCGCAGTCCAGCGCAAAATGACCACAGCTCAAACTTAACTGCATTCGATACCAACGCGAGAAGACAAATGCTTACCGAGAAAAGTGACTATAAATTTCAAGCAGTTGTTGCCCTTGCCTTATAAAATAGATATTGAAATAAAACGATGTTGCGAGAATTTATCACGCAACATATCACCACCTCCTCCCGATAAAAAAACATGTGGAACATATTTTTTTTTCAATATCAAAGAGCATGCGATAAGCGGCTCAAAACGCACGAATTATGCGCTGATAATTAACTAAATTGCCAAACAATAGGCTAATTATAGAGTGTCTGGTGAGGATATACCTCAACAGAAAAATAAATATGTCTCAAAAAATATTCACATCGGGGAGGTGTCACCAACACACATCACGTTAGCATGTAAACACAATATACGTATGCAAGTTACCATAATCATCATTAAACAGCATACTCTAATATTGTCTTTAAAAATGGATGTACAAATCTGATAGGAAAATTTAAATAGTACATTCTTTGACATGTAATGACATAAGTACATAGTAAAGTTAAACTACATGACGATCCAGGATATATGCTCTGGTATTCCGAGGGTAAGTACACAATCTAGAACTCGTCATGCTTGAAACTAGTAAGGTAAGTCCTCAGCTCAACAATGACATTCTGAGAAAGTACAAGCAATATAATGCTAATTAATAACTAATATGCTTCATAAGGTACAATACATTATTAATAATTGTGGCTGTTTAGTAAACTAACGGCCCTTATATTAACTACTCAGTCCTCCTCTATCATCTTAAAAAAACGAACAGAAGAAGATGACAACAAAGCACGATAGTGTGTACATATAAAGTGAGTACAGATGTGCTAATCTATTGTAGAAATATAGGTGTGTTATGACTCTGTAATATATGGAAATATAGGACAGAAGTATTAGTTGGAGTCATGTGGGCATCTAGACAAAATGTCAGCCATCACATTATCCGCACCACGGATAGCTCGTACCGTGAAGTGAAAAGGTTGAAGAGCTATAGCATATCGAGTGGATCTCGAACTCTTCAAATTCTTAGTCTGAATAGCTGTAAGAGCTTTCTGATCAGTCTCTAGAATGAAATGTGCGCCCAGGAGGAATCTTTGTAGTTTTAGAATTGACCAAACCATCGCTAACAACTCACGGTCTAAAACCGAGTAGTTCCTCTCTGCCGCATTTAGTTTTCTAGAAATGTACATAACAGGATGCAGAGTATTTGCATATTCTTGCATCAGTGCTGCTCCAATCCCAGTGGATGAAGCATCACTCCGAAGAACAAAAGTCCTATCAAGAGTAGGTAATCTTAAGATGGGAGGAGAAGAAAATATATTCTTGATTTGGTCTAGTGAAGATTGGCATTCTTCAGACCAACGGACCAGATTAGGCGAACCTTTCTTCAACAATGTTGATAGAGGTGCCATGATCGAAGATAAATTTGGAATAAATCTACCATAAAATTGAATTAAACCTAAGAGACTCCTAACTTGTTTCTTCGTTTTAGGAACAGAGATGTTCAGTATTTTGGAAGTATTGTGGTCTTCTGTCTTCAAGAGACCATGACCAACACGATGACCCAGGAAAGAGATTTCACCAAAACCAACAAAAGCTTTAGAAGGTTTTGCTGTCAAATTATTCTCACGTAGAGTGGACAGTAAGTCATATAACCCTAAATAGTGATCTTCCCAGGTATCACTGAAGAGACAGATGTCATCTAAGTATGCGATGACATCCGAACGATGTGACAGAATTCGACGCATCATGCGAACGAAAGTGGCAGGGGCGTTCATGAGACCAAAAGGCATAACATTCCATTGAAATAGACCCCTAGGTGTAGAAAAAAGCAGTAAGAGGTTTGGCATGCTCTGCTAAAGGCACTTGCCAATAACCTTTAGACAAGTCAAGTTTAGTGAAGAATCTAGAATTAGAAAGTCTAATCAGTAGATCTTCTAACAAAGGCATCGGTTCAGCGTCGAACTTTGTGACCTGATTCAATTTGCGATAATCAACGCAAATTCGTATGTTCTTATCCTTCTTCCGGACAATAACCATGGAAGAAGAATATGGTGAAGTCGATGGTTCAATTATATTTAATTGAATCATTTCATCCAATTCCTTTTCCACTTGCGACTGAAAGTGTATAGGAATAGGATACGGCCTAACCCTAATTGGATTATTGTCGGTAAGAATTATGTCATGTTCTATGACATCTGTGTGTCCAGGAATGTCAGTGAGAACATCCTGAAATGTTTGTAACATCGACAAGTCTCGTCGATGTTCGTCACCAGAAAGATTAGGAGAAACAGAAACGTTTTTCCAAGATTCCGTGGAATGTAATGGAACCACTGGAAGGGGAAGGTTGACATCAGAGAAGGTAGCTTCCTCATCCTGAATGACAGACAGGGATGAATAATGACCGTGAGGTGCAGGAGCATCATCCGTTGCCTGGAAAATAGGCAGCAAATAGTCCGGACGTTCGTGAAATTCCGAAAGCATGTTTATGTGGAAAGTTTTATGCTTTCCATCAATATCGACCACATAGTCAACATCGGAAATCCGAGAGACTATTGCATACGGACCTTTCCATGCAATAAGAAGTCTATTTTCCCTACTGGGGAGTAGGACGAATGCTTTGTCACCTGGACAAAGTTGTCGTAGACATCTATTCTTGTTAGCAAACTGCCTTGCCTTCTCTTTAGCAATTTCTGATGAAGCAGTTGCTAGCTTACATGCCTCAATGATCTTTTGTCTAAGAGCAATGACATACTCATATGAGGATTGAGTTTCATTGCTAATATCATCGGCAGTGATGAGATCGTGTAATAAAGACATAGGGCCGCGTGGACGCGCGCCAAAGACAAGTTCGAAGGGAGAAAATCCTGTGTGTTCATTAGGGACTTCTCTATAGGCAAAGAGAGCCGCGGGTAAAACCCTGTCCCAATCTTGAGGATGATCTTCAGTTATCTTACCAAGCAAAGTCTTGAGCGTTCTATTCAGACGCTCAACTAACCCATTAGACATAGGATGGTAGATACTACTGAGAGATCGTTCAATATGTAAGGTGGTAGACATTACCTGTGACATAGTGTCAGATATGAGTTGAGTGCCATGGTCTGACAATATTTCTCTGGGGAACCCCAAGCGAGAAAATATCAACCAAAGAGCATCTGCGATATCTGTAGTAGATATGCTCTTAAGAGGAATAGCCTCTGGCCAACGTGTGCACATATCGACACATGTAAGGATAAACTGATGTCCTCTGGCCGACTTGACCTTAAAAGGGCCAATAATATCTATGGCCATTTTCTGGAACGGCCGAATAGGAATGTCAGCAGCCTGGATAGGCGCAGCATGTCGTGGTCCTCTAGATTTGACCTCCTGACATACCTTGCATGATCGGCAGTAAATACGAATGTCCTTATTGACAAAAGGCCAAAAGAAAGCCGCAAGGACTCTCGACTTCGTACGGGAAAAACCCATATGTCCAGCACATTGCGAGTCATGAGCATGTTGTAATATTTGCACTCTCATGCTCTTGGGAACAAGAATTTGCGAATGTGCCGACGTAGTCGAATCTTGTACCATACGTACAAGTACGCCGTTTCTCATTGCAATCCAAGATTTTCTATTTGTATCCTGATTCGGATCACCTTTCTTCGCAAGAACGAAGAATTTTTTTAAAGAAGGATCTTCTTCTTGCAATTTTATGAAAGAGTCACGAGTGATTACTAAGTGACTATCTTGGCTATCAACTTCATTATCACTATTCAGTGAAGTTTCGGGTGTTTGTAGAGCTTGTGCTCTTGTAACTACTGCATTTGTAGCTTGCATGTTATTATCTTCCCAAGCAGCAATCTGCTGTGGGGTACACTCCCTAACTCCGTGAATACGACCAATAATAAGGTCCGCAATAGGATTAGGTAAGAGACAAGCATGCACATCTCCAGTAAAGAAAGGAGTGGCAATGCGAATTACAGCAGTAGGATATTTTTCTAGAGTGCCGCCAAATGTGACACATTTAATAACCCTTCCTGTAGCACAAGATGGATCTACAAGCGATTGTCTAACACCAATAGTGGTGCATCCGGAATCGAAAAGTAGTGAGACCGGAGTATCATTAACAAGACCCTTATGTAGAATTAAAGAACCCCTCCCGTCATGCGCAACAGCAGCAGGAAGAGCGGGAAGTGGGTGACCACAACTCAAAGTAGTTATGGTACCCGGTTCGAATAAAGTACTGCATTGGGGGCATTTGTTTGCTCTCTCAAAGTCAAAAGCAGAACCAGTGACAGCGTCAAAGTTTTTACTATCAACAACATGATTACAGGCTCCCTCAGTTTCCTGTTGTACAGCATTAGCCTGCTGATATCTCTTTTTTTTGTGTTGAGATCTACCCCGACTATTATTACCTCTGAAGTTATCAGAGTTATTATTATCTCTGCAGTTATTATTGTCTCTATTGTAATTGTTATCCTGGTTCGAATTCCAGTTTCCACGATTACTATCATGTTCACATTGATGCGAACATCTATTTGTTTGGTTCTGAGGTCTTCGGCAGGAATAACCTCTATTACCATATCCTCTTTTGAAATGCCTATAATTATTAGGGTGATAGTAACGACCACTATCAGGTTGTCTCCAATTCTTCGACGAAGAATCACCATGAAATTGATTTCCATGATTTTGACAGAAATTACCGCTACTCTTTCTATCAAAATTTTGTTGGGATCTACGAGCAAAGTTTTGGCCATACGGAGCTGCCGAAGCAACTGGTAAACCTTCTTTCACCTTAGAGTTACCCATGGTTATGTGTGGGTGCGCAGTTACGTATTGGCAACAGAAATCTTCCATTTCTTTTATTGTTTTAGGTTTACGTTCATGAAGGAAAGCAAGGAAAGACTCATTGACAGACGACATGACTTTGTCTCTAAGTATTAAGTCCATAAGTCCTTCATAAGTTTTTTCCGTCTTAGATAGTTCAACCCATTTTCAGGTAACATGTTTTTAAATTGTAGACGATAGCCGTCTTCGTTAAGCTGATATTTCTTTAACAAAGCGGCCCTGACAACCTCATAATTGTTCTTGTCAGGTTCATCCACCATATTTAATATACTTAGAGCTTTACCTGTCAGTATCCCTGATAACTGATAAACATATTTTGCTTTGTCTATGTTATGAGCTGTACATGCTTGTTCAAATCTGTCCAGATAGAACATTATGTCATCACTGGAAGGACTAAATGTTGGTAACTTAATCTTAAAAGTATCATTATTAGCCTTACCAGAAGATGAACCCTTGTTTGAATCATTACCATTACTCATGCTCGTCAATTTCAATTTTTCCAACTCTAAAGCTAAGACCTTTTCTTCATGTTCCATTTTTGCTTTCTCTTTCCTCTCATCAGACTCTCTCTGTAATCTTCTTTCCTCAGCCTGAGCCTCTTTTTGAAGTCTTTCATTTTCAGCTTCTTTTTCAAGTCTTTTATTTTCAGCCTCTTTTTCAAGTCTTTTATTCTCAGCCTCTTTTTCAAGTCTTTTATTCTCAGCTTCTAGCTGTAGCTGGAGTTTTCTCTCCTCAGCTTCTGATTCCCTTTTTTGTTTTTCCATTTCCATTTGGAATCTTTTTTCATCCACCTGCATCTGCAGTTTCTTTTGTTCAGCTTCCATTGCTTTATCATATCGAGCAGTTGCAAATTCTTCTAACTTATCACCAGTCTTGCCAAGCAATTTACCCTGCTCAATAAAGTGCTCAAATGTAGACATGTTGTCTAACATATGAGTCCAAAACCTGAAATAATTAACTAATTTATTTCAAACCTAAGTGTAACAAGTCTTAATTAAGCACTTGTATATTCACATCACATTATATTATCCCAGTCTCTGTGGGAAACAAGTCTCCAATCAAAGAACTTGTATATGAAATATCAGCACTCAATTCTTGATCATAAGTGCACTTCTCATTAAATAGTGCACGACACTATTCATCATTCATTTATCATCAGTGTAGTAGTAACAGTGCATTAGCATAGCCCATTAACTAATTACCATAACTGTAAACAATGACTATGTAAACACATGCAGAATGTAAACATTGAAAATGTAAACAATACAAACAATGTAAACAATAACAATGTAAACAATAACAAAGATCAGCAACAATACAAAAACTTTCGCAGAAATCAACTAAAAATAAAGCAGAAATTAATGAAATATCACAAAAAATGTGACGATATCTGCGCTATAATTAAACAAAATACATGACACCACAGTGTATAAACAAAAATGTTGTATGAAACTAAATTATAGACAAGAGTAGGCTAACAAATACTAACAAATCAAAACAAAACTAAAGAATGCGAAATAATAACGAAAACAATATTAAAACATGTCATCACAGCTAACATAAATAGCAACAGAAGTCGCTTAGCAAATTCCAGTATCGGAAATTTGCAAACCTTACAGAAAACGCTCACAATAGACGACCTCTATGACGTGGCATAATCTAACGGAGACACCACCCAACCGAGAACCCGCTGAAATATAAACATATAAATATACGAATAACATATAAACATATAACATATAGAATGAGATGATACACAGAAGACTCAGCAGAAGTATAAGGGCACAGTTTACATACAAACAGGCCACTTAACTTATAGGCTTCCAATCGTCGAACAGCAGAAAAACGGATGTCAATCAACGTCCTAAAGAGCGAAGCTCCAACGATGATGGCACATCTGAACTGCTTCCACTGCTAACACGATGGTACAAGAGCTTCTGAAATACTGTGTGTTGAGTTGTTTCGGCACTTGACCTTCTAATCCAAAAGTAAGTTGATGGAAATCGGTACTTGGCCTTCTTCAGAAAACAACCCGTTTCAACCGGCACTTGACCTTCTCAAAAACGACAGCACTGGAACCTTGACAGCAGCAACTTGCTTGACTTGCGTAAAAGATAACAGCAGTCCGAGTTATCCGGCAATATGTAACAACGCCGGGTACTGTCAAATTCTTGTTTCCGTCAAAAGTTGAAATTTTGACTTTTACCGGGCAACGCCGAGTACTTTAAAAATTTTGAAGATGTTGACTGTATTGAAGAATGTTAATTTCTTGAAGGATGCTGATGAATTCTTGTTGAAAATGAAGTGGGTAAGGGACCCCGTGTTTGCTGGTACCAGAATCAAACCAGCTTATGGCCACCAAATGATGCGTGATGCCATATGATGATGGATGGTATCCGCATGTCTGGTTTTGTGTAGTGTGTAGATGTGTTCAGTCAAAACAATGTTCATACAACAATAACAGGGCAATCCACATAGGACGTCAGTAAACTCACGACGTATAAAGTCAATGAGTCTTGAAACAGCCGTTGACGTTTTTCTTCATTATTTATTGTGGACGCCACAGTGACAAAATGGTTACGCAAATGTGTAGGCACATCAAACAGTCATTATCACAGCAACATTCAATACAGCAATAGACGGTAGACAGCATTACAATGATGAGTCAGATGCATGTTATATTTCATAGTGCTGTAAATGTAGTCAGGTGGAAAACTCCATCCTTTTCTATAACAGCCAGGAGATAACCAGATGTATGAGATCAGTTCACTCTCCTTAGTTTGACTTCAGCAAGACAGACACGTCTGCCGAAGTATAAATAATGTCCTCAAAAATATCCTCTAGATAATCAAGGTTTTCCAAACCTAGTTCATTTAACAAAGTAGCAAGTAATGGTCCTTGGTACATGCATCAACCGATGCAGTACAATGCAGCGACATGTGAGCTGGGAAAGAACATCTCGTGACGACGACTTTCGGAGACAGGCTATGAATCGAAATCGCTCACGACCCAAAATCGATAGAGTTAATGAAAAAGTCAATTTACCTTGCTTTCATGAAATACACAGAAATATCACGCCTCCCGGCATGTGCAAATACACTAGAGGTATTATCCCGAATAAACGAAATATCCATAAGAGGACTACACATCCCTGACAGAACAAAAAATAGCGGAGATCCCCTCTTCAACGAGGCATCTCTTTCGCCATTCCAAATCGCTCACTCCACTAGTCGTGGGCGGAAACCGATCGACCAACAAGCAAGACAAGTCATGCGCAGTCCAGCGCAAAATGACCACAGCTCAAACTTAACTGCATTCGATACCAACGCGAGAAGACAAATGCTTACCGAGAAAAGTGGCTATAAATTTCAAGCAGTTTCTGTTTAGAATGTGTGTAGTAATTGACTGAGACAAACATGCAGTAACTTTAAAATGATCAAATCGAAGTTAAATTTGTAACATTACAAATAACAAAATTTAATCATCACTTTAGTTTTAACAGTTTGAAAATAATTTGAATAGTTATGGATAAAGAAAAGCTATGATCATCGTATTTGGGTATTGCCAAAAGGGTAAGAAAGTTGAGATGGCAGCATATATTTTAACTTAGCTGCCAATGACGGTTCTGTCTTTTCACAATGATCACTCGTCTCTGGTCAAGGTTGCCGGGTGTAGCTCGTCTCCGAGAAACTTCAAGGAAAGTTTACACAGTGTTCTTTGTCTTAAAGCGTAGGCCACTGATCCCGACTTGTTCCAGAAATAGTACGTTCTGCTGGTACCACCAATAACTGTGATAGAAGAATAGAAAAGAACGCTCTTCTGAGTATGGCGTTCTCTGACACAGTTATTTGTCCCCCCTCTTTTATTTCACCATCCCACTTAACTCAGAGTTTACCTTCGATGAGAATTAAATTTAATCCCTCGGGATAAAACGTCCTGTACATTTAAACTGAATAGCATTAACTTTACATTGCATTTAAATGAAAAAGATTAGACGTACAGATATAATATTTTTTACATTTACAACTTCATTGTTTGAAAAGTGTTCACAATATAAATCCATTCGTGTTTAATTTACACTTGCACTTGTGGAAAAATTTGAAACTTCTATTAATAAAAATGAATATTTTCCCACGGACATTTACACTGGTTTAAAGCGTGAAACTTTACATTAATTTTAAAGTGAATATGTTTATAGGGACATTTACACTGCTTTGAAAATGTAAGTCTAATGCTTAGAATGTACATCATTTCTTTTCATCTTTCCCTCCCTGCTCCATAGGGAACCTGAAACTGCTTTATGCTTTTAGTTCTCTTTACGAAACTATCAACAAAGCAATCACTAGCCCGTGCAGTGGTGGTTCATGAATCGTCATTCTATACGCTGAGGTTGCCAGTCTCAAATGACTGACATCCAGTAGCGAGTTTCACACAATAAAATTCACATGGTAATATATACATATATATGTTAGTTCACATGTTAGTAATAAAATATGAAATTTAAATCCAACTTACGTCAATCCTGGCTACAGACTTGTCGCACAGATGAATAAAAGAGACTAATCGTTTTCTTACAAATCGTGTCTGGGATTTCTTTTAATTTTAACATAGATTGCCCCTTCTGACTCCGTGTTTCTTCAATGTCCTAGTCCCGGTTGTTCCTTATTAAAATTTGAAAGAGATTTCCTGTGCTTTATAAGTCTTATCTGGTTCTCCAATAAAAGGTCCGGATAACAATTAGGAATTATGAATCTAGTTCTTCCTCTGGCGAAGGTCTGATGTCTTGGCGAGCGTGCAAATCACAGAGAAATAAAACTGTGAAATTGTCAGCCTATATTCCCTCCAGTGATGTTATGAATCTAATCAGAAAGGTTCAATCATTTCAAATCATATGGGACCCCAAGATGCAGCAATAGTGAATGCAGTCAGCGACTCATAGCTTGACTGCCTGCGTCAGGACCAGCGAACCAGAGCTGGTCAAGACCGTGCTCCACCTCCACGTGGTGGTCCTGGAAACAGTCTGCAGCAGTGCAGGCTGGCTGAGCGAGCATGGATCGAAATGGGATAGCAAACCCAGTCCTTAAAAAATGCCGTGCAGAAGTCGGATGTGTCGACCGAAAGGTGCAGATATCACAGCTTAGGCGCAAACAGACACAACGCAACCACCGTCCTTTTCAGGACGAACGAAGAAGAAGAAGAAATCATACAGGATAGGCTGTGATATTTCAAAATAGTCCCTCGTGAAAAAGGTGCGTGCCTGCTAAGGTCACGTATTACCATATATGGACATCTGATGCCTTGTATACACTCTTACAAACACATTTGTAGACTGATTTTGTCTAAAATGTAATAAATCCATGATTACTTTTTAACCAAGGACCGAAAGCAATTACATCCCATTTGTCTGCCCACCCGTGTCACACAGACGGTAATGTCGTCTTATCAGCGGTTCAATCTAAACGCGCCGGCGACTATCTTATCTCAGCTCTACGTAGGCTGGGATGAAAAGGTAACAAACCGGTGACATATTTGCAAGGAGTGTCACAACTGTGATAGTTATCACCTACCGGGTGATTTGATAAAATCACATATCTGCTACTTAGCAGACAAAGAAAGAAAGAAAGAAAGAAAGAAAGAAAGAAAGAAAGAAAGAAAGAAAGAAAGAAAGAAAGAAAGAAAGAAAGAAAGAAAGAAAGAAAGAAAGAAAGAAAGAAAGAAACAAAGAAAGAAACAAAGAAAGAAAGAAAGAAAAGTGCGATAATTGACAGCACCTAATAAAAATCAGTACCACAAATGTACCGATACTGCCGGAGATAACCAAAGATCGATAGAGGTCGTCCATTTCGTCACAATAACGGAGCAACAGAGCCAAGACCAAGTAGAACAGTATCAGCTATGATGGTTTGGCCATATCTGCAGAATAGGAGAAGATCGGCTACAATGACAAGTATGGGATACTAAGAGCCAGAGATCCAGATCTAATGAACGACTCAGAGTCCGCTGGGAGGATAACATTAGACAATCTCTGAAGGACCAAGGACTAGACTGGATATAGGTCAGGAAGAAGACAGCCCATAGAATAGTATGGCGTTCGATCTGGCAAACTTCTACACCTCAGGATAGAAAAGAAGCGACTAAGTAATTAAGCAAGTAAGTCGTCATGAAATCGCTAATCCCATGTTATGACTATTTTGACTATGAAATATACGAATATCCATGATGGTTATTCTAGATATTTTAATCCAAGGATGTTCAAAACCAATTTGAAATACCTCCTGTTTATGTTAAGGCTTTGTCTGCGATTTCTATTGATTTTATCATTTATTTAAATAATGGCTCACAGCGAGTCCTTCATCGTATTCTCATGCTGGAAGAAGCTTTTCTTTTTTAAGCTATGGAAAATAAAAACTAGTACAGACAGAAGCTTTTTCTATTGTAGCTGCCACCAGAAATTATGCTTTCTCACGAAGCCGGTGTTGATTTCTTTATGAGCAGAAGAAAGGGCTAGCACTTGATGCATATCTTCTTCTTCTTTTTTTTTTAATATCGAAATCTTGAGAATCAGTCTTTCGGCCAAAACTAAATCAGATGAAACTTAAAAACCCTACTGTTGAATTTGTTCTTACTCCAGCAATCGTAACCTTTCGGAGATCTAGTCCTTTTAAATGCCTGCACTAAATTGCTGATAAAAAGTATATACTTACCAGCTCTTTGCTATAAGTGTCAAACATTGTCACCGACCAAAGCACTAGCAAGGAAAATCATTTCCCGTGACATGAGATGCCTAAGAAAAGCAATTTTTATTACCAGGAGCGACAGAATTAGAAATGATGACATTAAAATAATGGTGGAAATTACATCCTGCATCAAGTATACATAGACACAGAAAATCAAGTGGTTTGGCCATCTCTACATAAATTACATTGAATGATGAATAGAAAGAGTACAAGTCAACCAGTTCCTAATATTATCAGCTCGTCAGGGATAGACCTCTATACTGATACCGAAAAGGGGCATGCATTACTCGAGCGTTATATTACTGATGTGTACGAGGGGTTCCAGGGTAAACGAGAAACGGTTGCTGTAGCAACTGATCTAGAGGATGCTTTGTGACCGGCTTGATAGGGCTGTATGTTGTAGAACTGGTTACGGCATCAATTATATAGTATGTAACAGCGCTGTTGTTACTGGTTACTGAGTATTATCTCACTAGGTGCCAGATGGCAGGCCTAGTGACGTAATTTAAGTTTACAACTTCTCTTTTTATCTTCTTTCTTTCTCTCTGAGTTATCTTCCAAGTTATTTCGTTGATATCATTACTGGCCATCTCCGCCAGAGGTGTAAATTCCTGGATGATACTATAATCCTTTTCTTGTATACTTCAGGTTCGTTCAGTTCCTTCTTTGATGTTAATAGTGACTTCGTATAGTGGTAGTTTAAATGTACATGGCATACGATCAGCAAATCATAAAGATGGAATCAAATTCACTCTGATCCTTCAAAAACTTTTAACAACTTAATAAAACAAGTATAATGGTTCATTCAAATCATAGAGTTCTCATAGAAGCTTGTACTGGGTCTTTGTACTTCAGGTTAACTCATACATGAATTCTATGTCTCGTAACTTCCGTATTCCTCTTTAACCTATTCTTTTCTCCGTAGACTTCCTTGGTCTTCCCAAAACCTGCTCCTATTTCCTCATATACCAAGGCTCTTTATTAGCATTCCATACTTTATTGGTTACTTAAATATCTTCCTCGACGAACTGGTCAGACAGGTCTCTATAAATGCTTCTAGCAACAAAATTCATCTCATGCATAAAACAATTTTATGCCACCATTCTGATACTTACTAGTGAGAGAGCATATTTGAAATTCTTTTATAAAAGTCGACATTCACTTTTTCTTGATAATCATGTACAATACTGGACACTTCGAACCTTGTTCAATATGGCTCCTCTATAATATTTCTAGTTTCATTCATATGTCTACAGCCTCTTGGTTACTTTACACATAGTCATTATAACCATCCGTTTTCTTGGTATATAGTCGTAAATTTCTCGTAATGAACTGACAAATCGTGCTTCTGCAAGATTCTCCTGTAAACAAAATTCTGTTCTGTGCAAAATATAATCTCAGTTCAATACTTACACAAAAACCACAGCATAAACGCTGATCTCTTTTTCAGAAATACACCTTAACTGTGAACTACAGCATCAAATACTATCTCCAGATAGAATAATAGTGGCTAGTGATGGCTGGACTTCTAAATATATTTACACATCAACCCTATCTGTAAAACCCCAGAAGGTTCCTCCTGTCCGCACAGCGATCACACCTTCTTCCTGAAGCACAACTCAGGACTCACTGTCATCTAATGACCTCTGGTCATTTCGCGTGGTGTGTTTCTCTCGCCACTCTTCTGATTCGCTGAAACAAATTTTTTACTTAAATTTATTGGTCGAGCCTTTTTTTCTTGTTCTCGAACTTTCTATTTACAACTCAAGATAATCACTCACTATTAATTAACGTGAGCCGGTATTCTGAACCGTTGTCAGTTAGCAATATTATTATTTTCATTCATTATTTTCTCTTGTGAGCTGTCCTAACTGTTTATCTCCCTTTAACAATAACATGAATAATGCTTGGGCAAACCCCACGGTGACAGCTTATAACAGTGTAAACTTCTAAACCTTAATGAACTGTGCAATGGCTTGCGGTGTTAACTCTTGGCTAACAAGATCGATAGCGCCTGCTTTAACTGAGAGATCAGTTGCATTTCGCTACGGAGCATGGACTTCAGAACCAATGCCCATTTGTCTGGGACTATCCCATGATTCTCGACTATCACCAATGATGTTTAACATCGACAAAGCAAAAGTAGCCACCATTCAGCCAACTGGGCTGGGACGAACATTAACTCTTACAGATGACGTTGTCGTTTATAGGATTGGCTCTGGCCGACAGGAAATGGTCAATAGCATAAACTGGACAATACATGAGGTGTTTAAATGGTGCGAGGAAACTGGTGTGGATCTACTATCCTGGTGATGTAGGAGCACGCGGCAATAAAAGAGCTGACAGACTAGCTTCAAAAGCACCCATCGGTACCTTAGAAGGTTCACTGGGTATGGATGGAAGAAGAGATACTAAGGGCAATTAATGATCGCCTATTAGAGAATGACACTGCAATCGATGAATCATCAAGGCTACGTTTGATGGAATTTGGCATCTAACGTAAGGCCGGCAGAGATGAACGTATGAGAGGAAGCATCCGGCGTGTATACAACCAGCGCGCAACAAGAACAGTTAGCATTCATACCTTCGACATTTGCTAAAGGAGACTGAGCACCTATGGGTTTGCCCGGAGTGCAATGACATCGATTCTGAGCAACAATAACAATGAGAATAGAGCCCGATAAGTTATCACTACTCGCTTACAACACTAGAAGTCCTGGGTTCAGAGCACGGGGAAAGAACGAACGAACGAACTTTATTTTCAACGGGTTGAGAATTGGGCACACAGGCCCGTCTAACATTCTGCCCTTCCTTTCGCTCACCTTTCATACTCAATTTATTTATTCTCACATGCATGTTACATATCAATTTCAAGAAATTCAACGTAAAGTAAAATAATAACATAGCACACTCATATTAACATTATTTACTTACAAGCGTGACATAACATATGTTGAAAAGTACAAACATCGTCATTAGAACCTACAGTTGATGTTATAAGAAAAGATAATCCGACTAGGGGGAGCATGTAATCAGAATTCAGAAAGTATTCAAAAAGTCTTTGATTGTATGAATAGGGACTGAGGTTGTTTCTTAGGTTATGTGGAAGACAATTCCAAAGATGAGCAGTAGAGTACGCTAAGCTTTTCTTGAATAAGTCAAGCCTAGGCTTGGGCATTTGTAATCTGTTAAAGCGTAGACTGCGGAAGAGCAAGAAGCGGATGAATAGACAACATCACGGACATGCTACAACAACACTATCTCACAGCAGCCAGGGTTACACACTTGGTTCAAGAACGCAAATTTCTGCTCCTGACTGTGCTTCACGGCAATAGTGCAGGACAAAAAGTGTGTGATGTACGTACTAAATCGCAGTACATATTTTTATTCTTTGTTATAAACTGTTTTTGCTCGCTCGTGCATAGTCGTAAAATACCACTAATTTTTGCACGAGGCTGGTAAAAGTTAGTTGCTTATCCTTTACAGGACGTGGCAATCAACACCAGCTTTCATTGGCTGTTTGTGATTTTTCTAGGCAATTTTTTTCATTCAATAGTTTGCCATTGCTTTCTGAACGGTACGGCGCTTATACCGATGTTTAAAATCCACACAAAGCGATCTGCTACCAAACCGCCTGCAGCAGTGTAGCCGTGTATACCGTGATTTCTTCGGAAACAGGCTATATCCCACTAAAGACGGAAAGAGCACAGATTAACATATAAATTAATATCTTATGAGAAACAGAGGATAACAATAACTAAATGACATAAATTTTATTTAGGGTAGAGTCGCTTCGGTTATGCCATAACTAGTCATGTGATTCCCCTAACCAATCATACAGCTCAGATTTTTCCCCGGCTAGAATCAGAACGGGACGCCATTTAACCAGTCAGAATAAGAGAGCGAAGCTGAAAGGACGTGTCTGGTCCAGCTCTGTATATTTCGTAGTTGAGGAGATCAACTTCACCATTTTTATCAAATGTGTATTCTAGGATATTGAGTGGTGTTTTATTTCATACTTTTGTAAGTATTGAATCCCCTAAAATGCACGTTTTGAATAGAGCTCACAACCCTAGCTGCAGCTGAGTTAGGTTCGAAGATTGAATCAAATTGTAACCTAGTCCTACACCTCAAAACTTGCTGAGGAAGAATGCCCTTGTGTTGGGACAATATTTAACTCAAGGAATACTTATAATGCTAAAGAAAGCATTGAATCAAGGACCAATCTGAAGAGATGGGATATGTTGTCAAAGCCAGAAACTAAAGCACGCCCAAGCAAGAAAATAGTAGAAATAAGGAGCTCTGCCATAATCAAAATGAATGATAAGAAATTGGTGAAAAGGAAATCTAGCGCCAGCGAAGATAAAGTGAGATATTTTGCATGAATTTGTACATTGTTGTGAATATGCCATTAACCAAAACTTCGTTGTAGTTGACTCCAATCAATTTGCCTGTTGAAGGTTATTAAAAGTAGTTTTCATGCAAAAACATATGTTGTTGAGGATCTAGTTACAAAGATTGAATGTTATGTCGAGAAACTGATTGATCCAAACTTATTTGCTACACTTACACCGCAAGAGAAGAGAATTCGAACCTGGTAACCCAAAATAAAAGGAGGGGAATGTAAACCTCTAGCGGTTAGGCTAGTAATCAAACCTACTCTCTGCTCTATAAGAAACTATTGAAGTTAAGAGAGACTTATAATTTAGAGGCACTGAATAAACAAGACCCCCACTGTCACATGTAATATATATGGTGCTATGCCCAGCTCTTTGAAATAATGAAAGAGTATTTATGGGGTGGTCACATGGAGTATATATGGTGCTCGTGACCACTTCTCTTGCAAAGCAAATAACCAGGGATCATCAACCACTATAAGTCAAACGTCAAATCACGAACATGGACCTAAGAAAAATATACCCAAACCAGAGACACATGCGACCAGCACAGTTCACTAAAGGTTCTCGCTATGCCACAGACAGAAAAATGTACACCCCGCACCACCCGTCATGGCTTAACAAGAAAACTGAAACCTTTGCGCCAGTGAAATATCCCGAAATACGAGATTCGAGTATGTACCCAGAAACAGAGGTAGTATTTTCATGCGACTCGATAGGAAGGTACTACACTGTATGAAACATAAACAGCCACAACGAAACTGAAGGGAGAAGGCAACCTCACATTCGCCCATACAACTCTTGTCAGTACAAGACAAATATATACGCTGTGAATCCTGTGAGAAACGAAGAACCAAGTCAAACATGGCAGAGACGAGGGTACCCGATCAAGACAGTCCCTAGTTCAAACCCCAGTTTTCAGCTACGAGAAAACCACCACATTATCCCTACAAAGAAATGGAGAGAAGACCACGTACCAAACATTAAACCACCTTATATGACAGAACACAAAGAATGACGGTCAGATATTTAATAAATGAAATTAAAACCAGAAGTGGGAGCCGCGCTAGCGTAGTGGTTACAAGACCGCTCTGGCGACCGGGTGATACAGGATCAAACCCGGGCGACGGTATTTGAGGATTTTTCGTCGACCGGGATTTGGACTGGATTAACTCGAGACCTGGCGAGGACATTTGAAGAAGTGTCGTCGACCAGGGACTGGCGGCTCCTGAGCCGACCCAGCTGCAATGGGTACCTCCGAAATCGGCGAGTATTTGCCTGAATGGCGAGGGACACCTGTCTCTGTACAAGAAATAAAGGGATACTCACGTAAAATCAATGTCAGGTTAGACATAACATAATAACCTGATATTTCGCCTCGAGTATTAGCGGGCGAACGAAAAAAAAAAAAAAACCAGAAGTATCTGGAAATTCAAAAATATAACATCCAACAACCGACAAGTTTGCCTCCTGACAACAGATAATGGATGGAGGCACACATCGACCAAATAGCATCAGGAAAGAAAGATCACAGATACCAACAAGTAAATTTAGTCCATTCAACAAAACGCAGTTGACCCCCATGAAGATAAATCATCCCAAGCAGTCCAAGCAAGAACCTCAAACCAAGATGATTTGTGCAAAAACTACGACGGTTTGTGTAGCAACACAAACTGACAATACCACGTCAACTTTTATCTCCACTCAAATTTTCTCCCGCAGTGATCATTCGTCAGTTGAAACATACCACACTCCCAGTTCTGGCAGCTCAAGTTGGAATACTAGTGACAACCAAACACTGCTATACCTCAAGAACAAGGTTGGTTGTCCCGAACAAACAGATCTAGACGAAACCATACCCAAGCAACTCGTTGAACCACATATCAGCAGTTTCAATCGAATTGAAAATGAACAAGAAATGAGAGAAATCAGTTTCAATCCTAATGCAGTATCATTAGACACAAATGAACATACCGACAGAGAAATCTTAGATCCATATGAGAGAGAAACTGACATTGATTCGCCAGACCCAGACAGTACTACTGAAGCCAGTAGCAGCGAATTTGCAGATAGCACCCTGCTTTTACCAGCCAGCTCAAATCTCAAACGCCCCTATTTACCAGAATCTGATGACTCACCTCCAGACACTAAGTTTCTCAAACTCCCACAAAACCATGTCAGGCGGAAAATATTGACGAAACGCAAACATATTCATAAACCACGCCAGGAAGTTCCAGCCATACATCCCCAATCCACATTGCAATTATCACCGCCTTCGTCGATGTCCTCAGCGCCCCAACACTCAGCCAATATCATATCGCCTACTAATAACACGGTTACTCAATATGATGCTCGCCTAACCAGTCGAGACATTGCAATGTTGGAGATGGCGGAAAAACTGAAAGACCTCGCAAAGCTGTTCTAAAACACGCCCAGGTGTTTTATGTGCATGCCCATCCATGCACGGTCTACGCGAAAGTGAAATTAATGTTCTAACTATCTCATGTACGTTCTTTTCAGACAGAGTGCAAAATAACTATCCCAAACCAGATGAACTAGTCGCAGACTGAGATGTCATACTCCCATTTAATGAACCTGAATTTCCAGACAAGCAACTACAGATGACCAGATTACCCCTGAGCACCGACCCACTCGTGATGCTATTCCTGGATTTGTTATTGTGTAGTTTTAACATTCGCTCCCACACATTTAGTATACACCATTGATCATGTTCAATAAAAGTTGACACAAGAAGTTAGGGTGTTCTCCAATCACAATCACATTTATTACAGACAGTTTGATGTTTAAGCACACTACATAAATTACACACATATGTTTGTCGTACTGATAATCTATATCTTATGACTTCATCCATTGCCATTTCTCACCTTCTCCTTGACTTGCTATTCCAGAACCAGTGATTTCCTTTATATGCGCCTTAGTACATCTTCACGCAGACACTTTGCACTAGTGGTCCTTTCTTACTTTTTACTAATCCTTTTAACCTATAATGCCTATGCCACTCGACTTGTCTATCCCTATAATGTTCTATTGAACCTACTATTACAGCTTGTGAAAAAATTTATAACCCACACCATTACAATTGATACCCATATCTGTCATGCAATATTGTTCTTCCCATAGGTGTATTTATTTGGAGTATGTACATGACAAATTGTTTGAAAATATTGCATTTAGCAAAATAGATTGCATATTTCATCTTTAACAACCATTATAAGATTTCCCCACCTCACTTCTCACACCTTTTTCTTTATATCATTCTGAGACGACATTCGGAACTTGTAAATTTATTCGCCAGATAATATCTTCATTCTTTTGAATTACAATATTTTTGTAATCCGGAGATAGTCTATTTTCCCTTCTATTCTTGACGACTCCACAGTATACTGTCCTCTTACTTGTTCTAAACATTGTTGCTAATATTCTTACCCATTTACAATATTACATCCTTCATAGCCCCACTCATAAATTATTATATAAGGAGATATTAGACAATGCTGATGTTGCATTTTTGTGATTAAGTTAACTCTGCAGAAGAGTTGGAAAGATACAAAAATATACTACAGAATAGCATATTATACAAGATTCACATACATCACTGCTGATGCATACCATTGTACCACCCCCACAAATTGTTGATGTAAACAAATAACTGATGAAAAAATTACCCACCTGTATGACAAGCTGATGTATTATGCACTGCCCCAATTTCAAGACATTGCCCTTTACCCAATACCCCTGTCGACGGGGATGGGTATTGCAAGATTCGGACCTCTGCCCTTCCAGTAGATAGTGTGTTGTAACCGTGAATACTAGAAACTTCCTTCACTCAGACTGACTCTACTTTTTCTTCATACCCACTGTTGATCAATCGATACCACTCAAAACAGCAGTGAAAATATCAATGGTAGAACTTTATTAACATACGTTGATAACTGAGTAAAAATGGTATGCCCAACCTTTCTCTTCAAGGTAGGCAGTCTTGCAAAATACAATCTTCAGTTTCAAACAATCTCAGTATCCATTTTTCACATACATTTGCTTGTCTTCTTACTATTACTTGTCCCAGCTATATAACCTGTCATATATTTATTCAGACAGAACTTCCTGTCGTTCTTCTGTTTATGTTTCTTTTCCCATGTTTCTTGTTATATCTCTATACGAGAAACTGGCCTTAACCGCCAGGGCTGTCACTTTTACTAAGATTTCATCTGTTTACTGTCCTCTGCTCAGACCTGGTCTGCTGAGCCACATACGCAGTAAATAATCAAAATGTCAAAACGTACCTGTTTTGTTTCTTCATTTGAAATACACTTTTTCTTCTTTCAAACACTTTGGTGCTCCGAATATATCTTATACAACAATATCAAATCTTACGTTGAGCACGTTCAATATCTAACTACACACTTGAGAGCAACACCTTTCCCCTGCCTACACCTAGCGCGTCTCTAACCAGACTCCGTCAAAACCCCGTTTCAACATTCTTCGTTCACGCCTAACATGTGTTTACGCATCTCGACTTTCTCGTGCAATACTTTTTTTTCCACTCACTCAAACCTGTAATGGACTTAATTCTAAGTTACTTCCCTTAAGACAAAGCCTAATCTTACACATCTTATCTCCCTTCATTAACGACAAATAATCTGCAACCAAACCCATCCATACCATTTTTCTACATTGTTTCTCTCTATCAAAACCAAACCACCGTTCACACCCCAATGATATCTCCGCATGCTGATTTTGCGGATAGAAACTCTATTGATAGCATTTGTGTGTGCTAATCCCAGAGAAAATACATTGCCATTTTTTTTCCCTGATGTTGCCTGAGGCACATGAAAGGAAGAAGCACCTATTTATGAAGGTTGCCTGTGCCATTATATGAGACACCATGTTATGATACAACTATATGATAGTACAACTAATGTTATGATTGATGATAAAGTACTCCACATCAGTATGGTATAATAAACAAAATGTTAGTCTTTTCGTGATAACGAAAGAAAGACGTCAAAATACTTAGAACATTTTATGGATTTCCACGGACATAGAACAAATCAAAGGACAAATGATTGCCACTAAAGGAACCATAAAAGTATGGATTACCAATGTACACGAGGTACATATGGATTATGAACATTCTATGAGAACCACAGATGTACGGATAAAATGAAAAAAATATATGAATAAAATAGTTGCATAATTACTGCATCCAACAGAAAATAAATGACAAGATTACCTCCGTAAAAGAGAAGACATTTCCTTGATGTTTATCCATTGCTTTGTATTATAAACATTGTCATAATAAGATGGATAGCAAATGATAATTGCTCATCATCATGTGACGTATTCTTTCCAGAACGTTGTCTCCATTACAGCTGCTCTGAACGCATCACGATTCTGGGCAAGTCGACCTGCATCAGCCAAAGACAAGTTCAGACTCTCTGTGATGTCCTGGGTCCACCGTCGTCTAGGTCGACCCCTTCCCCTTTTTCCAGGGACCATGCCTTCCGTCACTGTTTTTTCCAGACTATTATGTCTTTTTATATGACCGAAAAATTTCAGCTTCCTTATTGCGATGGTATTTAGGAGCCAATGTTCCTGTACATTTAGTGAGTGCAGTACTTCTCTGTTGGTCTTTTTTTCTGTCCAGGGTATTCTCAACATCCTTCTGTAGCATTTCATTTCGAATGATGTAATCTTTTTTGCAACTGTTTTATTGAGTGTCCAAGTCTCGCAGCCGTATGTTGCTACTGGGAATATACATGCTCTGATCAGTTGTAACTTTGTTTCTTTGCTTGTGCCTTGCCATAGGTTTTTCATCTGTATTAGCTTATGTGAAGCAATTGCAAGTCTTCTTTTAATTTCTACTGCACAGTCGCCAGAGCTGTTAATGATTGATCCTAAGTATTCGAATTCATTGACACTTTCCAGTTCTTCGTTATCAATTTCAATTTCTGGTTTGGTCTTTACTTTGTCTGTTGTCAATACTTTGGTCTTCTTGGTGTCTTGGTGTTTAGGTATAGATTCTGGGCCTCGCTGTGTTTTTTGGTGGACAGAAGTAATTGTTCAAGTCCTTCTGGGTTGGTCGATAGGAGGACTGTGTCGTCAGCATATCTGATTTCCGGGATCTGGTACCCGCCGATGTTAAATGAGTCAAACTCTGTGTGTTCTTGGTCATCTCTTACGTTTCTCATGATATTCTCGGCATAAATGTTAAACAGGTAAGGGGAAAGGGTACAACCTTGTCTTACTCCTTTCTGTACTTCAAACCATTCTGATGTTTCCCCCTCTATTCTTACGGCTGCCTGTTGTTCTTGGTACAGCAGTGCGATGAGTTGTATAAGGTGGTTTGGAAATCCCATATTTTTCATAATAGCCCATAACTGCTGATGTTGTACACAATCGAAAGCTTTTGTATAATCAATGAAACAAGTATGTAGGTCAACGTTGAATTCTCTACACTTTTCTATGATGATCCTCATGTTGAATATATGATCCCTAGTGCCTCTACCTGGTCGAAAACCCGCCTGTACTTCATTTATTTCTGTTTCTAGCTTTTGCTACTGATGTTTATATAGAAACGGTTGTTATAATTTGACCGAATAATCATAGAGCCAAAAATGACTGATACATTTTGACGAACGGAGATCGGATCACCCCTTATGTTACATAAACTGAAAATGGTGTTACCCCAATGACAGACGTGTCACGGATACACACGGTGGATATATTATAACAATACAAGAAAAAGAATACCTGGATTTGAAATACATGGCACTGCGTCATGGATACCCTAAAATATATACCCTCATGCCCCACACCTGCAAATGACTTAGGAAATTTTAAATAGGTTACCCATCTGGCTGTAGTCAGCAGATGTAATAAACACCACATAACTCTGACAAACCTTCGACCTGCGAAGGCAGAGTTGGTGTTGAAATATTGAACATGTGTACAAAACTATTTTATCTCCTGTTGTCATAAAATTTGAAAAATGTTGTTGATGTTTGCATAAATGATTGTTGTTTGACGAATTTTGTGGAAGACATTGCTAAGTAACGTACATAAGGAACCATTAAGGATGAATTTCTAGAAGTAACAGGACCACTCGCAAGGATTAAATAAATGATCTAGAGCACCATAACGGACAAATTGGACTTATGGAAAAAGAAAATAGTAAACTATATACAAGGATGCCTTAGGATAACATGAATACATAATGGTCAGGAATACCAGGAAGATTGTCTTGACAGAGGAAAAAAATGAAGTAATACAGAACCTAATGTACAGAATCCATGATGCTTTGAAAATTTTTTCCTTGTATTTAACATATTGGTAAAATGTTGTAAACATATTGTTTTAATGATTGCTGACTATTTGATGTTGGATAATGACTAACTGATAGTTCAAGAAAGACTTTTGAAAAAAAAATATACTTCAATGAAGATTGTCTTGACAGAGGATAAATAACATAAATCTATCAGTGATTGGATGTGGTGAGCTTCTAAATACAATATCTAAATTAGAACATAACAGTATAGTGCACAAAGTCAAGATAAGATAGTACTAAAAATTTTCGGCGAGAATCGTAAGTTGTCGCCTACGCCTTCAGCTTATTATTTGCAAACGCATAAGCCGAACAAAACGGTACCCTATTTTTCAAATTCGTCCTTGACATAAACGCCCCACTTTTCCTAGTTCTAAGAAATATTTGCCTAACTGCATTTGGGGAAAGGAGGGGCAAGGCTAGATAACACACGCAAATCACGTCTCAAATTGGTTCTAACTCTATAACCGACTTGCACGCTTTGCCCTAGGCGGGTTTCCCCAATACGATGAAAAAGTTAGAAATGTGGACACTACGGTCATGGAAACACGCTTAGCTCTTATTGCGAATGACATAAGCTCTCGTATTTAGCTTGAAACTAACATAGAAAAAAAAGATAGAATTTTGAACCAATCCACATAGCCCCATAAAAATCGTATATTCGTGCACCTGAAGACTTGCTGACCAAGAATATGTTGTTAGTTATCTAAATAGTCCATTAAATAATCAAATATTGATAAAACAATACATAGAGAATCAGAGATACTGTCAGGTCAAGTCATATCTGCTTGGATTGGATCGCATATTTTTGGGGGGGAAAATTAGGTGAAAGCTAGGCTAAGATGGTACGATGCAGGGGATTGGGTGGAATTTGAAGTGAGACGAAATATTATTGGCCGACCTCGTACTAAACATATATCACCCGAGTAACGTAGTAGAAAATTGAATTGTATTTTTGAAAGACTTTGTTTACAAGTGAAATAAGGGTAATCATTGGCCAGAGTAGTTGATATTGGGGAAAAAGCATTAGTTGGGGACGCCATTTTCTAACAAAATTTTGACACGTAGCGATGAGATCAGGCTTGTGCTGTGAAAACCATATTTCTCAAAAGCCTGGACAGAACGGCAGATCGAAAGTGTGCCAGTCATCGTTCACTGTATATTTCATTGAATAAATGTGGTAAGATTGACTTTATTAACATGTATCTAAAATAAAAATTGGATGTGAAATAATAATATATGTCTGTAAGTGAGTGGGTCTGTAGCAACCATTAGGCAAAGCCTAGAGATTGATCCACCATGTGATAGACTGTCAGAGAGGTGTAAAACTACAAGAAAATATGTATGATTGTCATCAAGGAGCATAACACCTATCCTATTATATGGAAAAGATGACAGCTGGAATGGCAGTGGCGTTGTAACTATTAGGGGAGAGGAATACTGGTGTACATTGTCACATCAAAAGATAATGGTGGCATAGGTTGGTATAAAGCTATGACCCTTTTCGTTTGTTTGTAATGTACCTGTACTTAAATGTGGAATAGTATAGTATACTAGGTATAAAGAAGGATGCATAACCTTCACATTTCAGGGTCCTGGGTACTGACGTTAATGTAGTACCAAACGCCTGAGAACTGCTCGATTCAGGACTCTGTCTGTATACTTCGAGCCCATGCTAGTGGCCATTGCCTATCAAAAGGTGGAAAAGATTGTCAAGCGAGCAGAGGAAACGTTCTACCTATATTCTCCTGCCAAGATAAGTTCTTGTTCGGCACCTGGCAGCTCAACTTAAAAGACTAGAAAGTGATAGTAAAGAAAACTGTGCCTAGTATTAATATTTCCACAAGTGACAAACGAAAACAGACATAACTTAAAGGGAGTGATTATAACCAACAACCTATGGTTTAATACCAGTATTACCTCAAAGTAGAAGAATACAACTACACACTTATATTAGAATAATAATGTATGTATGGACAGAAGATCTACTGTGTTATTGGAATGTTGTAAATGATTCTTTTGATTTCACTTTTGATTGTCAGTCCTGGTTCAAAATAAATTAGAATCAGGATAATAAATTATACAAAATTGTATTTACACAAATTTCAACCACTGTCTTAAATAAGATAGCCTTTTAAAGTGTCGTTTGTATGTTATTGTTGTAATACTGTTGGTGGTTGTGGATAATAAACTATTTGTTTGTATGTTTGTTGGTTATTGCACATTACACTCCACATTCATAACCCTAGACACTACACGAAGTCATTTTAATAATAATAATATAGCTTAATTTTGAATGAGATCAAAAGTGTGGTAGCGGAAAGGTACTCTGAAAGGTTAAAATACTATTGGTTAAATTCAGGGACCTTCATAGCTGATCTCATTCAATACATAACAAAAATTCATAACATCAAAACCCACCACATTGGACATAACCAAATTCTTAATAAACAGGATCACTACTAGACGCATAACTTATATGGATACTTGGCGAAGTGTTGGATATCTTGAAAAAATAGCTGCACATATCACTTGGAGAAAATCCAAGCCAGGAAGAAAATTTCAGATACAAATAAATAGGGACAAGTCATGAGATTTTTCTAGCATTTTTATTGTGTACATTATAATTGTTTATCAAAATGAATTGGTTTGAAAATGTTTATATACATGTCTGCAATTGTTTCCCATATGTAATAATGTGTAAGCGAAAACATGATGAATCACCACGGATGAATTAACTGACTTATACAATTGGATCATCATTGCAAAGATGATGTGGATATTTAGAATACTTTATACTGGAATATAATTGGAATGCATAATCAGTAAATAAGTTAGGCCCAAACTTTATTGGAAAACCAAGATTGAAAATAACATAAATTCTTTTGAACTACTCGGAGTCTTATGATATAGAGCAAATAAAAGGAACGGAGATTATATAACATTCTGCCCCCACCATGTCTAATAGAATGTTTTCAACTATATTTCTGAATGAAATGACATTGAGTTATGCCAAGGAGATATATTATTCTTCATATTTCCCAGTGTTGCCACTCGTCACATTTTTCAGTGACGACCTTATGTATTAGATGGATATTAGGAATATTTTGTTGGTCAGTGTTGCCAATTAGAAAATTTGGTGAAAAATATTGTAATACGCTGGATAGTTTGAATTTGTTGAAGTTGATGTCCATCACTAAGTTTTTATATAGAAGTTGATCTCATATAGACATAGGACCCCAGTGTAGGAATTATATTAAATTTTTTCGAAACATTTTTGGACTTAGAAAATTTTTTAGACTTTAAATTTTTCTGAAAATTTTTTAACTTAGAAAATTTTTGGAATAATTTGGACATTGATAGTATACAAACGTCTCCCTACGGGATACATTTACAGGTCCCCGGGATCTGTATGTAGCCGTGTATACCGTGATTTCTTCGGAAACAGGCTATATCCCCCTAAAGACGGAAAGAGCACAGATTAACGTATAAATTAATATCTTATGAGAAACAGAGGATAACAATAACTAAATGACATAAATTTTATTTACGGTAGAGTCGCTTCGGTTATGCCATAACTAGTCATGTGATTCCCCTAACCAATCATACAGCTCAGATTTTTCCCCGGCTAGAATCAGAACGGGACGCCATTTAACCAGTCAGAATAAGAGAGCGAAGCTGAAAGAACGTGTCTGGTCCAGCTCTGTATATTTCGTAGTTGAGGAGATCAACTTCACCATTTTTATCAAATGTGTATTCTAGGATATTGAGTGGTGTTTTATTTCATACTTTTGTAAGTATTGAATCCCCTAAAATGCACGTTTTGAATAGAGCTCACAACCCTAGCTGCAGCTGAGTTAGGTTCGTAGATTGAGTCAAATTGTAACCTAGTCCTACACCTCAAAACTTGCTGAGGAAGAATGCCCTTGTGTTGGGACAATATTTAACTCAAGGAATACTTATAATGCTAAAGAAAGCATTGAATCAAGGACCAATCTGAAGAGATGGGATATGTTGTCAAAGCCAGAAACTTAAGCACGCCCAAGTAAGAAAATAGTAGAAATGAAGAGCTCTGCCATAATCAAAATGAATGATAAGAAATTGGTGAAAAGGAAATCTAGCGCCAGCGAAGATAAAGTGAGATATTTTGCATGAATTTGTATATTGTTGTGAATATGCCATTAACCAAAACTTCGTTGTAGTTGACTCCAATCAATTTGCCTGTTGAAAGTCATTAAAAGTGGTTTTCATACGAAAAACATATGCTGTTGAGAATTTAGTTACAAAGATTGAATGTTATGTCGAGAAACTGATTGATCCAAACTTATTTGCTACACTTACACCAGAAGAGAAGAGAATTCGAACCTGGTAACCCTAAATAAAAGGAGAGGAATGTAAACCTCTAGCAGTTAGGCTAGTAATCAAACCAACTCTCTGCTCTATAAGAAACTATTGAAGTTAAGAGACTCTGAGAATTTAGAGGCACTGAATAAACAAGACCCCCACTGTCACATGTAATATATGGTGCCATGCCCAGCTCTTTGAAATAATGAAAGAGTAACTACGGGGCGGTCACACCAGGTTTCGAACCTCGTATATCTGGATTATGAAACTGCGTTCATATCCATTAGGCCACAGACATACACATACGAGGCTGGTAACTTCGCTAAAAATAAAACAATCTTTCTTATACACCATTACTGCAAATCAAATGACTTGATTCACTGCAGGTTCGCCCAAGGGTAGTTTCTGGACATCTCCGGTCAGACAAAGAAATAATAAGCCTACTGTTCACTCGGGCATGTCGAACGAGGCAACTATAAGGAGTTTGTGTATGGGGGGAAGGACTAGCTCATCGTGTAAAACTAATTACTACAGAAACCACTGATGGAAGGGCACGTGAATTCTTACCGCAAGCTTCCTACGAGAAGCGCAGCGGCAGTGGTGGATTTATTGTCCACGAAGGCGTGCAAATGACAGTGATAACTACTGCAGGCTTCCTTCAAGGAGGCCACATGCAGTGGTAACCCGTTACTACATAACGACTGCAAAGGGAGATTAAACAACACCATTACTTCCCCTTTCACTCATAATGACGCATGGAACATTCAGTGAAACCTGCTCTCTTCAACAAAGCCTGTGCAAAAACATGCATGCATGCACTCATGTTGTGGCAGTTTCTTTAGCAATTCATTTTTAACGATGAAGTTGCCAGACTCATTAAAAAGGAAGATAGTGATGATGATGATGAAGTTGACGAATGAAACAATTACTAATTAACTGTAAACACAGGGCTGTATATGCAAATACACGGATCAGAATTTCAACATTATCTATCACTACATTATCTTTCACCACATTATCTATCACGACATTATCTATCACCACATTATCTACCACCACATTATCTATCACTACATTATCTATCACCACATTATCTATCACTACATTTTCTATCAACACATTATCTATCACCACATTATGTACCACTACACTATCTACCATCACATTATCTATCACCACATTATGTACCACTGCACTATCTATCACCACATTATCTATCACCACATTATCTATCATGACATTATCTATCACCACATTATCTATCACTACATTATCTATCACCACATTATCTATCACTACATTTTCTATCAACACATTATCTATCACCACATTATGTACCACTACACTATCTACCACCATATTATCTATCACCACATTATGTACCACTGCACTATCTATCACCACATTATCTATCACCACATTCATCTGCCTCCACAGACTTGCAAGATCACTGACTGGCGCTATTGCAACAAACCTGCCCCAGTTATGAAGCACGGAGCCTGCGGTTGCAATAGTAAGAAAGGATCCTACTCTGGCGATTTTGTGTACAAATTTTTCCTGATAATAGATCCAGTTACCAGCGCTTTTATTGTAAGTTTATTGTATGTTTTTTTCTGTTTTTTTTTTTTAAACAGCAAACGGCTCCGGGTTCGACCCAGCCTCGTGAATTGGGTATCAGAGCAACTCAGGGAACAGGGAAGGTTAAAGGCGGTCGGCGTGATGCTGATCACATCAACCCTAGTGTGCTGATGGTCAAGAAAATATGGGCCTAACACCATATTTCCAACATTCCTCGAATGGGTGTGTAATGGGATAATTTACCTGTTTTTTTACAGAAGCATCACGTAGTTTTATATTTTTATGCATTAAATAAATAAAGAAAGGAACCCGAAGTTTGTAAACAGTAAATAAATCCGATATTACGTGTTGAGAATCGTACTAATAAAACTCTCTCCACGAAGCACTATTTTCATTGCATACGGACAACGCCATCAATGCTCCGATCTCCTCCCTTAGATCACACAAGGAGGATCTCAGCATAGTGCACGAGCTTCGTAGCACTGGCGAGAAACCCAATGTGTGTATTTTATAATAACACATTTACTAAATAATTTTGTGGTGGGTAGGTTTTTTTTTTAATTTTTACATTTTGCCAGGGCAGCGGGGTTATGGCCTACTCTTTACGAGTTTCAACTGCCGTGGGATTTTTAACGTGCGCAACTTACACACGGGACCTCCTATTTTTTGCCCTTATCCGAGAAGTCTAGGCATCCAATCTCACTGCCCAGGAGAACAGTGGGGAGTATAACATCATTAGGACCACTGGTTCTGAAAAAAATTTCCATAAATTCTATTCCCAGCCACTCCCACCCCTACTTCTTTATTTCTCACTAGTGCCTGAAATATACCTTTATGTGTGTATTAATTTCTTACATTTTTATGCAATCACCTTAAACGTCACTTCTTACTTGTAAAATGGTATATCCCTCACTTGTATCTACTGAATGTACATACAACACATAAGTAGTATGTCATGTTGTTTACGGGTAGATTTCTGCAGGCGCGTGACTTTTTATATAAGGAAAAAATCTGCAGGCGCGCTGCAGGAGCGTGACTTTTTATAAGCGATATATGTTAGCCGGGGTGACTTCCTGGCGTCCTGGTAGTGTGTAGTTGTGTGTTGTTTATTTTACATATATTTAGGTATACATAGAGACGATATTTATGTTACAACAGGAAGACGATATATGTTACAACAGTTAGACGATATATTTAGAATAGGAAGACGATATATTTAGACGATATATTTACAACAGTTAGACATATATTAAAACACTTATATAGACATAGGTAACGAAGAATTTAGTTAATATATTTTATTTTGTTTAAATAATATCAAGTTAAAGCACAAGTCTCAGCCGCTTGTTAGGTTTCTTCTTCGTCTTCGGTGGTAGATTAGAGACATCGGTCAGGGGGTTGTCTGCGGTGGGAGCTGACGTACAAGGGTTGTTGTTAGGAAACCAACTCGGTTCTGGGAATACTGGACAACTGGAGTTGATGTAGTCGACAAATGTGTTACTGGGGCAGGTAGTAGGTTTCTGTTTCTTCGGTGGTAGATTAGAGATATCGGCCAGGTGGTTGTCTGTGGTGGGAGCTGGCGGACAAGGGTTGGTGTTAGGAAACGAACTCGGTTCTGGGGAAATCGGTTGGTAACAGCTGGACTTGGTGTAGTCGTCAAATGTGTTACTGGTACAAGTAGTAGTATAGGTATCCGTGCGTGGTGACTGTAGTCGGTCACATTCGGCGAGGATTTCAGCCTGTAACGTCAACAAATGTTCAAACTCAGGGCGAGTTAACGTAATGCCGGTTTTGGTAGGAAACTTGAGGTAGGATTCACCAAAATATTTTCGCACGTGCAGTAAAGGTTGGCCTCGGTAAACACTTACAGACGCGTCCTTCAGACCACTAGCCAAAGGCTTAAGCATTTCATCACAGCTTTTGATGTAGACCCAGTTGTTGGGAACAGTGGAAGTCATCTTGAGCGAGGTGTAAGTATCTGTCGTTATCACGCCACTGCGTTAGTAAAGTATGAATGTGAGTGTCTGGGTCTTCCAAGTGTCTGTTTATATGCAGAAATACTAGTTTAATCTGGTTTCTGAAACGTAACCAATCTTGTGCTAGCCAGGGCGTGATTAGTCGAAATATTAATCGATTGTTGACGCGTTGTCGATGTGACCAGACTTGTGTTAGCCAGGTCATGATTAATCGAACAACCAATCGATAGTTGACGTGTTGTCGATGTGACCAAACTTGCTGCGCGCTGGCGTTGTAAATGTATGACTCATGGACGTATTGGCATGAGGAAAAAATCCGATAAAAGGGCGGTCAAAGTCTTATAGAGGGAAAATACACACACGTGTCTATTGATCTCTTTCTTTGTCTATGAACGAAAAAGCAGTCTTGTGGTTCGCTAGCCAGGGTCTGACTAGTCGAAAAATTAAGCGATCGTTGGCGTGTTGTCTAGCCGAAAAGGGCAGTAGGACGCGCTGCATAGTACCACCGCGAACTTTGATCAAGATGAAGTAAATGGCGTAGAGACCACAAACATTGGTAACTACATCTTGTAAATGTCTAGCGTTGTAGTTAACAGGTCGGTTAGAGTGTCTAGTTATAAAATTAACCAAGTCCGGGTGTGTAGGTGGTAGTCCGAAAGAATCAAAATATTCAAAAGTTCCAAGTCCATTATAATATAGAGCGACCCAGTGGTCACCGGGTCGATAGCTAGGGTAAGTGTTGATGACGAAAGCAGCCGTCTTGGTCGCGTCGATACGTAGAGGTAATTGTTCACGAGCTAAAACTTTAACGAGTCCAGTTCGTTTAACAAATATATCCGACCGGAGGATGGTCCGTATCTCGTCTGTGTTCATCGTCTAAGTGGTGTAGTCTGTCAAAACTTGGCGCGATTTCGAGATCTCCAAGATCGAGTCTTGCTCGGCGTAGACGAGAACCTGTAATGGTTCGGGTGTGACCTCGTAGAATTTAAGTTCTACTGAGACAGGACCCGACTTGGCCATCTCAAACTGGTCACCGTCCAGTAGACTGGGGGTGAGGTCAAAGGCGTATAAGGCGTAACCATTCTTAAAATGTCTATACTGGAAGTCGTTGCCGGCGTCTTTACCAACCAGTCCCATAGCTAGATTCGTCCCGAAGAAGGCTCTCACGTACTGGTTGTGCTCATAATCCATGGACAAAGGCTTTCCACTGACTGTTCTCCCATCCGCGCTGACATTCAAATATATCAGACCAAAAGTAGCAAAATTGAACGGATTAGACGTATACGACCCGTTAAAAGCGGTCGAAGTGACTAGGCCAATCACGATCCGTGTAGGTGTTTGACTGAGAAATAGATTATCCTGCATGTGCAATAGCATGCCTCTAGGGATAGAGAAAGTTTTTAGCACAACTCGTTTCAAGGGGTACTTGGCATTACCTCGCACCCAGGCTTTCTCGTGGGCTAGAGAGACGGCGGTGTTTAATTTGGCTTTCCGGACAACCAGGGCCGCATAAGTTATAATAGATTTATAACCACCGGTGGGGTCGTGTCCCAGCACGTTGAAGGCATCTTTAGACGGCGTGAGTTTTACTTTAACGGTCACACCGTTTAATAGGTAGCGATCTTGAGCGAAGATATCTGAATGTAACCGACTCATCGTATCAATGTCCTGAGAACCAGCCGATATATGTCGACGCAGTCTTAGTCCGTTCTTGTTATCACCAATTGTTTCTGTAATAACATTTGGCGTGTCTTTGTAAAACAGAGCAGCTGTCAGATGGCCTCGTTTGGCTTCCTCCCCGTAATTCAACGTGGCTTCCAGGTGTCGTGAGAAATTCTAATCCACATATATAAATTAAAAGTAAATGTAAAGCCTTACGAATTAATTCAATAAAAGGAATGAAGACTGGTAAAGAACAGTGCCGTCACTATAGCGTATGCCTGTGTTATAGTACGTCATGCTAGTTAAACAAGAAAATCCCTTTCTATGCTCCGTCTGCATAATTGTAACGCTTTCACGTTGATAGTAAAGCCTACAGCATCATACACGCGTTTCTAAAAATAAAACTGGTACTGTGTTTCTTAGAAAACCTTGAGATACGCAAGATGCTTAATGACCCAGATATAATACTAGCATTAATTAAATTATACACACTACGTTAACCTAAAAGGACAGACGGACTTAGGATAGAGAGAGAGAGAGAGAGAGAGAGAGAGAGAGATGTACGGAGGAACGCATGCAACACTAACACGCCGTCTCGCGATATAAAAATAATGCCACCCCCAAGCGAAAGGCATGCAGGCTTGATTTTTTTTCAAATAAACAGTGAAAAAAAAAAACACTACCAATACGAGGGTCAGGTTTTGGAAACATGTTTAATGCTTATTAGGAAACATGACACAATACTGTTTTACGTCTGAAATCCTGACATTATACTGACAGAACAGTCGAAAAGGCAGGACAGGTGGCGGTTCTAAACATAAAAAATAAAAAAACAAATACACGACTTATCCTAGAAAATACATATTTTGAACGCAGCAACTTAGCTCCCTTAAACTTATATATTTGGGTACCTTAGGACTTGCTGACAAAGAATATGTTAGGTGTTAAGAAATTAGTTTAATAATTAACAAATTATAGCCATAATACTAGAGTGGTGTTGTCAGACAACACAGGATCATTTTTGCTCATAAGGGCGTGTTTGGACACTGCTTTAGAAAAAATGAGGCCACCATGTTAAATCCGATTTGATTGGCTAGATTAATATGGAAGGCGAAACATGATTAGTCGATTGCAAATACTAATTATGGTTGTTACTAGAAACGATAGGAAGGGTACATTTTTTCAAAAGCTTTTGTAAACATGGTCCCATTGGCTAGACCATTTAATATAGTCAATTAGGAGCGTTAGTTCAGGGCCACTTTTTGAAAATCCAATTTGTAAAAGCAAGTGCGTTGAGATCCAGCTCATATTTTTCTAAATAAAAGCCTGGGACAGAGGCAGATCGGAATTGTGCCATAACTCATCGCCAGTCAACGTATTTGTTAAATATTTCCATGAATTGTGGTAAGCTAGACCTATTTGATATCTTGTTGATGAAAATTGAATGTGAATTGATAATTTATGTCTATATGTGTGTGGTTCAGTAACAATAAACAGAGGCAAAACCTCGATATGGCTCCACCATGAATAAAACTTGTCGGAGAGGAATATATCTGCATGGGATGGCCAAATAGTACTATGACACCTATCTTATTGAATAGAGGGAAATAATGCTGGAATTGCAGAAGCGTTGTAACCATTAGGGAGAGGAATACTGGTGTATATTGTTCATGAGAAGCTAACAGTTGGCATACCGCGCTGAACTCGGTGTTTGTTATGTATTGTGCTTCAGTGTGGAAATAGATTATAAATTAGTTCTGAAGGGAGGTACAACCTTCTTGTTTCAGGGACCGTGGTACTAAACTATTAAAGCAGCACCTGGTCTGAGTTTTGCTGAATCCAGAGGCTGATAGCATACTCCGTGGTCAAGATAGCGACCAGTGTTGTTTCTCAAGAATACGGTGAAGCAAGCGAGCAGAGGAGACTGTTTTCTGCCGCCCACACAGAAGTTAAGATTCGTTGGCCAGAGCAGCTCAATCTTGTGTACCCACCCTCAAAAATTGACTGTATATTAAATAAAGAGGGACAATTATTTGTTTCAAATGACAGGAACTGTGAACTTTTCCAATACTATTTCCACCAGAAACAAACACTTGAAGTCATGATGACAAACAACAACCTAGCTTGAAAAAAAAACCAGTATTACCTCATAGTACTACATCACAACTCACCCACATATTGTAATATTAATAATATATGTCAATACACAAATCCTATCTATAAATTTTGTACATACAACTTGTAATTACATTTGATTGTGATTCCTGGTTCACTTTGTAGTTGAATCAGGATATCTATTATTGAAAGAAAGTAATACATATTTTACCAGTTACACTTGACTTATTAAGATAGTCTTATAGAGTGTTCTACGTATGTGAGTGTCACAGTGTTGTAAAGTATTGTGGATTAAATTAAATTGTTTATCTGTCTGTTGGTTGTTGTGAACATACACTTCATCACTTTCATAACCCTAGACATTCAACGTAGTCATCACAATATTCCAGAATAATTCTGACTGAGGTCTAAATGTGGTAGCAAAGTAAGGTCATCTGTAATACACCACACTTATTAGATACAGATACCTTCACAGCTGATCTCAGCCAGTACACTAAGTCCCCTATAAATATTTATATCATCCCACTTTACCACACCAGGTAAGCTCTATAAGGGTAGGTGTTCTCGCTGGGTGTAATCAGCGTGTCGTTCAGGGAAACGTCGACTTGGGAGAATAAACTGTGCAGGTAATAGTTGATCGGGGCCACCTCTGCGTCAGCGGGTAATGCGCCGCCATTAGCTAACGTGATTTTGGCGCGCACGTGCAGAAAAGTATTGAACAAATCTAGATATTCTTCACCGTTTCCCGATATTACAAATTCCATCGGGGCTCCGGGGGCTAAGGCGGCCAATGGATGTATCTCCACAAATTGACCCTCTTCTACGGCTGTCTGCGTTGGTGGTACGCTAAACAAATCTAGACCACTGTGAAGACACTCGCACGAGTTGGGGTGAATAAGCGCCATCATTCAAATATATCAGAGTACCGTCGCTTCTTCTGGTGGGAATTAGAAGGACGAGCTCGGTTACTGCGTTTTATTCGTTTCGGCTCGCCAGGTGGGGCAGCTCTCGTTTTTCTTTTTCTTCTAATACCGCTACCCGATTGGTTGGTGGTGATGTGATCAACGGCTCCCTGTAATAAACGCTGACCCGATTCCTTGGCTCGTTCGCGAAATGACTCACCAATATTTCTGCCGGCTAACGCATCGCTCGCGACCTGTAGACCGGTGCCAAGCCCTTCTCTGAGTAAAGCTTTGCCTCCAGTTTTTAACCACGGGAGAACCATGCGACCGAGCCCGCCGAAAAAACTACCCAATCCATGTCCTCTTTTACTTCTGCCTCCGATAAACACTGGCATCCCGTGGCCAGCTTGGTTGCAGTAAAACTCCTCATACATTTTGGGGTTTCATCGGATGGGTACGTTTCTCCCCATTTTTCTATTCAAAATCAAACCGTCTGTGAGTTCGGAAGTGGAGTGTCAACACCGAAGCACCGCTAGTGAATGGGATAGTCTTACCCTGGTCATTAGTTAAAAGGTTTTCCACCGCGTCAAACGAAAAACGGCTCAGGGGTACGTAGTGTGGTTTGTCGTAAATCCTAAAAACCGAAGCTGTAGTCCTGTCCAAAATAGGGACAATCCGTAACAAAGGGACAGAGGCATCTCCAACCGGTCTCGCCGCTACGAGGTCGCAGTACACGTATACATTTTTCATGTCGCTATCCATTTGTACTTCAGTCTCTCCTCGTAGTATTGGGTCGATGTCTGTGGCGAGCGAATCAGGAAAGCCTAACATGTGTTTCAACGTCTCGCTAATTCTAACTTCAACCTCCGGATCATACAGATTCAAGGTGGCCTTATTATTGTTAAAATGGAATCTAACTCGGGCTTTTTCAGCCACATCCGTGTCTAAAAGCAAACGATTCAACTCGTCGATCAGCGTGTCGGGTGACGTGTATAGACCGGCGGGCAACGTGAGTAGTATGGACTCATCGTCTTTGTTGGGAGAGTAATGTATCCATACGTCATCCTCTAGCACGTTATAATAACTCCTGGGAAATTGAATCTCAACCAAACCAACCTCATAACGTGAAGTCACGTCTATAGTCTGTGGCAATTTGACGAAAAAGTGACCGGCGTTATTGTTTGGGTATATTTTCATCGAGGCATTTCTGGGTAAAGTCACATAAAAACTCATCCTATCTTAGGGTTAGGTAACATGTAACCCAGACAACTGCTCATTAAGGCGATCCAAAACTTGCCGTCCGGTCCCTCTGCGTTGCTCCGACACAAATTGAATAACGAGACTCCGATGACGACATATATAACGATCATCTGACAGATGAAAACGATCTCTAGTCGCGGGACTAGTTTCCCAAAAAAAGGCCAGACCGAGGTTCTCTTGGTCTTGGGAGGGGGTGGCCGCAAATCTGGGGTGCTCACTTCTTCTTCTATCTCCATCAGTCTCGATATCTCGCTAGTTGTTTGGCGGAAATCCAGCTGTTGAATGACGAGTGATAACCGAACCATGTGACTAAATACTCTTTTACACCCCTGACAGCTCGCCGTTCTTGCAAAATGGACTCGATTCGATAAACTATATTGTCACCGACCCGCTGCAGCTCTTCTTGGTAAAAAGAACCCTTCAGTTCCTCACCCGAATCATCTTTAAGGACGTACGTGACAGGTCTTGCCTGGTTTAGTCGACTGATCGTAAACAGTTATTCTGTCCACGCCGGCGTATAACCCTTTTTAAAAGTTTGTCTGGTTTGGGCGATCCTCACGCGATCACCGGCTTTAAAATAGACTTTTCTACCGATGACGTCAGGGGTCGAATACAACGTATGCCACACCTCTTCTTGATTGCTCGGGGTAACTTCCGATGATACGAATTGTTGTAGTTTTGGACCAGTTGTTCTATCACGTCGACGTAGTGAAGACTAATGGTTTTGGTAAAGTAACGCCAAGTTTTTTCTTTGAGGGTTCGATTAAACCTCTCGACAATAGCTGCCTTGGTATCTTCATTCTCCGTAGTGAAGAAATGGACACCCTCGTCTTTAAGAAACTTTAAGAATGTTTTGTTGACGAACTCACTGCCTTTGTCTGTTTGAAAATTTATCGGTTTGCGACTGTTAAAAATGGTCTTCACCACTGCTACTAAAGCTTTCCTAGTTTTGTTTTTCAACTTAACAGCCCAAGCGAATTTACTAAACACATCGATACACGTCACTAGATAGGAAAACCCATCGTTGAATTTCTTTAAACCTCGTAAGTCAATTAAATCAACCTGGAACTGTTGGTAGATACCACCCGAGATGGTCACCCATCGTTTAAATTTTCTACGCACCGGTTTGTGTAAGGTGTACGTATCCTGATGACCTAACCACTCTTCAATTTTTTTACGAGTAAGTTTGGTGCTATGTTGTAAGACACCGACTCCCCCATACGAACCTGGTCGTTTCGGGTCGTAGTAATGTTGTTTTAAAATTTTATTCACTTCTTTGGCCATGGTTCCCACTTTGGAGTCTTTTTCCTTCTTCTGAGCGAATACGACGATGTTTTTCGTAATTTACTGGCAACCACCTATTTTCGATTAGTGGGTGTGACTTGCTCTGGTGGGGACTGAAGCTTTTTGTCGAAAATCTCATCTTTAAGTACAGTGGGTTGTTCGATGGGAGGTTTTGAGGCTATTTGTTAAGTGGAGACTTAATATCCACGTGGCCTAGAGGTACGTGACTGTACTGTTCTAATCGATTCAAATAACGCTGTAGTGTTTGCTGATATAGTCTAGCTTTGTCACCCACTGGCAGATCTTCTCGTTCCAAGACTAGTTGCATTTGAGTGTCCAATTCTCCCAAGTTATCTCAGAGCGTCGGGGGGTCTATAAGGTTTCTGAGTCTCTAACAAACGAGGGTCTATCAAAATCATTTTCTTGGCCATCTACACGAACCCTCTTAGCAGGCTTAGTAGTGGAGTTAACAACGCGCCCAAGAATCCCCCAGTTTGTAAAAATTGTTTTCGTCTTTTAAGCGACAATTACTTCTTGGTAAGCGCTCGCAGGGTGTTTTTGTAACGACGCATACGCCTCTTCTGAGGGGATGTCAGTGTAACATTACCTTTTAATACGTTGTGACAACATTCACAGAGTGTTCCTACAAGATCGGGTGACGCTGTTTTCATAACAGCCTTGATGACTGGTGGTTTGGCCGTCCCTAGAAACTTTAACATATCAGCATGTCTTTTCACCTTTTCTCCCATCTCGTTATTTTGATACGTAGAAGACTTGTTGTTTGTGTGGAAATATGTGACTACGAAGTCTTAAAGCGTCGGGTGTTGTCTGACGAAGGTCGATTAGCAAATAACCATGTGGGGCCGACGTCGCGTCTTTAAAACTTTCTTGGACATAGGCAGTCCGACCTGGATACATCTGTTTGGCTAGATTAACAATCTGAGATCCATCGCGTGGATTTTTGAAAAGCACTATATAATGAGAATTCAAGCTAATGGTTCTGTGTTATTTGTTCTTGCCAAATAAATTTTGCACAATATATAATACACTTACATCGCGATGATGACTCCCTTTTGTGAATAATTTAGTTACTCTATAATCCGTCTCAGTCATGAGGTCATCGATAACTACCAAACGTTTCTTATCACCTCTCCACTGCTCAATGTCGGGCAGTCCTTCAAAAAACTGAACTCCAGGCATCGAATTATACATAGTTTGCCATTCCCCATAATACCATATAATTTCATCAGGTACAGGTGTCATCATATCTCGTATATGTTTCAGGAAACGCTGTACAAAAACAGTTTTACCAGAACCGATTTGCCCTGAAATCAACGATGTAAAGGGGTGAGGCCAGCGCGGTTCCATAGCTAACAATGATAGATTACACTTACAGACAGTTATTTTATATCTAAGACCCTATACAACGTGAGAACCCCTGTGTTCAACAACGTGAGAACTACTGCAACATGTTAAAAAACATAAACACATTGTTTCAAACCACCCAATATGAGAACCACACGTTACTCAGTCACAAGACTAACATTCACAACAAATATAAGCGGTTGTTATTCTTCGTCAACCCATATATAACATGTGCTTTTTAAAAGTTTGTTTTTTAAAGATTGCTTTTTAAAGGTTGTTCTAATAAAGTGTTAAGTTCTGTATTTTTACATACTGTTATACAAAGTTTGACAATATATATTTTTACATACAACATTAACACCCGTACGGACACACAGTTATAACTTAAAGTTCTAATTTGTAAATGTCCACTCGTAAAAAACCAGCTCTTGGCCACACCTGCAACCAATTAATTTTTTCATGACCACAACTGGGTGTAATTAACTTTGTCACAAAGATCTCTAGTTTTTATGGTCACTCGGAACACAATGGGCTCAAATTAATTATTCACGAATACCTGGGTGCCATTAAAAAGTGATTCTGTGAAGTTGAAGCACAGATCGACAACCAAACTTTTGTAACAATACCGCACGTGCGCTCTGAATATTTGATTGGGCACGTGTGCGGTGAAAACAGCATAGTTCTGATTTGAAACTATAGTTTTTTGTCATAGTTTGCTCGTACCACGCCGTTTTCTGGACCAGAGAATAATTAATTATAGATGACCACACCTGCATCAAAGAAACTTCGTTTTATGATGCTGACTAGATTTTCCTGTTCATACGTTGTGATAACGTTTTTATCGACCAAACCACGACGAAACGCTTGCGCGCGAACTATTGTTTCTGAAACAGTGTCTCTACACAATACACGCTCTGGCTCCATCACGAAATTCATACGATCGGACTACTTTTATTGAAAAGTCTGTTGTCTTAATCAAGAATTGTTTTAGACATGTCTCATTCTTTAGCCAACCCTCGAAGCGCAAACATCTCTAAAAGACCAGCCGTTTTGAAGCCTTCTGAAAAAAAGCACTTGTTTTGAAGACCAGCCACTGAAACGTATGTTTCTTTTATATCTTAAATATCTGTTCTCTATTTTTTTTTTAAATATGGTTGTGTGGCTGTCTTTGTTGTTTGATAGGAGTATTTTCTTAATAATCAGAGACTGTGGAAAAATAACCTATACAAAGTTATAAATATAAAATCGGTGTATGTGTGTATTCGTCAGTTTTTTCACTATAATAATACTAGGAAGTTAAAATATATATTTTACACATAAATGTTATATAGATTTTTATATAGCTGTTTTCGTTAGGATACATACCCTAAATAACTTTAAAAATATCTGTTTTGGTTGTTTTTCGGTACTCTGTGTTAGGATGTTAAATATCTACATCTCATGTCTCTATTTAATAAAATTATAAAAAGTTTTAGTTGTTTGTTTGTATTCTTGTGTATTCGTTAAGCGTACTCTGTATTAGGGTGTTAAATATCTCTATTTAAACAAATATATGTCTGTGTCTGTTTGTCTTTTTGTTTCACTAGGAAGTGTTGCTAAAATCTGTTTCAAATTATAATTAGTCTACCCTAGCTGGTATTTTAAAAATATATGTTTGTTTGTTAAGATGTTAAATTCTTACATAGCATTTCTTAAAAATTGTTGTTTTCAGTAAGTTAAGACTTAGCCGGTTTATTTGGTATGTGCTAGGCACAGTCTAGGTTCTGAAAACAAATATCACACAAGAATATGTAAAAAGCACACCTTCATTGTATACAGCCGTTGACAGAAAGCTGTCTATAAACCGTATCAGTCATCGATTACACCGCAACTTGCAATATTTTTTTTGCTCTACAAGTCTTGTACGCACCAAAAAATTGTATTACTCAGGAAAAATCCCCGTGGTGTGGAACAACAGAGAAGTCGACAATCCTTTGATCTCGTGTCCACATTATAGAACCCGTAGGGTAATAAAATCTGGACACAAAGTGTTCGCTATCAAGACAAAACAGTCTGGTGGTGGTAACAAACAGAAAACATTCTCGAGTTTTTTATGAGCCCTGTGTTTTCATACTTGACGTTCAGCGCGTGGACACCTGCCTATTAGTCAATCGATATGGGACGTGAACACAATAGGAACTTTTTATTACAACAAAAGAAAGGTCCAAAATCATAACTCTATTTCCATTACTTCGAGGTGAATTATTTTAATATCACAGAATAAAAGAAAAAGCAATGGGATTGAAACACAAATGTATTACAAAAAGGCTCCGAGTCACTACAAACTGCTTAACCGGCTAGTGAGAATTAAAAACACTAGTTTAGAAAATAGCATGCTTTTGGATTTAACAGTGTTGACCATGGAATCATAACGTAACGACAAACACATATTACATTAAAGGAAAGACGCCCTGCTATAACCAGCAATCATGGTTGAAAGTTGCTTGGTACAAACTAGCAATACACGTTGTATTAACGTGTCTCGCGAACATGGTGGGTTTTAAATCAATATCTTTGCTTCCACAACGAGCGCGCGGGTCTTTGTGATATGTTAACATCGCAGAATAAAGATAAGACTGGTTATAATGCAGAGTAGGCGTGTGTACACCGACATAGTTATGTATCTAACTATGTATAAGATTGTGTATTATTTACCTGTTTATTATCTCTCTTTCTTTCTCTCTCTCTCTCTTTCTCTCTCTCTCTCTCTTTCTCTTTCTCTCTATCAGCTTGTCTGTGTTTTATTTAACTGCTTGTTACATATATGTTGTTATATATATATATATATATATCTATTTAATTTTATGTGTGACTAACGTCTTTTTGTTCCTCTCTTCAACAGATGGAGTTACCTCAAAACAAGAGCTGTGGCTACACCTGCACGCAGTGCAATCGATCGTTTACCAGGAATCGCGACCTTACTCGTCATTATGAGACCGTGCATGTAGAGCAGCGACACGCCTGCCATGTCTGTCCTCAAGTCTTCACAGGACCTGATACTTAGAGAGTGAGCATGGGCCCGGTGCACAACGTCCAGAGGCAGTGGTACAAACCACATCAGTGGGACACAACCTCATGTGTGCCCGGTGCGGCAAAACTTTTAATCGCTGTGACAATTACTTACAACACAGCAAGACAGCTCACTCAGTACCACGTTTTACCTGTGACATTTGTGGTAACCTCTTTACCCGAGGCACCAGCTTACGGGCCCACCTAAAACAAAAACACCCCACCACTACCCCGACGGAGATTTCGACCTCATGCCATACAGCAACATCAGGTGCCACACCAGTCTATTCAGCAGACGCCGAAACATGCCCCACACCAACATCAGGTGCCACAGCAACAACAGACTCAAGATCGGCGCACCAACAGACAGCATCATCATCAGGCACAAAAACATTATCAACATCATCTGCTGCAGCAGGCACCACAGCAACTTCCAGATTATCTTCAGCAGCACCTTCTTCAACAAATCCCATCCCATCGTCCTCTTCAAAAGCTGCAGGCCAGATTAACCCACTCAAACTACCCATGATCAGTACCCACCAAACCCATATAAAAAAACCTCGTCTGTCCCTTGACTATGACCTACCAGATGACATAAGACAAATCTATACTAATAATTGGAATGCCATAAAGACACATTCAAACAAACACAAATATCTATCCGTCTTCACTTTCTTTCACAATAACCAAAGAATAAACTGGGAAAGTCTTTTAACACCTGTCTTTGCACAACAAACAAAACGCTTCAAAATTAATTTCAGTCATCATTCCATTTTACGCCACAGAGAAACTCGCGACCTTCGCTTCTTTCACGCTTCACATAATAACGCTTGTGTTTTAGAACAGCCTCACTTACTCAACAACATTACAGATTTCAAATCTTTTGTCTCAAACTTACACAACAGCGACATTCTCACACAAGCACAAATAAACAGACCAAATACAAAATACTTTGTCGATGCAATTCCAGCCACATCTTTCTATATCTATCATATCCAAGACTTTCCCATTGGCTGCTGCTTACAAGAAATACAAAATTTCATCACAGATAATAAACACATCAATACATTACAACACGATTCACGCTCACAGCCTTACCGTGATAATTTTTGCTTTTTTAGATGTTTAGCCGTTTTTAGCGGTGCGCCCGTTAAGGATGTTAGAAAAGCCACGCGCCGGCTCGTAGAGCAGTGGCAGTCACAGCAGGGACTACCGGCCCTCATCGATTTTCCGGGGGCTAGTTTAATTGATATTCCCTCCTTAGAAACCTGTCTTAAAGTAAATATTGACGTTTTTGAATTGGACGACGCGGAAAACCTGACCGCCAAACTTAGAGATAGTGATAGTTATAAAGATACTTTACGTCTGTTAATGTTTAAAACCCATTTTATGTATATTGTAGATTTTGATAGGGCCAGTCATTCTTTTTCGTGTCCGAAATGTGGTAAATTATGGAAGCTTTTTTGGCTATGGCGCGCCATGAGACGACGTGTACCGGGGATAAGAGAAAGGAAATATTTAAGGGTGGAGTTTATACCCCACCAGATACGGTTTGGGAAGCGATTGATGCGCAGGGTATAGATGTCGACACAAAATTTGTCTTTCCCTACCTGGCCACCTTTGACTACGAGTGTTATTTCGAGAACTCTGTAGGGCGCAGTAGTAGCGCAACTACCTACACAGCCAAACACGTGCCCCTGTCTTGTTCGGTGGCCTCTAACGTCCCCGGGTTTGAGGAACCCTTTTGTTTTATCACAATGGGTGACCCACAAGACTTGGTAAACAGAATACTTGGGCATCTGACCAACATTGCCGAGGCTTCTTACGCGCTTTTGCGACAGCGTTTTGATGAGGTGTATACTCAACTCGGTGATTTAGAGGGGCTCATTGATAGACTAGATGAGTATTTGCACGAGCTACCCGTGTTAGGTTTCAATTCGGGAAAATACGATGCCAATGTGATCAAACCGTACCTAATCAAATATTTCCTTGACCAAGATTTCAAGTATTTAGTCAAGCGAAATAATAACTTTATGTGTATCGCCACCCCGCAACGAAAGTTTTTAGACATAATCAGTTACTTAGCTCCGGGGTTTAGCTATAGCAAGTATCTCGCGGCGTATAAAGTAACAGAAACCAACGGGTATTTCTGTTACGAGTACATAACAGATTTAGCAAAATTAGACGAAACGGCGCTACCACCCCACTCGGCATTTTTTCCCGCCCTAAAAAATACTAATATTTCTAGCCACAAGTACGCCGAGTGTCAGAGAGTGTGGGTCGATAACCGTATGACCACGTTGCGCGACTTTCTGTCATGGTACAATAATAAAGACGTAGTCCCTTTCCTAATAGCGTTAGAACAGCAGGTTAGTTTTTATGCGGGGTTAGGTGTAGATATGTTTAAAGATGCGATTTCCGTGCCCGGTGTCACGTTAAAATACCTTTTCAAAACCCTCCCGTCCAACATCTCGTTTTTGTTATGTTCGAAGCGGGAGCAGGATTTGCACGAGACGTTGCGCCAAAACAGTCGGGGGACCCTCAATTATTTTTCATATTTTCCACGAGCAAAGTAAAACGTGCATTAGAGGCGGCAAAACGGTGCAATGCATTAAAGGTTTTGATGCCAACGCCCTTTATTTGTGGGCGATAATGCAGAAAATGCCCACTGACTTTTTCGTTCGAAGAAACAGGGAGGACGGTTTCAGGTACCACAAGCTCCATAAATATACCGTGCAGTGCCGCGACTGGTTGAGCTGGGTGTCGCACACGCGTAATGTGACCTTAAAAACCCAGTTTAACGTTCGTGAGATGTCGCTGGGTCATAGACACATTAAGGTAGATGGCTGGGACAAAGATTCTCGCACCGTCTACCAGTTCCATGGGTGTCTGTTCCACGGCCACCCCGACTGTCCACTAACCACCGGTCGTGACGTTAACCCAATCAATTAAAAAACCGTTGGCTGAGTTGTACGAAAAGACACGGGAGATTTCTGGCTATTTGAAGAACGAGTGCGACGTTATCTTGGTCGAAATGTGGGAATGCGAGTGGCAAACGTTGAAGGAAGACGATCCATCAATAGGTCGCTTTCTACGCGCCACCTTCCCGACCCTGAAACCATCTTATACCAAATGTCGGTACGCTCTAACAGAAGGAAATATTCTCGCCTCTGTGCTAGACGAAACCTTGTTTGGCCTAGTCGAGTGTGACATTCATGTCCCCGACTCCCTAAAGGATCATTTCTCGGAGATGACACCCATTTTTAAGAACGTTGACGTCACAAGAGATGATATTGGGCCTTTCATGCGGGAATACGCCGAGAAACACAAACTCCTGACTACCCCCAGAAGGACGTTGATCGGGAGTTATGTGGGCAAAAAGATTCTGTTGGCGACGCCTTTGCTTCGGTGGTACCTGACCAAGGGCTTAGAAGTCACCTGTATTTACCAGGTGATTGAGTATACGCCCGCGACGTGTTTCAAACAGTTTGGGGACACTGTTTCAGACGCGCGCCGCCAGGGTGATACAGATCCTGCCTACGCGATTACCAGCGAAACCATGAAACTGTTGGGTAACGCCGCCTATGGTAAAACGTTGACCAATAAGGCGAAGCACGTAGAGGTTTCGTACACGACGGGCAATGGTACCTCTAAGTTAATAAACTGTCCCCGCTTTAGGAAAATGACTTTAGTGACGGACGACATATTTGAGGTAGAGATGGTAAAAAAGAAAATTAGTTGGGACCTGCCCGCGCAGATAGGTTTTTTCGTTTACCAATACGCTAAATTGAGAATGTTAGAGTTTTATTACAACTGTCTAGATAAATTTGTAGATAGGGCAGACTTTCAGTTGTGCGAATCAGACACAGACAGCCTTTACTTGGCCCTTAGTTCAGACAACTTAGTGGACGTTGTTAAGCCCGCTATGCGACAGGAGTTTTATAGTACCTACCACCAGTGGTTCCCCGCGGAAGTATGTCCCGACCATAGACCCGACTTTGTAGCTAGCGAGGGTAGGAGGATCGCCGTTTGTCAGAAATGCTGCGAACAAAAATTATACGACAAACGGACCCCGGGTCTTTTTAAGTTAGAGTACGAAGGCAGAGGGATGATTTCCCTCTGCAGCAAGACTTATCACTGTTTTTGGGACTATGACAAAACCACCACAAAAGGCTTGAACAAACACCACAACAAAGTAGAAAAAACACATTCTTAGAAGTCCTCAATACACAACACGCACAGGGTGGGAAAAATATCGGGTTCAAAACACACAACTCTGCCATATACACATACGAACAACACCGCAACTCTTTGTCTTACTTTTACATCAAACGACAGGTGCATGCTGACAACGTCACCACATCACCCCTCAACATCTAAACTCTCTCTACACAGATACAACACAATACATCTCCCTACCCAAAATCTCTCTTCCACAATATACACACAATACAACATCGCACCTCTCTGTCATATCTTACGACGTAACGACTCCCCTCCCTCAAGGTCTGGCCTGCAGCTGTACCCCAGTGCTATATTTTTATGTCTTTCAATCTGTGATCATATTTGAAAACACACCTCTTGTTAATATATACTCATATAATGTTAAAAAATACTATACTATATACCCATATAATGTTAAAAAATTACCGTACATATAAGCTCCTGTGTGTAACTTCAAAACACTACGGTTACAAAATAAAATATATATTAACTAACATCTTTGTTGTCTACGTCTATCTAAGTGTTGTAATATTGTCTAACTGTTGTCTTCATATATGTATAACTGGTGTAATATATGTATAAGTGTTGTCTAAATATCGTATAACTGTTGTAAATATATCGTCTAAATATATCGTCTTCCTATTCTAAATATATCGTCTAACTGTTGTAACATATATCGTCTTCCTGTTGTAACATAAATATCGTCTATATGTATACCTAAATATATATAAAATAAACAACACATACGAGGGGCGTTCAGAAAGTAATGCACCACATCGTTTTTCTCAGCTAATAATGAAGATAGAAGCATGACATTTTGCACACTTAAAATATGGCATGTGCCAATTGTGAGCACTAAATTGCATTGCAACTGGCTAAATAATACGGCTGCCCTAAACCGTTGAAATGGAGCGTGTTAGCAACTTACGTTATAAACAGCGAATTGCGATAGAATTTCTCGTTGCAGAGAAGGAAACTGTTGTGAATATTCACAAGCGTCTATGTGATGTGCATGGAAGTTTTGCAGTCGACAGGAGTACAGTCAGTCGCTGGGTTCAGAGAATCAAAGAATCAGGAAGTGGAGCTACGCAGCTGCTTGATCGGCCGCACTGTGGACGTCCTGCCACAGCCACCAACGCAGAAATGTTGAAATGCGCTGAGAGCATTATTCTTACTGATAGGCGAATCACTACTCAAGAATTGGCCTTACAGCTGTCAGTCAGCATTGGTAGTGCAAATGCAGTTATAACAACTCTCGGATTTTCTAAGGTTTGCGCAAGATGGGTTCTTCGAAGTCTAACAAATGACCACCGATTGCAAAGAAAAGCAATTTCTTCTGAATTGTTGGAGCGTTTCAGTGCTGATGGAGATAACTTTTTGGCTAAGATCGTTACAGGCGACGAAACCTGGGCACATCATTATGAACCTGAGACAAAAAGACAGTCAATGGAGTGGCATCATTCGCAATCACCAAGAAAAAAGAAATTCAAGACCATTCCTTCAGCTGGAAAGGTCATGATCACTGTCTTTTGGGACATTGAAGGTGTGATTCTTGTGGACATTATGCCAAGAGGAGAGACAATCAATTCGCAAGCTTACATTAAGACATTGAAAAAACTCAATCAACGTTTTCGCAGAGTTCGGCCGCACAAGAATCCAGCAGACCTGCTTCTCCTTCACGACAATGCGCGCCCTCACACAAGTCTGGCAACACGGAAAGCAATCACCAAATTGGGTTGGACTGTACTACCCCATCCACCCTATAGTCCCGATTTGGCACCCTCTGATTTTCATCTATTTGGTCCACTTAAAGATGCACTCCGTGGGACAAGGTTTGAAGATGATGAAGGAGTGATTCATGCAGCGAAGAAATGGCTACATGATCAAGACAAAATCTGGTACTAGCTAGGAATACATGCACTTGTTTCGCGCTATCATAAAGCCGTACAAGTTGATGGGGATTATGTTGAATAATACCGATGTTTACATGACATATCCATGTATATTGTTTATAAATTTCATGCTTTTTGAATAAACAGCTCCTGAGAAAAACGATGTGGTGCATTACTTTCTGAACGACCCTCGTAACTACACACTACCAGGACGCCAGGAAGTCACCCCGGCTAACATATATCGCTATATAAAAAGTCACGCTCCTGCAGCGCGCCTGCAGATTTTTTCCTTATATAAAAAGTCACGCGCCTGCAGAAATCTACCCGTAAACAACATGACATACTACTCACATAATAACTGCTTTTTTTTTTACTTATACATTTTACATCTTATTTCCAAAATCCAAAACAAACAAAAAGAAGTCTAAAATGGCCACTATAAACTGATGCCACGAGGGAAGCCAAAAATTGCTGCCCCTACAATGAAGTCATGTGTTGACCAAGCCCGATCCCACGTCCAGCTTTAATAATAACGTGCAATTTCATTGTATTGATTAAAACAACACTCAGCTAACGCTGTTTGCATATACATTTATTGGATAGGGGTAAAGGAAAACAAGTTTCAAAATAGGGAAGTGTCATTTCGATAACCTGTTATATGTTAACGGTAACAGAAAACTGTCACTAATTACTTGTATTATAATAGCATTGACAACCATCTTTGCTGCTAAGCGCAGTTAATTCGTTCTTGGAAAATCAAGCGCTAACTGAAATAGCGCGAAACGAAAATTGATTTCCCGTAAGAATTAATATAAATCAAATTTAATTCATTCCATAGGTCCAGAACAGGGTATTATAATAAAGTAAAAAGTGATTTAAAAAGCAAAACTAAATAATTAACGTTTATTAACTACTTATAATTATTCGACACTGAACACTAATAAAATTGTATGCATGTACTATATTTGCAACAACAACAAAAAATATATATATATATATCATCATCTCAACCCGTAACCCGTCATGGGTTGTAGGGGTGCCATGGTGGAAGCATCAGCAGACAGGGTCCTCCACTGCTCTCTATCCTCAGCAATGCGTACAAGTGTGGAAAAGCCGTGTCCTGCCCATTCTTTGATGTTATCAGCCCAGGATTTTCTTTGCCTTCCTCTTCTCCGTTTACCTTCGACTGTTCCCTGGAGGATCATTTTCGAAAGGGAGTCATGACGAGTTACATGCCCAAACCAGGCAAGCTTTCGACGTTTCACTACTGACAAAAGTGGTATTGTTATCGGTCAAGCGGCATTTGGGCTCTAGCACTTCGGCCCCCATGTCATGTAGTGGTATTTACATGTTTTCGCAAGTTGTTCGTTTGCTGCGTATAAGGTGTTTCACTTATCTGACCTCGGAGGAAGGAGCATTTTCCAAACATCATCGAGTGTTGGCACTCAAAGAGGAGGTGGTCAACAGTTTCATAGGGGTAGTTACATAGCTGGCACTCTGGAGAGTGTTGTGGTTGGATTCTGTTCAGGTGACTGTTGAGTGGTAAATGTTGTGTTCTGAGCCGAAAAGTGGTGCTCTGATCCCTCCTTGTAAGATGGCCGATGTTGTCATTAGGATCAGGGCCGGTCGTATGTCTATAAATCTCTCTCCCGTTGTTTCCCATGGCCCATCTGTTCAGACATATTTCTTTGTCTGCTGTTGGTATGAGTTGTTTGGCTGTTTGGAGAGTTGCTTGTTGTGAGTGGTTGTTCTTGTCTCGTTCCTTTCTTTGCTAATTTGATTTTTTTTTTAATTATATGATTTTGATATCGGCTACTTCTACCGCTTGTGGTTACTGTTGTCATGGCGGTGCTGTCTTCATTCATCAGACAATTGGTTAGAAGACGATTTTGTAGGTGTTGAAATATTCTTCTGACTCCAGTTGTAGAAAGCTTGGCTGTTTGGTCAAATGGAGGAAAAAGATATTCGAGGAAACGTTTTTGAAATCGAAATGTGCTTGCTTTGCTTTGCAACTTTCTCTTTCTCTGTAATAAATGCCTTGGCGCAATGACGATTTTGTTCTTTGTTACGGATTATCATAGAATTGCATTTCAATTTGGGCTCATGCTTCATTATGCAAGCAATGACAATGATTCTTGACCATCCCACTATCCTGAATCAACTTAATGGGCATGTGAAGATTATATTTCTGCCTCCTATGTAGTTTAGCGTTCGGCGTAAGATCGAATAGTTATAAAATAAAAACGGCGATATGTTGAAAAAGCGCTAACCGAACAACGTTAGACAGGGGGATTACTGATACAGAAGTAGCTCCGATATCCTTACATACATCATCATCATTTTCATTTACGCGCACACCAGCAAGCAGCCATAATGTAGATCATTATTCGGACATCTGGAAATAGGTAGTTGCTGAGCCACTTGGCCGGCGGGCCTCATCCCCACAAAAGAGGCATAAGTCAACCAATCCATCAACACCCTTTAGCTCCCCAATGAGCATGGGCCTTCAATAAACACAAGCCAAGTTCTCCTGTCACGTGCCGTCAGCTCAAGCTCTTTCCTAGTTTCCTTCATGATTTTCACTTCTGTCTCAAGCTCTCTTCTCCATATGCTTTTTGGTCTACCTCTGCCTCTTTTATCCTCGGGGTTCCAGAACAAGGCTTGCTTTTTAATGCTATCCCCACATTTGTTCAATGTATGGCCGATTTAGCCGAAGAGATGCATAATGTACGGTAAAATATTGTCAAGTTAGTTCACAGACCTCTGAGAGATGGGTTCTGAATGATTTCTATTTTCTTCAAAGGCTATGTAAGAGTGGCAGTGTCAAATTCCTCACTTTGCAGTCGTTGGGAAATTGAAGCGGGCGCAGAATGCTGCCTTTCATGGCAATGCCTGTTGCAAATTGACGTCTTGCTGTTTCAACTGCGTGCATATTACTTTCCTGTAACGCTCAAATTTACATATTTTATTATGTCTTTCTCTTTTCGTTTTATATTAAAATATGAGTAAGCCTCCATTTGGACTGCCGAGATCCATTCAACCTAGACACAAAGTCAGTCGGTTATTTTATGGCTCACGTCCAACAATTAAAAGATCTTGTGGTCAGATGATTGCATTGTTCTCTCTTCATTCATAACGCGCAATAAATATCGTTCTCAGCCAACGAGAGAATATTCGCTCTAAGACAAAATTATGAATTGGTACATTTATTTGATGAACATAATCCCTACTGGTTCTGTTGACTAATGTATCATCCCAGCTGTCGAGGATACAAATTGAACCCAGTTCATCCCACAAAAAAGCTAATGAAGTGAACGCCGAATAAGTTTACTTCTACGATAAATCCTGGTGACGATATGAGTCATAAAGGGGTGTCTTCATTGTTCTAAAAACAAGCACTGTTCCTCCCATGGGTGCACATGGGAAATGTGATTTTAGATACAGGAACTACAACTGAATAATTTCGTTGCGACAACTCTTGCAGTGTTGAGGGTTGGCGGGGAAAACAGTCCTGCTTCCCGCTCGGCTGGAACGTCTATTTGGATATATATATATATAGGGTTTACTACAAATATTAGACATGTGTGGGTCCTTGGTGTTTACCGTTTTAAGAGAGTGGAACACTTCTAGAAAATCTGGAAAAGATCCGGTTGTTAGAAATGATGATAATGGATTTTCTATCGGCCGACTCTTTGTCAGAGTGCCAGTCCCTGCGCTGCGCATATTTTAGTGCTCCACTTGGATTACAACTGTCAGGTGTTAAGTAAAAATAATAATAATGTTTCAGGTGTACGCCACTGTTGGCTGATAAAATTGTATCCTGGATTGGGTAAGTCCAATATTATAAGTTACAGTTATACAGTATCTCTGCTTGTACAAGCTTAACCATGGAAATGGAAAAGGAAACGAAAGAAAAGACCGTTGAATGCCACTTGGGATCAGGTCTGCTAAAAATATAAGAAACATTTTAAGGGAAAATGCTACTACTCTACAGTAAATATAAATATATATAGACGAGGACACGATAGTCTCTCCTCCACTCTGTCAAATCTTGACGAATTTAAAAGATACACGGCGTTTTTCCCTACGCCTTACACACAGACACCGCTGGCCGCGGAGGTGGGTCAGACTGAGCCGATGAGGACTCTTCCGCCCCTTCTCGCGGCTGGCTAGTCTATCACAGTGTGTTATATATTTCTCACAATGCGCCAAGTACAAATTATCACTTATCATTTAGTAGCTAGTAAATTGTCGGTGTCTGTTAATTCGTCGTATGGCATTTAAAACAAAATAATAGACGCTGTAATAACAATAATTATAAAATGAAATATAAACAATATTTATTTCCCTCCCCCTATCAGTCGTTCTAACACCTCTAAGTTAGGTCTGGTTAGCCATCTACGCTGTAAACAGAAATTACCGTCTCGTCTCAGCTAGGTAGCGGTCAAGAACGGTCTAACATTTTAATTGAATATCTGGTTATGGAAATTGATACTCGTTATTTTAGTTAATACGGCCTACTAGCTTACTTACTTAGTCGTTCCCCTTCTACCGTGAGCAAGAAAAAAATCTAAGTGAAGTATTTAACTGTACTTTTAAGGTATTTAAGTGTTTAACTTTAAATGCTATCACTGTAAAACACTTACCACTATTTACCAGAAATTCCAGAATAAAAATCTCCACGAATCACTTTTTAACCAGTAATCCAAAAGAAATGGTTATGCTTACGCGCTAGACCTTCTTCTATAATTCTGAGTGACGACTGATGGCTGGGTTGAAGAAAAACAGCAATATATATCATTGGATTTCTGTTGTCCCTAATGGCGTTATTTCGCATTACTGTGTGAGACCAAAAATTCAGAAGCGAAGGATGAAAGTTCAAAGGCTTAAGTCTCGGTCTTTCCAGCGGTTCTCGTGTGGAGTAGTGACCAATATCGAAGACTTTCGCTCTCCTAGCAGTTTTCTCTGTAGAATGCCCGTGTTGCCAAATCAAAGAAACTAGGGATTTCTATACTTTCCCTGGACAACTTCAAGGGCTCAGTTCCGCCTTTCTCACGTGCTGTCTGTCGAGTATTATATGATTGACAGATAAGCTCGCGTGAGTGGAAAGGAGTAAAATAAAGCGTGATTTGTTTCCTGTTATGACTGTAGTGGATTTTGATGGTATTGTATGGTTGAGATGTTACCTAGTGTAATGAATGAGGTCAGCTGTGAAGGCTCCTGAGATAAATGTTGATGCGAATTACAGAAGTCCCTTCTTACTACCACTTACGACCTCAAACATATCTTTTTTTCTACTAATATGAATGTAGCTACGTTAAAAGTCTAGGGTACTGAAATGTAATGTGTTGTAGTAGATTACCCACACACACACACACATATATTTAATAAGTCTAATAATAATAATAATAAAATTTATAACACACTGAACTAACTCAGGCTGTTTTAGTTTTAAATATTAAATCTTTTGTTAAATTTATTTGTTCTGAACCAAATGTTTGTTGGTCAGAACATATGAAATATTATGGAGTTATAAATGGAATGCATAATTATATGACATAATAAAATGGAATGTGATTACAAAGGTGTGTTATAAGTCTGGTTAATATTAATTATATTATATTGTCCCAGGAGAACTAATACTGACTGTACTGTTGGGGTGGTATCATCACGCCCAGTCCGTGTCTATCAAACATTGTCCATTGACTTATGGGATGAATACATGGTTTATTTTCCCACAATGGTATGTCTTTATTCGATGGTGAATTAGTTGGTGGATTAGTTGATAAATTAGTTGGTAAATTCGTTGGTAAATTAGTTGGTGAATTCCCAGCAGGCCAGATCTCACTTATCTCGACTGCGTCGATCTTGTACAGGAGTCTGGTGGCCCCTCCTCTCCGTGCTGGGGTACACTATTCGGCTGCTCTGACACAATGTTAGACTGCACTGGTCCACGCTTGTGTATTTCACAACAGCATTTGGCACCTCTTCGGTGCCAAACAGAAACTCACAATTCTGAAATAAAAGTTTTGTGGCATGTGTCAGAACTCTACCTACTGAGCCACTTCTGCACACAACACTACACAACAATACCACACAGACTGGGTCAGATCTCTCTGACCACACAGCACATCTTACCCAGTTGTTTTCATATAGTACTAGTTCCCCAAGACTACATTGCATCTGAGATATGTTCAATAGTTTCCTTCTATTCAATAAGATGGGTGATATGTTCCACTGATCTCAACAATAGATCCGCCTTCCATAGTTTTAGTAGGCGTCCATATATTTTGTTTGTCTCTAGACCCTGAACTTGGGCTGGGGATCTAGAGCGAAAGATGGGCTATCAAACTAGCTAGGTTTTATATTCATAACATTATTATTAAGAAAAAATTACTTTTTCAAGGTTAGTTTTTTTCTTTTGAAATATGTTCGAGAACCTTCTCCACGGCGTTTGCCGCTGAATTCAAATAACAATCAAGTATCGTAAAAGTCCAAGAAATGACTGTTTCTGACAAGAGCTAAAGTCGTTTTTTGTCCACTTCCTTACCTTGTGTCAACTAGTGACGTGAATTTTTTTCTTTTTTCTTTTACTACCAATTGCGTCTTTTAGCCTTGCTATCTTCAAACACGTGTTCAGTCATATTTTTCCTTTTGTGTTCTCCGTTATCCCTCCCGTCTACAAAGGGTAAACGTTTCGTCTGCACGTCTAACTCGTTAGTTTTAAATGGCGGGTAGGAAAAGGCGGGCATGGGCGAGCATGTCTCCTAGTATCTTACGCATTATTTTTATCCCTACAATGTTATCTTTATAATTGGAGATATTTTAACGTTGTATCATGGTAAATTCATCACACATCTCCCCACCTGAGAACATGCACTACGGCAAGTTCCAAAACCAGTGATACACATAGATAAAATTACTCCTCACGCCTGCCACTACTCTAATCTTGATTACAGGGGTGCCGACTGAGGAAATCTGCACCGACATTCAATGACCCTGGGATGTATTCGATAATAAACTGATAAGGTTGGAATAATAAAGGCCATCTCAACAATCTTGCGTTTTCATGCTTAGCCTGAGATAAGAATACCAGGGGCTGATGATCCGTCTGGACCACAAAAGTCCTACCTTACAGATAGATTTGAAACTTTTTTATCGCCCAGATTAACGCTAAACATTCTTTTTCGCTTGTGGAATATCCTTGCTCCGCTTTATTCAATTTGCGGCTTGCATAAGCGACTGGGTTCAGTTCCCCATCGGGTGAAGATGACCTTTGCAACAAAGCCGCCCCGAGGCCTACATTACTTGCATCTGTTCTCACCACGAAGTCCTGTGTCAAATCAGGCAATTTGAGAATAGGCTTGCTAGTGAGTTAATCCTTTAACTCTTGAAAAGCTAATTCATATTGCGCAGTCCAAACAATTTTATCTGGAAGTCCCTTGCGAGTCAGATCAGTCAGAGGAGCACAAATAGAGTTAAAATTGTTGATATATTTTTGGTAAAATCCACATAACGACACGAATGATCGCACGTCCTTTTTTGTTTGAGATCTAGGTGCTCTCTGCAGTTTTTCCAAGTTCTTGGGGTCAGGGGTCATGTTACCCTGATATACAGTGTGTCCCAAGAATTCCAACTCTTTGCATCCAATACAACATTTTGTTGGCTTAGCAGATAAGTTCGCCTCCCTAAGCCTATCAAATAACATTTTTAGAGAGTTAATGTGTTCTTCAAATGTCTCTGTGGCGACGAGAATATCATCCATGAAATTCGTGATACATGGGTTATTCAAGGGGTCCAACAATTTGCGCATCATCCTTGAAAATACACTCGGAGCATTTTTTCAATCCGAATGGTAGCATGTTGAATTCATAATGTCCTTCCGAGGTGCTAAAAGCTAAATAAGGTCTCACTTCAGGCTTCACTGGAATCTGGTAATAGCCTTTACTAAGATCCACCTTTGAAAAGTATTTTGCCTTGTTTAATCTGGCAAATAACTGTTTTGTGTCTGGTAATGGATCCACTTGTCCTTCTATGACAGCATTCAGTTTCCTGTAATCTATGCACAGTCTGTGTTCCCCAGACGGTTTCCTCAACAAAACTACACTGGAGCTAAAAGATGATTCACTGTGTGAAATAATCCCCTCCTTCAACAAATAATCTATTTCTTCTTTCAATGCCTTCTCCTTCGCGAACGGAATAGAATAGGCTCTCATACAGATTGGGTTTGAGTCTACCAGTTTCATGTCATACTGTAGCAAATTTGTATGTCCTGGTTTATCTGTTAATACATCTGTATGTTCCTCTAGAACCTGTTGAACTCTCTCCCTCTGATTTTTAGTCAGGTGCTTACTGACTTTTACTTGTGCCGCTGTTTCACAAGGATGTAATGGGTATTCATGTGAGGTGAGTGGTTCCTTTTGCATTTGAGTTGCGATAGCCAAGGTCAGTAAGGGAGTGCTTCCTGGAGTGGTCTGTCCAGATACTTCTTTAACAGGTTTACATGATAAACTTTCTCCTTCCCCTTTTTGTCAATTTATAGTTTGTTCTAGACACCTTCTCTAGAACCGTATATGGACCTTGCCATCCAATTTGTAATTTATTCTGGCTGCCGGGTAGTAGAAGAAGCACCTTCTCTCCCACAGCTAGTTCTCTGTCCTTTGCCTTCCTATTAAAATATGCTGCATGTTTCTTCCTGGCTTGTCTCAAATTATCATTTGCCAGTTTCCATCCAGCTTTCAGACGAGTGGTCAGTTCGTTCACATATTGATACGATGAGGTAACAGTCTCTTCTGCCTTCTCATCTGTCCAGGTCCTTAATAAAGCTACATCTGGACTTGTAAATTTTTATCCTTATTTTTCATGGCACCCATCGGATCCCTTCTATTGGAAGCTTTATAATGAGGACTTTTCTTCCTAGAATCATCACTCACAAATCGACCACTACCAATTTTTTCTTGGGTTTGTCATCCCACTTTAGATTGCTTATGAGAGATCTCCGCTCTCTTTTATTTTCCTCCAGTTTATATAAGTCTGACCGAGGGATTGTCAGCTTATTCTGGGTTAAATTTCCTCTTTGTACTCGTCGCATAGTGGCCATGTTAATCCATTCAAGTGAAGACTGGGTGTGAAAAGGGGGCTCCCATTCCACTTTGTCTACCTGAGTATAATTATTTTTCCTTCCAGGCCTAAGTTTGCCCCGTGGCGTTTCTAGGTCCTGCACATATTTTCCCTTTGTGGGTGTTCCCTCATGAAATACGCCACATGCTTCTACAAAGTTTTAAATATCGACATTTACGTCGGGCCAATAGTATTTCCGAGCAACTTTTTGGCAGATGGTACCGACTTTCTCATGGTCACCATCTTTTCCAACATGTAAGCTCCTTATTAAATTTGCCCTATATACCTTGGGAAGAACCAACTGTCCGTGACCAGTGGATCTAGTTCCTGTCTTCCTATATAACAATCTGTCCTTCATAAAATACTCTCCCTTGCTTGGAGGTGTGTGGCATTTGGGCAATTTTTTAAAACATGGCTTGAGTGTCCTATCCTCAGCCTGCGCCTTCCTCATCTCCTCTGGATGAGCATTTATAGGTTCACCTTCTTCCTCCTCTTCCTGTGACCTGGTTTGCACTGTCGCCATGATCACAGGTCTCTCGGGATTCCCCAAGAAGACGTACCTACACCCCAATATCAGAGGGTAGATTGGTTCATCTATCACTGCTGCTCTGATTTCTCCTTCCACATAGCGAGTTTTCACCGTTATCCTTGCGATGGGAAGTGTCATGAGTGGTATGTCCTTAGTCGCCCTTGTATTTCCACTGTTTCTGTGGTATACTGACTTGGGTCCACTAGGCTAGACTTCACAACTTAATCATAATCCAAACCTGTATCATAAAGGCACCTTATGGTGACCCCATTACAAATAACATCCTCACAAACTGGGGGGGTGATAAGGTTCCTGCTGTCCATTAGGATTAACCTTTAATCTTTGAGTCCCCGACTTCATTGCAGCAATGTTTGAAGGTTTCCTTCTACAAAATTCGGTGTTATGGTTGTCTTTCTTACACCATTTGCACCATCTTTTTCCTTGGTTTAACGGTTTTCTTTCATTAAATTGTTGGTCATTGAACTGTGAGTTTCTGTCACGATAGTCATTTCTTGGCCTATCAAAGTTTGTCCTGCCTTTATTACCCTGTTCTCGGTTATCAAATTTATTAAATTGCTGTGGAGCTTTAAAATTTTCTATGTGCTTCTTTTTGATGCCGCTTACCTCTGCCTGGGCTGCCTGATACCTCTCAGCGACATTTAAAACCTCCCCCAACCTCTCTGCACCTTTTTCCACGAGAAATGTTCTCAAGTCTGGAGTCATGGACTCTCTCAATTGCTCTATCATGATCATTTCTTTAAGATCTTGGGTCTTCCCCAGAGCAGTCCATTTCTCCAAATAGGTTTCCAGTCTGGCAGAGAATTGGTGGTATGTCTCCCCGGACAACAGTTTGGCATTTCTAAATTTCTTACGGTAAAATTCACCATTTTTTTCGTATCTTAATAACAAAGCCTGCTTTAGCATGTCATAATTGTCTTGGTCTTCTCTGTTCATTTTTGCGAAGACTTCATAAGAAGTACCTCTCAGTCCCTGTGATAACTTTAAACTCCACCTCTCTCTCTCTAACCCATATATAGTAGCTAATAACTCAAAACGACTGAGGTACCCCTCGATGTCATCGTCTTTCTCAACAAAATGGTCTAAATGAAACCCCATAGCTGAGTTTGAGACTCCCTGACTGGGCGTAGCATCTGAGGCAAAAGGGCTGGCACCATTTTCAGGAGCATGGCCTTGTAATTCCAGCTCCCTTAGTCGTAATTCGTGCTCCCTTTGCAACCTTCTATCTTCTGCTTCCCTTTGCTGTCGTTTTTCTTCTGCCTCTAATGCTTTTGCCTCCTTGTCAGCCTCAATCTGCAGCCTCTTAAGTTCTTTATCAGCCTCAATTTGTAACCTCTTCTCTTCAGCTAACCTCCTATCTTCCCTTTCAATATACTTGTCACATTCAGCAGCTACATACTGAATTAAAACCTGACCATCCATTCCCATTTCCTTCGCCGTTAGCACAGCAGCTGATCTGAACTTTGCCAGGTCAGCCATCATACAAAATAACACTGACCAGGGTAAATCTAATTACTTAATGACAGGTAATTCTACTTATCTAATGACAGGTAATTCTGATTAATAAATAGACCAAGGTAATTCTAATTAATTAATTAATTAACTAACTGGCTGTGAAGATTCACCAACTTTGATTTTCCATTTTTATTTCAAGGGACCCTTTTAAATTTTTACAATTTGTCCCCACTAGTTTAGTTCTCCCACCAGGAGATTCTAATATTTATGATTAACTAAATATCCCTGGACAAGACCCCAATATTTGTAGTGGATTTTGATGGTATTGTATGGTTGAGATGTTACCTAGTGTAATGAATGAGGTCAGCTGTGAAGGCTCCTGAGATAAATGTTGATGCGAATTACAGAAGTCCTTTCTTACTACCACTTACGACCTCAAACATATCTTTTTTTTCTACTAATATGAATGTAGCTACGTTAAAAGTCTAGGGTATTGAAATGTAATGTGTTGTAGTAGATTACCCACACACACACACAGATATTTAATAAGTCTAATAATAATAATAATAAAATTTATAACACACTGAACTAACTCAGGCTGTTTTAGTTTTAAATATTAAATCTTTTGTTACATTTATTTGTTCTGAACCAAATGTTTGTTGGTCAGAACATATGAAATATTATGGAGTTATAAATGGAATGCATAATTATATGACATAATAAAATGGAATGTGATTACAAAGGTATGTTATAAGTCTGTTAATATTAATTATATTAGATTGTCCCAGGAGAACTAATACTGACTGTACTGTTGGGGTGGTATCATCACGCCCAGTCCGTGTCTACCAAACATTGTCCATTGACTTATGGGATGAATACATGGTTTATTTTCCCACAATGGTATGTCTTTATTCGATGGTGAATTAGTTGGTGGATTAGTTGATAAATTAGTTGGTAAATTCGTTGGTAAATTAGTTGGTGAATTCCCAGCAGGCCAGATCTCACTTATCTCGACTGCGTCGATCTTGTACAGGAGTCTGGTGGCCCCTCCTCTCCGTGCTGGGGTACACTATTCGGCTGCTCTGACACAATGTTAGACTGCACTGGTCCACGCTTGTGTATTTCACAACAGCATTTGGCACCTCTTCGGTGCCAAACAGAAACTCACAATTCTGAAATAAAAGTTTTGTGGCATGTGTCAGAACTCTACCTACTGAGCCACTTCTGCACACAACACTACACAACAACACCACACAGACTGGGTCAGATCTCTCTAACCACACAGCACATCTTACCCAGTTGTTTTCATATAGTACTAGTTCCCCAAGACTACATTGTATCTGAGATATGTTCAATAGTTTCCTTCTATTCAATAAGATAGGTGATATGTTCCACTGATCTCAACAATAGATCCGCCTTCCATAGTTTTAGTAGGCGTCCATATATTTTGTTTGTCTCTAGACCCTGAACTTGGGCTGGGGATCTAGAGCGAGCACTTACTTGTCGTAATCATTTTATATGATATGGCAGTATCAATCACTCGAAACATTAAAATGTACAAAAGAAATACTTTCATTCTTACCAGAATTCAGAATTGAGAACACAGTTAAATGCTAGCAAAACTCAGCTGAGCTGCTGGCTATATGATGGCGTCCCACTAAAATATGTATTATCTTCTGGAAACAACACCACAGGTACTAAACCACTGTGTCTCTGGACAGTCTTGTAACGAATGGCAAAAATGCGCATCTCTGTCCCGCTAATATTATTTCATTCATCCAATCACAGACTCCCCCCCCCCTACTTTTCAAATCTACAACCAAAAGTCAATTTCAGTCAGCTCTCAGTCAAGTACAGTACTTTGCAAAAAAAATGGCAGTCATATTGCTCAGCTAAATATGCTGAAATCTAATTAAATATGCATGTTCTGCCCCAAATTTGCACTCCACTTAAGTGAGCAAACACTACCAAAAGTAAAAAAAAAATTAGCGTAGAGTACAGTCCCTTGATAATAGAGCAGACGACAATTTCTAATGCTAGTGGCAGAAAATGGATACAAAGACAAAGTGTATGTTAATTTCACAGCTTTGGAATGAAGGAAATCAAACATGTTCCAACATTTCTAAAACCTTGAACATTCCTGAGCGGACTGACTACAAAGTTGTGAGTAAATTAAAAGCAGGTAATGGAATCGAGCGAAAAGAAGGTAGTGGGGGTCCAAGAATTTTGGACACAAAGGACCATCGGCGTCTCGCCCAAATCGTTCGGGCTGGACCAATGAAGAGTGTAGAAAACATACGGCAGAGCATGATCGAGTTGGGAAGCCCAGAGGTATCTAATGCTACTGTCAACAGGGAGCTACACAGGATGAATTACACAAAAAAGCGGGTAATTTCGTCACCATTGCTCACTGAGACTCACAAACAGATGCGCTTGAACTGGTGCCACGAACACCAAAATTTGTCATGGGACAATGCGATTTTTTTCAGATGAATGTTCTGTTTGGTCTTATCCTGCCCAAATAAATATTTGGACGAAAAACTCTATAACGCCTTTGTACCAGCGACCGAAACATACTCAGAAATTCCATCTTTTGGGAGGGGTGTCAGCAAGAGGTGCCACCCCACTGTGTGTTTTCACAGGAATTCTCACGAAAGAAAGGCACATAGACATACTAGAGGGACACCTTCTGCCATTTATGCAGGTCATGTACCCCGATGGGTGCACATTTCAACATGACAATGACCCAAAGCATACAGCTCATACCACCAAAGCATGGCTGCAAGAGAAGAATGTGATAGTGCTGAAGTGGCCCAGCAACAGTCCCGACCTAAACCCAATTGAAAACGTTTGGGCACTACTCAAGAATCAATAAAAAAAAGAGTGGACTCAGAGACGTTGAACAATTGAAGAAGGTAGCTGAAAAATACTGGGAAAGTCTGACTCACAATTACCTACAAACATTTGTGGGAAGTATGCCTCGCCGCATCCAGGCTTGCCTTGCTGGAGAAGGCAACATTATATTGTACTGAAACCACTGCTAATAGATAGGGGAGATATCAATCTTCCTCTGGACATACAGTTTTTATTATTATTTGCTTCTATGAGTGTGCTGCGTTGCGAAAATATGACTGCCATTTTTTTTGCAAAGTACTATATGTATTATTGTCTGTTGGTCCGTCTGTCTCTACTTGTTTTTTCATAAAAAAACACGCTTGGTTCTTGGGCCAACTCCATGCAATACCCTACACACTTCTGCCTCCGAAGTTATTTTTAGCTACAATTCTCCACCTTGCCCCTCTCTTTAATTACAGCTCGATTTTTTGCAATTGCGTCTCAAGGATGAAAATTTTGAAACTTTAGTGACATTTTTTTAACAGTGCAGTCGCTCGTCTGATATGAACAACACAGTCTTTTGTCAATATCTTCCTTATTATCTATCCGTCTGTATAATTTAAAGTATATTATTTCGCTGCTCAAGATGGGCTATCAAACTAGCTAGGTTTTATATTCATAACATTATTATTAAGAAAAAATTACTTTTTCAAGGTTAGTTTTTTTCTTTTGAAATATGTTCGAGAACCTTCTCCACGGTGTTTGCCGCTGAATTCAAATAACAATCAAGTATCGTAAAAGTCCAAGAAATGACTGTTTCTGACAAGAGCTAAAGTCGTTTTGTGTCCACTTCCTTACCTTGTGTCAACTAGTGACGTGAATTTTTTCCTTTTTTCTTTTACTACCAATTGCGTCTTTTAGCCTTGCTATCTTCAAACACGTGTTCAGTCATATTATTCCTTTTGTGTTCTCCGTTATCCCTCCCGTCTACAAAGGGTAAACGTTTCGTCTGCACGTCTAACTCGTTAGTTTTAAATGGCGGGTAGGAAAAGGCGGGCATGGGCGAGCATGTCTCCTAGTATCTTACGCATTATTTTTAACCCTACATTTTATCGTTAAATTTGGAGATATTTTAACGTTGTATCATGGTAAATTCATCACAATGACTGACAGGTCACGAAGATGTGTAAACACAGCGTTGGCTAGTGTTTAAAGAAAAGAGGGCGGGGACAAAATGGTACATTGCAAAAATAGACAGTTGGTATAATGCATGTTTAGCTAGCAAATCGGAGAGCAGCTAGAAGGTTACAATAAGCTGTCAGATTACTGTAGGCTCTTTTCCAGTCCACGTCACAAGATTTAAATAGAAAGAAAAGCCTGATGGTAATAGAAAGAAGACCCTTAACCCTAAAATACACTGAGAAACATTACCCAAGCCACACCTGGACCCATGCATACACAGACAGCCCAGCAACTACAGCAAAAGAGAATGGGTGTGGGAGGATTTTTTTTTTAGTTGAAGTAGCATATACAAGTTTAGTGTACCATACACAAACAAAGTTGTCAGCGGCAACATAAAATGTGTCGAATAACTTCTGGGCAGAAGGAGAGGCCTGGAAAACTGCAGCAGATGTCCTACTGGCAGAGGAAAGCACTGACAGACTAGTAGCTTTCTTCGCAGATGCGCTATCAGTAGTCACACCGCTGAGGTGTCACATAAAAAATGCAGATCTTAAAGACCTAAGTACAAAACTCTACAAACTAAGAAGTGAGCTACTCAGTAGAGTTGTCATATGGTGAATTCCATCACACTGCAACATCTCTGGCAATGAAGCAGCTGATAGATTGGCAAAGGAAGCTAGCTGGAAAACTACCTCAACGGGATACAAGCATTACGTATGCAAAGGCGAAGAGTTTTATCGGAAGTAGATACAGTAACACGTTGAAGCAGAGCACCCAGGCCACCGGAAGAACGATGTATATTACTAGAACTGTTCAGAAAGCTAAAGATGGGAACTACTTCTTCGTTGTTCTTGTTCGTCTTTCGCCCAATTTGAGCGGAAAATACACTGTGTCGTAGTTTACAGCTGTGCTGCGATATTTGCACCTTTCGGCTGGGCACATCCGATTTCAGTAAGCAGTTTTTTTAGGGTACGCTGTCCTTAGCTCATGACTGTCCCCAGCCTACTTGCACGACCTAAAAACCACGCTTAGTCCTAATTCATTCCATCACAGGGACCCAAAGACGCAGCAATAGAGAATGCAGTCAGCGACCCATAGCTTGACTGCTGGTGTCAGGGTCAGCAAACCAGAGCTGACCAAGACCCTACTCCACCTCCATGTGGTGGTCCTGGAAACAGGCTGCATCACTGCAGTCTGGCCGAGAGAGTAGGGATCGAAGAGGGAAGGCACACCCGGTCCCAAAAAATGCCGTGCTGAAGTCGGATGTGCCGGCCGAAAGGCGCAGATATTGCAGCTCCGCTGTAAACAGACACAACGCAACCAACGTTCTTTTCAGGACGAACGAGGAAGAAGAAGAAGAAGAAATTCCATCACAGACTTTTCAAATACATCATGAGTGCAGATTATATGCCACCCTAATTTAGTTATGTTCCTAAATAATTATATAACATCATATGTAGGTTTTAAAGATAATTTTGCCCTGTTTAGTATTAATTATGATAAGGTACTGTAAATCTGTGTAACTGTTTTCTACTGTTATAATGTTGGGACTTTAATTTATTGTAGTTTATTTTGTTATTTTATTATTTAAGCAATATATAAGATAATGTGAGAATAAATGAATTCAGTATGGAAGACGAGAGACAGGAAGGGCAGAATGTTAGACGGGCCTGCGTGCCCAATTCTAAACTCTTTGAAAATAAAATTCTATCTATCTATCTATCTATCTATCTATCTATCTATCTATCTATCTATCTATCTATCTATCTATCTATCTATCTATCTATCTATCTATCTATCTATCTATCTATCTGTCTGTCTGTCTATCTGTCTGTCTGTCTGTCTGTCTGTCTGCCTGCCTGCCTGCCTACCTACCTACCAACCCCTATCTATCTATCTATCTATCTATCTATCTATCTATCTATCTATCTGTCTGTCTATCTATCTATCTATCTATCTATCTATCTATCTATCTATCTATCTATCTGTCTGTCTGTCTGTCTGTCTGCCTGCCTGCCTGCCTACCTACCTACCAACTCCTATCTATCTATCTATCTATCTATCTATCTATCTATCTATCTATCTATCTATCTATCTATCTATCTATCTTTCTATCTATCTATCTATCTGTCTATCTATCTATCTATCTATCTATCTATCTATCTATCTGTCTGTCTGTCAGTCTGTCTGTCGGTCTGTGTGTCTGTCTATCTTTCTATCTATCCAGGTTATTAAGTACACTTTTAATCATTCCTAAAGTACGTTATGACAAGCCAGTGCTTTGTGTTAGGAACAAAAATCCAGGATTAAGTTGATATTTGCATTCCTTCAACTGATGTTTAATAACTTCACAACAATAAATTTTAAATTGACTGCCAGGGATCCCAGTTCACTTGCGAAGTGAACAATGTCAAAGACACCAGACAGATGGAGGTAGTCTGTGAGTATTTGTTTAAGTACTAAAAATACAGGTAGCCATATAACAGATACGTAGGGAATACGGTATTAAAGACTTTACCATAAGAGGTCCAGTTTTTTATAAGGTGAGATCGACCAGTTCCCTTCTTTACGGTCTGTTGCCTTCCCTAACTCATGAGCAGAGCCAGGTACCCATTTATAGTTGGGTAGAGTGAAGCGAGACGCGACCAGTTTTCTTTCCCGGAACCCAGTAACTTTGCTGCTAGAGGAAAGCGTACTGGACTAGTTATATTAACGCTTTGCAGTATATGTTGGTAAACAGGTCGTTTACGCACAACTGGTAATGAATTAAGCATAAATTTGGAGAAGTAATGGTCGTCTTAAAGAAAAGGGCTTCCCCAGAATGCACTATCAAAGTAAATGGAACAGTTTTAAAACGGGTCAATACATTCAGTTACATGGGCACATTAATAACAACAGATGTAAGATGTATCTCAGAAGTGATGAGAAGAATAGCTCAGGCAAAAGCAGCATTCTATAAAATGAAGAGTATTTTATGCAACAATTCTTTGTCAATGGAAGTAAGAAAGAGAGTTCTTCATTGTTATATAGAATCAACCCTGACATATGGGAGTGAGTCATGGACAATTAGTAAACAATTAGGGAAGGCACTAGAGGTCAGAGATGTGGTTTTACAGAAGAATGTTAAAAATACCATGGACAACAAATAAGAGTACTGAGGATGTCCTGAAAGAGGCCAATGCACAAAGGAAACTTATTTACGAGTTAGAAAGAAGCAATCCACTTTTTTGGGGCATGTTATGAGAAGTAGAAAGCTGAAGTATATCATAAAGACAGATAAGATTGACGAAACAAGAGATAAGGGAAGACAAAGAGAGCAAATACTGGACAGTTTGACACTACGGCATGGAAAGAAGTCAACAGCAGAATTGATAAATAATCACCAGATGCCATCTCCATATAGAAGGTTGACCCGGACTGGATTTCAAACGTCTAATCTCCTATCTCTTGTCTTGATGGTGTACTCGGGGAGACGCTTTCCAGTCCATCTTTTAATGTTATCTTCCCATATACGTTAACTTTGAACTCTTCCTTCCGCTATGTTCTTCAACAAGGTGTTATGCTTTTTTATAAGTTAAATTGTTTTATCTAACTTTTATTTCCTTCATTTCTCTCTTCATCCCTAGATTTTCTGTGGCCTCCATATTTGTTTTCTTCTCTTTCATTGAGATGCGCTCATTTCTTCTGAATATCCACATGACAAGCCTGCAAGCCTTTCTTCAGACCATGTGTTCATTGATTGTCTTTTAACATAAACCATATTGTAATGAAGGATATTTATATATAAACAGTTGATGACTCAGTTTTAATTTGTGAGTTATTTATTTATATGTTATATTCATCTCATGTAGCTGAATGTAGCTTTGACCATTCCTTATGCCAAAATAGACTGCTCAAAATAGAAAAGATGAGGATAATAAACATAACGGAGATTGGGACATTGTGGATTAAGAATTAATCATCAACAGAATAAGAGTGGGCACGACCACGAGATCTACGTCTGCGGAGGTATTATTGGGTACACAATTTTATCATAACTCAAACATTTGAACTCCTGTACAAATTAATTAACAAATAAACAAAACAAAAAAAAACAGGTTTAGAGACGATGGCATCACGTAAAGTGTTAGATGTTGTTGCAGATAGATAGGAAGAGAGATGGGGGGAAACAAAAGTAGTAACTGTGACGGTATTACCTCTCCTGCTTTGCAGTAGTGGCCCAACAGTGGCCAAAACTCAAGAGTATCTAAAGTGGGTCGTCAAAAGTGTCTACCTTCGCACAAGATTACTCTTGGCAGAGATGCAGATAGAAGTGTAATGTCGCTTCTATCCCAAGGGAGTGTTCAGAAGATATTTAGAAAAAGCGAAAACAATGCTGCATTGGCTGAGCACGTACATTCTATGATCTGCCGACAACTTTTGTGAAGGATTAATGTAAAGAAGTTATTTCTTACTACACCTGTAGTACACCACTGTAAAGTATCAGTCTGTCTGCTCTGTAAGGAAGAGTGGTGTGTTGTTGAGATCAGGCATGCTCCAGTCTACCCAGCTGTAAATGGGTAACTCACCCTAGTCCTGAGTTAGGGAAGGCAAAGGCTCCAGGGGAAGCAGGCCCTAAACTTGGTCACTTCAGCCGACGCAGGATGGTGTATGTATGAAGTAGAAGTGTAGAGTGTGATTACCGCGAATGGTGTACTGTTCGTGTGCTGACCAATATAACCACTCATACACATGTGTCTACAAGGCACCAATGCAGACTGCTGGAATCTTAGTTTACTCAATTTATTCAGACGTACACACTGGGACATACGAGTACATCATGGTTCGTTGACATATCAATTTGTAGGTATACATAGCAGATCTGAAGTCATGACACATTCAGAAATAATGGCAGTACATCAAAGTTCAATGTCATGATACATTATGGCCGCATTCCCCTATCTGACTAAACGCGTCAGTGAAGGCGAATCGATCAATAACTAAAGTTACTTGACGTCCATAGTTTGTAGTATAGATTATGAAACCACGAAGGGGTTTCTAGCAGGATTGAGATCTCCCTGTCACTGTCCGATAATAAGATAAATAATCTGTTCTCTTGGCAGTGATCAAAACATATGATGACCGAAATCCAACATGGCTACCTCCCTGAGTTGTCGTTCACTCATTCATAGGAAGGAGAATATAAGCCAGAGTCAATTTACAATGGGTATATAAAGGATTTCGTAAATGTTTCCATACAGCTCTACGGTGATCAGGTTAATTCACGTAGCCATAACCGCTGCAGGAAAATCTGTCATCTTCGTCGATACAAAACACGGCACTAGCATAGCGAAGCACAAAAGTCAAGCTAGGCCTAACCGACGAGAGATCATCAAAATAGGAGCTGGGTTTACCTGGAGTCCGAATCATCTATATACTGACATAAGGAGAGTCTCTAACACAAACTATCGTAGAGACACCATCTCCTTCAGAAGAAAAACCACTTCGTAAGACATTTTTTTCTGACGAAAGGACCAGCTCTAGAAAAACGTACCCCGCCATTTGTAAGCAGTACATCGGAACTCATCACGACTTGTCAAGACAACTCATTCTTCCGCTAGACCGGAATACAAGAATCTAGTCCCTCCTACCAATCCAAAATATACAATATAGGACTGATTCTACTTGTACTAATAATATGTAATACATATGAATTCAGGCCATAAACACAATAAGCAAATTAATATATTTTCTGGCCCTAAAAAATAAGTACAAACGCAAGCGCACTATCCTTGCGCCGGATCAATATCCAGAACGATTACTCCTATAATCAAAAGTGTGAATCAAACATGGATTATCTCGCTTTTACCATAGACAGCATTTTCATACACAAATGAATGAATGTCTATTTTTTTCCCATATTAAATAGCCATATCGATTTTTGTAAAATGTGCGTCAAAATATGCACGCAACAGATTACCACACCCCTCGGGAAAAAAAAAAATGGTACATTTTTTTTTTTGAAATACATCTAGGAGCAACATACAATAGGCTCACAACGCACCAATAACAATGCGCAGATGATAAGCATAAGTTTTATGACCTTAGAGAAAGTACTTCTCTAAGTATAAATATTTCCAGAGAGGTGTCACCAACGCATACTACAATATTAGCAATGACACAATTTCCACATTAGTTTATACATAAATTTCATCTAAGATATCTTAACATCATGATCATCAAAGACGAAAAACATTGAAAGATCAGCGGTGAATACATATCAATGAACCGCTAAGTAGTGTTACAATCAATATATGATATATTACATATGTATACACATTTCAACATAGAAACAACTGTATCAAAGTTGTATAACAGTTATGAATCATGTGGGCATCTAGACAAAATATCTGCCATCACATTTTCTGACCCACGGATAGCTCGCACCGAAAAATGAAATGGCTGTAGAGCAATCGCGTATCGCGTTGATCTCGCGCTCTTCAGATTTTTACTCTGAATGGCCGTAAGAGCTTTCTGGTCAGTTTCCACAATGAAATGCGCGCCCAGAAGAAATCTTTGCAGTTTAAGGATTGACCAAACCATAGCCAATAATTCACGGTCTAGGACCGAGTAATTCTTCTCTGCGGCATTTAATTTCCGAGAAATATACATCACCGGATGCAGAGTTCCAGAGTACTCTTGCATTAGTGCAGCTCCAATCCCGGTGGATGAAGCGTCACTACGAAGAATAAATGTCTTATCCTTAGAAGGTAATACTAGGATAGGTGAAGTAGAAAACATAGTTTTAACCTTATCCAAAGAGGATTGACATTCTTGAGTCCAATGGACTACATTAGGAGACCCTTTCTTTAGCAAGGAAGAAAGAGGTGACATAATGGAGGACAGATTCGGGATGAATCGTCCATAAAATTGTATTAGACCTAAGAGACTTCGTACTTGCTTTTTAGTCTTAGGAATAGAAATGTTAAGTATCTTACTTGTATTATGGTCTTCTGTTTTTAGGAACCCATGACCAACACGGTGTCCTAAGAAAGATATTTCGCTAAAACCAATACATGCTTTCGATGGTTTCGCTGTCAGGTTATGCTCGCGTAAGATAGACAATAGTTCATTTATACCATTATAGTGATCGTTCCAAGTATCACTGAAAAGACAGATGTCATCAAGATACGCAATGACATCTGAGCGATGAGATAGGATTCGACGCATCATGCGTACAAATGTTGCAGGGGCGTTCATAAGACCGAAAGGCATGAAATTCCATTGGAATAGACCCCTAGGCGTCGAAAAAGCAGTAAACGGTTTGGCGTGTTCGGATAGTGGAACTTGCCAATATCCCTTAGACAAATCGAGTTTAGTAAAGAAGTGAGAATTCGATAGTCTCGTAAGTAGCTCTTCTAGTAAAGGCATAGGTTCAGCATCGAATTTAGTCACTTGATTCAATTTGCGATAATCCACGCAAAGACGTATGTTATTGTCTTTTTTTCGTACTATAACCATCGGCGAAGAATATGCTGATGTGGATGGTTCAATAATTTTTAACTCTATCATCTCATCTAACTCTTTCTCTACCTGTGCTTGAAAATGTATCGGGATAGGATACGGTCTGACTCTTATAGGACTATGGTCAGTAAGAATAATGTCATGTTGAATGACATCCGTTTGACCAGGAATGTCAGTAAGGACATCCTGAAATTGTTCTAACATAGTAGAAACTTGTTTCTGCTCTCCTGGAGATAAATCTGGAGAAATTGCAACATCTTTCCATGATTCATTAGAGTGAAGAGGAATCAGTGGAAAAGGTAAATTTACATCCGAGAAACTCGTTTCCTCATCCTGTATTACTGACAGAGATGAGTACTGTCCATGTTGGACTGGAAAATCGTCCGTTGCCTGGAAAACAGGTTGTAAATAATCAGGACGTTCATGGAATTCCGTGAGCATGTTGATGTGGAAGGTTTTACGCTTCCCGTCAATATCGACGATATAGTCAACATCGGAAACTTTTGATATTATATCGTACGGACCTTTCCAAGAAATGAGAAGTCTATTTTCCCTACAAGGTAGCAAGACAAATGCTTTGTCACCTGGACAAAGTTGACGCAAACATCTCTTTTTATTGGCAAATTCCCTTGCCTTCTGTTTCGCAAATTCAGAAGAAGCAGTTGCCAATTTGCATGCTTCAATAATCTTGTGTCTAAGTGCGATGACATATTCATAAGAGGATTTTGTGTCATCGACAATATTATCAGCAGTTATAAGATCATGAAGTAAGGACATAGGACCTCGCGGTTTCGCGCCAAAGACAAGTTCAAAGGGAGAAAATCCTGTATGTTCGTTGGCGACCTCTCTATATGCAAAGAGAGCCGCGGGTAAAACCCTATCCCAATCCTGAGGATGATCTTCTGTTATCTTACCTAGTAGGTTTTTCAGAGTTCTATTCAAACGTTCCACCATCCCATTGGACATAGGATGATAAATACTACTCAGCGATCTCTCTATCTTCAGAGTCGACATTACTTGAGACATGGTATCCGATATGAGTTGGGTACCATGGTCGGATAATATTTCTGCTGGAAACCCCAGACGAGAAAATATTAACCAAAGAGCATCTGCGATATCAGCAGTAGTTATGCTCTTTAGAGGAACAGCCTCCGGCCAACGTGTGCACATATCAACACACGTCAAAATAAATTGGTGTCCTCTAGCAGACTTTATCTTAAATGGACCAATGATGTCTATCGCCATTTTTTGAAATGGCCGAATGGGAATGTCTGCAGCCTGAATAGGTGCATCATGGCGTGGACCTCTGGATTTAATCTCTTGACATACCTTACAAGATCGACAATAGATTCGTATGTCCTTATTCACAGCAGGCCAAAAGAAAGATTGAAGAACTCTAGCTTTAGTACGGGAAAAACCCATATGTCCAGCACACTGCGAATCATGAGCGTGCTGTAAGATTTTAACTCTCATATTTTTAGGCACAAGGATTTGAGAATGAATGGACTTAGCGGAGTCTTGTACCATACGTACAAGTACGCCATTCTTCATCGTAATCCAAGATTTACGATTTGTATCCTTATTCGGATCACCTTTTGTTGCCAGAGTAAAGAATTTCTTTAGAGTAGGATCATCTTCCTGCTGTTTGATAAAGGAATCGTGGGAAATCTCCAAGGGATCATCTTGGATCTGCGCATCATTATCTTCAGAATGTGAAGATTGTGGCATATTAAGAGCTTGAGCCCTAGTGATTACTGCATTAGCAGATTGCATATTAACATTTTCCCAATTAGAAATTTGCTGTGGAGTGCATTCTTTCACTCCATGAATGCGACCGATGATAAGATCAGCGATCGGATTCGGCAAGAGACATGCTTGCACCTCTCCTGTAAAGAAAGGCGTAGCAATATTGATAATGGCAGTGGAGTACTTCTCCAATGTGCCACCAAATGTTACACATTTGACTATATTGCCTGTAGCTCGAGAAGGATTTACGAGTGATTGCCTCACTCCAATGGTAGTGCACCCCGAGTCGAAAAGAATTGATACCGGAGTACCATCTATTAGGCCCCTATTAAAGACAAGAGCACCCCTTCCATTATGCGCAATTGACGCATGGAGAACGGGAAGTGGGTGACCGCAGCTTAAAGTAGACACTGTGGTTGGATCGAATAATGTTTTGCATTGCGAACACTCAGATGCTCTAGCAAAATCGAAAGCGGAATTTGCTACACTATTGGAGTCTTTTTTATCATTATTCTGATTATCGGTGTCGTGGAACTCCTGTTGTGCAGAGTTAGCCTGGTAATAAGATTTACCATGTCTTTTGTGTTGTGATCTACCTCGGTTATAATTGTCTCTATAATTATTATTGCCTCTGTTATAACCCCTATTTGGGTTTGAATCATAATATTCATGATCATAATCATCATGCTCATTATATTGAGTATCCCTGTAATATTGTTTCTTTTGTCTCCATGAAGCACTTGGGTAGTTCCTATAGCTACTCCCTTTCCGAGAATTTCTAACATTATGGGTACCCCTCGCGTGTCGAGGACTATCAGACCGATTCCAGTTCTTCAAAGAAGAACTCTGATTTGAGCGGTTATCTTGGTTTTGATACTTATCCCAATTAACCTTTTTATCAAATTTATTTTTAGCTCCTTGGAATTTGTGTGAGTAATTCTGATTATATTCTGTTGCCGAAGCAACTGGCATACTCTCTTTAATGTTAGAGTTACTAAGAATCATGTCAGGGTGTGCCGTGGCATACTGGTCACAATATTCTTCCATTTGCTTTATTGTACTAGGTTTACGCTCATGTAAGAACTCTAGGAATGATTTATTTACAGAAGACATGACCTTGTCTCTTAGCAATAAATCTGTAAGACCATCAAATGTTTTCTCTGTTTTGGATAATTCAATCCATCGTGAAAGTGTAATTCGTGCTTTTGAGATGAATTCTGAGAATTCTACCCCTACCTCAGGTCTCATTGTTTTAAACAAAAGACGGTAACCTTCCTCAGACAGCTGATATCTCTTTATCAAAGCTGCCCTAACAGCATCATAATTGTCTTTGTCGGCCTCTTCAACAAAATATAACTTACTCAGAGACTCCCCTTTTAGATTTTCAGACAACTGATTCACATACTGTGATTTGTCAACATTATGAGATCGACAAGCCCGTTCAAATCTAGAAAGCCAAAATGTTATGTCATCACTGGTAGGGTTAAACGCTGGTACCTTGACCTTGTATACAAAGGGTTTACCATTACCACCAGATGCCTGATTAACATTACTCATACATGTCAATTTTAATTTCTCTAATTCAAACTCATGTTCTCTTATTGCTTTTCTCTCTTCAGCTTCTCTATCTAATTTTTTTTGTTCTGCAGCAGCAGCAGCTTCTAATTTTTTCTGTTCTGCAGCAGCAGCAACTTCTAGTTTTTTCTGTTCTGCAGCAGCTTCTAATTTCTTCTGTTCTGCAGCAACTTCTAATTTTTTCTGCTCTGCATCAGCTTCTAATTTCTTCTGTTCTGCCTCAAATCTCCTTTCCTCCACTTGCATCTGCAATTTCTTAAGTTCAGCAGCAGTATCAGCTTCTTTTTCTAATCTTTTTTCTTCAGCTAAGGCTTTCCTTTCTTCTGCAGCAGCTTTTTTTTTTCTTCTATTTGAAGTTTTCTCTCCTCAGCCGCAGCTTTTTTTTTCCTCAGCAGCAGCTTTTTTTTCTTCTACAGCTAATGCTTTGTCATATTGAGCAACAGCCCATTGTTCTAAGTCTTTTCCAGTCTTATCAAGAGATTTTCCTTGTGTAATGAAATAATCTAATGTAGACATATTGTCTTCTTAAATCAGAAACCTGAAAAAGTAAATAAATTACCCTCTTTCAAGTTAATGGGAGACAAGTCTATACCTTAGACTTAGTCTTAGTCCAAACTTGTATGGTTTATAATAACCAATGATAACTTGAGTACCTGTGGACAACAATAACTGTATCTCAAATACTGTGGGGGACAAGCCTTACAAAGGTCTTGTATACTTCAATGTAATCAAAGATCACTTGAGTACCTGTGGAAAAAATATTTCCCTATACCAATCACTTTGGGAGACAAGCCTTACAAAGGTCTTGTATACCTCAATGTAATCAAAGATCACTTGAGTACCTGTGGAAAAAATATTTCTTTTTACCAATCACTTTGGGAGACAAGCCTTACAAAGGTCTTGTATACCTCAATGTAATCAAAGATCACTTGAGTACCTGTGGAAAAAATATTTCCCTTTACCAATCACTTTGGGAGACAAGCCTTACAACTGTGGAAAAAAAATATTTCCCTTTACCAATCACTTTGAGAGACAAGCCTTACAAAGGTCTTGTACATTTTGTTTTATAACAATAACAATCAGAGAGTACTGATCTGTACTATACTATCAGTGTATACCACTATACGTCATATGTCAACTAAAGACATTACAAAGGACAAACAAGAAAAGACAATCTGAAAACATTTGCAGAGATCAAATTAAATTAAATAGGAGAAATGAAAAAAATGATCACAGAAACCGTGATGATAACTGCAATAATAAAATGACAAGACAAATAACGCCACAGTGTATAAACATAAGGGTGTAAAAAACTGAAAAGAAAGAAAAGATGAGACCTACAATTATACAAACAAATCAAACAAAACTAAGGAACACAAAAAATGTTACAAATACAAATATGAAACAGTCGTCACAACTAACCAAATATTTGCAAACTATGTTGCATGCAAATTTCAATTAAGAAATTGCTCCCTATCGAACGCCAGAACAAGACCAATATCATTCGGTATTTCCTGTTCTAGTCACCTCCCATCCAGGCCCGCAACATATAAACACCTACACATATAAACAAATAACATGTAAGCATAAATAGCATATAGCATACAATATAATTTATGTCATGAATGGAATGTGTTGCAGGTATAGTGTTGTAAAGCAGGCACAGTTTATTTTAATTCTAATAACTTGCCACTTTATTGAGTAACAGATTTAATTCTAAACTATTACACTGTCAATTTTTTCTCTTTTGAGCATATGAAGATCCAACGATGAACTATGCACTTTATGTTCAACAACACTGTGATTCTTCTGTACGTTGAGAAATGTCAACAATATTGCTCCAGATATTTTCTACACTTGATACCACTGTCCTGTGTAATACTGTCTGTACAGCGAAAAACTGTCAACAAGCGCTGACCTAGATACAGCATCCTATCGGTAATACAGGTCAAGCTGACATCGACTGTATAGCTGTCCTACTGGTGTTGATGTGTTCAAACAAATGTTCTTTCAGCTGTAAACTGTGATTCTCAACACAAAACTGCGTAAGCTGGACCCAGGAATCTGGCTCGCCACTGTAAAGAAGTTATTTCTTACTACACCTGTAGTACACCACTGTAAAGTATCAGTCTGTCTGCTCTGTAAGGAAGAGTGGTGTGTTGTTGAGATCAGGCATGCTCCAGTCTACCCAGCTGTAAATGGGTAACTCACCCTAGTCCTGAGTTAGGGAAGGCAAAGGCTCCAGGGGAAGCAGGCCCTAAACTTGGTCACTTCAGCCGACGCAGGATGGTGTATGTATGAAGTAGAAGTGTAGAGTGTGATTACCGCGAATGGTGTACTGTTCGTGTGCTGACCAATATAACCACTCATACACATGTGTCTACAAGGCACCAATGCAGACTGCTGGAATCTTAGTTTACTCAATTTATTCAGACGTACACACTGGGACATACGAGTACATCATGGTTCGTTGACATATCAATTTGTAGGTATACATAGCAGATCTGAAGTCATGACACATTCAGAAATAATGGCAGTACATCAAAGTTCAATGTCATGATACATTATGGCCGCATTCCCCTATCTGACTAAACGCGTCAGTGAAGGCGAATCGATCAATAACTAAAGTTACTTGACGTCCATAGTTTGTAGTATAGATTATGAAACCACGAAGGGGTTTCTAGCAGGATTGAGATCTCCCTGTCACTGTCCGATAATAAGATAAATAATCTGTTCTCTTGGCAGTGATCAAAACATATGATGACCGAAATCCAACATGGCTACCTCCCTGAGTTGTCGTTCACTCATTCATAGGAAGGAGAATATAAGCCAGAGTCAATTTACAATGGGTATATAACGGATTTCGTAAATGTTTCCATACAGCTCTACGGTGATCAGGTTAATTCACGTAGCCATAACCGCTGCAGAAAAATCTGTCATCTTCGTCGATACAAAACACGGCACTAGCATAGCGAAGCACAAAAGTCAAGCTAGGCCTAACCGACGAGAGATCATCAAAATAGGAGCTGGGTTTACCTGGAGTCCGAATCATCTATATACTGACATAAGGAGAGTCTCTAACACAAACTATCGTAGAGACACCATCTCCTTCAGAAGAAAAACCACGTCGTAAGACATTTTTTTCTGACGAAAGGACCAGCTCTTGAAAAACGTACCCCGCCATTTGTAAGCGGTACATCGGAACTCATCACGACTTGTCAAGACAACTCATTCTTCCGCTAGACCGGAATACAAGAATCTAGTCCCTCCTACCAATCCAAAATATACAATATAGGACTGATTCTACTTGTACTAATAATGTGTAATACATATGAATTCAGGCCATAAACACAATAAGCAAATTAATATATTTTCTGGCCCTAAAAAATAAGTACAAACGCAAGCGCACTATCCTTGCGCCGGATCAATATCCAGAACGATTACTCCTATAATCAAAAGTGTGAATCAAACATGGATTATCTCGCTTTTACCATAGACAGCATTTTCATACACAAATGAATGAATGTCTATTTTTTTCCCATATTAAATAGCCATATCGATTTTTGTAAAATGTGCGTCAAAATATGCACGCAACAATTAAGCAATTATTTTTTTTCAGCTCGTCAAGCTCCCACCTCTGATTTACTCAGTGGAATTCTTATTATTCTGATATAGCTCTGTTTAGAGTGTGTTTAGTAAACTGACTGAGACAAACATTCATTCATTCATAACCTTCCACTCCCAAAGGAGCATAGGCCTTCAAAAAACACATGCCAAGTCCTCCTGTCACGTGCCATCAACTCAAGTTCTTTCCACGTTCTCCTTATCATGTTCATCTCTGTTTCCAGCTCTCTTCTCCGTGTGCTTCTTGGTCTACCTCTGTCTCTCTTGCCCTCGGGGTTCCAGAACAAGGACTGCCTTGTAATGCTATCAACAGGTTTCCTCAGTGTGTGTCCTATCCATCGCCATCGTCTTCTTCTCATCTCTTGTTCCACTGGCACTTGTCTAGTTCTTGTCATCAGTTCCACGTTGGTAACCTTGTCATACCATTTTAATCCCTCTATTCTACGCAAACACCCATTTATGAAAGTCTGTAGCTTTTTGGTTGTTGTCTTTATTGTTCTTCATGTCTCAGAGCCATACAATAGGACTGACTTGACATTTGAGTTGAAGATTCTTATTTTCGTGTTGGATCCGATTTCTCTTGATCTCCATAAATTTCCCAATGCAATGAAAGCTCCTCTTGTTTTTGCATTCTTATTTTGATATCACTGTCTGTCCCTCCAACTTTGTCTATATTGCTGCCAAGATATGTGTACGATTCTACATCTTGTATTGGTGCTTCTTCCCAATTGCTGTGACCTCTCATCGAGTGTTTTCAATTTGTCCTGCATCTGATGACGGTTATGGGACAGAAGAGCCAAGTCATCAGCAAAATCCAGATCATCCAACTGCTTAGTCAGAGTCCACTGGATTCCATTTCTGTTGTATGTTGTCGATGTTCTCATTACCCAGTCTATTGCTAATAAGAAAAGAAATGGAGAGAAGAGGCATCCCTGTCGCACTCCTGTTCTTATCCCAAATGGTTCTGCAAGCTGTCCTTCATGAAGAACTCTGCATATCATGTCTTCATATGTTTTCTTTATTAAATTATGAGACAAACATGCAGTACATTTAAAATGACTCAATCGAAGTTAAATTTTTATATTAACTAATAACAGATTTAATAATCATTTAGTTTTAACAAGGGTTAAAATAATTGAATAGTCTTTAAAAGAAAATGTTCATCATTGAAGGATAGCAGGTTTTATGAAAAAAGTTCACTTTGGCAGCTTGCAGATTTCACTTAGCTGCCAATAGTAGTTTCTGCTCCCGCTGGGTTTTTCGGTTCTGTGCAGATAGGTCACTGGATTTCTCACGTCTCTGGTCAAGATTAAAGGTGCAGCACATTTCAAGTAATATCAATAAGTAACTGCCAAGCTGGTCCTGCGTTTCTACGTCAGTCCACTTCTGCCCTCCCTTTGTTCCAGAGATTAGTACCCTCCTGGTACCACCACCAACTATGGTAAAAGAATAGAAACCAAACGCTGTCCTGAGTATTTCGTTTTCCAACCCATGGTTATGGGTCCCCTTTCTCTCTATTCCACCATCCCATTTATCTCAGAATTTACCCTCGATGAGAATTAAACTTAATCCCTTGAGAGAAACTTTCTTTACATTTAAATTGAATAGCTTTATGTTGATGTTACATTTAAATGAAAAGGTTTAATAGTACAGATAGAATATGTTTACATTTACATCTCCACTGTTTGAAAAGTGTTCACAATATAAATTGAATATGTTTTCATTTACATTTACACTGATTGAAAAGTTTGAAATTTTCATTAACTTTAAAGTGAATATGTTTTCATAGACATTTACACTGGTTTGAATGTGTAAGAATTATAATTAGAATGTACATCATTTCTTTCATCTTTCCCTCCCTGCTCCATATAGAACTTGGGACATGCTTTTTAGCTCTCTTTAAGAGACTAGCAATACAACTGTCACAGTAACTCAGTTTCTTCTACTCCTATGTCCAGTTTCGATCTTTACGTTTACACTGCAGTTAAAAACCATCAAATAGAATATATAGCCAAGCAATTTTTATTCTAGTGAATTAGTGGTTAATGTTTTAAACGAACAGAATGCTAACTTTATGCTGAAATTAATATTAGTCTCCCTCTTACTGCAAGCAAATTGTCTAACACAAAAATCTGAATCTTCAACTGAAATGTCAAGTCAGTCATACCCTTTAGCTCTGAACGGAGAACAACAAAAACAAAGACCAAAAAGCTATAGACTTTCATAAATGGATTGTTGCGTAGAACAGAAGGATTGAAATGGTATGACAAAATCACTAATATAGAACTCATGACAAGACCCATCACTAATATAGAACTCATGACAAGACCCATCACTAATATAGAACTCATGACAAGACCCATCAAGTGCCAGTGGAGAAAGAGATGAGAAGATGACGCTGAAGTTGCATAGAACATGCATCGAGGAATCATTTTGATAACATTTCTAGGCACCAAGGAACACGCGGATAGGAGAACGGGGGCAGATAAAGGGATAAAGAAGAATCGGAAAGACTTTGAGCTGATGGCACAGGACAGGAAGACTTGGCATAGGTTTATTGAAGGGGCCTGAAGGGTGATGAACTAAACGCCCATGATGGAGCAGTGTTTCGATTCTTGTCTTGCTCCCTAGAAACCTACCGTGTCATCCGAACAGAGAAAAACAGTTTACCTCAACAAAATTCGTAAAAATTCAAAAATGTATTTATCTGAAGTTAGTGTCTTGGTACTAGGACCGGCCTTAATAATTGCTTACTTGGAGCAACCAAGAGAACATGCACACGATGAAAGCTGGCAGACGCTGGAGTTAGTTTGGCCACGTCCCCAGAAGAGACACCGATACCATCACAAGAACAGCAATATACTATGGACCCCTGAAAGAAAGCGAAAGGGAGGCCGACCAAAAACAACCTGGCGGAGAGCTGTGGAGGCAGAGATGCAAAGAATGAACTAGAGCTTGGGCACTGCACAAAGGATGGCCACCGATCGAGCAAAGTGGAAGCAGTTTGTTGCTGCTCTACAAGATGCCATTAGGCGTGATGGTCAAGGACTGCTTTGACAGTCTGCGGCTAAAGATCAAAAAAGAAGAGAAGCTTAGTACCAGGGCCGGCCTTATTAATTGCGGGACCCGATTTTTTTGTATTTTGGTGGGACCCCTGAATTTAAGATTATGTCAGATTTAGATATCAGGAATAAATGCTGTTGCACAGTATAAAATATAAAACGTGTTTTTAGCTATATTTTGACATAAAGCGTGTTACAACAAAAATATACTTGTAGAGATATGTCTTGCTTTCTGTTCGACGAACTGTCTCACATTCTTGTTGAAGCTAAGCTTATTTGCTTCTTTATATCCTATTTACAATATTGCCAGGCTGTTGAACCTACCTTGAAGAATGTGTTACTTTTGATAAGTTTCGATCGATTTTAATTTGGAAAAGCTCTTTATCCCCCTGACACAACTATGACTGTAAGTCTTGAAAATTTGCGTAGAGCATAAAAATTCCAGTAGCTCTCTCATTCAAACAAAGAATGTCAGAATTTTCAAAAACTTCTCAAGTTATGGAGACTTGACTTCAGTTATTATCTATCTCTGTTTCTCTATCTATCTATCTATCTATCTATCTATCTATCTATCTATCTATCTATCTATCTATCTATCTATCTATCTATCTATCTATCTGTCTATCTGTCTATCTATCTACCTATCTCTCTCTTTCTCTCTCTTATTTTATTGTATTTTACTTTATTGATTTTATTGTTTAAAAAAAATATTTAAAATGCGTGGGACAATAAATGGATTCAGTATGGAAGATAAGAGAAAAGAAGGTCAGAATGTTAGACTGGTCTGCGTGCCTAATTCAAAACCCTTTGAAAATAAAGTTTGTTGGTTCGTTCGTTCTCTCTCTGTCTGCCTCTCTGTCTCTAACTCTCTCTCTCTCTCTCTCTCTCTCTCTCTCTCTCTCTCTCGACCTTGAGAGTAATTACAACAAGAATATGATGTAGTATTCATCAATAATTTCTCGGTGAATGATCTTGAATAGAATCTTCTACCCCAACCTGTTCTGTTTGGCATTTGTTACCTTTTTTTAAATAGTGAAGCCGATGTTAGCGCGCGACCTAATCGGATCAAATCAGCTAAATCGGCTTAAGGCCGCCCCTGCTTCGTACGGTCTTATAAAACTCACGTCAATTAGTGATTTTCTAATAATTGTTGGCATGAGAAACTGTGTTTAATGAACGGACAAATATTTTCAGCGTTCACACGCCAGCCTGATCGAATCGTATATACCTGCAAAAACTCAACTGTTCTCTTCGACTGGGAATTTAGCCCAATCAGAGAATCGATTTCGGTAAGTTTATTTTCCTCTGTGTATTGCATTATGATAGTAGATGTATTCATGCATACAAGAATTTGTGTGAAATTGTGTCTTCTTCGGTTGGTATCAATTCTTAAATTATGCTATAAACAGATCTCTTCAGCGAATTCTTCACATCGAATAGTTTAAAAGCTACTCTGTGGCTCAGTGCAGGATGTGGCAAGGCACATATATAAAGTAAATCAATATTACACACACATAAAGGTATGTTTTCAGGCACTCGTGAATAATAAAGAAGTAGAAAACTAGACAACAGAAAAACAACAGACGTGAGTGGCTTACCGGGGAATCGAACCCAGGACCTTCCGTGCGGCACCCTATAAAGTAAAGATAGTTCCATTGCAGATATTGTCGTCGGAGAGTGGAGTGTAAGAGACTTTACCATACTAGGTCCGTCTTTTTTTAATATCTCAATTTTTTTTTGTCCACTGACCACCTAAAATAATATGCCTGCTTAAGCACGGTATATCTACCTTCATTTTATACCGTCTAGCCAGCTTCATTAAGTGGAGAAATATTTTCTAAAACAATAAGTATTCCTGCAGGCGTCAAAACTGGCAACATTATTAATAGTAATAATAATAGTAACAATAATAATAATATTTAAGAACAACAAGTGAGAGAAAATAGTCAAAATATTAAAAGTAATAGTAATACTATTTAATAAAATACGAAAGAAAACAGTCAAAACGTTCTAATATTTCATAAACAAAAACAAACGCACCAAAAATCAAATATTAAAAACCACTACTAACTACTTAAAATTTAAGACGAAACAATAAAGTAATACACACATAACGACACGTGATAACTGCACGTAACGAAACTAAGAAAACAACAAATTATAATATAAATTCTCACAACCAACAGCAACCATTTGCAAATGACAACAGGTATTTGAATATAACGCAAAACTTAAAATGCAGTGACACTAAATGCCCTAATTATAACTGACAATTAGGTTGAACAGGGTAGACCAAAAAATGGGAGGGGGAAATGAGCGGAGGGATAAGACAATATGATGCTTGCTCGCTTTCCTCCCATTTCCTTTTAAAACTGAACAAAATTAGAAAAAAAGCAAAACTGGTCCCATACGGCGTTACCCATGACAATGTGGACACCCAAGACAATGTTAAACACCCAAGACAATGTGGACACCCAAGATAATGTTAAACACCCACGATAATGTTAAACACCCAAGATAATGTGGACACCCAAGACAATGTGGACACCCAAGATAATGTGGACATCCAAGACAATTTTAAACACCCAAGACAATGTTAAACCCCCCAATACAATGTTAAACACCCAAGACAATGTTAAACACCCAAGACAATGTTAAACACCCAAGATAATGTGGACACCGAAGACGATGTGGACACCCAAGACAATGTGAACACCCGAGACAATGTGGACACCTAAGACGATGTGGACACCCAAGACAATGTGAACACCCAAGACAATGTGAACACCCAAGACAATGTGGACACTGAAGACGATGTGGACACCCAAGACAATGTGAACACCCAAGACAATGTGAACACCCAAGACAATGTGGACACTGAAGACGATGTGGACACCCAAGACAATGTATACACCCAAGATGATGTTGACATTCATGACAATGTGGACTTCCCAAGACAATGTGGACACCCAAGATGATGTGGACACCCAAGACAATGTGAACACCCAAGATGATGTGGACATTCAAGACAATGTGGACACTCAAGATGATGTGGACATTCAAGACAATGTGGACACCCAAGACTATATAGACGCCCAAGACAATATGAACACCCAAGACTATATAGACACCCAAGACAATATTGACACCCAAGACAATGTGGACACCCAAGACAATGTATACACCCAAGATGATGTTGACATTCAAGACAATGTGGACACCCAAGACAATGTGGACATTCAAGACAATGTGAACACTCAAGACGATGTGGACATTCAAGACAATGTGAACACTCAAGACGATGTGGACATTAAAGACGATATGGACACCCAAGACGATGTGGACACATAAAACGATGGTGATCAGCAATTTACCTCTTGTGCTCTTGCACGGATTTATTCGAGTAGGAAAACTTTACGATTAAAGATATTTAAGCTTACGACCACGCGCTGTATTCACCGTTATGATTATTTGATAAATATCAGCCATTACTAAAGAAGGCGGATAGCTTATTTCAGAGCAAGGTTTCTCAACCGAGTTGGCAGTGACCGAGCAGCCCCTTATGGCAGTACGCAATAGGACCGAGTTCACTTGCTTGAGTCCATTCTCGGTTTCTGACGCGAGATCGTTGAGGCTATTGAAAATTTGTAAGCAATGTACTGAATGGAGGATGGGAGGCTAATGACGTCAGCCTCTCTATCCCGAATTACCTTCCCTAACCATCCCCATATGCACCGCAGACTGATTAACGGGAACGAACAAGCAGTACGGGTGTAGCAGACAGTCGGTGGGAAATTTTCCTTCTAGAGCAGACATTAGTGATAAAGCTTCTAGGTCTTCGTGGAAATAGTAAACAAAAAATCAAGTAGGAAATTTAAAAAAAAAAAACCTGACGTTTCTTTTACCCCAGCTTCACAATGCCATGAAAATGAAATTGCTACATGTTATTGGGCCGAAGCGCGGCTGGATCGAAAACAACAACAACAACCTACACGAATGACGTGCATTTGAGTTGATATCGTTTGTTTGGAGGACGAACAACGCAAAAAGAGTAGGTTTATAAGTTGGCCAGAATAAACAGATCAACAGAAAAAAATCATTCTATTCTCAAAAGAGCATTGAAAATTGTTATTGGATTATTATATTTACAAATTACTGATCACGCTGACGTACTGTGAGCTGAAGATATAATAATTTATTATGCTGGGGTTACCTGAAAATTATTTCAATGGTTCTTCCAGGGTAAAACTGTTGAGAAAGGTTGTTCTAGAGTGTAAAACCTTTTTCTTGGAGGTCACTGAAAATAAAACTCTTAGCATCATCTCGTGAAAGTGGAATATGTAGCGTCTGTACGTGGAAGACAAGACTTAAGTTTGAACCCTTGAAAGATTTTTCGTCCAAAAGCATACTAAATTCGGAGAAAAAAAAAAGCAGAGAGGAAAAATTCTGATGAGATTTTAAACTTACAAAACCCTTAGCAGATTACCACTATCGATTTTCTCCTATCTCCTAGCTCAAACTGCTTGCCTCTATCGAAAAACGGTGTGTGGCATTGCCTTAAGCCTGCTTAAAAAACCTCGTGAACTCCACAAGACTTAACTGTTTTGAAAACTTGTAAAACTTAAACACAGTGTTAGTGACAATTTTCAGCTCACATATTGTTATGGCGAGTGGAAATCATCACCAACAGGTGCTATCTCAACATAGAAGACTGGTGCAATGGATCCCTTAAGTCTGCTTTCTGTTGTCCTGATGGTGCACTCTGATGGACTCTTTTCTGTCCATCTCTAGATGTTTTCTTTCCACTTATAGCGTTGTCTTGCTCTTGCACATTTAATTTACATTCTTCCTTCCATTATGGTCTTCAGCAAGGTGTTATGACCTTTTTACAGAGCCAAAATTTTGTAGCTGTCTATTTGCGATCTCCTTCATCTTATTCCTAAACTTTCTAGAACATCGTTGTTTTTTTACGTTACATGAGATGTACCCCATTCTTCTATATATCCACCACTCAATGGCTTCAATTCTTTCTTCCAACTGCTTGTTCGTTGTCCATCCTTCTACACCATAGAGCAGCGGTTGGTAACTCGAGAACTGTGGGAATCTTCTTCAGAAAAATGCATGGAAGCATATCTAGAGTCATCCTTATATGACCACCTGCTATGCACAGTGCTATAATATACAGAGGTGGAAGTCTTCTTCTTCTTCCTCGTTCGTCCTGAAAAGGACGTTGGTTGCATTGTGTCTGTTTACATCGGAGCTGCGATATCTGCGCCTCTCGGCCGACACATCCGACTTCAGCACGGCATTTTTTTGGGACCGGGTTTGCCTTCCCTCTTTGATCCCTACTCCTCAGCCAGACTGCAGTGATGCAGCCTGTTTCCAGGACCACCACGTGGAGGTGGAGTAGGGTCTTGGTCAGCTCTGGTTCGCTGACCCTGGCGCAGGCAGTCAAGCTATGGGTCGCTTACTGAATTCCTCACTTTTGATGCGTCTTGGGTCCCCAGAAATGGAAGTGAACCTCTGCCTGTTAAGGCTAATTACAACCTCATTGACTCTTAAAATTATCCACACACTTCCAGTGATTTCCCCTGTTCTAAGACTTGTTGCGAACTCAGCATTCCACACTAAGCTTGGAGGAATCGCTTGAGCCCCAGACGTAACTCTTTGGCTTTAACCTGGATGACTGCATGCAAAAGGATCTCACTATGGACCCAGTGATAGGCAATGGGAGATTAGAAGTGGCTCTGTGCATGACGTCACAATTCCTTACGAGATCCCAGAACCAGAGAACAGTATTTTAGATCTGCATAGTTGGAGAACCCTCCTTGGATGGCGAGGAATGCACAGTATTCCACGCGCTTTGAACTCCTAGATTGGGACCAGATGTGACGATCCTTTAAATGCAAGCCAAGCTTGAGAAACTGGAGCTCATGACTTCAACTCAGCACGTTTCGGCATGGCAGAAAAGCCACAGGAAAAGCCTAGATCTACAGTGTAGATAAAACCAAAGTCTGCAACTTGATTTTGGCTGCACAGGAGCGAGAAGCTGAGCAGCCCTAGTTAAATAACAACTTCAGAAACACTTAGCTATCTAAAGATCTACCTTGCTAAAAATGTCTCTTTCCAGAGTATTTGGAATTTGTAATAAGTAGAGCCTATATGTAACTTTTAATCTTTGCCGCAAGACATAGTTCTACAATTCCATCTACAGGGCGGTGGAAAATAAAATACAAATATTTTTATAAGAATATTAACTTTACCTTAAAGAAGATATATAATTCTATCATATACGTTCACAAATAAAGTGACATTAAGTCAGCTAGCTTGCGGGGTTTTACGGGGAATGCTGTAAAAGTAGATTTAAACTTGAGGATACCGCACTTCTTAGTGCCGACTGTCAAGGGTCAGTCCAAAATTTACCTAGCTTAAAAGTCCCCCCCCCCCCCCCCCCCCAATCCATTGTTCCGTCACCTACAGATCTACCAAATGATCCCCTGTGATCTACCGGTACACCAAGATTAACCGGTTGCCGACCACTACACTATAATAATGAAGAGCATACATAAAATGTGATGACTATTTATTTAGATGCTAGATGTGAGTATTCTTTGGGTGGTAACACTCAGCCGTGATAAGTAAGAAAAATAGCAATATAATTAAATTTGCCATTAATTCAGTTCCTTTAACAACACATGGTTGAGCAATTTTAAATAATATATTTTTTTTTACGGTCAAGACATTGTAGCGAAATTTGGTTCCTCTTGCTTTGTTGTGGGAAAAAAATGTGTAGCGCGACTCCCACACACACACACACCAGCGCAAGGTCAGCGCGGCGGTCTTTCTTTGAAGTTTGTAGACAGCGGAAATGTGAATTACGGTTGAAGCCAGACAATATTACTAAAGAATGAGGAAATAGCTATATAGGAATGTATGACGGACTTTAAAAGTATGCATTTACTGACAATTAAATTATTAATTACCGGAGAACGCCCGGTTGGAATAATATTAAATAAATATAACTCAACAAAGGAGATAGACTAGGAATTATATCCAAAAGGATATTATTCAAATATAAATAGTTTAAAAAAAAAAATAAAAAAAAGGTAAAGGAACCCGTTACACGCCCATTGAGGCATATTGGGAATATGGTGTTAGGCCCATATTATCTTGACCGTCGGCACACGAGGGGTGATGTGGTCGGCATCACGCCGGAAATAGTTTTAAAGATAATTAATATTTTTCACCTTCATCACATCGGCTAAAAGTTAGCTAATAATCTTTAAAAATTTATTACACTAACAAGCCTCAACGGATTTGGATAAAACTTATATGGAATGAAAGCCTCTAATGAGGAAAAGGGAATGATACATAGGAAGGACGGAAGAATATAAGTTGTTTCAAATAGCTTCAAACCAGGAGATGAAACGAAAATCTTTTGGGACTTTTAGAGGTGCTTTCTCGTACGCGCGAGAGACTGAAATATAAGGACAGAGCGGCGCATTGGAAATCACACACTAAATCCAGAAGCCAGAGTGAGAAACTGGAAGATAGCATCTGCAAGAAAAGTTCTATTTTCACGCTGCATGCAGGGCAGATTAAATTAAGCCAATACAGTCTCACCGTGAGCTTATTAATCCTAAGAGGGTATGTAAGTTTATTAAAAATATATGTATTACTAATATCATTTTATTTCAGATTTTATTTCTGATTGATTGTAGCAGATATAATAAAAAAAAAAGGGAATGACGCTAACCAGAGATAACCTTCACCGGCATTGTCAGGAAGCATAACCATTAATTGGTTAGCCACATATATCATGGCTAGTTCTTGCCTGGAAGCTTACGACATACCAGCAAGTACATAAGTGACTTGACATCCATAAGTGGAAGGCAAAGGTTATATCGTACCCATGTATCATAACATGTGATTTATTCATGTATATTGTTAACTCTGTACATTATACATTATCTTATCATGCTATCTCTGTAATATACTACCATGATTCATTCATTTATATACAAACACTGAAGACATGGTCGCATCATGAACAGCAGAGGGTGGTGAGATTGTTAGAACAATGGCCACCTATTACCTTTTGTTCCAGGTTTTTATGATCAATGTTTATGATCATTCCTGATCGAGAAAATAAAGACTTGTAGAAGTTGATCCAGCTCACTGAAGCCTAGAGGTCAACCACTCTTCAACACCTTAGTCCCCCGTAGATATTGGGCGGGCTGAAGGAAAGTCTTCCGTACTCCAGTGTGTCGGAGGAACCTCGAGCAGACGTGGCTAATACATAGGATAAGTTTATGTGTATCCATCCAACAAATCCTGTGAGCAGTTTCTAAAACGACCGTTTAATGATGACAACTAGAGGGCAAGAGATAATGTGACAATCCTTTTGTTGTAAATTCAGTGGAAGATAAATCCAAGACTTTTTAGCTTGTTTATTTGATTTGTAACTGTAAATAATCATACATTTTACCATCTTACAACAACCATTTCTCATTACAAGAATATATAGATGTACATAATAAATTGGATAATTGTACTCATTTGACTTGTTAAATTTTTAACTGTTAAAATTTTGAGTTACCTTTTCAAATTTAATTATATTATCACATAGGGTTACGATAGCGAAAGTAGCATCTTATACTTCTGAAGCCTAAATCTATTGTCCAGTTCAGAGTATTCACAGCTGTAACTCACTTGTGATACCAGTGTACTTCTCAGGCACTGGAACTTCATACTTTCTGGAGAGAGATTCTACTTCTGCTCTACCACTATTATCATAATAGGAAAACCTTTCGCTACACTGGGGGCTCGTCCGGGATATTATTTTGTAGCCTGAGCCACTATCTATGTATTCTTCTATCTTGAGCCACAAATAGTTTGTAAAAATAAATTTTTTGTTTGAAAAAATTCTAAAACTTAGAAATTTTTTTTCGTAATAGTAGTACCATTGAGTACGAAGTAAATAGGAAACGCTCACAAGGTTTTAAGGATTTGTCTTGTTCAAAGTAATTAATTGATTTTAATTAAGTTAGTTGGTTAGTGAAGATAAAATTATATACCCTCTGGTAAGTAAGCATCATGGCAGAATTGGTGAAGTTTAGAGCTGCGATTATGCAGGAAGGAAAAGACTTGGGTATGACAGGAGATGTTCTAATTCGGCATATCACAACTGAAGTGGATAAATATTTAGATAGAGAGACTAAAAGAATGGAAGCTGAAGCTGAAAGAGAGACTAAAAGAATGGAAGTTGAGGCTGAAGCCAAAAGAATGGAAGCAGAGAGAGAAGCCAAAAGAATGGAAGCAGAGGATAAGAAATTAGAGACAGAAAGAGAAGTCAAAAGACTGGAAAGAGAAGAAAAGAGACAAATGTTGGAAGCTGAGGCTGAAGAAAGAAGGTTACAAAGAGCTCATGAGTTAAGTTTAAAGGAACTTGAACTCCAGGGAGCAGCTAGCAATCATGGTGCTAGCTCACCTCACTCTGAGAGTAGCTCTAACCATAGCACGGCAAATGGAGCCACGAGTTTCCACCTGGATCCATTTATTGAGAAGGAGGACGCCATTGAGTCATACTTGGATAGATATGAGAGACTGGCCTCTACCTATGGATTGGAAAAGGAAAAATGGAGCCTTAAACTATCTCAGGGGTTGAGGGGGGTTTCATACGATGTTTATTTAAAACTCTCAAAAGAAGACCAGGAAGATTATGAAATCTTAAAACAAGCTTTACTGGTCAGGTACGAAAAGAATTCTGAATCTTATAGAAAGAGATTCCCAACTGCTAAGCTACTTCCAGGAGAAAACTATTACCAGTTTTCTGCCAGATTGGAAACATATCTGACAAAATGGATTAGCTTAGGAAAATGTCAAGATATTAAAGAAATGGTCATGATGGAACAACTGAGAGAATCCATGCCTCAAGAAATGAGAAAATTTCTTATGGAGCAAGGAGCAGAGAGATTGGAAGATATTTTAACCATGGCTGAAAGATATCAAGCAGCTCAGTCAGAAGTGTCAGGAAATAAGAAGAAGCAGGGTGAGAACTTCAAACCTTCACAAAACTTTACCAACTATGAACACAGGGACAATTCCAACAAGAACAAACACAGAACTGATTATAAAGTCAAAAACCCTCTAGGATCAGAAAAGAAACCTCCAAGAAAGGAAGGACAGTGGTGTAAATCTTGCCAAATGAGTAACCACAATACTGCAGAATGCAGACGGAAAAACCCTCCTTATCACGCTGCCTGTCTTACAACAGGGAACAAGGGAAGGAAGGAACTGGCAGTTAGTCAGATAGACCTCCATCATCCTCCTGTCTGTGAGGAAGTGACATGTAATGGCACCAAAATTCAGTGCTTATATGATTCCGGATTGGAATTCGACTCAGTCGTGAGTGCAACCCTAGTGCACCCTGATCAACTTACCACAGAAACAGTGGACATACAAGGGGCAATGCAGGGAGCCGTCACCATGACACTTCCCATAGCAAGGATCAACGTGAGAACTCGCTATGTGGAAGGAGTGATAAGAGCAGCAGTGAGTGATGATCCTATATACCCGCTGGTAATAGGAAGTAAATATGTCTTTTTGGGTGACCCAATAAAACCTGTTGTCATGACAGCAAACCATACCAGGTCGAGCACCAAAAAGGAGGAGGGAAATCCAATAAACATTCATCCTATAAAGATGAAAAAGGCTCAAACAGCAGACAGCACATTGAAGCCTTGTTTTGGCAAATTGCCAAAGGCCCATAACCCTCCAGAGAAAGGAGACTTCTACATAGAAAATGACCTACTCTACAGACAAGCTGGAAAAGGACCTAAAGGGCATGGACAGCTGGTAGTGCCAAAATTCTACAGGGAGGAAATTATGGAGCAAGAGCATGCTACATCAGGCAGTGGTCACAGAGGAAAAGAAGCCACTGGTCAAAAGATAGCATTGCGATATTACTGGCCAGGAATAATTGAAGACATAAGTTGGTATATAAAATCCTGTTCAGAATGTAACCAGGTAAACTCAATCAGAAGTGTAGACCAGTTACAGGACCTAGGGAAGCATTGTTGCGGACGTAGGCCCACTAAGAAAACTCACAAGAGAAAACAACAGGTAGATACGGTGATAAGGAGAAAACAAAATCACAACAAGTCTACTGTTACACCAGTAACCATGGCAACTCTCCGTATTGTACAGAAAGGGGACGTAAGACATCCCACCCCGACTAGATATTTGTCGGAGCACCATGGCCTGGATCATCTGGAACCATTTGTTAGTCAGCAACCAGTATTAAAAAAGCTGCGGAAACAAACCAGAACCATAGGAGGTAGGAACCAGGACTGTACCAGACAATTGATTGAGACAGGCCCCACTTCGGTATATTGCCCCTTACAATAGAAATAGGTGTGGGTCCGGCAACGTGGTTGTTTCGCCGTCCCCATACACGGTCCACTGGAAGCATTGTTGCGGACATGGACTGAACAATAGCAAGCATAGGCACTCAAGGATGAGATTGACTATCTCTTTAAAAAAAATTATTTCAAAGTCTGAATCTCCCTACAGCTCACGTGCGGTGCTATTAAGGAAGCCTAGTGGTGAACACAGGTTATGCATTGATTATAGGAAACTAAATGCTATCACTGAATCTCAGGTAGACACATTACCTGACACCAATCAGTTGTTTGCTAAATTGAGTAAGGCTCGGTATTTTTCAAAAGTAGATCTAAGCAAGGGATACTACCAAATACCAGTAAAACCAGAAGTTAGGAAACTGTTAGCCTTTAGTACACCGGATGGACATTACGAGTTCAATGTACTCCCATTTGGTTTAAAGAATGCTCCAAGTATCTTCACCAGAATGATGAGGAAATTGTTGAAACCATTACAAAATCCTCATATCACCAACTTCATGGATGATATTCTGATTGCTACCACTACCTTCGAGGAACACGTAGTAGCACTCTCCATGTTGTTGGATAGACTGAGAGAAACGGGATTGACAGCACGTCCAACTAAGTGTCATATTGGATGTGAGACATTGGAATTTTTAGGTCACACTATCTCTACAGGGCAAATGTCTCCCGACCCAAAGAATGTAGAGAAAATGAGAAAAGCACCAAGACCACAAACTAAGAAGGATGTAAGATCCTTTGTGTCACTGTGCGGGTTTTATCAGAAATATATACCCCATTTTAACTCATTGTGCGCGCCATTAACCGCCTTAACCAAAAAAGGTCAGCCGGATAAAATACAATGGACTGCGGAGTGTGAACAGGCTTATACAGAGTTGAAAAATAAGCTGACAAATAAACCTATCCTTGCCCTTCCCGATCTCACACAAGAATTCGTACTAAGAACGGATGCTAGCAATGTAGGCATAGGAGCAACATTACTACAGCGGGCAGACACACCGCCACATATGCTATTACCAGTAGCTTTTGCCAGTAGAAAGTTAAATACAGCTGAAAGAAATTATTCTACCGTTGAACGTGAATGCCTCGCTTTGGTCTGGTCGATCAACAAATTCGCCCCTTTTCTTTACGGGAAACACTTCATTGTGGAAAGTGATCACCAGCCTTTGATGTTTTTAGCAGTGTCTAAAAAATTAAATTCACGACTTTTAATGTGGAGTTTACTGTTATCTCCATATTCGTTCAATGTGAGATACATTCCAGGACGGGACAATCTTGGACCCGATTTTTTAAGTCGTCATCCTATCAAAGGAGATATAGAAAAACAGAAAAGTAAGGAGAAACTGCAGCATGAGTTACCAAAAAGTTAACTGTGCATGCACTGTTTTAAAGAGGAGAGCTCTGTAGCGAAATTTGGTTCCTCTTGCTTTGTTGTGGAAAAAAATGTGTAGCGCGACTCCCACACACACACACCAGCGCAAGGTCAGCGCGGCGGTCTTTCTTTGAAGTTTGTAGACAGCGGAAATGTGAATTACGGTTGAAGCCAGACAATATTACTAAAGAATGAGGAAATAGCTATATAGGAATGTATGACGGACTTTAAAAGTATGCATTTACTGACAATTAAATTATTAATTACCGGAGAACGCCCGGTTGGAATAATATTAAATAAATATAACTCAACACAGGAGATAGACTAGGAATTATATCCAAAAGGATATTATTCAAATATAAATAGTTTTAAAGATAATTAATATTTTTCACCTTCATCACATCGGCTAAAAGTTAGCTAATAATCTTTAAAAATTTATTACACTAACAAGCCTCAACGGATTTGGATAAAACTTATATGGAATGAAAGCTTCTAATGAGGAAAAGGGAATGATACATAGGAAGGACGGAAGAATATAAGTGTGTAGTGAACAGAAGAGAAAAACGAGTACAGGAAAAGCACAGATTGTTTCAAATAGCTTCAAACCAGGAGATGAAACGAAAATCTTTTGGGACTTTTAGAGGTGCTTTCTCGTACGCGCGAGAGACTGAAATATAAGGACAGAGCGGCGCATTGGAAATCACACACTAAATCCAGAAGCCAGAGTAAGAAACTGGAAGATTGCATCTGCAAGAAAAGTTTTATTTTCACGCTGCATGCAGGGCAGATTAAATTAAGCCAATACAGTCTCACCGTGCGCTTATTAATCCTAAGAGGGTATGTAAGTTTATTAAAAATATATGTATTACTAATATCATTTTATTTCAGATTTTATTTCTGATTGATTGTAGCAGATATAATTTAAAAAAAAGGGAATGACGCTAACCAGAGATAACCTTCACCGGCATTGTCAGGATGCATAACCATTAATTGGTTAGCCACATATATCATGGCTAGTTCTTGCCTGGAAGCTTACGACATACCAGCAAGTACATAAGTGACTTGACATCCATAAGTGGAAGGCAAAGGTTATATCGTACCCATGTATCATAACATGTGATTTATTCATGTATATTGTTAATTCTGCACATTATACATTATCTTATCATGCTATCTCTGTAATATACTACCATGATTCATTCATTTATATACAAACACTGAAGACATGGTCGCATCATGAACAGCAGAGGGTGGTGAGATTGTTAGAACAATGGCCACCTATTACCTTTTGTTCCAGGTTTTTATGATCAATGTTTATGATCATTCCTGATCGAGAAAATAAAGACTTGTAGAAGTTGATCAAGCTCACTGAAGCCTAGAGGTCAACCACTCTTCAACACCTTAGTCCCCCGTAGTTATTGGGCGGGCTGAAGGAAAGTCTTCCGTACTCCAGTGTGTCGGAGGAACCTCGAGCAGACGTGGCTAATACATAGGATAAGTTTATGTGTATCCATCCAACAAATCCTGTGAGCAGTTTCTAAAACGACCGTTTAATGATGACAACTAGAGGGCAAGAGATAATGTGACAATCTTTTTGTTGTAAATTCAGTGGAAGATAAATCCAAGACTTTTTAGCTTGTTTATTTGATTTGTAACTGTAAATAATCATACATTTTACCATCTTACAACAACCATTTCTCATTACAAGAATATATAGATGTACATAATAAATTGGATAATTGTACTCATTTGACTTGTTAAATTTTTAACTGTTAAAATTTTGAGTTACCTTTTCAAATTTAATTATATTATCACATAGGGTTACGATAGCGAAAGTAGCATCTTATACTTCTGAAGCCTAAATCTATTGTCCAGTTCAGAGTATTCACAGCTGTAACTCACTTGTGATACCAGTGTACTTCTCGGGCACTGGAACTTCATACTTTCTGGAGAGAGATTCTACTTCTGCTCTACCACTATTATCATAATAGGAAAACCTTTCGCTACAGACATGCATAACACTTTATGACTGTCGTGAATTTTAGATAGGTTTGAAAATAATTTATGGTCCCGCCTGAGTAGAGAGTAGAGTGTATGGTGAAAGTACGTGAGAAGTAAAGGTGTGAGAATAGATTTCACGTGTGAATAGTTTAAGGAGAAGATCTGTCTCTGGAATGAGTAGTTTCTCTAGTCCAGCCTATCTATACGACTATAATTTAGTATAAGACAATCTTGCACCTCCCTATATCTAGCAATATAAGTTTAACTAAAACACAAAGTCCGTCGGTTATTTTATGGCTCACGTCCAACAATTAAACAACAATACACACAAACGTGAAAAACTATAGTAAATTGGGTATGGGTCTGACCAACACACAAAGTTTAGTTCTTTTGTTGTTTATTATCATTAAACTTTTCAACATCGAATATCTAAAGAAAGATCAAATAAAATCAGAATTCATACATACAAAAATAACAGAATACATATGCCCTCCCCTCCTTGAGAAGAAAAGAACCCAACAAGTTAATAACCCCAAAGGTTAAAGGTTAGCACTATGTTACAGCATAGACAGTAACGAAAAGAGCATAGTTAATACTAAATCTCCAGTAAAATAAGCAAGATTTTAGCAGACTCAGATAATACAATTTTCCTGTAACGAAAGAAAATATTCACTCTTTCTGACATACGTAGCCACTCACTCGCTCTTCTTACCTACATATACTATTGGTTGATTCCTGGATAAACGAAGGTTACCTCGAATAGTTAACGTAGAGAAAAAAAACAAGATCTGGTGTTCACAGTAAACAGTAGCAAATCCTTCTGGTGTAGTGAAACATCTGGTTGCTAAAGACTGTTATTTATGTTGATGATGATAAATCCTATCGGCTGGCTCTGGGGGGGGGTGAGTGCCGTTTTTGAAACAGCGTAACTTGCTGGATAAATCCGCTGCCACGAATGTCAAAAGTCAGATATTACTGTTATTTGTAGTACGCCACAGTGGGCTGATAAAATTGAATAAAATATATCTGGGTATTTGTAAGTCCAGTTAACTTTACTATTTAAAATGTTTATGTGTCTCTTTGGCAACTCCTGTTCACAACGGAACTTGGGGACGCGTAATGCCAAGAAGAGGACAACATTAATCAATCAGTAGATGAAGAAAAAGGACCAAAATAGTGGCCACAATAGACCAAAATAGACCAAATATAGACCGCTGGTCGCCGTTTGATCAGGTCATGCCTAAGAATAGAGAAACATTATGAAAAAATTACTACTAATAAAATATCTACATATAAGCACACGGTGTCTCTAGCCTATTCCTATCCGGTCAGTTATTATTTAATTATCCATACGCGCACTTTAACAAATATCGCCTGTCGCTAAATAGCTATTAGAGGGTCGGCGTCGGTGGGTCGTCGTATGGTATTTAAACAACAGTCACTTACTAAAATTACACAAAATGAAATATAACGTGAATTCTATTCTGTCAATTATCCGTTGCGCCTAGTGTAATAAGTAGTCAACTAAAACGTCTCTACTGTGTGATAAAGCGGGTGGTAAAATTATCATTAAACTGAACGACTGGTATACAAATAGCTACGCGCTCTTTTCCACTGGTCTTTAACACCTAGAAATCCACAGTGAATTTAAGATGATAAACTTTTAACACATTAACACGTTTAAGCACAAATTTATATTACCAGAAAATCAGAATGAAATCCCCACGAAACTATTAACACATCTATTCACAATGGTTCTAGACGACGTGTTTAGACTCTCCGAAAAATTCTGAGCGACAACTGATAACTGATTTGAGAAGCCACAGTATATATACCATGTCGGTTATCTGCTCTCCAGAGGATGCTAATGTTCACACTTGAGGCATAGCAGAAATCAGGAAACTACGTTTCCCCAGATAAAAGCTTTACGGTCGCTCTGTTCGGCGTTGCTAACCGACAACAGAGACTTAAACCGCGTAACGGGCGTGTCCGTAAATTTTGCCCGCTTCTGGAGATCAAAGAGTTTATTTCCTCCTGTATGTACGAACATCAGAGAGTACACGAGAAAATATTTTGCCCACTCGTCCCACTTCAAAGAGGTCCGGTGTTTATCCACGTGCATCTGTCTGATAATTGATGATTGACAGATCAGCTCGCGTGAGAAACTCAGGTAAACAACCAGGTTCGCTCCCCGTTATGACTGGCAAGTCGAGGAAGTTGGTAAACAAACTTAGTTTGATTACGTCTCAGGGAAAAGAGGCGTGGATTACAAGTAGTAAAGGCAGGCTGTAAGTTGTATGGCTGTGCTAGCGAATCATAGACGCTGCGAGATCACGAAACTGTCAGACACTGTAGGCTATATTTACATTATACGTCACAATGACTATTTGTTAACATGTTAGATGTGTGTATTATTTGGGTTTGTAACACATAGCCGTGATAAGTAAGCAAAATAGTAACATAATTACATTCATCATTAATTCAGTTCCTTTAACAATTTTAAATAATATTTTTCTATTACAGTCAAGACATACATAACACTTGATGACTATTTGTTGAGATGTTAGTTGTGTGTATTTTTTGTGGGGTGGTAACACTCAGCCATGATAATTAAGCAGAATAGCAATATAATTAAATTCATCATTAATTCAGTTCATTTAACAATTTGAAATAATCTATTTACATTACAGTCCAGGTATTTCGTCGTTCGTATTGAATGGAGATCACAATCGAAATCTGCTGGCACAATACATTATTTAGGCACTTACTACGTGACAGAAGAAGGAAAAGTGAGAACATGTTCTTATTGTTTGTTTATGTCATCACTATCATCATTCCCTTCCTCGCTCCTTACGAAGCAATGAACCACCACTGTGGGTTGGTCTTCCTGCTGGAGGCTTGCACCAGAGCAGTCGTGTGCTCTCGTAGTGGTAGTTTATGGAGCAATATGTTTTACATGACGAAGTGGCTGGCCTTCCGAACAACTTAATATTAGTCGCCTTTTACGGCGACATGCCTGTGACAGTGGGTCTATTCTGTCACGATCAGCTAAAGATAACCTCGGGACACTGAGGCATTTATGTCGTTATCATGCCTCTACAAATCTACTGTCAAAATGTGTCTATAAATGCTAATAATTATTAGCCAATCCATCTACCTATCTACATATTCGTCTGTCTGTTTGTCCATGTGACTATGTGTCTAAAGTAAAAAAAATTTTCAATCGATTATTTCTTATATCCCACTATTTCATGAGAAATAAACGCCAATATAAAGACAATTAACTGTCATTGTATTACATGAAATTATAGGTCACATTACCATTGGTTTAGCGTGAGGCTCTGTTTGTTCCACGTATGGTTTCATAGCGGGCAGCCATTTTCGTTATCTCTTTTGACGTCTAGTTTATTGGCCATTTAGATTTTATTTTGTTGCGTTTTGTTTCTGGGAATAGTAAATAAAAAAATAAAAATAAAAAAACAACGTATTTGTTGTGTAGCAGGGTGCACTAATGTGTAGCAAGGTGCACTAATGTGTAGCAGGGTGCACTAATGTGTAGCAGGGTAACATTAAACTGTTTAATATGATAGTGCAAAAGATTTTAGTGTGAAACGGCACTAATTACAAAGAGTCCTTAGTGTCAGTGGTTTCTATACCTTTATCTTTCAAGTCTGAAAGATTATCCACCTTAGATGTGCCATTATTCTGTTGAAGATGTTATTGTTGAACTAGGGCCGCTGAGATTTAGCATCAGGAATGTTCGAACACTGAACGAACAAGAAAAATGTTACAGGTAGTAGCAGAAATGCGGGACTACAAGATCGATGTGCTGGGACCGTGCGAATCAAAGCGGAAGAGTCTGTGAAAGACGCATTGTACAGCAGACTGCAAATAAGTATGGATAAAATCAGAAGAAAAGACATCAGAGTTTTGATGAGTGACGTGAATGACAAGATAGGTACAGACAACACCGGCTTTTAATAAATCATGGGAACGAAAATGGAGACATGTTCACAAACAAGTGTGCTTCAAATCAACTGGCTGTAGGAGGAAGCGTGTTCCCACATAAAAGAATACACACAGCAGCATGGATATCACCAGACCTTAGAACAAAAAATCAGATTAACCATATATGCATAAACAAGAAGCCAGAACCATGAATGAGGCAGGAAAACTGAGGCAGATACGGCAGAGATGAGGAAACACAGATTACGTGTCCTGTGAATAAGTGAGAGCAGGTGGACCTGGACTGGGAAAATACAAACAGCAAAATAAGAAAGAGTGCGTAACTCCGGTAGAGTGGATGGTCAGCACATTATCCCTAAATAAAGGAATAAAAAGGTCATTACTTGAAAGGAAACCCTTCAACAACAGACTGATACAAACAAGACTAGAGGGAGATTCACCAACTCCACAATAATACAATGCTATGCACCAACAAATGCCAGCGTGAAGAGGTCATGGACGAATTCTATCAGCAGCTACAAAAGGAAATAGAAACCGCACCTAGATGCGATCTTATCATAGTAATGGGAGACCTCAATGCGAAAGTTGGAATACACAATGCAAATAATGAAAGAGTAATGGCGAAATGTGGCAGCTGAACGGTAAATGAGAATGGGGATAAACTAATAAGCTTCTGCAGCATTAACAACTTGGTCATTGGAGGAAAACTTTTTCCGCACAAAGGAATGCAGAAGTTAACACGGGAATCACTAAACGGCCTGGACAGAAACTAGATAGACTACATTATGATCAATGGTAGATGGAGGCATTCACTACAAGACGTGAAAGTAAGAAGAGGTACAGATGTAGGAAGCGATCACCATCTATTAGTAGCAAGACTGAGGGTGAAACTCAGAGCTGCTGGACCAATTGCAACTAAACAGAAAATTTATAACATCATCAAACTCAAGGACCCCCTCACTACAAAAGCTTGTGTGGTTGATGTAAAGAGACGATATCAAATTGCCAATAGCCAGGAAAAGACAGCGACTGATGATGTTGACCAGAAATTCAACACCATTTCAACTATATATAAGGAAAGTAGCTAATCATGCTTGGGATTTCAGGAAAGAAAGAGACAAGGTTGGATAACACCACAAACGTTAAACACCATAGCGAAGAGAAAAGAAAGAAAAAAGAAGCAAAGTCTCCCAGGTTAAAGGACATATACAGCGAACTGCGAACATTACTGTCAGCTGGAGAAGGAAGTGACACGGATTGCCTCCCCTGCTTTGCAGTAGTGGCCCAACAGTGGCTAAAACTCAAGAGTATCTAATATGGGTCTTCAAATGTGTTTACCTTCGCACAAGATTACTCTTGGCAGAGTTGAAGATATAAGAATAATGACGCTTCTATCTCAAGGGGATATTCACAAGATATTCAGAAAACGAGAACAATGCTGCATTGGCTGAGCACGTTAACTCTAGGATCTGCCGACAACTTTTGTGAAGAATTAAGCAATGATTAATTTTAGCTCGTTTAAGCCCCCACCCCTGATTTACTTAGTGAACGTCTTATTATTATGGTATAGCTCTGTTTAGAGTGTATTTAGTAAATTGACTGGGACAAACATGTAGTACATCTAATATGATTAAATCGAAGTTAAATTTGTATAATTACAAATAACAAATGTTAATAACAGTTTAAAAAAATTGAATAGTTTAAAAGAAAATGTTCATCCTTGGAGGATGGTAGAATGTTTAGTTAAGAAGTCAGGTGGTAGCTTATAGAACTACTTTCAATGACGGTTCTGTTCCTTCTAATGGTTTGGTTCCTGGTAGATTGATCACGCTCATCGCTGGTCAAGGTTGTAGGATGTAGCACGTTCCCAAAAGTGAAAGGGAGTGTCTATGAAGCCGGTCGCTCGTCTTAAAGCTCAGCGCTCAGACCACGTTTCCCTTCTTGTTCTAGAGATAGTACCCTCAACTGGTACTACCACCAACAACTATGGTAAAAGAATAGAAACGAAATGCTCTTCTGAGTATTGCGTTTCACGACACATATTTGTGTGTCAACTTTATCTTATTCCACCATCCCATTTATCTCAGAATTTACCCTCGATGAGAATTAAACTTAATCCCTAGAGAGAAAACTTTCTTTACATTTAAATTGAATAGCTTTATAGGTATTTTACATATAATGAAAAGGTTAATAGTACAGATAGAATATGTTTACATTTACATCTCCACTGTTTGAAAAGTGTTCACAATATAAATTGAATATGTTTTCATTTACATTTACACTGATTGAAAAGTTTGAAACTTTCATTAACTTTAAAGTGAATATGTTTACATAGACATTTACACTGGTTTGAAACTGTAAGTATTATAATTAGAATGTGCATTATTTCTTTCATCTTTCCCTCCTAGCTCCATATGGAACCTGGGACTATTTATGCGTTTAGTTATATTTAAGAGACTAGCAATAAAGCAGTCACCAGCCCCTTGCAGTTGTGGTTCATGAAATAATCATTCTATACACTGAGGATGCCAGCCTCAAATTACTTGGACATCCACCAGCGATTTTCACATATTAATATTCATGTGGTAATATATACATATTACTTCACATGTTAGTAATGAAAAATGTATAATGTAAAATGACAACTTACGCCAATCCTAGCTTACAGACATTTTGCTCAGATGAATAAAGTTAAGACACATGATTAGGCCTGTTACACGTGTTCTTGGGGGGTCGTTACTTTTATAAGATAATTCCCTCTATGATTCTCTGTGTTCTCAGTTTCCTTGTTAAAATGATAGAGATTTCCTGTGCTGTTTTTGTACTTCCGTCACGATTCTCCAAAAAAGGTCCGGCCTGATAAATGGAATTCTGAATTCTAACTTCTAGCAAGGTCTGGTTGTGTCGTCTTTGGCAAGCGATTTCTCACAGTGAAGTTAGACTTGAACAAATGCCCGGTTATATTGCCTAAGCTACCCCAGCATCTGCTTGTTATGATGCTACTCAGGGATCCAATCATTTCAAACCTGCGTGTGTTGGGGGGGGGGGGGGGGGGGGGAATTTCAAAATATTCCGACATGGAATAATTTTGCGCGTGATGCAAAGGTCACGTCTCCCATATATGGCAATCCAACATCCAATACCTTGTGTACAAACTCACAAACACATCGGTAAACTCTCTCAGCAATGTATATAAGATGTAACATCTTATTACTTTATCTAAAGTAATCTGTCTGTCCTGTCTGTCCATGGGGTGTCTTTCCGCATTACCAGCTTTGCGACGAGCGCAGTCTGGCCTTATCAGAGAGTAAGCAAATACGCTGGCGATTTGTAGGGCAAATCTATATTCTGATGTCGGCTGCACCCGCGATTAGCCACCACGATTGTCGTTAATATTATCTCAGCCTCTCCTTGCAAAGCAGGGAGAAATTGGTCACAAACTGACATGACGACTTATCCCTGAGAAGAGTGAAAGAATGTAGGTACAAAATATCTGCTACACAGCAGAGAAAGAAAAATGTGTAATCATTGAAAAGCACGCAATAAAGTCAGCACAACAAATGCAACAGATTACTGCCCGTAGTGAAACAGAGATCGAGAAGAGGTCGCCCCATTCTGTCACATAAAGTAAAACGTCAAACCTGAGCCAACAAAAGGAAATTGCTGGACGATCTTGCCAGACAGGCAGAAGAGGCAGCACTGAAAAATGAGCAAAGCATTGTTTATAAATTAACTAAAACTATCAGTGGAAAACGGGGTGCTAACAATATTACGTTAGAAAGAGACAAGCAAGGAAATCTCATCACCACAGCACAGAGGCCGGAAACAAGATGGGCAGAGCACTTCAGAGAAACACTGAATAAGGAACTCCCAGAGACGCGGATCAATGTTCCTGAGGCTGAAAATGATCTAGAACTGTGGAGGCCGAGATGCAATGAACGAACCAGAGCTGGGACACTGTACGAAGGATAGCCACCGACTGAACAAAGGGGAAGCAGTTTGTTGCTGCCCTGCAAGACGCCACCATGCGTGATGGCCACTGACTGCTTTGACAGTCGGCGTCTAAGGATCAAAGGAGAAGATAAGAAGGCTGACTTAGATTTCCACCTTCCTTTACCAGTCTGTCATCCTTTTCATTGCCGGTGATGTTACAATGAGATGGCATCGACTGGATCACAACACATTTGAATCGTTGACATAATTTGTGGAGCACTATTCTGAGTTTGTTATTACTAACATCATACACAAGTTAGACATTCTCCTATGTTTTGAGAATCACTGCGGATTCCATAGCTATACCAGGACGTAGGACATATAGTACCAATACCGCATCACTAAACTTCACGTTCACACCTATTACTCGTCTCGTAAGAGCGAGCCACAACTTCCGGACTAACCTTACCGCTGTTATTTTAATTAAACGAAATAAAAATCTAATCGTTTTGAATATGTTTTTCGTTAATTAAATTATTAATATTGTCATTTAAATTATTAACATCTTTTCGATCATTTATCTCAAACCGTCTAGCTATGCAGCTACAGTTAAATAGCAATTATTGTTATGACATTTGTTTCATGTTTATGCAATAGATACAAGTGAGAATATAAAAATGTAAAAACATCGAAATGATTTTTCACTTCCTCTGTAGTTGTACACCTGTCAATAACATCTATATGACTCGACAATATTTTCGGTTTTTTTTTTGTTTTTTTTTTTTGTTTTTTGGGGGGGGGTTATTTGTGTGTGTGTGTGTCCTCAGAGCCATTTCAGTAACGAAGGTAGTACCAGAAGCATGGTGGATAAAGGCACCGCCTCTCTACCTAGACTGTCTATAACGAACGTGCAGCTCTCTGACAGTAAAGAGTTCATCATCATAAACGTCACTTTTAACATAACAAGGTGAGTGCACAACATCAGTTTGTTGTTGTTGTTGTTGTTGTTGTCGAACTAGAACTGCTGAGCTTGTCACTCTTTCGCTGCCCAAGCCACGCTGAAGAATTAGAGTGTGTTATGTCGCTTTTGAGTGCAGCTGTATAGAGTGGTTGTGATTGTTGGAGACCCCGGCAATAGCTTTCTTCTTTCTGTAAAGCTTCCTGGGCAGGTCAGCAGCACGTGCTGATTTGTCTCTACGGATGTGTTCAGTTCCGATAATTAGGTTCATCTGTGGGGGTTTCTTTGTTTAAGCACTTGCTGAGTCCGGCGAGCTCTATTCTAAATAAGAAGCTTTTGCTCTGCCCCGCACGTTGTAGGTTATTGGTGCTGCCATTTTGTTGGGATAGGTCATTTCTTTATACAAAGCACGTCTAGAGGAGCTTGTTGGCCATCGGGTAAGCCATTCATCTTTAAAGTTGTTTTGAAGTATACTTTCAGGTATCTGCATGTTGGCTGACGCGTTTGTTTGAACCATGCTTGTACCTGCTTTTGCTAGTCTGTCTGCATTTTCATTGCCTGGTATCCACTGGAGAATCACTCTGACTTGTATTTTGATAGCAGGTTATCAATTGTTTCAGCGTGCTGCATTTTTTCTTTACGTTGGTGGTTGTAGCTTCGCTTGTATTTACTACTTCAGTAATATTCGTAAGGTGCTCGTTTACTTTATCGTCTTTGTCCTTTTTTCTCATCGTTCTCTTTTTGCCGTACCTGTGCTTTTATTTAATTTAATGATCACCCGCAGACATATTTGCATTCGTTGCCCTGACTACCAATAGCAATAATCCATAAATCAGTTTCAGGGTCGGAGTGGCTAACAGGTATGGCGTCCGCCTCGTATTCAAGAGGTACCAGGTTCGAATCCCAGTTGAGGGATTTTAATTTATGGAAATATTTTTTCAGAACCAGTGGTCCTAATTATGTCGTACTCCACTCCCTCTCCCCCCTCTCCCGGTCTCATGGGTAGTGAGATCGAATGCCTAGCCATCTCGGATAAGGGCGAAAAAATAGGAGGTCCCATGTGCAAGTTGCGCACGTTAAAAATCCCACGGCAGTTGGAAAATCGTAAAGGGTAGGCCACAAGGCCGCTGCCCTGGCAAAATGGAGAAAAAAAAAATTATGAAACTTACCCACCACAAAATATTTATAGAATGCGTGATTCCTATACAGTATATACACATGCTGGGATTCTCGCCGGTGCTACAGAGTTCGTGTTTAGTGCTGAGATGCTCCTTGTGTGAGGAGATTGGAGCACTGATGGAGTTGTCCGTGTGCAATGAAGATGGTCCTTAAAACCAAACCAAACTGTTAAAGTTAATATTTGACCCTTTGGCAAGTTTTTCAACATAGAAATTCTCCAGGTTGAGAAGATAAATAAACCTGCCCAAGCAACCCACGGAATATTTCTTTTTTAACACAGATGCTCAAAAGTCTATTCCATTTCATTCGCCAACAAACTACAGTATAGCCATGTTAAAACCATCGGACACCATAGATAATTCTCTGGCTTGGCTCAAATACGCGAAAATTGGTGCGGCCTGCAAGTTAGCTAATTGGGCAGGAAGTCCGTTTTTCCCATGACATATTCACACATTGACAATACTTCATCCTGGCATAACATTGCTACAAATGACCATTCCTCATTTCGTGGATGGTCCCGTTTGTACGTCACATGACAGGCCTGGAAGCTCCCAAAGCTACATAACACTACAACAGTCTAAAACGCAGGACATTATTGGCATATACTGGTATAATGGAATAATGGAAAACTCGGAAATCTTGCGAATGTGGTCAAGTAAATAAATTCTAAGAAAACATGTGTTCAGAGTGATATTATGTGGAAAGTGACGCGGCTTTTTGTTATAAAAGTGAATAGTCAAGAATTTTATATATATACTGCTCAAAAAAAGTTAAAGACCACTTTCAATTTTTAGGTCATTTCAACTAAGCTGTTTTTCTTAAAACTTGAACACTCAGTGAAAAAGGTTTTGCTGCATTTTGTTGCATGCTTAAACAATGTTTGTTAATCTGACAATAAATCAAATCTGTGTTACGTGTGTGTACCTCCAAGGCCAATCAAATGTACGTGGTGGAAAGGGAAATAATGCATGTTTGAAAATGCTTCCTATGTCAAAGCCTGTTGATAACATTGCTGAAATTTGCTTTTCACGTGCATGTCGTGACTATAGTGAACACATGTCACCCACTTTTCGGAAGGAACAGGCAATGGGTATGTTTGTAACATTTACCATTTTAGCCATGGCTCAGCGAAGATGCTTGACCAATGTTGACAGATGGAGAGCGATGGCATGGCTGCAGGATGATGTAGGGCTGTGAGAAGTTGCTAGGAGATTAGGAGTTGCCCACTAGGTCATACAAACTCTGCGTGATCATTATAATGCAACCGGCAGTGTCGCAGAACAACGCAGATCAGGACGTCCAAGGTCTACCACAAGACGGCAAGGCACGCTGGGCCATGGCTAAAATGTATATATAATATATATATAAAGGAGTAATTGGGCCGAAACACTTGTCGGATGGGGGGACTGCTTCTGATGATCAGATTGCTTCCTCTTGAGTTAGGGAAGCAAAATGCAGCGAGGAAGAGAACTAGTCACCCACCCCTCGATGCTGGATTTAGTATAGTAAAGTCTCTAACACGTCACTCCCCTATGGCAGTATCTTCTATGGGACTACCTTTATCTGTTTAAGTTAGATGTGAGCCTGAACGGTTGACCTAATTTCTCGCTAGCTAGGTCACAGCTTTTTCTGCAGCGGTAAATACCTTATTTACTTACTTACGTACATAATCGTTCCTATTCTACCGTGAGGTGTAGAGGTTTGGAAGAGAGAGCACCAGGCTGTCCTACTGGCTATCTTCTTCCTGGCCTGGTTCCATTCTAGTCCTCGGTTCTTCAGGCATTGTCTAATGTTGTCCTCCCAGAGTCCTAGAGGTTTGGATCCCGGTCTCTTAGTTTCCCATATTTGTCGTGGTAGCTGATCTTCGCCCATTAGGATAATACGTGTTGATTTTATCCTAACAAAAACGTGAAACTTAAATCATTCTACGCGCATTCCTGTTAATTATAGCACTAAAAGAATTTTTTTAATAAAGTCTGAACATTCACGCCGTTCACATTGCGCATGCACACCAACCTTTGTGCACTTTTCTTTGGCGAGTGTTACTATTTTCGGGAGTGTTACGAACGGAGTGACAGAATGAGCTGGACCACTATATATATATATATTCTTCTTCTTTCTTCCGTCCTTAGCCAAAGACCGACCAAGCAGTCAGAGGCCATCACGCCCTGTGGCGTCTTAAGGGCAACAGCAGATTGATCTTCTCTGTTGTAGTTTCCCATCACGCCTAGCGGCGTCTTTAGGGCAACAACAAATAGATCCATCTGCCGTTGTTTCCGTAATCGGTGTGACAAGCCAACGGGTGATCAGCCCATTGGGCATATATATATATATACTAGCAATAACCCGTAAAAATTGACAGGTTTTTAATTATAGTGTGTTATTTCTGTTACATGTATTACAGACGGTGCTATCACTACTGTGGTCATTCATTTCATTGCAGGCGACCATCATTAGATATTTGCAATACTTTAAGTTAAAATTTTGTCTTGAAGAAACAATTAAAAATATACATTTTAAGGTTTTTTTTAAGAAAATGATGAGTTAAATCCGTTCGATCCGAGCTGTCTACTTTGATGACTCTGGAATGCTGCGGGTTTTAGCATCCGAATTAAAAATGTCCTCATTCAACAAGGTCTGCATATCTAGAGTTTTGTTCACAGAAAATTGTATATTGGTTAGAGTAATACAAATAAAAGATGTTAAGCAGTTAACTCGAAGGCTCGTTGTAGGAAGATAGGAAGATAGGAAGATAGGAAGAAGTATTGATGTATGAATAAGAAATGGGCACTATCAAAGATGTCGACAGTCAGAAGCTCCCAAAGACCACGAATGAGCTCGTGTTGCTGGAGGATGTCAATGATAATAATCCACAAAGGGTAAGTTGTCTCGGTTACAGCAATGAAGACATTCAATGCCTCCTACCAAGACTAATCACTCACGAGCGCGCATTTTTCTCTCCCATCAGTTATCTTAAATATATGAACTTCAACGGCTCAGCTACAAACGCGCAATTGTGTGTGTGTGTGCGTGCGTGCGTGCGTGTGTGTGGGTGGGTGTGTGTGTGTGTGTGGGTGTGTGTGTGTGTGTGTGTGTGTGTGTGTGTGTGTGTGTGTGTGTGTGTGTGTGTGTGTGTGTGTGTGTGTGTGTGTGTGTGTGTGTGTGTGTGTGTGTGTGTGTGTGTGTGTGTGTGTGTGTGTGTGTGTGTGTGTGTGTGTGTGTGTGTGTGTGTGTGTGTGTGTGTGTGTGACTGAATGTGTAAGCGATGAACACCTTAAACTAGTAAAAACTAAATACAAATACTCTATTTTTTTAACAGCTCTATTGCACCATAAATGAAAAAAAAATCTATGTCACTTTTTTACAGCGCAGAATATAAATACAAAGTCAAACTATGTTTTAAAAAATCCTAATGCCCATTCCAATACATGGGTATAAACAATATACAAAACTATATATTTATAGGCCCGCATCTGCTAAGAAACGAAATTTTGCATACGTATATTAGCATACAAATATAAAGAGATCCATGAAGATATGTACATGCGCTTCAATGACTACGTTTTGAGCGAAAAATATGCTGTGTCGTAGTTTACAGCTGGTCTGCGATATCTGCTGTCTTTCGGCTTGTCACATTCGATCTCAGCTAGCAGTTTTAGCAAAGCATTGATTTGGTTATTTGAGAGCGATCGATGAAGTGGAAGAAATAATTGACTGTAAATAGGCTTTTCACGGAGTCCGTCATGAGAAAACAACGGATTGCTTAAAAGAAATAGGTACTGATTGAAAAGTAATGAGTAGTGAGTAACTTTTATTGGAAAGAAGGTACGACTGGAAGATCAAATAGAAATTAGTCACGATATACAGATATAGAAAGAGGTGTGAAACACGATTGAGTATTGACCCCCTGCCAATTTAATATATGCACAGAAAAAAATGTTCATATAGATACAAGAAATGCCAAGAATAAATATCGCTGGAAGATCAATAAACAACTATAGACATGCACATGATACAGTTTTGTTAGCTGTAAGTGAAAGAATGAAGAACTAGTGAACGAAGCAAACAGCATTAGTCATGAATATATACTGAAGCACATTAAAAACGCACCACTATTATATATACTGATGCCGGGAAGCTGGAAAATAAAGTGTGGGAATGGATTTTCACCGTGTTTATCATGAGGTAGAGAGCGAATGGCTGCTGGAATGGAAAGGGCATAATTCAACCCACGGGTTTGTGTACAGACTACATGAAAACAATGAAAGTTACACGTGCAACACGATTCCCAACAACTATGACGCTGAAAATGTGTACGCGTTGTGGCAATATACTCGGTATAAAAAAGCCGTTAAGACAAAACACCCAGTACATGTGCTTGAAATGCCACGACTATCTGAAAACGACCGCCAACGAGCCATTGGTATGTTGGAGACCGGAATGAGCTCACAGGCCATTGCCAGAAGGATGAATTGCCACCACAGCACTATTGTACGTCTCAATGAACGTTACGGAACCACTGGCAGTGCCCGGGATAGACTTCGGAGTGGCCAACCACGAGTTACTACCCCTGCGCAAGATCGTCATATTGTGCTGAGTCACCTATGGAATCGTTCTCTCCCGGCAAGTCAAACAGCAAGAGCAATAGTGGGTAGACGTGGGCAAGTCTCTCGAATGACAGTTATACGACGACTCAGAGATACAGGCCTTACTGTAAGACGACCTTATGTTGGGCCAAACTTGACTCACAGACATCGTTAGCAGCACCTGCAATGGGCAGAGCAACATGTCAGATGGACTAGACTGCAGTGGAATGCTGTCCTATTCACAGACGAGAGCAGATTCAACATATCCTTTGCTGATGGACGTATGCGGATTTGGCGACGGTGTGGAGAGCGCTTTGCAGATTGCTGTGTTCGTCAGCACAACCGATTTGGAGGTGGCAGTATTCACATTTGGGGAGGATTCAGTTTTCACCATCGCTTGCCGCTTCACGTCTTCCGTGGAAATGTTAATGCTGTGACATATCGAGATGAGGTTCTGGATGCATTGGTTGCTCCTGCGTTCACAAATTACCCAGACTTGCAGCTTCTCCAGCAGGATAACGCACGTGCGCACACCTCATGCATTATGCAGCAATATCTACAGCAGCAGAACATTGTGACGATTGATTGGCCTGCCCTATCACCAGACATGTCCCCTATAGAACATCTGTGGGTCGAGCTTGGACGCAGAGTCTATAGGCAAGGTTCTCCAGCTAATCTGCAACAGCTCGAAGCTGCTCTTACACGTGAATGGGACTTGATTCCCCGGAATTTCCTTCAGAGACTTGTGCGTTCCATGCGGAGCCACTGCCAAGCTTGTTTGCAAACACACGGTGGACATACCAGATACTGAGGATAGTGTGAATGAATTTTTTTATTGTTTGCATTTTTGGTTTTCTCCCTTGCCTGCACAGAATGCAATGAATTTCATAACAATCAAATGTACAAATTAATGACCAGCATGGATTCATGGGAAAATGAATAAAGATTCCAAATATGTAAACTTGTAAACACTTATATTTACATTTCACACTCTGTTCCTGGATTATACGGGTGGTGCGGTTTTAATGTGCTTCAGTATAGATTGGACATTAACATTGAGAAAACGACAACTATGATAATTAGCAAAGCAGACGACGTGCAGACGTGAAAGAAAAGAATAAATGGGACAACCTGGTGTGGTAAAGTGGGATGATATAAATATTTATAGGGACTTAGTGTACTGACTGAGATCAGCTGTGAAGGTATCTGTATCTAATATGTGTAGTGTTTTACAGATAACCTTACTTACTGCCACATATTTATATCTCAGTCAGAATTATTCTGGAATATTGTGTTAACAACGTTATATGTCTAGGGTTATGCAAATGATGAAGTGTAAGTCACCACAACAACAAACAGATAAACAATTTAATTATTCCACCATACTTGACAATACTGTGACACTCACAAACAGTCAACACTCTAGAAGACTATCTTAAAAGATTCAATGATAAATTTCAGATATATACAGATGTATTGATTTTTTCTACAATAGTGATCCTGATTCAACTACACAGTGAACCAGGCAATATTATAACATGTAATTACAAATATTATGTACACAGATATAAATGTGGTCTTTGCATTGACATACAATATTAGTAATCTATGTGTGTGAGTTGTGATGTGGTAATATGAGGTAATACTGGTTTTGTTCTTCAAGATAGATTCTTATTAGACATCATGACTGCATGTGCTTGTGTATGTTGGAACTAGTATTGGAGATGGTCTCAGTTCCGAACATTAAAACAATTAATTGCCCCTCTTTAATTAAGTTAGTGTCATTTAGGAGGGGTACATAGTGTTGAGCTCTGGTGGCCACAGTGGGCTTAACTTTCGTGATGGCGGCAGGCAAAGACTCCTCTGCTAGACTTCTTCACTGGTTCTGAAGACACCTCACTGGTTACTACAGGGACGAAAGAGTATGTTGTAGCCTCTGGATTCAGCAAACGCTCAGACCAGGTGCGGCTTCAATAACTAGGACCACAGTCCCTGAAACAAGAAGGATGTACCTCCTACTTCAGAACCAATTTATACTATCTGGCTAGACTGAGCACAATACATCACAAACACAGAGTTCAGAGCTTTATTTTTACTGCTATCTTCTTCTGAAGCAGTTTACTCCAGTATTAACCTCCTTAATGGTTACTACGCCTCTGCACTTTCAGCTATAAGTCCTTCCATATCATAAGGTAGGTGTCAGTGTACTATGTGGTAATTCCATGTAGTTTGACTTTTCTCCGACACCTTCTGTTCAGGTTGGAGCAATATATTTATAGATATAGGCCTTGTCTCATGTTCGCTACTGAACTGCACATATATACAGACATAAATTATCAATGTACATTCAATTTTCATTAAAAGAGATCAAATATTTCAACCTACCAAAATTCAAGGAAATAAACACAGATACGTTGACTAGCACTGAATGTAGGCACAAATACTGGCACAAATTCCCATCTGCTTATGTTCCAGGCTTTTATTTAGCAAAAATATGAGCTGGCTTCAACGCACTGTTGCTTTATCAAGCTTATTTGAACTAGTGGTCTCGAACTAACGCTATCAATTAACTATATTAACAGACCTAACCAATCAGGCCATTTCTACCCCATCGTTTGAAAAAAAGTACTCTTACTTCCGTCTCCCTTGACAACAAAAGATAGCATTTATAGTCCGACTAATCGTGTTTAGCCTTACATATCATTCCATCCAATCAATTCAAATGTAACTTGTGGCCTATTTCCGTACAATGGTGGTTTAAAATTCTGCCACTGAGCGACTCCGAGTTTTTAGGTTGTCTGACACCCTCATTATTTTCTTTTGCCTATAATTTATTAATTCCTGGACTATTTGCGTAACACTTAACATATTCTGTGTCAGCAGGCCCTAAGGAATCCAAATATCTCAATCTAAGGGAGCTAGGTGGCTGCGTTCAAAATGTGCATTTTCTACCACCTCCTGTTCACTTCAATCCCCATGTGGTGTCTGGGTACTGTCATGTTTTCAAACGTAAATCCATCTAATGTCATCTTTCCTAATAAGCGTTTTCCAGGTTTTTTAAAACCTAACTCTGGGAAGGGTAGTGTTTTTATCACTGTCCGTCTGAAAAAAAGTTAGTGCATGTGGCCTTACACGCGTGATAGTAGTAATTGTATATCGCGTTACGCTTGTTGGGGGTGGCATTAATAGCGAGACGCGTGTTTAGTGTTGCATGCGTTCCTGATTTTCAGCCCTCCCTTCTTTCCATCCTACATCCATCTGTCCATTCGTAGTGTAATAAATTTAGGTCATACGCAGTGTGCCTCTCAATGTTTTTTTCTTAGAAATGCAATACCCGTTTTAATGTGTTGTGGAAACGCTTGTATTATGCAGTGGCTTATATTTAACGTGGAAACGTTACAATTTGCAGACGAAGCATAAAACAAAGGGGATTTCGAGTACTGTCATTGTGACAGCACTGTTCTTTACCATTCTTCTTCCTTTTATAGAATTTATTTGTTAGGCTTTACATTTACTTTTTAATTTATATATGTGGATTAGAATTTCTCACGACAAATCCTCCCCTCTTAAAACAGACGTTATATGTCAGTCTATAATTCTATATACACATAGAGAAATTTATTCTTTCTGGGGCTTACGGTGATTCTCATCACACGGATGGCGGCTTAAAAAATCCGCTCCCAGATTTGTTTTTCCACTTATATACTCTATGCTAAACTCAAATGGCTGTAGCAATAATGACCAACGGAGTAATCTAGTGTTCTCATGCCTAGCTTGTGCTAGAAACGACAAGGGTTTGTGATCCGTTTGCAACTTAAATGCCTTCCCATACAGATAAATATTGAATTTCTTTATCGCCCATATTACTGCAAGACATTCTTTTTCGCTAGTTGAGTAGTTGGTTTCAGCTTTATTCAACTTTCTGCTAGCATATGCCACTGGGCTTAATTCCCCATCCAATGCATCTGATTTCTGTAGCAGAGTTGCACCTAACCCAATATTACTGGCATCCGTTCTTACTACAAATTCCTGACTTAAGTCAGGTAGTTTCAAAATAGGTTTACTTGTGAGCTTTTCCTTCAATTCTTGGTAAGCCATTTCACATTGTGGTGTCCATGTAATTCGATCTGGGTTTCCTTTACGTGTCAAATCAGTTAACGGTGCACATATGGAATTAAAGTTTTTGATATACTTTTGGTAGAAACCACATAATGAGACAAAGGATCTCACGTCTTTCTTGGTTTGTGGTCTCGGGGCTTTCTTTAGTTTCTCCAAATTCTTTGGGTCAGGGGTCATATTTCCCTGATAAACTGTGTGTCCCAGGAATTCCAATTCTTTACATCCAACGCAACATTTGGTTGGTCGGGCTGTTAAATTCGCTTCCCTAAGTCGATTAAACAGCATGTTCAGAGAGTCAATGTGTTCCTCAAAGGTTTCTGTTGCTATAAGGATATCATCCATGAAATTTGTAATGCATGGGTTATTCAGAGGGTCCAATAATTTTCTCATCATTCTAGAGAAGACACTAGGTGCATTCTTCAATCCAAATGGCAATCTGTTAAACTCATAGTGTCCTTCTGAGGTACTAAAAGCTAGATATGGTCTAACCTCAGGCTTTACTGGAATTTGATAGTATCCTTTACTCAAATCCACTTTTGAGAAATACTTAGCTTTATTTAGCCTGGCAAACAACTGATTTGTATCCGGCAATGGATCCACCTGTCCTTCTGTAATAGCATTCAGTCTCCTGTAATCTATACAGAGTCTATGTTCTCCAGAGGGTTTCCTTAAAAGTACAACACTGGAACTATACGAGGATTCACTGTGTGAAATAATTCCTTCCTTCAACAAATAGTCTATCTCTTCCTTCAAAGCTTTCTCCTTAGCAAAAGGAATCGAATAAGGCTTCATACAGACAGGTGTGGGGTCTATCAGTTTCATATCATATTCCAATAAGTTTGTATGCCCCGGTCGATCTGTTAACACCTCTGTATGATTATCTAGAACCTGTTGCACTCTCTCTTTCTGATTTTTCGTTAAATGTGTACTGATTTTCACCTGTGCCGCTGTCTCACAGGGGTGTAATGGATATTCAAATGATGAAAGTGGTTCCTTCTTCATCTCCATTGCAATGGACAAGGTTAGCAAGTGTGTCTCTTCCTGATGTTCTCTTTCCAAATATTTCTTCAGGAGATTCACATGATAGATTTTTTCTTTCCCCTTCTTATCTATCTTATAATTGGTTCTAGACACCTTCTCTAGAACTGTATATGGACCTTGCCATCCAATTTGTAACTTATTCTGATTTCCGGGCAAAAGAAGCAGTACCTTCTCTCCCACAGCCAAATCTCTGTCTTTTGCCTTCCTGTTATAATAAGCAGCATGTTTCTTCCTGGCTTGTTTCAAATTTTCATTGGCAAGTTTCCAGCCAGTTTTTAAACGAGTGGTCAGCTCATTTACATATTGGTATGAGGATGTAATATTTTCCTCTGCTTTTTCATCCGTCCACGTTCTTAACAGTGCTTCAAGTGGACCTTTTATTTTGTGGACCTCTTTGTCCATGCACCGGTATGGTCTCTTCCACTGGAAGCGCTATAGTGATGATTTTTCTTCCCTGAATTATCATTCACAAAACGACCGCTACCAATTCTTTTCTTGGGGCTTTCTCCCCACTTAAAATTCTTGATGAGAGATTTCCTCTCTACATCCTCTTCCTCCAGTTTGTTTAAGTCCGATTGAGGGATTTTCGGCTTATCCTGGGGTAAGACATCCTTTTGCACTTTCCGCATAGTGGCCATTGTAAAACAGTTAAGTGAAGCTTGTCCGTGAAAAGGGGCTTCCCATTCCATTTGGTCCACTTTATCAAATTTATATCTCTTTGTATTTTCAGGCCTAATTTTGCCCCTTGGCGTGTCCAGGTCCTGATCAATGTTCCCACTTGTGGGTGTTCCCTCATGTGCTATGCTACACCTTTCTACAAAATTCTCAATGTCCCATCTTGCCTTGGGCCAATAATAATTGTGAGCCATCTTTTGGATGATGGTACCTATTTTCTCATGGTCCTCATCTGGTTTCACATGTAGGCTCCTTATTAAGTCTGTCCTATATCTTTTAGGAAGTACCAGCTGTCCCTGACCTTTGGATCTAGCTCCAGTCTTCCTATACATCAACTTGTTTTTCATGTAAAAATCTCCCTTGCCTGGAGTTGCATGACAAGTTGACAATTTCCTGAAACAAGGCTTGAGGGTCTTGTCCCCAGCCTGTGCCTTCCTCATCTCTTCTGGAGTGGTATTCAACATAATATCCTCCTCCTGTCTTGAGGTCGACCTGACCTGAAGGGTGGCCATATACACAGGTTTCCTTCTACAACGGTCAGTGTCATGATTGTCCATCTGACAATTCTTACACCACCTTTTTCCTTGGTTGAAAGATTTTCTTTCATCATATTTCCTTTCATCGAATTGTGGGTTTTTATTTTTATTTTCATACCGTGGCCTATCAAATTGGTGTTTACCTTTGTTTTGATCCCTATGATCAAATTTATTAAAGTTCTGTGGTGCCCTAAAATTATCCACCTGTTTCTTTTTATTACCTGATACTTCTGCTTGGGCCGCTTGATACCTTTCTGCAACATTTAGCAACTCACCCAGTCTCTCTGCACCTTGTTCCATGAGAAACTTTCTCAGGTCTGGAGCCATGGACTCTCTTAATTGTTCTATAAGGACCATTTCCTTAAGATCTTGGGTTTTCCCCAGAGAAGTCCATTTCTCCAAGTATGTCTCTATCCGTGCAGAGAACTGGTGATAGGTTTCACCTGACAGTAGTTTAGCATTCCTAAATTTTTTTCTGTAAAATTCTGCATTCTTTTCATATCTTAACAAAAGAGCCTGCTTTAGCATGTCATAATTTTCCTGATCATCTCTGTGCATTTTGGCAAAAACTTCATAAGCTGCCCCCCGAAGTCCTTGAGATAACTTTAAGCTCCACCTTTCTCTCTCTAACCCATATGTGGTAGCTAATAATTCGTATCTATTTATATAGCTCTCAATATCATCGTCTTTCTCAACAAAATGATCTAAATGAAAATTCATAGCTGAGGTTGAGGCTCCCTGAGTAACCGTAGCATCAGAGGCAAAGGGACTGGCACCATTTTCAGGAGCATGGCCCTGAAACTCAAACTCCCTTAGTCGTAACTCATGTTCCCTTTGTAATCTCTTCTCCTCTTTTTCTGCTTCCCTCTCTGCAGCTAATCTTCTTTCCTCGGCTTCCCTCTCTGCAGCTAATCTCTTGTCTTCTCTTTCTGCAGCCTGTCTTCTTTCCTCGGCTTCCAATGCTTTAGCCTCTTTGTCAGCCCCAATCTGCAACCTCTTAATTTCCTTTTCAGCCTCTAACCTTCTTTCGGCCTCTTTTTCTAATCTTCTTTCTTCCCGTTCAATAAATTTGTCACATTCAGTAGTGACATAGGTAATCATAACTTGCCCCTCTAATCCCAACTCTTTTGCAGTCTGTACAGCCGCAGATCGAAATTTGGCCAGGTCCGCCATTTTATATCAGGTAATTAAATAAAATATCTAACTAAACAATATAATCTGTAATTATATATCCAATGGACAAAACAGGCACCAAGAGCTCAACCTTATTTAATTCCACCCAAGGATACCTTTTAACTTTTTATATTCCCTGAAGTGAATTACCCCCAATATTTATACTAGTAAAGGATTCAATATCCCGGACCGAACCCCAATATATGTGGTAAAGTAGGATGATATAAATATTTATAGGGACTTAGTGTACTGACTGAGATCAGCTGTGAAGGTATCTGTATCTAATATGTGTAGTGTTTTACAGATAACCTTACTTACTGCCACATATTTATATCTCAGTCAGAATTATTCTGGAATATTGTGTTGGCAACGTTATATGTCTAGGGTTATGCAAATGATGAAGTGTAAGTCGCCACAACAACAAACAGATAAACAATTTAATTATTCCACCATACTTGACAATACAGTTCCGAACATTAAAACAATTAATTGCCCCTCTTTAATTAAGTTAGTGTCATTTACGAGGGGTACATAGTATTGAGCTCTGTTGGCCACAGTGGGCTTAACTTTCGTGATGGCGGCAGGCAAAGACTCCTCTGCTAGACTTCTTCACTGGTTCTGAAGACACCTCACTGGTTACTACAGGGACCAAAGAGTATGTTGTAGCCTCTGGATTCAGCAAACGCTCAGACCAGGTGCGGCTTCAATAACTAGGACCACAGTCCCTGAAACAAGAAGGATGTACCTCATACTTCAGAACCAATTTATACTATCTGGCTAGACTGAGCACAATACATCACAAACATAGAGTTCAGAGCTTTATTTTTACTGCTATCTTCTTCTGAAGCAGTTTACTCCAGTATTAACCTCCTTAATGGTTACTACGCCTCTGCACTTTCAGCTATAAGTCCTTCCATATCATAAGGTAGGTGTCAGTGTACTATGTGGTAATTCCATGTAGTTTGACTTTTCTCCGACACCTTCTGTTCAGGTTGGAGCAATATATATATAGATATAGGCCTTGTCTCATGTTCGCTACTGAACTACACATATATACAGACATAAATTATCAATGTACATTCAATTTTCATTAAAAAGAGATCAAATATTTCAACCTACCAAAATTCAAGGAAATAAACACAGATACGTTGACTAGCACTGAATGTAGGCAAAAATACTGGCACAAATTCCCATCTGTTTATGTTCCAGGCTTTTATTTAGCAAAAATATGAGCTGGCTTCAACGCACTGTTGCTTTATCAAGCTTATTTGAACTAGTGGTCTCGAACTAACGCTATCAATTAACTATATTAACAGACCTAACCAATCAGGCCATTTCTACCCCATCGTTTGAAAAAAAGTACTCTTACTTCCGTCTCCCTTGACAACAAAAGATAGCATTTATAGTCCGACTAATCGTGTTTAGCCTTACATATCATTCCATCCAATCAATTCAAATGTAACTTGTGGCCTATTTCCGTACAATGGTGGTTTAAAATTCTGCCACTGAGCGACTCCGAGTTTTTAGGTTGTCTGACACCCTCATTATTTTTTTTTTGCCTATAATTTATTAATTCCTGGACTATTTGCGTAACACTTAACATATTCTGTGTCAGCAAGCCCTAAGGAATCCAAATATCTCAATCTAAGGGAGCTAGGTGGCTGCGTTCAAAATGTGCATTTTCTACCACCTCCTGTTCACTTCAATCCCCATGTGGTGTCTGGGTACTGTCATGTTTTCAAACGTAAATCCATCTAATGTCATCTTTCCTAATAAGCGTTTTCCAGGTTTTTTAAAACCTAACTCTGGGAAGGGTAGTGTTTTTTATCACTGTCCGTCTGAAAAAAAGTTAGTGCATGTGGCCTTACACGCGTGATAGTAGTAATTGTATATCGCGTTACGCTTGTTGGGGGTGGCATTAATAGCGAGACGCGTGTTTAGTGTTGCATGCGTTCCTGATTTTCAGCCCTCCCTTCTTTCCATCCTACATCCATCTGTCCATTCGTAGTGTAATTAATTTAGGTCATACGCAGTGTGCCTCTCAATGTTTTTTCTTAGAAATGCAATACCCGTTTTAATGTGTTGTGGAAACGCTTGTATTATGCAGTGGCTTATATTTAACGTGGAAACGTTACAATTTGCAGACGAAGCATAAAACAAAGGGGATTTCGAGTACTGTCATTGTGACAGCACTGTTCTTTACCATTCTTCTTCCTTTTATAGAATTTATTTGTTAGGCTTTACATTTACTTTTTAATTTATATATGTGGATTAGAATTTCTCACGACACCTGGAACAAGTCAAGAGTGTCTCATATCTTGGGCATATAGTAACAGAAGATGGCAGATATATTGTCATAATTAGTAACTCAAGTTAACAGAGACTGATATGTTACTACATAGTTTTGTGATTGATATTTATTGTCGATGCTTCGTTTCATCGCATCATTGACCTAATATCTGATCATTGTTTTTTTTTTTCAGGATGCTTGGCCGGGTACGTGATAAAATCAATACCATATCTATCTATCTATCTATCTATCTATCTATCTATCTATCTATCTATCTATCTATCTATCTATCTATCTATCTATCTATCTATCTATCTATCTATCTATCTATCTATCTATCTATTTCCTGAATCTGTCTGTCTGTCTATCTGTCTGCCAATTCAAGTATCTGCCTCTTAGCCTGTTTGTATATCAGTCTCGCTATATTTCTATTTATTTTTTTACTCAAGTGTCTATCTTTTTATCGGTGTACACACATATAACTGATTTCATTTCGCGATGACCAAGGAAAATGTTTACATGTGTAAAATGTTTACCACTAATTAGTTAGTTGCAGATTTGTAAGTTGTGAAGCGTATATTTCTTGTCACACAAAAATTAATTTAGTTTTAAATGTTTCTTTTCCATGTGAATAGGCAAGGAGATTTGTTGACGGTATGTGAGCATTGATAATATCCAACATTGAATCTATCAATCTGTCTATCTATGTGTCAGTCATAGTTATAACTGCCTGTCTCTGTCTGCCTATCTATCTATCTATCTATCTATCTATCTATCTATCTATCTATCTATCTATCTATCTATCTATCTATCTATATATCTATCCATCTATCTATCTGCCTGTCTGTCTGTCTGTCTGCTTGCCTGTCTGTCTGCCTGTCTGCCTGCCTGCCTGTCTGTCTGTGTCTGTCTTTCTGTCCGTCTGTCTGTCTGTCTGTCTGTCTATCCGTCCGTCCGTCCGTCTAACTGGCTACCTATCTTATATATATATATATATATATATATATATATATATATATATATATATATATATATATATATATATATACAAACAATTCACACAATAAAATCATTTGTTTGAAGTAATTAATTACACTAGCATTTTAAATCAAGCAATAAATATATTGTGTTCGAACTAGCAAATAGCTTCCATCCATCACGTGTTGAAAGTACTTGCTCGATGAGATTTTCTCAGCTCAGCAATCGCAGGGCATTACTAGACAGAATTTAGCTGAAGAGAGAAAGTACCGCTAAACTAGGTCAATTTCAAATTAGCACTCTTCCGTCGGCGTCTGTGGCCTAATGGATATGAACGCAGTTTCATAATCCAGATATACCAGGTTCGAAACCTGCTGCAGGCAGTTTGGTAGCAGATCGCTTTGTGTGGATTTTTAACAATGGTATAAGCGCCGTACCTTCAGAAAGCAATGGCAAACTACTGAACGTAAAAATTGCCTAGATAAATCACAAACAGCCAATAAAAGCTGGGGTTGATTGCCACGTCCTGTAAAGGATAAGCAACTAACTAACTCTTCCCGGATTGCCAGTGAAAACCCTCGATCTAGTTTACTGAAGTTCACTATATTTGTGGACTGTATAAGTTCTAAATAAACCGTGTTTCAGGTGAAGGTAACATTAGGTGAAAATATCATTTAACTTTAATTTTTCTGACCGATGAAATAGCAGGAAGGAAGAAGAAATGCTACAGTCCAAATACTCTGAAAACTGACAACATACTATTTTATAAGCGTAGATCTTATAACCAAAAGACAGAGTCCGCGTAAAGTTATGAGCACATACACTTAAGAAAAATTAAATGTAGTAGCAGTTACTTTAGTGTAGGAAACTGTAGATGAACGATCTAATAATAAAAATAATAATAGCCCTTCAGTCATAACTGACTATGGGAATACGCTCCCGAGGTGGCAGCCCTGAGCTGCTAATTTTCCTGGTGCTCGACGTTTTCTCCTCTGCCCTGCTTGTTGTGTGAGCCTCTTTTCGCCCAATCTGAGGTGACGCCGTAAATAGCATCGCCACTTAGTGCGATCGGCAGCTTCATCCTCCCATGTTGCTGGATCCATGTCCAGTGCCCTGATATCTCTCTTGCACACATCTTTGAACCTCAGCTGTGGTCGCCCAACTGTTCTCTTGCCATCTGCTAATTGTCCGTAGAAGATATCTTTTGGGATGCGACCATCTTCCATGTGGCGAACATGTCCAAATCAGCGAAGTCTGCGCTGTCTAAGCAGTGTATACATACTTTGAAGGCCAGCACGTGACAAAACCTCGACATTCGTTACTTTATCTTTCCACGAGATGCCGAGGATGTGGCGTAAACACTGTAATTGGAAGGTATTGAGCCTTCTTTCTTGCTTAGCATAAGTCGTCCAGGTCTCGCTGCCATATAGGAGTGTGCTGGTGACGCAGGCGTTATATACCTCAGCTTTGGTCTTCGTTGTGAGTTTGGAGTTTCCCCAAACACGCGATGTGAGGCCCGCAAAGGTAACTGCAGCTTTGCCAATGCGGCTGTCGATTTCTGTGTCCAGTGAGAGTTTGTCATTAATGGTAGACCCTAGGTATGTGAAGTGGTGCACCACTGCCAGTTCATAGTTATCGATAGTGATAACTGGCGCAGCACCGACATACTGACTCAGTACATTCGTTTTCTTTAGACTTATTGTGAGGCCAAAGTCCTTGCATGCTTTAGTGAAGCGATTCATCAAGCTCTGAAGCTCCTGTAGACTTTGAGTGACGACTGCATCATCATCAGCGAACAACAAGTCTCTTATAGTGACCCTTCTGATTTTTGTTTTTCCCTTCAGCCTTGAAAGATTAAACAAACGGCTATCTGACCTAGTGTGAAGGTATATTCCTCCGGTTGCATCTCTGAATGCATGTTTCTAGAGTAAGCAAAGAAGATCCCGAAGAGGGTCGGAGCCAGAACACAGCCTTGTTTAACGCCACTTCGTATGTCAAAGGGCTGTGAACGAACGAACGAACGAACGAACTTTATTTTCAAAGGGTTAAGAATTGGGCCACCCGTGTGTTGCCGGGGCCCGAAAGGGGAGCAAAGAATAGTAACACTGCACCCTACCATGCATGTCGTAAAAAGCGACTAAGGAGGGTTTGGGCATGGGGCTGTTTACCCCATCCCGTAAAAACTTCGCACAGTGGGCTGATCACCTGCTTGCCAACCAATCTGATTACGGAAACAGCGATAGATTGTTTGGTCTGTTTTTGTTCCACAAAGACGCCACTAGGCGTGGTGGAAACAGCGATAGATTGATCAATTTGTTGTTGCCCTAAGACGCCACTAGGCGTACTGGCCACATACTGCTTTGCCGGTTGGTGGCTAAGGATGGAAGAAGAAGAAGAAGAATTGGGCACGCAGGCCCGTCTGACATTCTGCCCTTCCTCTCTCTCTCATCATGTATACTATATCCTTTCATTCTCACATTTACTTTAAGCATAATTAAGGCATTTATCATTATAAAAGTAATATAACGTTTGCAATAATCATCATAATTAAAGTACGTTTAAAAAATAATAATAATAATAATGAATTTAAAAATAAAATAAATAAAAATAAACATTAAAAAAAAAAACCAACAACAACAAGACATAAAAATCGAATTCTTCGTACAGTAAATTAGTGATTTGAGACATACCCAGAGGTATGTTATAAGAACTCGTGAAATTTTCAAACGGTGTGCAACTGAACGACTCAGGGACTTTTTTTACGTTCATCAAGATGATGTGGGGTAAACAGTTACTTTCCTCGCTGTCCAGAGTCACGTGTGGATTCCGAGCTGGGAGATCAACAACAGACATGATCTTCTCTCTCCGCCAGCTTCATGAAAAATCGTGACGTGCTTCCAGCATATTGGACTGTTCCCTTCATGCCGTCATGGAATGACTTTATCATTTCCAGCATTTTAGGAGGGCAGCTTATTTTCAGGAGGATTTTGAATAGTCCATCCCTACTAACCAGGTCAAATGCTTTTGTGAGGTCTATAAAGGCGATATATAAAGGCCTTTTCTGCTCTCTCGATTTTTCCTGAAGCTGGCGGAGAGAGAAGATCATGTCTGTTGTTGATCTTCCAGCTCGGAATCCACACTGTGACTCTGGATATATGCGCTCAGCTAATTTGTGAAGTCGCATTAAGATGAATTTGGCAAAAACCTTACCAACAATACTAAGAAGAGAGATGCCTCTGTAGTTATTGCAATCACTTCTGTCTCCTTTATTTTTATGTAGTGTTACAATCTTGGCATCTCGCATGTCTTGAGGAATAGTTGTCTCTTCCCAGCACCGGCACAGCATCCTATACAGGGGATGTAATAGCGTGCTCTTTGTAATAAAATAACTCCGTGTAACATCCTGCTCAAATTTCCCCGATTCAAAAATCTAGTAACGTAAATTTCCAACCTATAACACTACTACTTCATTTGAAAAGTTGCCAAGGACAAGGTCAAACGTACCGCTAAAAATTGGTCACAATGATTTGAATTTTCCACTATTACAGTTAAAAATCTATAAATAAATTCCATGTTTGGCCTTGGTCGCAAAGCCATTTTCAAATCAACCGCTAACGTTTAAAATAAAGAATTTAAATTTGCTAACGGCAAGAGTAAAAAATAACACCCCCCCCCCCCTTTTCCTCAAACACACACGCACACGCTCGACCCTTCCCAATATTTATGACGAAAGACGTAGGCTTGGCAGCGAACCAACTCGATTGACGCGTGTTAATAGGGGAGAGAAAAGGTGGACTACTATGGAAATCAAGTCTAAACTTGTGCATTTGAAAAGAATCTTAGATAATTTATTTCATTACAAATAACAGGGATGCTTTGAAGGGTAGCACTAATATTGATTAATATATATCATAAAATTTCCCCTTATAATAAGTTATCTGGCCTTAGAAAATTATTTTATTAATATTGTAGTTCAGTGAACAGAGCACTATAAATTAGAAAAATATTACCAAGATGAAAACGGGAATAAATGGGTAATGGTAACCTATATAGGAAGACAGAGGACAGTGGTCCCTTTAATAATCACCTTTAATATTAAAAACTGACCCATTAATAACAAAGATATTGTAAAAATAAAAATTGGGACAGACGGACAAACACACTTGTCAATCTGCTCAATTTGGTTGCGTGAGAAAAGCTAGAAATTTCTAGACACTCGTTTTGATTGGTTAAGGCGTAGGGTAGCTTGGGACAATAAAATTAACATTTCGCTGGCAACAGCCATTTGAACTGAAAATTTATCTAAAGCTGACATCAGCGGGAGAACCTGTGTGACCAAAAGCTTTCACCGTCTGGACACTTAATGTAGTGGAAGAACCCATTAACTGCCAAAGTCAAGCTTATGATATGTGATATTCTTGTTTGAGGGTCATATACCAGCCTAAAAATTAGTGGTAGAACTCTGGTGAGAGAAGAAAGCTTGGGAGGAACGCTCAGCCTTGTTGCCGCAGCTACCCCATTTCTTCACCTCTAATCCAGTTTGAAGGTGTAGGAGAACCCAAGGGCCAACAGTTGTTACCAGATTTTCAGATAAGTCCGTTATATCGGCACTGACAGTGTTACCTCATTTATTCCACCACAAACATAAGTCTACTAATAAATAATATGCTCACCCTAAAATGATGAAGAAGACAATCTGTCCAATATAGTAACAGTGATAAGTACAAGAAGAGAGACAGAACAGTGGGTGAATTTCTTACAGTGATCTTTATGTATAAAAACAAGATTTTTGGACAGAGTTCCAGTATTTATTTTAAATAATGTAAATAAACAAATTTATTGAGTTGACAATCCCTGTCCCAGAAAACTTGAGGTACAGGGACATTAAATTGTAAGATAATTACCTAACTTTAACAAAAGTCTTACTCACTTTCATATTATTGAGTTACAGTACTGTTTACATGTTATTTCGTCTTTAGATTAAATTCATTACCCTAGACACATTCACACAACATCACAGAACTTATTTTACACAGATTGAGATCTGAGAGGTGGCGGATAGGGACTCTGAGAATCAGCATCAACAAATAGACTCAGGGAACTTACACAGCTTGAACTCACTCTGTTTACTCCTAATTAATAACACCATTAACCTCATTCACCACACTCTTACAGCATTTGATTTAATCAGGAGGAATCCCATCACTGCCTCGTGCTTTGCCAGAGGCCAAGCTATCAATGGTCTTGCTGAGTTCCTCTAATGTTGGTTCGGAATCCAGCTCCTCCATAGTTGTCAGAAATTTGACAGCATCAAAGGCTGCAGGCGTAACGTATTTTCTCTAGCGTAAAGCTCAGAGTAGTGCTCGACCCACCTTTCCATCTGCTTACCCTTATCGGTTAGCTTCTCTCTGATGATGGTTTTTAGCGGTGCCATCTTACTTTTTTGGGGGCCGAGTGCTTTCTTTATACCGTCATACATGTGTCTAATGTTGCCTGTTTGCTCTGCGATCTGGATGCTCTCACTGAGCTGTAGCCATCAGTCATTTGCACAGCATCGAGCAGTTTATTGAACTTTGCTTCTCGTAGCCTTCAGGATCTGTAGGGTTCTAGCACTCGGTGAACGTTTGTATTCATTTGCAGTACTGCGCTTAGCTTCAAGGACAGGTGCCATCACATCTGATGAAGCATCAAACCAGTCATTTGACTTTGCCGTTTTCTTACCAAAGGTGGCAAGTGCAGTACTTTGAATGGTGTTCCGTAGATGCTCCCAGTTCTCTGTAATAGTATCACCATGCTGAGGGCTACTGAGCACTTTCTTGAAGGTCGCAGTAAACTGAACGATCATGACAGAGTCTGACATCTTGCTGGTATCAATGCGTTGTTTCCCTTCATGTCTGACACGATAGAGTTTTCTTCGTTGTGCTCTGATTTTGCAGCAAACCAAGGCGTGATCTGTATCACAGTCTGCACTATGGTACGAGCAGTGGCGGATCTACATTTTGGGGCCCTGAAGCTTGAACTCTTGGAGGGGCCCCTTTTATTAAAAAAAACACACAAAAATTTGTGAGGATGGGAAAGAAATGTATTATAGAGATAAATGGACTTGGAGGACCTGAAGTTCAAGCTCTATAGTAGATCCACAACAACACACATATAAAAACTGAAGACAAATGAATGAATTTTCAAAAAAGAAACTACTCTGCTGGGAGTTGAATGCAGAACATTTGTTTGGAAGGCATATGTTCTGATCACTAAACCACTATCCACCTTGGTATATGTGATTTTTTTAAATCTTAACTATTTTAATGATTGCTTCCATCATTCAGAATTTGTTCACTGAAGACATACCAAGAAAATAATAAGATAAGAAAATTAGCAATGAGGAAAATATAAAATATGTTAATACATTTGTTAAAAAACAACGCTGACAAGGTGTATCCATAAGAGATTTGTGCTCAGAAGGAAAAGTTAAACTTACCAGAACATACTACAAGAGGCATATTTTACAAAATACTCTTATTTCTTTTTTTTTTCTAGCAACATATTCACGCACAGTTTTGTCATATGAGAGCTTCCTTGCAATGTCATTTTCTAGAGACAATATGCATAAAGAATTTAAGCGCTCTTCAGTCATGGTAGACCGAAATTTCTTTGAAAAGACAGACAATATTGTCAAGTACAGCTTAGGCGCAGTAGTAAGGTGACCATATTTTCAAAACCCTAATCCGGGACAAAATAGTAGATTTGACCTATTTCAATGCAAAAATCGGGACAAAAGGGTAAAGAAAAGGTCAAAAGTCGGGACATGTCCCGGAAAAATCAAGTTGATGTCAATTTAAAATAATATACTTTTTATATATACATTTGAATAACATTGAATAACATACATTTTACTGTATAAGTTTAACTACTTAAACTAATAAGAGAGAAAAACATCAATAATCCTTACTTAAGGTGAAGCTGAGTTACTGTACTTTTCAGATGAGTGGATTTTTATCAATAGGTCCTTCTTTGCAAGCAGCATCTTAAAAAACTCGACACAAGTTTCCTCACAGTTCACTTTGGTTGTCAACATAGCTTTCAAAGTTTCAACACCTAGCTGTGTTTTATCACTTGTCCATAAGCTGTTCATCAAAGAAAACACTCTTTCTGTGGCAGCATTTGTTCCATTTAGACAGAAAAAAACTCTGCCAACTTCAAAATATTTGAAAATGTCACATTATTGTTTTTGAAGTGGGAAACCATTTCAATCCAACGTTGTGGTGGCAATGTTTTTTTTTTTGGCACTCCATTCACTAATTTTCTGAGAAGTAACAAACTGCTTCATATAGACATATTCGTCATAAATTTCAGTTTCTGTAAAGTGGGCTGAAGGTAATGTTTGAATCACAAGTGATGATGATATCTCAATATCTGCCCAAATTGGTATTCTGTTCAGCGTTACCCAGCTGTAGGATTCTAGGTCTTGAAAATTTTTTGCAGCCCATTTATTCAAATAATTGAAAGCTGTTTCATAGAACGAAGAAACGCTAGCATGAAACTTTTTCACATCCTCCTTTGGAAGTCCTTCCATTTCCAGCTTTTCAAGGATTAGCTTAACTCTTGATGGCAAGAAACAGTCTTCCAGTTTGGACTTCAAAATAGTTTTCAACCTGTTGATGATGTCAATGACTTCAAACACAGTGACCGTCTGTCCCTCTATTTTTTGCACTGCTTCGTGGAATGGAGAGGCCTGACTGTGAACAAAAACAAGCCATGCCTCAGATAGAGGATTTTCAAAGAATGTCTGTATAAAAACTGGGCATCTGTCTTGAGATTGAAAATATGATTTTAGAGGCAGGAACATCTGAAGAACCCTTTCAACAGCAGAGCAAACCACCTAGTCTGAGCATAACCTAAGATCATCTGGAAGTCTGTTTCCACAAACTGGCAAAACTCCTTGAGTCTTTCAACTCGTACTGTGTATGATTTGAAGAGTAGATAAATTTTAGCAATATAATCAGCTCGACATCAACAGGCAGTACATCTGCAGCTGTTCGAACAGTGTTGTGGAAAATATGTCCTGCACACCCAACTCCTGTAAGACCATGTCCAAGGTTTTCTTGCATTTTTTTGAAAACATTGTTCTGTCCTTTCCTTTCAGCACCTCCAAAATTGGAATTTGTGTTGTCTGCGCATAATCCAACTACTTTCCTGTCTAAACCATTTTCAGTTATGCAGTCATTAAGAAAACTACTTACAATATCAGATGTTTCACCTGGCAATGACTTTAACTCTAATATTTTAATTTTCACTCCATTACTGTGATCAAAGTATCTGACAAGCAAAGGAAAAAATCTTGAATTCTTTGTGGTTGGATGCATCTGTCAGTACAGAAATAAATGTAGACTTTTCTAGGTCACACCTTAACTCATTTAGAATATGGGGTGCCAAGACATTTCGAATAATGGCTTCTGTTTTCGTACGTGCACATGCAAATTTTGGCTCTAAAGTAACCTGAAGTAATTTTGATGTGCAATCCATAGACCTGAAAGTATGATTGTGTAGCACTGTATGGTATGCAAAGGCGCCTTCTATAGCAGCTAATTGCTCTTCTTGGTCACCAATTTTATCAGCTCTGAAGAAAGTGGTTAACGACGAGCTTGATGCAGCTGTAACGACGGCTCTCTTATGTTTCTCACTGCTTATGTGGTTCTTAATATCACCACGTCCACTATGGCTTATCGAAAACCCGGAGGCACATATATTGCATCGTACATTGAAGTTTGATGTACTCTTTTTAATAAACGGATATTCCTTTTGTAAATCTTCATTGAAACTGCATTTACGCTTTGGTACCATTTTCTTACAACAATAACAAAATATGCACAAATAGTTCACCGTTTAAATTAAATAAACGTATACCGTACGCAAAATCTTGGTACTTTATCACTACCTAAAATTTCAAATAACTGCGAATATCACATTGGAACTACAAAACTAATTCGCGGTCCTGACAACCTCTTGTGCTGTTTCGGCGCCAGTTCACTAATAATTAAAAATTCCCTCAAGTCAGACACGGAATAATATTTTTTTTTTAAATCTGTGAGATATATGCCAAATTGGCAAATTCGTCCAAAACCGGGACAAATTGGCGTCCCGGAGTGCATCGAAAAAAAGTCGGGACAAATTATCCAAAAATGGTCGAAAACCGGGACTGTCCCGGAAAAACCGGGACGTCTGGTCACCTTAGCAGTAGTAATATTGGGGAACACTTCAATTAGGTGTTACTCACAAATAAGCTGAAGAACTTCTGCGCATTGCATTTTAGATGGCTTGTTTGCTTCTGTGTTCTGGGATTTCCTAAGGTGCAAATATTTTTTGAACTGATAAACCGGGACGTCTGGTCACCTTAGCAGTAGTAATATTGGGGAACACTTCAATTAGGTGTTACTCACAAATAAGCTGAAGAACTTCTGCGCATTGCATTTTAGATGGCTTGTTTGCTTCTGTGTTCTGGGATTTCCTAAGGTGCAAATATTTTTTGAACTGATAACACTTGTTTACTTATTTGTGGTCAATATCATTTTTGTAATACGATATTATAAGTTTAATACTGTCCTCATCATTTTGAGAATTGTTCACCAATTCTGAGAGGAACTTGAACCTTTTCGCAATCTGCTCATATGGGTCAATCCTCTTGCGTAACTGGATTATTAAGCAGTCATAGAGTTGATGTAGAACTTCTATCCTAAATTTGTCAGCTCCTCTCAAAGAAGCAATACCACTTGTTCCATCTGAAAATGTCCTTGTAACAATGCGTTTGGAAGCATCAGAATAACTTGAAGTGATATCTTCACACAAACCTTTTGCTTCTGATTCATAGTGTGCAATCCTATCGGCTGAATGTTCTCTGAGTTCTTTAACAAACGAAAGTAAACATGAAAGCAGAAGATAACCTTCAAATACATCAAAACCAGGGGTTTGGAGTTTCTTACTTGTTTTGTTGAAACGCTCCAGCACTTCTTCCCAAACGACTGTTAAAATAGCATATTCCAGCTTTACCAACTTGTTGTATAAATTCTTTGCATCTCGTTTACATTCAGGCTTCTCTTCTGAATCTTCAAAAATATGTTTGAGAGTTTGTAAAATACCCATATACCTATTTTTAATAGTCCGGACTGCTTCATCGTGTGCAGACCATCTAGTTACACTTAATTAAGCTCTTCAGAGAAAAATGTAGATTGGCCTGTGTGTTTAAAATCCCCCATCTTCGTGGAGATCCAGAAAAGAAAACATACAGCTCCTGCAAAATAACAAAATAGTCAACAACTTCAGGTACAGTAGACACTGCCTTTTCTCCAACAAGGTTAAGTGAATGGGCTGCATATGGTACATAGTCTGCGTGCCTGTTAATGTTTTTAAAGAGTGCTTGCAGCCCTTTCTCCAAGCCCTTCATGTTAGATGCGTTATCGTAGGACTGAGCACTAATATTTTCAAGTGAAAGCTTATGTTCGCCCAGGACTTGTTGTATTTTGTTGAACAAGGTTGTGGATGAATGGTTTTCTATCGGTAAAAATGTTAAAAATCTCTCACAGGGTTTTCCATTACAGCAGTATCGAACCACAATTACCAGCTAATCAACGTGTATCAGGTCAGGCGTAGAGTCAACAATAATAGAGTAGTATTTTGGTGTCTACGTTGTGGATTTGATTCACAATTTCATCTTGCACATGTTTTCCCATAATTTCTATCAATTCATCATACACGGTTTTGGATAGGTAAGTAGCATTTACTTTTTAATTTTTATATTTCTCGAGATGTTCAAGTAAAAATGGGTCGAATTCTGCAATAAGTTCAATGGCCCCATGAAGTTTCCATTATTTGGTGAGCCCCACTTCTCCTCACGACCTCTAAATGCCAAACCTCTTTCACTTAAGAACTTTGTAACAGCTACAACTCTTTTCAGTACTTCAAAATAGTACTGTATGGTTTTTGTCATCTGTTCTTCAAGTTGCTGATTCACAGTTTTTTTATTTGACTTTCTTGTTATCCATCACAACATCGCCCTCTTGTGTGTCTTCATGATTTTCCAGAGTTCTGAGTACATTCATCAGTCAGAAAACCCACCTGTTGTAAGTGATGTTTGCCATTTAGAAAAGAGTTTGCAAACAAAACAGTATTTACAGCCTTTGCTCTTTGAGTAAACTAACCAGGATCACACCACAATCTGACCATTTTTCAATCTTTTTTTCCAAATATTTGTTTGAGAAACTTCTATTTTGCTCCTTGTAAACCCTGCTTGATTCGGTATATACATCATCTGGTTTTTTTTTATTTTGAAAAAAAAACCTTTGTCTTGCATTAAACAATTCTGTATGAAATCATTATCAACTGTTTTGGGCCAGTTTTCGAGGTCACTGTATTCTTTTAAATCACTGGATTTGCTTCCTGTTTCATATTTCTGCTCAGTCTCTGCTTGTTCTGCGGTACTTTCATGTTGACCAATGTGATCGTCATCTGTATCAAAAGCGTCAACTGTAGGTTGAATATTGCTAAAAAGAGCTCCCACAGTTTGTGGACTATCAGTGGCTTCAATGGGGTTTGCTAGGCTTGTTTCAACTGTAGGTGTTGACAAACTTGACATTGCCAAATAGTTTGTTAGTTTTTGACATTTAGAGATTTCGTCAGATCGCTTTTCCGTGAGTTTGCGTTTTTGGTATCCACTTAAGTACTTTCGTGAACTCATTGTTATTCCTCTAGGGCCTTGATTTCTGTTAAAAAAGGGGGAAAATTACATTAGCCACAGCAGAACAGCCAACTTACCGCGACACTCCACCTTTACAACATCTGTGCTACTAACTCTCAAACTCTGGGATTGTTGAAATATACCTGTCACAAAAAGTAGGGGATATTGAATTTAGAAGTTATCCAAAGACAATATATTTCAAATTAGTTCATTTATTCCTTCGTACAAGTAAACTTGAGCATCATAACAAGACATTTGCGGTATAAGAAGTGTTATGGCTTTACTCACATGATTTTAGTCGCACTGGCAACCAAGGTGGGGTAGGTACTTCATTTTCACAAAAATATTCCAATATGTCTAAAAACGTGTAGGGTCCCCGTTTGCCGCTAAACATGCATTGCAATGACGTCTCATACTGCAGATAAGCCTTCTGATGTTGTCTTGAGGAATTCTCTGCCACTCCTGCTGAAGGGCCTGGGCTAACTGCTGAAGAGTCTGTGGAGCGGCTGGACGTTGTTGGACGCGGCTATTTAGAAGGTCCCACAAATGCTCAATAGGAGACAGGTCGGGGGACATCGGCGGCCATGGTAACGTTCGGATATGCTGTATCTGAAGTTGATCTTGGACGACGCGAGCACGGTGAGGACGTGCATTGTCATCCTGGAAGATGAAATCTGGTCCGTGCCGTTGAGCAAATGGCACAACGATAGGCTCGATGATGTTGTCACGGTAGTAGAGCCATGTGATATTGACCTGGCATATGTGAAGGTCGGTCCTGTCATTCATACAGATGCCTGCCCACACCATTACACTGCCACCTCTATAACGGTTGTGTGCAACAGTTGCAGGAGGGTGGTAACGCTCACCTCGCCGTTGCCAGACACGTATTCGACGATCATGAAAATCCAAAACGAAACGGGACTCATCAGAAAACATCACTGATGCCCACTGTTGATTGGTCCACCGATGATAACGTTGGCAGCAATCCACTCTTGCTCGCCTGTGTTGTGGTGACATGGGCAAAGCTACAAACGGTCTGCGTGAGGCCAGTTGCACTTGGTGCAAACGGTTTCGTACTGTCTGAGTTGAGACCCGGATCCCAGTGGTCTGTTGAAGGTGTTGCTGAAGTTGAGTAGCATTTAGAGTCCGAGTTCTGAGGGCCTGAGTAACAAGAAGTGGATCTTGGCGGCGTGTAGTGACTCTTGGGCGGCCAGTCCGAGGCAGATCAGCCACTGTGCGGAAATTTTGATACCTGTTCCACAGTCTGCTGACAACTGACTGTGAAACATTGAGGTTCCGAGCAACATCCACTTGCCGACTTCCGGTTTGCAACATGCCTATGCCTAACCATCTCTGCTGTTCTGTCAAACGTTCCGTGACGAAGAAAAGAAATTTTATCTGTTGCAGAATCTTTTTATACCTGTCCATAGTGAGTAGTGTTAATCAAACCCGAGATACACGCATTTTTTAAAAAAAAGAATAATGTGTGAACTTTACGGATGGGCCTCACCTCTGTTCTTAGGATTGGCTTACTCATCACGAGTCACCAGGTCAACATGATATTGCACGTGAGAGTGGAGAAGAGCGTGCTCGATATGTCCATACAACCATTAAAATACGAAATCCACTCTTTTGTAAAATAATACATACCATCTTAAAATATCCCCTACTTTTTGTGACTAGTATATATACAACAAAAAATTAATCAATTTGAGTCGTGCGACTATTGTCGCATGCTTTGAAAGGAAATAATTGTAGGTCTATTCTCTGAGAAAGCGTTTTTTCGTTTACGGCTAGCCTACATGATCATTTAATAACCTTTTAATTTTTATCTTAACTATTATTTTGTATTGAATTACACGATATTATTAATATTATTATTTTAAAAAAACATTTCTCATACAGTAGATCCTAAATTTTTAAGCAATGTGAACTAAAGTCGCTTTTGGGGCCCGTCCGGGATAGGGGCCCTGAAGATTAAGCTTCATTAGTTTCATAGTAGATCCGCCACTTGGTACGAGCAAGTGGGAGCATAGACCTGAGAAGTGCCTTCTGACGAGAATCAGGTCCAGTTGGTGCCAGTGCTTGGATCGTGGGTGACTCCATGAACTATCTAACCGTGAATTAAAAAATGGCGAACTCAACGGTGGACATTTTCCTGTTTGCCGTAGAAACAATTGACGTCATGAAATTTTTGCAATTTTTTAAACCCCCTCACCCACCTTCTCTTTCCCCGTCTCATTTCGTCACAAAAACCCAGACTCCTTTTTTGTGACATTACAAATGGCTAAAAACCAGCCCCACCCATTTAAGCAAAATAGTGTTTAATTCCGAATGGAAGCCACTGACACGAAAAAGGACGTCCTGACCGCAAAACGTGAAACAAGAATAGGATTTTGGAATGTCCGGACAATGAACGAGACGGGTAAACTAAAACAGGTCACAGCAGAAATGAGAAACTATCGATTACACATTCTAGGGATAAGCGAGAGCAGATGGACAGGGGCAGGAAAAGTTAAAACAGCAACAGGAGAAACAGTACTTTACTCTGGAAGAGAGGATGGACAGCACAATGAAGATGTAGCCATTATTCTACAGAAAGGAATAGAAAGGACATTACTGGAATAGAAACCAACAACAGACTGATAAGAATAAGATTGAGAAAGAGATTCACCAACACTACAATAATACAATTCTACGCACCAACGAATGACAGCGATGATGAGGTCAAGGATGAATTCTATCAACAACTGCAGAAAGAAATGGAAGACACACCTAGATATGATCTTATCATAGTAATGGGAGACCTCAATGCGAAAGATGGAACACACATTACATATAATGAAAGAGTAATGGGGAAATGCGGCAGCGGAATAGCAAATGAAAATGGGGATAAATTAATATATTTCTGTAGCACTAACAACCTGGTCATTGGAGGAACACTTTTCCCACACAAAGAAATTCACAAATTAACATGGGAATCACCAAATGGTCGGGACAGAAACCAGATGGACCACATTATGATTAACGGTAGATGGAGACATGCGTTACAAGATGTGAAGGTAAGAAGAGGTACGGATGTGGGAAGTCATCACCATTTAGTAGTAGCAAAACTGAAAGTGAAACTCAGAACGCCTGGACCAACTGTAACTACACAGAAAAGGTTTGGCATCAGCAAATTGAAGGACCCCCTTACCAGAAAAGCTTTTGCGGCTGATATAAAGAAGTGATATCAATTTCTCAAAAGTCAGGAAAAGACATTGACTGATGATATAGACCAGAAATTCAACACCATTTCAACAATAAATAAGTTAAGCAGCAAATCATGCTTGGGATTCCAGGAAAGGAAGAAGCAAGACTAAATAACACCAGAAACATTAAACACCATAAGGATGAGAAAGGAAATGAAAAGAAAGAAAACAAAAGCGAAGTCCCCCAGGTTAAAGCAACTATATAGCGAAAAGTACAGTCAGCTGGACACGGAAGTTAAACGCCAAACCCGAGCCAACAAAAGGAATTTACAAGACGATTTTGCAAGACAGGCAGAAGAGGCAGCACCAAGAAATGAACAAAGCACAGTATACAAAATAACTAAAATCATCAGCGGAAAACGAGGTGCAAACAATAATACATTAGTAAGAGATAAGCAAGGAAATATCATCACGACACGGAGGTACAGAAACAAGATGGACAGAGCATTTCAGAGAAACTCTGAACAAGGAACCACCAGAGACACAATTGAATGTTCCTGAGGCTGAAAATGATCTAGATGTTAATACAGACATTCCACGAAAAGAAGAAATCATCACAGCAATCAAAGGGTTAAAGAATAGAAAAGCTCCTGGCCATGATAACTTAAATGCAGAGCTATTTAAGACAGACCCTGAGCTAGCAGCTGAACTATTAGAACCAATATTTGCACAAGTCTTGAAAACAGGGACAACACCAACGGAGTGGAACAAAGGAATAATTGTCAAATTGCCCAAGAAGGGAGATCTTGCAGACTGCAATAATTGGAGAGGAATAACTCTTCTTTCAGTTCCCAGCAAAATACTAGGCAGGATAATTATACAGAGAATTTCAAAAGCAGTAGACCACAAACTGAGGAAAGAACAAGCAGGATTTGGGAAGAACAGAAGATCATATATTTACCCTCAGGAACTTTATAGGGCAGTGCTCAGAATGGCAAAGACAGCTGTACATTAATTTCGTTGATTTTGAAAAGGTTTTTGACAGTATACATAAGGATAGTTTATGAAAAATACTGAGGGTTTATGGAATTCCAAGCTGCATGGTGTCAATCATAAAAAGCCTCTTTGCCAACTTTACGTGTAGCGTTGGGCAGAGCAACCTAACTTTTCAGGTGAAAACAGGAGTATGACAGGGATGCCCCTTATCAACCACTCTGTTTTTAACAGTCATAGATTGGTGATGCGCCAGACAACAGAGGACAGTCCAAGAGGAATAAGATGGACTACATTTTCTATATTGGAAGATCTGAAATATGCTGATGACATTGCACTACTTAGCACATTCACATCAACACATCCAGGAAAAAACGGATAGACTTAATAAGCATAACCAGCAGGTATACTTGAACATCAATCTAAAGAAGACAGAGGTCATGACGCTCAATGTGAGCAACCCTGAGCCCATATCAGTAAGGAATCAGCAACTGGAACAGACAGACACCTTCACATACCTAGGATGCATAGTAACACCAGACGGCGGAGAAAGCAAAGACATCAACAACAGAATGAACAAAGGAAGAACAGCCTTTGTTAGTCTAAACAACATCTGGAAGTCCTCTCAGTACAGCACAAGCACAAAATTAAGATTATATCAGAGCTGTGTGCTTTCTGTGCTTCTCTATGGTGCGGAATGCTGGAGAATTATAAAGAAGGAAATGTCGAAATTGTCCTCTGTTAACACAACATGCCTAAGAAAAATTCTCAGAATATTTTGGCCGAATACTATCACCAACCAAGATCTGCTTACTCTGAGCAAGCAAGAGGACACGCACACCATCATAGCTGGCAGACGCTGGAGCTGGGTTGGCCATGTCCTCAGAAGAGACCCCGATGCCATCACAAGAACAGCTTTGCTATCATAGCCTGAAGGAAAACGAAAGAGAGGCCGACCAAAAACAACTTGGCGGAGGACTGTGGAGGCTCAGATGCAAAGAATGAACCAGAGTTGGGGCATTTTACGAAGGATGGCCACCGACCGAGCAAAGTAGAATCAATTAGTTGTTGCCCTACAAGACGCCACCAGGCGTGATTGCCACTGACTGCTTTGACGGTCGGCGGCTAAGGATCAAAGAAGTGTTTAATTAATCAGACTTTTACACATTACTTCCTTTTTATGTGCTGTGTCTCAGCACTAAACAGCAACAAACTTGTACCCTGACCAGCGTGTGCATCCCCCACCCACCCAAAAAAAAAAATTAAACCTTTATGCCAAAACCACTACCCTCTTTCAACTTGCTAAACGTTTGTGTCTTTGATCTCATTGGACTTTGTCGAGATGGTTTTAATTTTTTTTAACCTAATTTTAACCAACGGAACAGTTTCTTTAACAGAAATTATGGAACAGTGCAGAAGAGGAAACTCATAGGAAAAATTAACCACATAACGGGAATGTTTAAAAACAAGCACACAGTCAACAAATATAAATTTATCTAAAAAAGAGTTTAATGTAATCAAATTTGGATGACAGGTGGCATCTTGAATAAAATGGTAAAGAGAAAGAGAGCACACACAAAAAAACAGAATTAAAAAACAATAATCAAAGAAATACGAACTATGTGCAGACAAGTAAAAGAAAGGTGGATTTAAATAAAATGCAAGGTAATAGAAGACATGGAGGCTAAGCACATGACATGGGGTATGCACGAAGAAATAAAGAAATTATCAACAAAAAAAATCGAGGCTTGCCCAAGGAGGATGCTGTATCAAGAATAGGAATAATATAATCTTACTTGATGAGAAAGACATATCGTACAGATAGGTTGTGAGTTATTTTTGTCCCGTCTGAGTAGAGAGGATGGTGATAAGTACGTGAGAAAAAAGGTGTGAGAAATAGATTTCACGGGGTGATAGCTTAAGGAAAAGATATGTCTCTGGAATGAGTAAGTTTCTCTATTCCAGCCAATCTATACGACTATACGTTAGTACCTTGCCCTCCTCATACATATAAATATAAGTTTAACTACACACACACACACACAGCTATGTGACAACAAGACACACACACGTGAAAAACTACGGTTACTTGGGTATGGGTCTGACAAACACACAAAGTTAAGTTTCTTTTGTTGTTTATTATCATTTGAACTTGACAATATCAAATATCTAAAGAAAGATCAAATAAAATCAGATTTACATACATATGAAAATAGCAGACTAAATGCACCATCCCCTTCTGGAGAAAAAGAACCCACAACGTTAATAACCCAAAGGTCAAAGGTTAGCACTATGTCACAGAGTAGACAGTAAAGTAAACAGGTTCCTACTATAGGCTACCCAGTAAAGTTAACAAGTTTAAGCAAATGCAGTTTTGGTAAAGCCCATGTAACAAAGAACAATATTCATTCTCTCTTTCATACAGTGGCCACTCAATCACTCTTACCTACTCTTGGTGATATCCCTTGGAAATACAGTTATCCTGAATATAAAGAAGGTCAGGTTTAATTCCCAAATTAGCCCCAGTCCACCCTCTAACAATAAAGACTAGTGAGGTGAACGCCGAATCTGGTGTGGGTTTTTCCTGGATGAACATCATGTCAGCGCCAATAGTTGATGTAGAGCCGTGATCTTGTGGTTCCCAGTTAAAAGAGGAAAATACGTCCAGTATTGGGAGACATCTGGTTGCTAAAAATGTTACAATTGCTAAATGATGATAATAATATCGGCTGGCTCTGTGGTAGAGTGCCAATTCTGAAACAGCGTAAATTCTGGATGCTACGCTTGAATACGACTGTCAGAAGTCGGGAATGAATGTTATTTTTCCACACCCCAGTGGGCTGATAAATTGAAAAAAATATTGCTGGGTTTTGTAAGTCCAGTCAAATTTTACACGTTAAAATGTTCCTCGTGTATCGTTGGCAAAACTTGCTCACCAATGAAATTGGTGACGCACAAGCCAATAAACGGCAACATTAACCAATCAGTAAAAAGGAAAAAGACCAAAAGACCGCTGGACGCCCTTGATCAGGTCTGCTAGAAATATATAAGAAACATTTATAGAAAAATGCTACTATTCTATATAGCTGCATATATGCACACAGACGGGGACAAGACGATCTCTCATCCACTCCGTCAGTCCTGATTAAATTTAAAAGGCAAACGGTGTCTTTAGCCTACCCTATCGCCCGTCGCTTAGCGAGTGAATTTTCAGGTCGGATGGAGGGATGCAACTCTCCCCGCCCATTGCCCGCGCTTAACGATCAGCATACAATGTCAATTATTATTGAATGGTCTGTATGCGCACTTACACAAAGAATCGCTTGTCTTTAATAGCTATTAAATTGGTCGGCGTATGATATTAAATAATAGGCACTTATAATAAATACGCACAATGAAATAAAACGTGAATTCTTTTCTGTCACTATCAGTCGCGCCTAGCAATTAAACCAGTCAGCTAACCGTCTCTTCTTGTGTGAGAAAGCGTGTGGTGAAAATTAACATTATAACTGAACATCTGGTACGAAATAGCTACGCGTTATTTTATTTCACTAGTTTTAACGCTAGAACATCTAAGTGAATTATAATGGTACCAGCTTAACACTTTTAAACACGTAAGCACTAATTTCTATTACCAGAAAAATCAGAATGAAAATCCCCACGAATGCTATTAACACATTTTCCACAATAGTTCTAGAACTACGTGCTTAGATTATCCAAAAATTCTGAGTGACAACTGATAGCAGGTTTAAGAAAACACAGTTTATATATCATTATGTTTCTCTGATCTATAGATGATGTTACATTTCGCACTATTGTGTGAGTAACGGAGAATCAGAACAGAGTTCCCCAGATAAAAGTTTATGGTCGGCCTTTTTCGGGCGTTTGACCACCATCAAAAGACTTATATTCGTAACGGGGTTTTCTTAGATTTTCTCTGTACGAATGCCCGCTTCTGAGATCAAAGGGCCCAGGGGGTTTCTGACTTCCCCTGATTAAGAACTTCAAAAGATTCTATGTTATTCACGTGCGGTCTGTCAGCTGTCGTATGATTGACAGATAAGCTCGCGTGAGAAGACTTAGGTAAACAAACCTGATTCGCTTCCTGTTATGACTGGCAGGTCACGAAAGTTAGTAAACATTTCGTTAGCTCGTGTTCACAGAAAAATAGGTGGGACGAAAGTACGCTTGAGTAAATAAACGCAGGTAGAAAAGAATGCATGGTTTTGCTAGCAAATCATAGAACGCTTCGAGATTACAAAAGACTGTCAGATTACTGTAGGTTCTCTTTCCATTATACGTCACGCGGGTAAAATACGTAAAAGAACTATTCGAGGACAAGAGAGGAAAAAAATTGTCACCAGATTCCATTGAAGACCCAAACATCCTCAGATCAGATAGAAATACATATGATACACAAAGGAAAATTATCAGATACTGACAACATAGAAGATAAATGATAGAAGCCCTTGAGAGCTTTGGTTTAGATACATTCACAGATTTATGCTATGATATTGCGATAAACGAGCGCCAAAGTCCTATCGCTCTATCATTTCCTACATCTTTCTTATTTTATTTTCTCCCATAATGTGCTCTTTCATCCCACATTTTGCTATTTCATCGCTGTTCAGGTAATCTGTAATCACGACTGAACTTTAAACTGTAATCTTTATTACTCGCGACTTGATTGAGGGGGGCCCAAATGGTATTATCTTTTGAAGTCCATATTGCCTTGTGATAAATCCGGTGAAACACATCTGATTTCATCAAAATCAAACACCCGGGCAAGGTACAATTCCTTTTATATCTAATTCCCCTGGGAAACGTCACAATACATACCCCATTGAAGTATTGTTAACTGTAAGGATGGCACGGCTGACACAGGATATAAGTCTAAGCCATTGTTTAAACAAAACACGGTCACCATCACGCACGATACAATGGCCACGCTAACAGTGGACTCCGGGAGTGTGATATGAAAGGCGCTCGCCGCGGAACAACAAACTTTGCAACCGGATGGAATACAATAGTCCGGCACAACAAAGGGACTCGTTAGCCGGCATACAAGCGAAAATGGACAACAAGGTTTGTTACAGGAAAAGACGGGGGAGTTTTTATAGCCGGCAATCAGCAAACATCGGCGGGTTTGGCAAAGACTGACATGCAGCGCAAATGAAAGTTAGTAGTGAATTGCTCAACCCACTTTTAGACTGACATGAGACAAGAGAGAGAAAAGGTCTGGGTCACAAGATTGAAGCCTGGTAATTGATTGAGGGGAGGAGTTAGACGATCTCGGACACATTGGCTAAACCAACGATATAATGTAGCGTATACTTCGGTAGAGATCAATGCAGTTTTAAACACTGTGGGGTAGAGAATATCCTAAAGCATAGCCTGCAATTAGTTTAGTGTGGATAGAATAATTCATATCTGGGGTGTATTATGTTCTTAAATTCTTTTTCGAAGTGAAAAGAAGGTTAGTGGATCGTATACAGATTATTAATACTTTTTCTTATTCTTTAGTTATTTATCTTAGCCGTCTAGCTAAATGTGCGAAAGCTAGTTTTTCAATTAATTCTTCTAGTACATGACCTAATAAAATCAGAAGATTTTCCTCTATGATGACAGGCTGATAGGAAGCAATTAATAGTTCATACTTAACCTTCACCTAGCTTGTTAAATAATCATCACTGTCTTCCATGCGCACACACTGTCATGCACAAGATATTTAACATCATTAGAATTGAACACATAGAGATCAATAGCGATGAGTAGTATAAATGAAAGTCAGCCAGTGATATGAACAGTCCCAACTAAGATGGTTTGGCCATCTCTGCAGAATGGGAGAAGATTTGCTACAACGACAAGCATGGGAAACAAAGAGCCAGGGTTCCAGACCCCCAGGTCGACCCAGAGTCCGTTGGGAGGATAACATTAGACAATCTTTGAAGGACCGAGGACTAGAATGGAACCACGCCAGGAGGAAGACAGCCGATAGGATAGTCTGGTGCTCTCTCTTCCAAACCTCTGCACCTCACTGTAGAAGGGGAACGACTACATAAGCTAGGTTAACACTAGTGGGTGCACAGCGAGACAATGCGCCTGCTAATCTTCCAACCCAGTGCATTTAGCAGAGGCATTTGTTCTTTTCATTGTATCTAATGTTTGTAGCACGAAGCTGCAAGACTAAAGTTTCTACGCCACTAGTTGTGAGTCAAGAGCAAAGATTCAACACTAACCCCCTACATTGGACGGGTTGAGTGAAGAAGTCCCCTCATCATAAGAGAATTGACGAAACCACGGCCGCAGGAATCACTTAGACCAGCTAAGTTCTTATTAAAGGAAACAGCAAAAGGAAACATTTTTTATAAATCCTCACCCAAGTCTCAGTGAAGACAATTTTAAATATATCTAAAATTCACCATCATTCCATCGTTTTTTAAAACTGTTAAAACTAATTGATTATTAAATTTGTTACATGTTATTTTAAAAGAAAACAATCATTGTTGATTCATTTATTATAGGTATGCAATCAAACGTATGAGCAAGATTCCTTAATATTTATACATCTAGACATATATTTACATCTATGGAGCAAATAATTATAAAAGAATTTAGCTGGATTACACCAGCTGGGGGCTTGAACGGGCTAAAACCATCGCTTAATTCTTCACGAAAGTCGACGGATCAGATATAAGCGAATAGTGCTCTGCCCTATGTCGTATTGTTCTTGACTTCTGGAAATATCTTGTGAATATTTCCGTGAGATAGAAGCATCATTATCATTCTATCTACAACTCTGCCATGAGTAATCTTGTGCGAAGGTAGACACCTTTGAAGACCCATATTAGATACTCTTGAGTGTTGGCCACTGGTGGACCACTAAGGGGAGTCAATCCGTGACAACTGGGCGGAACGTTCGGTGATTGAGCTCGGACACGCATTTGTAAATCACAATTGCGGACCTCGTCTTGATTAAGATATCTATAAATAAATTTTCATAGAATACTGACAGAAATCTTAGATTTACTGAAAGAGTATTGATAGTTATTAGTATATATAGATCTGCTCATACATCTTGCATGAAATAAATAAAAAAGGTGAAATATTTTAAAAGTAAAGTTAATCATTTATAAAATCAAAAACGTCTCTAAAAATAATTGAAATTGAAAAAAAAAAACTGTCCATTTCTGAAGCCTAATTTCTGTTGTTGTTGTTGTGGATTTGATCATTTTAGTCAGCCAGTATTTTGAATTTAGAGCGGCTAATTTTATTTTAGTTTAGTAGCAATTGTAATTTCTTGTAGCCTCTAAACAATCTCCATGCACAAGAATGGCCGAATCACAAAGTCTCTACACTTTTAACTTAAATATTGCTAAAGAAATTGGCTTATCTAGCCGAGAGTAATCAGACCTTCCAGCCACTTCTGTGAAAGAGGACAAAGACAGGATTGAAACAGAAAGAAAACAAGGAGAGGGCAGAGAAAGCCACAGAGCGCCAGGAGAGACAGATGGTGACGGAGCACGGAAATGCCAAAGCAAAACATGAAGCAGCGGAAAGAGAGAAGCAAAGAGAACATAAAAAGGAAGAGAGGGCCCACGAGATTCGACTGAAGGAACTAGAAACTGAAAGAAGAAGAATCGAATCTAGCTCTATCACTACTGGGTATAATATCTCACGTGGTAGTTCCGAGAGCGGCCTTTTTTCGGTTAGATATCTACTTTGCGGCTTCAGAGGAAATAGACATCTACCTCGCTAGGTTTGAGTCTTTAGCTACCACATTTTGGATTAGAAAGGGAGAGATATAACATGAAGTTACCTCAGTGCCTACGAGGATCTGCGTACGATGTCTTCCTCAAAATGGCCCCGGAAGGCATTGTTGTTGTCGAAGAAAGCCTTGCTTCAACGTTTTCACCTTAATGCACAAACAATTCAAAGCAAGTTCCGGGAAGCCAAGTGTCATAAAGACAAGTCTTATAAGCAGTTTGATACACGTTTGGCTATGCATTTGGAGAAGTGGGGATCACTGAGCGCCTTCGACGAATCGTACGACGGGCTGCAAGAGGTGATTATTGTCAAGCAGTTTACGGACTCGCTCACCCCAGACATGAGACGGTTCTTGGCTGAGCACGGGGCCGAAACTCTTGATCAGGTGGTACTGTTTGCCGATCGTTACCAGAGCGCCCAGTCAGAAGCGAACCCGTCAAAAAGGCGCCCGCACGAAAGTCACCCCAAACGAGTGGAGCGCCCCATCACTGAATCCAAAAGTAACACCACCACCTCACACAACAAGGCTTTACAACAACTGCAGGACAGTACCAGGCAGAAACAGAGCAATTCATCCCAGGGAACGGGAAGGCGATGATGTAAAGTGTGCAAAAATGATACATATTTCTCATCGGAGTGTAAGAGGCCGAAAACAGGCCCTTATAATGTGGCTTGTCTTCTGATGAGACCGATAGGGAACCATGACCTCCAGTCATACGAAGAAAACCCCAGCCACCCCTTTATTACTGAGCAAGTAACCGTTGGTAACCAAATCAAACGGTGCTTATATGATTCACGCTTAGAATATTCAGCTCTAGTTTCCCCATCTTTGGTGGCCAACCAATACACGGTTAAAACTGTAAAAATACAGAGGCCCCGGAAGAACATAGAGACTTTACTTCTTCCGGTTGCGGAAATTGATGTTTCACCCCGATATGTACGGGGCAAAATCAAAGCCGCAGTTGTAAACGATTTAGTCTACCCACTCAATTTATGGAGGAAATATGTCTTCCTCGGGGATGTTTCGCAGAAACCGAGGTCGGCACAAGAGAGAGAAAACCCAGGACACACCTCAGCGGCCCCTGAGTTACCATCTCTAATCAGCCCGAATATTTTGGAGCTGAAAACGGCAAATTGGAGGATGAATCCCTGGAGCTTTGTTTCTCAAAGTTGTATGGCAGTTACTCCCATACTCCACAGGGAGCATATTACAGGGAGGAAGGTTTGGTTTATAGACGAGTAGGGATCAAGAGACAATTAATTGTATCACTCCCCTATCGCACCCGTCTAATGCATGAAATACGTTCAACCCAACCCCATCCCATTAAAGGTTCGTATGCCCTAGTAAAACATGTCTCCTTGAATCACTTCTGGCCAGGTATGCGACACAATATTCGACAATTTGTGAGAGATTGATCTGTTCTCTGTAACCCGGGCAACCAGACGGATGAAACTACCAAGAAAGAGTTTGAGCAGAGTATCCAACACCCAACATTGGATAACTCGTACCTCAACTTGACATTTTTGTGTAGTAAAGCAGAGTTACGACAAGCGCAGAAGGATGACATTACCCTAGCGCCATACTCTGAACTGAGTCGGATAAAACAACCCATGCTTCAGCTGGAACGTTCCACAAAGAAGATATAATTATTTATCGACGAACGAGGCGGGGGAAACAACTCGGTATGCCTCTCCCCTTAAGACCTTCCGTTACGAAATCAGCCCATATATCCTCATCGTGGGAATATGTTCCCGTGAGTCTCACCACTAGTAATCTTAAAGATCTCTCTCTCACACTTTTTTATTATTATTAGTATATACATTGTTTTTGTTGTTTAACTAGGGCTGCTAAGCTTTTCTCTCTTTTGCAGCCAGTACCAAGTTGAAGAGTCCTTGTTATTATTTACACTGTATATCTATGCTTTTCCTGTGACTTCTGCCATTTCGAAACATGTTGAGTTGAATTCATGAGCTCCAGTGTCTCCAGCTTTTGTTGGAATTTAAAAGATCATCACATGTTGATCCCAAGTGTGGAGGAAGAAGTGTGTGGCATACTGTGTATTCCCCGCCATCCAAGGGAGCTCTCCAAATATGCAGAGCTAAAATACTGTGCTCTGGTTCTGGGCTCTCCTAAAGAATCATCACCTTCCTTCAGAGAGCCGCTTCTCAGCTCCCCCTGCCTATCATGGGGCCCACATTGAGATCCTTCTGCATGCAGGCAACCATGTAACAGCCACAGTTAAGTCTGGGGCTCAAGAGACTTCTCCAAGCTAAGTGTGCAATGCTGGGGTTTCAAAATGTTTCACCACAGGGGGAAACCCTGGTGTAGCGAAAGGTTGTTCTAATGTGATGATAGTGGTAGAGCAGAAGTAGAATCTCTCTCCAGAAAGTATGAAGTTCCAGTGCCCGAGAAGTACACTGGTATCACAAGTGAGTTACAGCTGTGAATATTCTGAGCTGGACAATAGATTTAGGCTTCAGAAGTATAAGTTGCTACTTTCGCTATAGTAACCCTATGTGATAATATAATTAAATTAGAAAAAGTAACTCAAAATTTAACAGTTAAAAATTTACCAAGTCAAATGAGCACAATTTCATAATTTATTATGTACATCTATATATTCTTGTAATGAGAAATGGGTGTTGGAAGATGGTAAAATGAATGATTATTTATAGTTACAAATTATACTGAATAATAGAAAAGTCTTGGATTTATCTTCCGCTGAAATTACACAAAAGTTTGTCACAGTATCTCTTTGATATTTCTTGCTATCTAGTTTTCATCATAGACAGTCGTTTTAGAAACTGCTCACAGGATTTGTTGGATGGATACACATAAAACTCATCTGATCTTAGTTCGAGGTTCCTGAGACACACTTGAATCCGGAAGACTTTCCTTCAGCCCGCCCTATAACTACGGGGGACTAAGGTGTTGAAGATTGATTGACCTCTAGGCTTCAGTTAGCAGGATCAACGGTCTTCAAGTCTTTTGGGTAAATTCGGTCAGGAATGATCATAATCTTGATCAGCAATGATCATAAAAACTGATCATAAAACCTGGAACAAAAGGTAATAGGTGGCCATGGTGTTCCAACAATCTCACCACCCACTGCTGTGCATGATGCGACCATGTCTTCAGTGTTTGTATATAAATGAATGAATCATGGTAGTATGTTACAGAGATAGCATGATAAGATAATGTCTGCTGTGCAGAAAATAACAAAATACATGAATAAATCACATGTTATGATACATGGGTACTATATAACCTTTGCCTTCCACTTATGGATGTCAAGTCACTTATGTACTTGCTGGTATGTCGTAAGCTTCCAGGCAAGAACTAGCCATGATATATTTGGCTAACCAATTAATGGTTATGCTTCCTGACAATGCCGGTGAAGGTTATCTCTGGTTAGCGTCATTCCCTTTTTATTATATCTGATACAATAAAATCGTAAATAAAATCTGAAATAAAATGATATTAGTCATATATATATATATATATATATATATATATATATATATATATATATATATATATATATATATATATATATATATATATATATATATATATATATATATATATCTTTAATAAACTTACATACCTGTCGTAGATTTTCGATAGGGGAATTAAGACTAGGTTTGGTCCCTTCTGAATAGGTTTGAATAGGTGATAGACTCAGTGAGAGTTAGTGAAAGGTAATAGAATTTCCACACACGTGAGATGATAGATTATGATATAGTGGCTGTCTCTGAAAGCGAAAAGAATCTTCTCTCTCTCACCTATCTTCTACAACAGTTGTTACAGTGTCAGACAGACTACACCAATATACATATTACGTATATTTCTATCACTCACAGGCACGCACATACACGTGACGACAGGTAAACACACAGACGTGGGGAAACTATAACAATGATACATATATATCTAGAACGAGCTGACCAAACACTATTATTAAGTTCAAGAGCGATTTTAATATCAGGAAAAATCGGCTCACAACATCAAAGAAAGTACATCAAGGAAAATACATATACACATAGTCATAAAAATTCAAGGAAATGTTGCAAGGATGATAGCCCCGTTATAGTGTTAACTCTAGGTTTAGCCCGGCCCCGTTAAGAGAACAGATGATGGCGCCCGAGTCACAGATGCATAGGGTTTGAGTCTAAGAGTTTTCTTTGTTTTATCTCGTAATTATATGCACAGAGTTTGAAAAAAATCTGATTTAACCTAAGACAAAAACACAAGAACTCTAGCCTTAGCAACAAATTATGCAGATTGAAAAAAAAATTAGGACAGCAACAGGGTGTCAAAGATATAATAGTGAAAATATCACTCAAACCAGCGTACACTCACTCATTCCGCCATGGCCTCTCATACATGTACTCACGACTTTGCTCGCTGCCTCTTGGAACACACTGATTTTAGATTTTTCACACAGACTCAAAAAAATGCAGTCTTCTGCCAAGAAGTCCCCAGTTCCAAAAGACGTATTTAACTCGGAGTCTCCGGGAACGACTACTTGGGTGTGCAAATTTGTTCAAATGTCTGATTAAGTCACCTAACAATTATTCCAGGCGCGGGAGTTAGCAGAGCACAGTGTCAATAGCGTAGGTTTCTAGAAATGATGAATGTCAGGTCGGTGCCTTCCCTCAGTATAGGATTCACTTTAGTCACACCACAGATTTGTCCACAAATATATATATATATATCTAGTCGGGAAATGTTAGTTAATACTTGAAGTATTTTGCGCCACCAGGCAGAAAGATTACGTAGAGTTTTTCTAGAAGAAATTAAGATCTGGCTCCAAGGTCCAGTATTTATCATTACAGTCTTTGAAAACCCGTTATTGGGATATAGTATTTCTGGCTAACTCGGGTTGCATATGCACTGTTTAGACCAGTGGTACTTAAGAAACCCACGTGGTTCAAAATAAGGACTGTCTATTTCTTCACAAGTATGGAAACTACTACTAGGTGCTGGTAAAGTTAGGGTCACCCCAAAACTTTCACTGTGTGGAGGAAAAATAACACATATAATATAATAAACAGAATCTGTACTGGTTATAACTTACATTTAAACTTGCAAGCAGAGAGCTTTGCTTATCATTTAAACTTCCCGTGACGTAAGTTATATTTAAAAATCAGCAATTCTCATGAATTAGGAACACGTGCGTATTCCGTCACCATTCATGAGGCTCGATTCTAGAGTTTATACGTTAGTTTAGAAAAATACACTCGACTGAGTATTAGCGGTTAAATTAAATTCATAAATAGCTACAATTGCCGTTATAAGCTAGAAATTTTAATTTTTATTCTGCTTTCCACTGAATGCTTCCCTAGAAAATATAATAGCCTACCACTTTATTTCTCTTCTGCGCTAAAGAAATAGATTAAAATGAATTAAGCGATTAAACACTTTAACACTCACAAAATCTATATATCTATCATATTAATTACCTCAACCACAGAATTACAGGTAGTCGCACAACTTAAGAATAAAAATGCTGAAAATATTTCTGGAAGTCTAGAAGTTCGACAAATTGCCGAAACAAACTGAGATCTTCGCTAACAGCTATTCTGTTTACGAGCAACCTATCTACTGTGAGTCTATGAGCGAGAATGAAATTAAAGTTTCAAACTTGGCCAATATCTTTAAAATCGGACACCGGATCCTAATCTTATTTCGCCAAGCGAAATAGTCTCCCCTGTCCGTATAACACCTTCGTCCGCTTATCGCGTGACGTAACAGCCATCAGTGGCCGAGGGCTTGCATGAGTTGCAAATCTCAGACCACCGTCTGCAGTGCGGAGTGGATTTTCACGCTAAGCCGGGTTTTTCCTGACGAAAAACCTCATGCGTTTACTGAAATGCAGACTCTCTGTCTACTTTCCATGTCCCTCGGGTGAATTTTCACGCCCCAGGCCAGAGACCCTCAGACGAATGTCTAGCGAATGCTGTAAATTCACGCCTTTCGTCCGACCAGCGCGACTGACATGTACGCAATACCACCCAGGTGCGATTCTCAGTTTTAGAGAAAGGAAAACAGGTAAAGTTTGCGAATTATATGAAAATAATATTCGCAAAACGAATGGATGAAAAATATACAGGAAAAAGGAAATACAGAGATAATAAAAGAGAGAATTCCGGTGAAAGAATAGGAAGAAGATGTAGGAAATTAAATGAATATAAACCCTACGTGACAGAGCCTCCCCCCTTTAAGATATGGAAGCACTCCATGTCTACGTTATGGAGTTTAATTTCCTATAACCGTAGCTTCGGGGTGTCTGTCTTCTTCCCTCTCCTCTTCCCCCTCCATCTCTGTCCAATTCCTACTCAAGTCCACTCCTCAAAGTTTCCTTCCCCTGGAATGTCTCATATGCGCGCTTGAAAGAGCGTCGCCGCTTCTGATATTTTTGAAAGATTTCCTGTGATAGCGGTGGAATATCCCTGCCACTATCGTCATCTTCGTCAGTTTTGGCGATCGTCAGGAGATGGTCGGAGGTTGGCACTGGTTTTTCCAAGTATCTCTTTAAGAGATTTAAATGGAAAACCTTCTCCTTTCCTTCAATAGAGATCTGGTAGTTAGCCTTAGAAATCTTTTTCAGGACGGTAAACGGCCCTTGCCATCCGATCTTCAGTTGGTTGTTCTCGGTAGGGAGCAACACCAAAACTTTCTCTCCTGCTTCCAGTTCTCTCTCTTCCGCGACTTTCCTGTATCGGTTAGCGTGCTTGGTGCGTGCTCGCTTAAAGTTAGTCGTTGCTAGGTCCCACCCTAGTTTCAACCGTTCCTTTAAAACCGACACATATTTACTGGCTGAGACAACTGTCTCATCAGCCTTCTCGTCTGTCAGAGACTGAAGTAAGGCTTCAAGCGGGCCCTTAATGGGTCTGCCGAATAAGAGTGTAGCTGGCGGAAATCCTGTGGAAGTATGAGGAGATTCTCTGTAGCCAAATAATGCTGCAGGAATACAGAGATCCCAATCTTCAGGTTTCACTTGTGCCAGCTTACTTAGCATCATGGTGAGGTTTCCATTAGCACGTTCCACGAGCCCATTTCCGGCCGGAGTATATGGCTTAGTGTGGATGTGCTGGGTCCTCAAGATCTTAACGATCTCATCCATCAACAGGTTTCGGTATGGAGATCCATTATCCGTCAACACTTGCTGAGGGAATCCCAACCGAGTGAAAATCTGCACGAGGGCTTCTGCGACATGCTTGGCATCTGCGCGTGTTAGCGGGATAGCTTCTGCCCATAAAGTGCATGTATCGACTAAGGTCAGGATGAACCTGTTCCTTCTTTTAGTCCTTTCGAAAGGCCCTAAAATGTCGATCACAACCCGTTCGAATGGTGTTCCCATTATTGGCATTTCACCCATGTGGACTGGGGGTGTCCGTTGCTTGGGTGGTACACGTTGGCACTGGGCACAGGATTTGACGTACCTGATAATATCAGTATTCACTCCTGGCCACCAATAATGAGTGGTTATACGTTGGTTTGTGGCGTTCTGTCCCATATGTCCGCTAAAGGGAAGAGAGTGCCCCATTTCTAGGATTTGGCTTCTGTACTGTTTCGGTACTAGGAGCTGGTTGTAACCTTGGTCAGGCTTGCCCGTTCTCCGATAAAGTACGCCATCCTCAGAAAAAATGTCCCCGTGCTGTTTGGGTTCCTTCGCCATGGGCAGTTTCCTAAAGCAGGGTGCCAAAGTAGGATCCTTTTGTTGCGCTTCTTTAAGTTCCATAGGTAACAAATTAGGCGCAGGCTCCCGTTCCTTCTTGGTTTGCCCTCTTGCAGTTACTGCTGCCACAATCGGCTCTTCCGGTTTCCCAATACACACGTATCTCCCGCCAAGTATGACTGGGTAGATGGGATCATCCATCACAGCCGCTTTGATCACGCCTCTGACAAAGTCAGAGTGTATCTCCACCAATGCGATGGGAAGCGCTGTAGGTGCATCACTCTTACGAACTCCACAAAGTTTGAAGGTCTCTCCTGTCTCTTGACCGGGTTTAACCAGCTTTCTGGCAACAATGCAATCGTAAGAAAGCCCCGTGTCAAATAAGCAAGAAGTTTGAGAACCGTTCAAAGTAACAGTACCTCGCGTTGAGGGTCTATCCCCAACAGGTTGGGAATCACTGTCAACAATTCCGCCTTGCGAGACTGTCAATAAGCATCCGATGCGTTTCGGCTCGGTGTGCTCGGTCTGATCATATGGCCCATGCTCAGGGGTTCTCCCTTTGCCACCTTGTCCTTTCTGGCTGCGCTGCCATGTAGGGCGGTCGGGTTGATCAGACTGTTTGGGGTGGTTGGGGTACTTGTTCTTGTAGAACTTGGATTTTTCCGGAGGGGGGTTTTGAGGTCCAGTTTCTCTGTGGTTGTTTTGGTTAGAAGCCTGAGAAGATTGCTCTAGGTTATGTTTTCGAAAATGCTCCTCTGTCGGTTTCCGCTTTGTGGCCGGTAGTTCAGCCAGCGCATTGTGATAACGCTCAGACTTTTCCAAAATGTCTTCAAGTTTTTCTGCCCCCTGCTCAGCGAGAAATCTCCGGGTATCAGCAGACAAAGTGTTCTTTATTTGTTCAGTTAGAACAAGTTCCTCAAGACCTTCATAGGTAGAGGGGAGCTGCGAAAGCTCAAGGCACTTTGTTAGATATCCCTTAAGACGAGATGAGAACTGGTGAAAAGTTTCAGAATTCTCTTTCCGGCTGTTGCGAAACAGTTGCAAAAACTTGCGAGCGTTCATTTCAAAGCGCTCCAGTAACGCTTTCTTCAACACATCGTAGTCGTCTTGTTGGCTACTTTCCAGCTTAGAATAAACATCATAAGCAGAACCTTTTAGGGCCTGGGAAAGTTTCATGTTCCAACGCGACCTCTCTAAACCGTACAGAGTTGCAATTTTCTCAAATTTTTCTAGCCAAGTGTCAATCTTCTCATTTGGACAAGGGAAAGACTCAAGGGTGAAAGACATAGCGTTGAGTTGAAGAGATTGAGTGTTAGAAGGATCAGTTAAGGAAGAATGAGGAGAAGACTCTCCATTGCTGGGGGTAGAGGCAGCGCCAAGACTTTGGACTTCTAGAGCCTTAAGAGCCAACTCATGCTGTCGTCGTTGCTCATTTTCTCTTTCCAAATGCTGTCTCTCCTTCTCTCTTTCCTCCTGCTGTCTTTCCTTCTCTGTTGCCTCATGCTGTCTCTCCTTCTCTCTTTCCTCATGCTGCATCCTGCGAATTTCCATTTCCTCATCCATCTTCTTCTGCTGTAAATCTGCGGCTGCTTTTTCCTTAGCTTCCGCTGCTTTCCTCTCCGCATCATATCTCTCGAGTTCGTCTCTGACAAATGCTTTCGCTTCTTCTCCTTCCAGTCCCTCTTCCATTGCTTCCTGTCTTAACATCTGCCTCAGTTTCGCCCTCTCGGCCATATTATGTCAGTGACTGAGACTGTTGGAGAAAGAAAATAGGAAAAAGAATAACCTGGTTCCTACCACTTACGAGAAAAAAATTACCAAAAAAAATCAAAAGATGATATATTTAACCCTGGGATACCTCCTCCAAAATAAAATCTAACTATCGCTGCTATTATCGGCAATAAAGCACTCATTGCAAAACACGACTACGCCAAATAAATGGTAGTTAAGATTACAACTGAAAAATAAGTTGCTACAGTGGAAAAGCAAAAGAATATTGCAAAAATTAAAGAGAAAAATAATCCCTTAATTTTTAAAAATCCACTATAAGTTCACCCCTGAAGTCAGATCGGGTAAGGGAGGGAATTAATCTGGACAAAAAGTCCGAAACACACTCCTTAACTTAGTTCAAACGCCGTTCTGCCTCAGTACCCAGTGAATGTTATACACTCACCACTTTACCAGCATTTAGTATTACAATCAGCAGTTAACATATATCCCGACAAAATCAACCTGTAACCAAAATGTATATTATTCAAAGATGCTGTGGAAAAAAAAACTTATTAGTTTGTGTGGTCAGCACGCCCGTAAACAGATCGCTAGTCTAGGGGATAATTATTTTTAAAAGATACACAGTCACAAGACATCACACTCTTACTCTATATCAGAATACAGAATCTTAAGTTCAAAATCCAGATAGACGAGTCCACATTTGTCGTACTCGTCTTCCTATTCTAAGTTCAAAGACCGGAAACGAGCCCTCACTTGTCGTAGATTTTCGATAGGGGAATTAAGACTAGGTTTGGTCCCTTCTGAATAGGTTTGAATAGGTGATAGACTCAGTGAGAGTTAGTGAAAGGTAATAGAATTTCCACACACGTGAGATGATAGATTATGATATAGTGGCTGTCTCTGAAAGCGAAAAGAATTCTCTCTCTCACCTATCTTCTACAACAGTTGTTACAGTGTCAGACAGACTACACCAATATACATATTACGTATATTTCTATCACTCACAGGCACGCACATACACGTGACGACAGATAAACACACAGACGTGGGAAAACTATAACAATGATACATATATATCTAGAACGAGCTGACCAAACACTATTATTAAGTTCAAGAGCGATTTTAATATCAGGAAAAATCGGCTCACAACATCAAAGAAAGTACATCAAGGAAAATACATATACACATAGTCATAAAAATTCAAGGAAATGTTGCAAGGATGATAGCCCCGTTATAGTGTTAACTCTAGGTTTAGCCCGGCCCCGTTAAGAGAACAGATGATGGCGCCCGAGTCACAGATACATAGGGTTTGAGTCTAAGAGTTTTCTTTGTTTTATCTCGTAATTATATGCACAGAGTTTGAAAAAAATCTGATTTAACCTAAGACAAAAACACAAGAACTCTAGCCTTAGCAACAAATTATGCAGATTGAAAAAAAAATTAGGACAGCAACAGGGTGTCAAAGATATAATAGTGAAAATATCACTCAAACCAGCGTACACTCATTCATTCCGCCATGGCCTCTCATACATGTACTCACGACTTTGCTCGCTGCCTCTTGGAACACACTGATTTTAGATTTTTTCACACAGACTCAAAAAATGCAGTCTTCTGCCAAGAAGTCCCCAGTTCCAAAAGACGTATTTAACTCGGAGTCTCCGGGAACGACTACTTGGGTGTGCAAATTTGTTCAAATGTCTGATTAAGTCACCTAACAATTATTCCAGGCGCGGGAGTTAGCAGAGCACAGTGTCAATAGCGTAGGTTTCTAGAAATGATGAATGTCAGGTCGGTGCCTTCCCTCAGTATAGGATTCACTTTAGTCACACCACAGATTTGTCCACACAAAAAATATATATATATATAGTCGGGAAATGTTAGTTAATACTTGAAGTATTTCGCGCCACCAGGCAGAAAGATTACGTAGAGTTTTTCTAGAAGAAATTAAGATCTGGCTCCAAGGTCCAGTATTTATCATTACAGTCTTTGAAAACCCGTTATTGGGATATAGTATTTCTGGCTAACTCGGGTTGCATATGCACTGTTTAGACCAGTGGTACTTAAGAAACCCACGTGGTTCAAAATAAGGACTGTCTATTTCTTCACAAGTATGGAAACTACTACTAGGTGCTGGTAAAGTTAGGGTCACCCCAAAACTTTCACTGTGTGGAGGAAAAATAACACATATAATATAATAAACAGAATCTGTACTGGTTATAACTTACATTTAAACTTGCAAGCAGAGAGCTTTGCTTATCATTTAAACTTCCCGTGACGTAAGTTATATTTAAAAATCAGCAATTCTCATGAATTAGGAACACGTGCGTATTCCGTCACCATTCATGAGGCTCGATTCTAGAGTTTATACGTTAGTTTAGAAAAATACACTCGACTGAGTATTAGCGGTTAAATTAAATTCATAAATAGCTACAATTGCCGTTATAAGCTAGAAATTTTAATTTTTATTCTGCTTTCCACTGAATGCTTCCCTAGAAAATATAATAGCCTACCACTTTATTTCTCTTCTGCGCTAAAGAAATAGATTAAAATGAATTAAGCGATTAAACACTTTAACACTCACAAAATCTATATATCTATCATATTAATTACCTTAACCACAGAATTACAGGTAGTCGCACAACTTAAGAATAAAAATGCTGAAAATATTTCTGGAAGTCTAGAAGTTCGACAAATTGCCGAAACAAACTGAGATCTTCGCTAACAGCTATTCTGTTTACGAGCAACCTATCTACTGTGAGTCTATGAGCGAGAATGAAATTAAAGTTTCAAACTTGGCCAATATCTTTAAAATCGGACACCGGATCCTAATCTTGTTTCGCCAAGCGAAATAGTCTCCCCTGTCCGTATAACTCCTTCGTCCGCTTATCGCGTGACGTAACAGCCATCAGTGGCCGAGGGCTTGCATGAGTTGCAAATCTCAGACCACCGTCTGCAGTGCGGAGTGGATTTTCACGCTAAGCCGGGTTTTTCCTGACGAAAAACCTCATGCGTTTACTGAAATGCAGACTCTCTGTCTACTTTCCATGTCCCTCGGGTGAATTTTCACGCCCCAGGCCAGAGACCCTCAGACGAATGTCTAGCGAATGCTGTAAATTCACGCCTATCGTCCGACCAGCGCGACTGACATGTACGCAATACCACCCAGGTGCGATTCTCAGTTTTAGAGAAAGGAAAACAGGTAAAGTTTGCGAATTATATGAAAATAATATTCGCAAAACGAATGGATGAAAAATATACAGGAAAAAGGAAATACAGAGATAATAAAAGAGAGAATTCGGGTGAAAGAATAGGAAGAAGATGTAGGAAATTAAATGAATATAAACCCTACGTGACAATACCCTCTTAGGATTTATAAGCTCACGGTGAGACTGTTTTGGCTGAATTTAATCTGCCCTGCATGCTGCGTGAAAATAGAACTTTTCTTGCAGATTCTGTCTTCCAGTTTCTCACTTTGGCTTCTGGATTTGGTGTGTGTGATTTTCAACGCGCCCCTCTGTCCTTATATTTCAGTTTCTCGCCCTTACGAGAAAGTACCTCCTAAATTACCAAAAGATTTTCGTTTCATCTCCTGGTTTGAGGCGATTTGAGGCAATCTGTGCTTTTCCTGTACTTGTTTTCTCTTCTGTTCTCTTACACACTTATGTCCTTCCTTCCTTCCTAGGTATCCTTTCACTTTCCCCATATGAGGCTTTCATTCTATCCTTCTTCTTCTTCTTCCTCGTTCGTCCTGAAAAGGACGGTGGTTGCGTTGTGTCTGTTTACGCCTAAGCTGTGATATCTGCACCTTTCGGTCGACACATCCGACTTCTGCACGGCATTTTTTAGGACCGGGTTTCCTCGCCCTTACCCTCCTTGCGATCCACAATCTCGTACTCAGTTCTCTTACACACTTATGTCCTTCTTCTTCCAGTATCTGTTTCCCCATATGGGCTTTCATTCCCTTCTTCTTCTTCTTCCTCGTTCGTCCTGAAAAGGACGGTGGTTGCGTTGTGTCTGTTTACGCCTAAGCTGTGATATCTGCACCTTTCGGTCGACACATCCGACTTCTGCACGGCATTTTTTAGGACCGGGTTTCCCTACCCATTGCGATCCACACTCGCTCAGCCAGACTGCACTGCTGCAGACTGTTTCCAGGACCACCACGTGGAGGTGGAGTGCGGTCTTGACCAGCTCTGGTTCGCTGGTCCTGACGCAGGCAGTCAAGCTATGAGTCGCTGACTGCGTTCACTATTGCTGCGTCTTTTCTATCCAATTTATATTTAAATCCGTTTAGGCTTGTTAGTGTAATAAATTTTTAAAGATTATTAGCTAATTTTTAGCAGATGTGATGAAGGTGAAAAATATTAATTATCTTTAAAACTATTTATATTTAAATAATATCCTTTTGGATATAATTCACAGTCCATCTCCTTTAGTGAACTATTTTTATTTAATTGATTTCCAACCAGGCGTTCTTCTGTAGTTTAAAATTTAATGTCCAGAAAATGCAAACTTTGAAAGTCCGCCATACATTCCTATATTAGCTATTTCCTCATTCTTCAGTAATATTGTCTGGCTTAACCGAAATTCACATTTCCGTCGTCTCAAACTTCAAAGAAAGACCGCCGCGTTGTCCTTGCGCTGTGTGTGTATGTGCGCTGTGTGTGTGCGTGTCGCGCTACAACCAAGCAAGTGGAACCAAATCGCGCTACACCTGGAAGTGTGTGAATGATTTCAAGTGTCAATGATGGTGTAATTAACCTCACAGACAGAGGTTAGCATCCAAATCTACATACCGTAGCATTGTGCACAGCTAGTGGTCGTGTAACAATGATTGCATATAAGCCTCCATACATATATATCTTCATATATACTACTCGTCAAAAGTCAAGGGCCACTTAGAAAAACCTTGGTTGAAACCATAAAACAAATCTGATATAAACGTAATTGGTATCAGTCAAAACGGCATTTATTGAATACCAAATTGACATGTCACGTAAAGAAATGGAAACACACATTCAAACGCAATGAAGCTGTGAAGTGTGTCACCCACCTTTTCAAAAGTCACACAATAGATATTGGACAAATAGACATTTCAATATTGGGTATGACCACCGTTTGCTGCAACGCATTCAAGACAGCGTAGACGCATCGAGTCCACAAGGGTCCGAAGAGTATCCTGAGGAACAGCTTGCCATTCCTGAAGCAGAAATGCAGTCAGCTGTGCAACATCCCTTTTCAGTGGGTGATTTGTTGACAATCTTCAACCAAGGACACCCCAGAGGTGCTTAATCGGAGAAAGGTCAGGTGAATGAGCTGGCCACGCCATCCTGATGATCCCATGTTGCTGAATAAACTCATTCACCACACGAGCTCGATGGGGGCGAGCATTATCATCTTGGAGGATGGAATTACCACCTACGGCCTCCAGAGCAGGCTGAACAATTGGTCTCAAGATTTCGTTCTGGTATCTTTTGCCGGTCAAGTTGCCTTGGATGATGTAGAGTGGGGTCCTGCCGTGTCTGTAGAAGCCTCCCCAGGCCATGACAGAACCCCTACCATAACGATCCACCTCTCAAATTGTGTCATCAGTAAATCGCTCTCCTGGTCGTCTCCAAACTCGAATCCTGCCATCATTGAATGACACAGTGAAGCGAGATTCATCAGTGAAGAGAACTTTACTCCATTGTTGCCTTGTCCATCGGATGTGCTCGCGACACCAAGCAACACGGGCTCTGCGATGAGCAGGAGTAAGAGGGATTCGGACTGCAGGACGTCGAGCAGCCAGTCCAAATTCATGTAAACGTCTGCGAATGGTGCTTTGACTGACATTAACGTTTACAGTTTGTCTCAGCTGACATCTTAGAGTGGAACAAGTCACTGTTCGATGGCGCAGGGCTGACAACAAGAGGTACCGGTCATCATGTCTATTGGTGCATCTAGGGCGACCTGGCCGGTGGTGATCCTCCACACTTCCTGTGGCCTGAAACCTCTCCTAAATTCTTTGGATAGTAGAGTGTGACACTGCAAGACGTCTAGCAACCTCACGGACAGATAAACCACTTTCAACCCACGCTATAGCCCTCATTCTTTGTAAGGTTTCAAGACTTCTTCTCGGTGGCACGGTTTTTGCAAGTGATGAAACTACCCTAAGTCTGCTGATTGAAAAACAAATTAAGAGTGAACTCTGTTCACGAAAAGTCGCCATTGCACGTGCAATATCAATCAGCACGATTACTTCACCTGTTTGGTTGTACGGAAGTTTGAAAAAACTGATTAAAAATGTGAATTTATGGTCAGCAAACCAAATTGCACGTGATCACCATGGTTGTCGGAGAGTTGTTTTCATGCTTAACGTGCATAGAGGACTGTCAGAGGAAGATATTGCACCCATTTTTACTAAAAACTTCCTTCATTTAATCATTCTATGCGCTTACATAAAAGTGTATTGAAAATAATAGGGTGGCCTTTGACTTTTGACGAGTAATATATATATATATATATGTTCCTATTTTTCATGTATTTCTACTTAGTTCTCTCTTGCTGTCCTTTGTGTTTGCGTTCGTTCGTCCATGATGAATATACTGTGTTCGTAACGCAGGTCTTTTCTTGCCTGTTATCCTAGTAAGACGCATTGCTTTTTTTCTCTACCCAACGCATGTCTGTGTGGTGGTTTTGCTTTATGTCTTTCTTTTTTCTTCCCAAGAGTTTAATTTTAACGTGACTACCGATGACTCAAATAGCACAATCGTAGACAATGAGAACCTTCCAGATAACGTGATAGTAGATCCTGTGGTCGATCCAAGTGAAACTAGAAAATCCCCAGGGACCACTACCATTGCTACTACTACTACCCGCCTCGTCCCGTTATTCACCACGACTCCGGCTTCAATAGAGATGGAGCTGGATAATCCAGTCAATTTCCTGGTAGACAAAATATTCCTAATAGTTACAGGTATGTTGATCATGAGCAGATTGATTAGAGTGAGTGCTTATTAAAGCCAGATGGCCTGTGTTTGAAACGCTCCAGTTTACACGTCTGCCATATGAAGTGTGTAAAGGTAGGTATGGCCTATGGAGTGATGTCAATGGTCTCCAGAATTCGGCTCGTTAAGAAAATAATAAAATTTATTCGAGATAAGGATAAGAAGAAGAGAAGGCAAAAGCTCTCTCCTAAATAGAGATATCATGGAGTCATGAAGAGTTGATTCTGTATCCTCGCGACATAAACTTCTGCCCCGAGTATCTCGACCCAAAAAAAAAGTCTTCTACCTCCTAAATGAAGAATTTTCCATTATGAAAATACTAAACACATATAGCACGAGTAATACAAGTTAATCGTTAAGGAGTATACGTTTATTTGTTATGTGTGTGTGTATATATATATATATTCATTCATTCATAACCCTCCACTCCCAAAGGAGCATTGACCTTCAACAAACACATGCTAAGTCCTCCTGTCACGTGCCATCATCTTTCCATGTTCTCCTCATCATTTTCCCCTCTGTTTCCAGCTCTCTTCTCCAAGTGCTTCTTGGTCTACCTCTGCCTCTCTTGCCCTGGGGGTTCCAGAACAAGGACTGCCTTGTAATGCTATCAACAGGTTTCCTAAGTGTGTGTCCTATCCATCGCCATCATCTTCTTCTCATCTCTTGTTCCACTGGCACTTGTCTAGTTCTTGTCATCAGTTCCACGTAATGGCTTCGGCGTTGTACTGGCAACCAGGTGTTCATGGTTCAAGCCCGGGCGTCAGCGTTTGAAGAAATGTTTACGACCGGAAATTTGACTGAAAGCCTGAACGGCTCCTGTGATAAACCCTCTGTGGATGGGAAGGAGCTTGGCTCCTGACCGGGTTGGAAGGAAAGTCCTCAGGTTCCCCAGCCTCGCAATGACATGTCATTGGGCCGAAGGGCTGAAAGCCCAAGTGCCGCTGGTTAAGGGGAAAAAAAAAAAAAAAAATATATATATATATATATATATATATATATATATATATATATATATATATATATATATATATATATATATATATATATATATATATATATATATATATATATATATATATATATATATATACAAGGTTAGAAGAACGTAAAAAAGATTATTATGGAAGGAAAGACACCAATGAAAAATAAAACAGTAATTAATGGAATATGAGATTACAACTATGTAGAAAATGAAATGATGATGAGATAAATTAAGTGGTACCACACCGATGATAATAATCTACATAGTCCATACACCGGTGAATTTCCTCCACTGTATGGTCATACAATATTATGCCAAAACTGATCAGTGTAGACGTCTTTTTAATGGTGTGTGTTATCCCAAAGATGTGTAATTACTGTTGCATATATCACCCGTGTAGCAGCTGAGAAAACTTGTCCAAACACGATTGAAGTCCTTCTAGTTTAAATGGACTGTTGACGTGTGCATTATTAAAGTGACTGATGTCTGGTCTTGCAGATAACACTAACCTGACTTGACTTGAAGTCTTCACAAAATGATCTTCTTGCTGACTTAGGTCTTTCGCAACGAATCTAGAGTGAACGAATTTACTTAATTTAGGAAGTTTTGATGTCCTGTCTTGCAAATTCTGCTAACCGAACATAGGCTTTCTAGCGTCTTCCGATTACACGCCAAACATTAAATGTGTAGCCTCAGATTTGTGTAGGACCGAAAACACAACCCGGCTTCATAAATTTAACATCTATATTGGAGTGGATATCAAGAATAGAATGAGTTAGAGAACTCTAGTTTGCTGAAAAAAATAGCAAGAGGAAATCGGCATCACTAGATGTGATGTTGTATGTCTTAAGACAGCCTGGAAGAAGCTTCATTTAAATTATCTATCATGCAAGTCCACTCCTACAGTTATTTTCTTAAGAGCACATAGTCTTGCAGATTTCCCTACTAGAAGTAAGATCTGTAAGAATGAATAAATCAGATGAGACTGAATAACAGGAAGAGTGAGGCAGTCTAAACCAGCAACTGAACTAAATGTTCAAGATTTATTTATGAATATGAATACAGAATAATAATAGTAATAAAACAATGTCAGAAGAACTAATATATCAGATAACTGAGCAAATCAACAAATAATAAAGGCATACATCAAGAAACAAATATGCACGTCATATGACAAACAAGATGCCACTTGGGTAAATGATAGTCCTCCTAGCACCGTGAAATCTTCTTACACCCGTGGTTAATTTTTATAATTCCATTGGAAAAGCGCTCTATCCTTGCGCAAATGTAATAAAAGCACGTCACCAAGCCTAAAGAGACTAAAGAATCTGTGGAAAGCACGGGTACCAGAACTTTACAGTGCTGTTGACGAATGCTCAGATGAGGTATTACTTGCCACGAAGTGTTGGAATATGCCCGTGACTGCACAAGAGATTAGTGGACCGTTAGCATGTGAAGTCAAACAATAATAAATAATAATAAATTCTTTAAGCACCAAACACGGCGCATAAGGCAGAAACCAGTGCTCTCCAGGTTGTACGTTGTGACGCCACTCCTCTTAGCTCTTGCACATTGTTTAATCCCAACGTTCTTCCTTCTCTTATTATTGTTCTTCTGAGTGTTTCTTTTGGTCTTCCTTTTTTCCTCTTACCCTCAGGAACCCAAGTGAGTGCCTGCAATGGTATTCTGTTGTTTTGCATTCGTAGGACATGACCGATATATGACCATCGTCTTTTCCTTATATAGTTGGAGACATATTTCTGCCTAGAGTCTTCTCTTATTTGTCGATTAGTCTTGAATTCTTTCCAAACAGGCTGCTGTTAATTTATTATTACAAAGGTGACTGGTTATCTAGATACAGCTTCCAGTTAGCATGGGTTGGCAAGTTTGGTATAACGCAGGCGTGATGCTGACTATCCCTGGTTACTCTGCCGTCTGGATGTATTGGAGATGTTGAGGTTGCTTCACTGTCTTTTCTTGTAGTGAACAGTGTGTACACCCCAATTAGTTTACGTGCCTTGAATCTGAGATGACAAAAATCTGCATTACTTCTCTGCTAATTGCAAAGTTAAGAATACAAGTACTTAATATCTATGGGGATTTATTTTAGTTGCTAAATAAGCCCTATTTTCTTTCATTGCTTGCTGTCCTGTTTTCTGTTTCGCCATGTGAGTTAATTTACATGCGCTAATATCAGCGAGAGCAGATGGACAGGGATGGAGAGAATAAAAACAGCTACAGGGGAAACAGTTTTTTATTCTGGTAGAGAGGATGGTCAGCACAACGAAGGTGTAGCCATTATCCTGAAGAAAGGAATGGAAAGGTCTTTACTGGAATGGAAACCCATCAACAACGGACTGATAAGAGCAAGACTGTGATGGAGATTCACCAACACCACAATTATACAATGCTATGCACCAACAAACGACAGCGATGAAGAGATCAAGGACGAGTTCTATCAACAGGTACAAAAGGAAATAGAAACTGCACCCAGCTACGATCTTATTATAGTAATGGGAGACCTAAATGCGAAAGTTGGAACACACAATAATTATAACGAAAGAGTAATGGGGAAATGCGGCAATGGAACAGTAAATGAGAATGGGGACAAATTAATAAGCTTCTGCAGTATTAACAACCTGGTCATTGGAGGAACGCTTTTTCCACACAAAGAAGTGCACAAGTTAACATGGGAATCACCAAACGGACGAGGCAGAAACCAGATAGATCTCATAATGATCGATGGCAGATGGAGGCATGCACTAAAAGACGTGAAAGTGAGAAGAGGCGCAGATGTGGGAAGTGATCATCACCTAGTAGTAGCAAGACTGAAGGTGAAACTAAGAGCTGCTCAACCAGTTGCAGTCAAACAGAAAAGATATAACATCACGAAATTTACGGACCCCCTTACAAGAAAAGCTTTCGTGGTCGACGTAAAGAGACGACATCAGATTACCAAAAGCCAGGACAGAACAGAGACCGATGATGTCGACCAGAAATTCAACACTATCTCAACAATATACAAGGAAAGCAGCAAGTTGTTGCTGTCATTTTCGACGGAGTCATCTGTCAAGTTATTTGCCTATGTTTTATCATAAGTATAATTGTGTCTTTACCTGCGATGTCAGGTTGATTAGGGGTTGTCTTCCCTTGTTTATTCATTCATTGTGTTTTGACCTTTAGGGTCAAAGGTTGACAGTTCGGGCGTAGGCCTATGGGAAGGTTTTTTAAGCGGGAGAGAGTTATACTTCCGGCAAGTCGAGAAGGTCATAGTAACTTTGGTTCGTGAATACCACTTTATGCTACAGTGGATTTGACGTTCAGTGCGCGTTTGACATTTCGTTTCTGTGTTCGCAAGGAGCAAGAAATTTATTTTAGTTTCAGCTGTGACTGAACTTGTTCTGCAACACATTGAAATTGATTGCTATATGTTTATGTTACTTCTACTGTTTTTGTGTATTTTTCTGCGGGTTTTCGGTTGGTGGGTCTTACAGTAAATATGCCACTTAATCGAGGCTTACTGTAAGCGTTCTGTAGGTGCAAATTTTCTTAATTTGAAAATTTGCTAGTGACAATTGGTCGCTATTGATGTTATCTGTGATGTAACTGTACTTAACGTTGTTTTTGTAATATTTTGTCTGTTTTTCAGTTTTGATTTTCGATTTGTTTTGTTTGTATTCTGTAGGTCTCTCCTTTCTTTTGTGTATTTCTCTACACATTTTTGGTTAAAACAGTGTTGCCATTTGTATTGTTTTGTATCTTTGTCTTTATATTTTTTTTTTTGTACTACATTACTGTCATGCACAGTCTACATACATATACTTGGTCAGGTATTGGTATTATTGATAAAGTAGACTCTTCATATAGAGTTTGTTAATAAAATATTATTATATAAGATATTTATACAAGTTCTTTGATAAAAGACTTGTTATCTACAAAGATTGAGACAAGGTGAAATACATGTTCAAGTTCTTTATAAAAAAGACTTGTGCCCATAGTGAGTGGGATATAAGGGATTTTTTTTCCACAGGTACTCAAGTGATTTTTTGGGTTACATTATAAACAAGAGGACCATACAAAGTCTTTGTCTAAGACTAAGAGAGTGAAATAAAGTGAAGTGAGTATACAAGTCTAGCATTTCAGACTTGTCCCCCATTAAAGTGAGATAATTTAAGTTATTTACTTCTGCAAGTTACTAATCTCAGTAGACAAGATGTCTACATTAGAGTACTTTATTACACAAGGGAGAGCCCTTGATAAGACTGGTCAACAGTTAGAACAATGGGCTGTTGCTCAGTATGACAAAGCATTAGCTGCTGAAGAGAGAAAAGCTGCTGCAGAAGAAAAAAAAGATCTGGCTAAAGAGAAAAGATTAGAAAGAGAAGCAGCTGCTGAACAAAAAAGACTAGACAGAGAAGCTGATGTTGCTGCTGAACAAAAGAAATTGCAGATGCAGGTGGAGGAAAGGAGATTTGAAGCTGAACAAAAAAGATTAGACAAAGAAGCTGCTGCAGAGGAGAGGAAAGCTCAAGCTGCTGCAGAGGAGAGGAAAGCTGAGGCTGAAATTAGAAAAATGGAACATGAGGAAAGAAAACAGAAGATGGAACTTGATGAAAGACTCGCAACTTTGGAGTTAGAGAAATTGAAATTGGCGAGTACGGGTGCTCAGCAAACAACTTCGAGTACGACAAAGGAGTTTGTTAGTAGGATTAAATTACCTCATTTCAATCCTTTAAAGGATGACGTAGCAGATTATCTAGATAGATTCCAATTTTTGTGCGATACGCATAACATAAAAAAGGAAAAATATGTTGAACAACTGATGCCATTTTTTACAGGTGACACAGTGACTACTCTTATGACAATAGTCGAACATGAGAGGACTAATTATGATGTTGTCAGGGCAGCATTGCTAAAAAAATACCAACTAAAAGAAGAAGACTATCGTCTTCGTTTTAGGACAATGTTGCCAGAAAATGGAGTATATTTCTCTGATTTTGTTACAAAGATACGTCGTACATTTACACGATGGGTTGAGTTGTCTCAGACTGAGAAAACATATGAAGGTCTAATGGACTTATTATTGCGAGATAAGGTTTTGTCATCTGTTAATGATTCTTTTCTTGCATTCCTTCATGAGCGTAAGCCTAAAAACTTAAAAGATATGGAGGAATACTGTTGTCAGTATGCCACAGCGCATCCCCATGCTACAGTTAGCAATTCTAAAGTGAAAGAAGGGTTGCCAGCTGCTTCGGCAACACCATATGGCCCTAATTTCAAAAAAAAATTTCAGGGTGCTCAACAAAACTAAAATAGGGGAAGTAATCAAAATTACACCCAGAAGCGGAGTAATCCAACACATGATGGTTCTTCGTCTATGTATTGGAGACAAGATGGTAGTTCTCGTAATTTTAGTGGTAATAATTTGAGACACTTTCGCAAAGGCTATCCAAATAATAACTATTCAAATTTTCGAGGTAATCATTCTCGACGTCAAGATTATGACGATGGTGAATTTAGAAACCGGGATTCAAACCGGAATGATGATTACAATAGGCAATATGATAACAATTACAGGGGAAATGATAGTCGAAATAATTACAGGGGAAATGATAATCGAGGCAGACCTAGATTTAACAAGAAAAGACCTTTCCAACAGGCAAACTCTGCACAACAAGAGTTTGATGGAGCCTGTAATACAGTAAATGATAGTGGTAACTCTAGGGCTATCACTGGTTGTGCTTTCGATTTTGGGAGAGCAACTGAATGCCCCTAATGCTTAACATTGTTTGACTCATCGACTGTATCTACGCTAAGTTGTGGTCACCCTCTTTCTGCTCTACCTGCTACAGTTGCGCATGATGGGAGAGGATCTCTCATCTTTCATAAAGGTCTAATAAATGATAGGCTAGTCTCAGTACTTTTCGATTCGGGATGTACTACCGTCGGGGTTAGGGAGTCTCTGATAGATCTTTGCTGTGCCACTGGAAAAACAATCAAATGTGTTACATTTGGTGGTACTATGGAAAGCTATCCTACTGCTATTATTAGGATTGACACTCCTTTCTTCACAGGAGATGTCCATGCATGTCTTCTTCCTAATCCTATTGCGGATCTTATAATCGGTCGTATTCATGGGGTTAAGGAATGCACCCCGCAACAAATTTCTAGTTGGAAAGAAAAAAACATTCAAACGGTCAATGCAGTGGTGACAAGAGCTCAAGCTCTTAATCCCCCAACTTCATCTGATAATAGTAATGAAGTTGATAGCCAAGACGAGCACTTGGTGATTTCCCATGACTCGTTTGTTAAACGTCAAGAAGAGGATCCTTCTTTGAAGAAATTCTTCCTTCTTGCAAAGAAAGGGGATCCCAATCAAAATACGAATCACAAATCGCATATCACTATGAAGAATGGTATATTTGTACGAATGGTACAACACTCGGACAAGTCTGTGCACTCGCAAATTCTTGTGCCTAAGTGTATGAGAGCCTTAATTCTTCGGCATGCACACGATTCTCAGTGTGCTGGACACATGGGTTTTTCCAGAACTAAAACTAGAGTCCTTGCGTCCTTCTTTTGGCCATTCGTGAATAAAGACATCCGAATTTATTGCCAATCTTGCAAAATTTGTCAAGAGGTCAAGTCTAGAGGTCCGAGACATGCTGCTCCTATTCAGGCTGCAGATATTCCGATTCGGCCGTTTCAGAAAATGGCTATAGACATCATTGGTCCGTTCAAAATTAAGTCAGCCAGAGGACACCAATTTATCCTCACTTGCGTGGACATGTGCACGCGTTGGCCAGAGGCTATTCCTCTGAAGAGCATATCAACTGTCGATATCGCTGATGCTCTTTGGCTCGTATTTTCTCGTCTGGGATTCCCCGGAGAAATACTGTCGGATCACGGCACTCAGTTAATTTCGGACGTTATGTCTCAGGTAATGGCTACGCTAGACATTAAAAGGTCTCTCAGTAGTATTTATCATCCAATGTCCAATGGATTGGTAGAACGTCTTAACAGGACACTAAAGAACTTACTTGGCAAGATAACGGAGGATCATCCTGAAGATTGGGACAGGGTTTTACCTGCAGTCCTCTTTGCCTATAGAGAGGTTCCCAACGAGCATACAGGGTTTTCTCCTTTCGAACTTGTCTTTGGCGCGCAACCGCGTGGTCCGATGTCCTTGTTACACGATTTGATAACTTCCAATAATATTGACGATGATACACAATCGTCATATGAATATGTCATAGCTCTTAGAGAAAAGATTATCGAATCGTGCAGGTTAGCAACTTCATCTTCCGAATTTGCGAAAGAAAAAGCTAGGCGATTTGCTAATAGGAAAAGACGCCTACGTCAACTTTGTCCTGGAGACAAAGCATATGTCTTACTGCCCTCAAGAGAGAATAGACTTCTCATTTCATGGAAAGGTCCATACACTATAGTCTCAAAAATTTCCGATGTCGACTATATTGTCGATGTGGATGGAAGGCATAAAACCTTCCATATAAATATGCTAACAGAGTTTATTGAACGTCCAGACTATTTGCAGCCTATTTTCCAGGCGACGGACGACTCTCCAGTCCAACATGGTCACATCTCATCCCTGTCCGTTATACAGGATGAGGAAACTATTTTTTCTGACGTGAACTTACCTCTTCCTGCGATTCCACTTACTTCAACGGAATCGTGGAGAAACGTTACAATCTCTTCGAACTTGTCTTTTGAGGAACAGCGTCAAGTATCCTCTACGTTACAATCATATCAGGATGTCCTTACCGACATTCCTGGACACACAGATGTCATAGAACATGACATCATACTTACTGATCGTAATCCGATCAGAGTAAGACCATACCCAATACCTATTCATTTTCAAGCACAAGTCGAGAAAGAATTGGATGAAATGATTCAACTACAAATAATTGAACCATCCACTTCAGCTTATTCTTCGTCGATAGTTATTGTTCGAAAGAAAGACAATAACATACGTCTTTGCGTTGACTATCGCAAATTAAATCAAGTTACGAAGTTCGATGCTGAACCTATGCCGTTATTATATGATCTACTTATTAGACTTTTGATGCGTGATGCCATATGATGATGGATGGTATCCGCATGTCTGGTTTTGTGTGGTGTGCAGATGTGTTCAGTCAAAACAATGTTCATACAAAAATAACAGGGCAATCCACATAGGACGTCAGTAAACTCACGACGTATAAAGTCAATGATTCTTGTAACAGCCGTTGACGTTTTTCTTCATTATTTATTGTGGACGCCACAGTGACAAAATGGTTACGCGAATATGTAGGCACATCAAACAGTCATTATCACAGCAACATTCAATACAGCAATAGACGGTAGACAGCATTACAATGATGAGTCAGATGCATGTTATATTTCATAGTGCTGTAAATGTAGTCAGGTGAAAAACTCCATCCTTTTCTATAACAGCCAGGAGATAACCACATATATGAGATCAGTTCACTCTCCTTAGTTTGACTTCAGCAAGACAGACACGTCTGCCGAAGTATAAATAATGTCCTCAAAAATATCCTCTAGATAATAAAGGTTTTTCAAACCTAGTTCATTTAACAAAGTAGCAAGTAATGGTCCTTGGAACCTGCATCAACCGATGCAGCACAATACAGCGACATGTGAGCTAGGAAAACATCTCGTGACGACGACTTTCGAAGACAGGCTATGAACCAGAAATCGTTCACGACCAAAAATCGATAGAGTTAATGAAAATGTTAATTTACCTTGCCTTCCGGAAATACACAGAAATATTATGCCTCCCGGCATGTGCAAATACACTAGAGGTATTATCTCGAATAAACGAAATATCCATAAGAGGACTCTCACATTCCTGACAGAACAAAAAAATAGCGGAGATCCCCTCTTCAACGAGGCATCTCTTTCGCCATTCCAAATCGCTCACTCCACTAGTGGTGGGCGGAAACCGATCGACCAAGAAGCAAGACAAGTCATGCGCAGTCCAGCGCAAAATGACCACAGCTCAAACTTAACTGCATTCGATACCAACGCGAGAAGACAAATGCTTACCGAGAAAAGTGACTATAAATTTCAAGCAGTTGTTGCCCTTGCGTTATAAAATAGATATTGAAATAAAACGATGTTGCGAGAATTTATCACGCAACATATCACCACCTCCTCCCAATAAAAAAAAAATGTGGAACATATTTTTTTTTTAAATATCAAAGAGCATGCGATAAGCGGCTCAAAACGCACGAATTATGCGCTGATAATTAACTAAATTGCCAAACAATAGGCTAATTGACAAAAGTACATAGTAAAGTTAAACTACATGACGATCCAGGACATATGCTCTGGTATTCCGAGGGTAAGTACACAATCTAGAACTCGTCATGCTTGATACTAGTAAGGTAAGTCCTCAGCTCAACAATGACATTCTGAGAAAGTACAAGCAATATAATGCTAATTAATAACTAATATGCTTCATAAGGTACAATACATTATTAATAATTGTGGCTGTTTAGTAAACTAACGGCCCTTATATTAACTACTCAGTCCTCCTCTATCATCTTAAAATACGAACAGAAGAAGATGACAACAAAGCACGATAGTGTGTACATATAAAGTAAGTACAGATGTGCTAATCTATTGTAGAAATATAGGTGTGTTATGACTCTGTAATATATGGAAATATAGGACAGAAGTATTAGTTGGAGTCATGTGGGCATCTAGACAAAATGTCAGCCATCACATTATCCGCACCACGGATAGCTCGTACCGTGAAGTGAAAAGGTTGAAGAGCTATAGCATATCGAGTGGATCTCGAACTCTTCAAATTCTTAGTCTGAATAGCTGTAAGAGCTTTCTGATCAGTCTCTAGAATGAAATGTGCGCCCAGGAGGAATCTTTGTAGCTTTAGAATTGACCAAACCATCGCTAACAACTCACGGTCTAAAACCGAGTAGTTCCTCTCTGCCGCATTTAGTTTTCTAGAAATGTACATAACAGGATGCAGAGTATTTGCATATTCTTGCATCAGTGCTGCTCCAATCCCAGTGGATGAAGCATCACTTCGAAGAACAAAAGTTCTATCAAGAGTAGGTAATCTTGGGATGGGAGGAGAAGAAAATATATTCTTGATTTGGTCTAGTGAAGATTGGCATTCTCCAGACCAACGGACCAGATTAGGCGAACCTTTCTTCAACAATGTTGATAGAGGTGCCATGATCGAAGATAAATTTGGAATAAATCTCCCATAAAATTGAATTAAACCTAAGAGACTCCTAACTTGTTTCTTCGTTTTAGGAACAGAGATGTTCAGTATTTTGGAAGTATTGTGGTCTTCTGTCTTCAAGAGACCATGACCAACACGATGACCCAGGAAAGAGATTTCACCAAAACCAACAAAAGCTTTAGAAGGTTTTGCTGTCAAATTATTCTCACGTAGAGTGGACAGTAAGTCATATAACCCTAAATAGTGATCTTCCCAGGTATCACTGAAGAGACAGATGTCATCTAAGTATGCGATGACGTCCGAACGATGTGACAGAATTCGACGCATCATGCGAACGAAAGTGGCAGGGGCGTTCATGAGACCAAAAGGCATAACATTCCATTGAAATAGAGCCCTAGGTGTAGAAAAAGCAGTAAGAGGTTTGGCATGCTCTGCTAAAGGCACTTGCCAATAACCTTTAGACAAGTCAAGTTTAGTGAAGAATCTAGAATTAGAAAGTCTAATCAGTAGATCTTCTAACAAAGGCATCGGTTCAGCGTCGAACTTTGTGACCTGATTCAATTTGCGATAATCAACACAAATTCGTATGTTCTTATTCTTCTTCCGGACAATAACCATGGAAGAAGAATATGGTGAAGTCGATGGTTCAATTATATTTAATTGAATCATTTCATCCAATTCCTTTTCCACTTGCGACTGAAAGTGTATAGGAATAGGATACGGCCTAACCCTAATTGGATTATTGTCGGTAAGAATTATGTCATGTTCTATGACATCTGTGTGTCCAGGAATGTCAGTGAGAACATCCTGAAATGTTTGTACCATCGACGAGACTTGTCGATGTTCGTCACCAGAAAGATTAGGAGAAACAGAAACGTTTTTCCAAGATTCCGTGGAATGTAATGGAACCACTGGAAGGGGAAGGTTGACATCAGAGAAGGTAGCTTCCTCATCCTGAATGACAGACAGGGATGAATAATGACCGTGAGGTGCAGGAGCATCATCCGTTGCCTGGAAAATAGGCAGCAAATAGTCCGGACGTTCGTGAAATTCCGAAAGCATGTTTATGTGGAAAGTTTTATGCTTTCCATCAATATCGACCACATAGTCAACATCGGAAATCCGAGAGACTATTGCATACGGACCTTTCCATGCAATAAGAAGTCTATTTTCCCTACTGGGGAGTAGGACGAATGCTTTGTCACCTGGACAAAGTTGTCGTAGACATCTATTCTTGTTAGCAAACTGCCTTGCCTTCTCTTTAGCAATTTCTGATGAAGCAGTTGCTAGCTTACATGCCTCAATGATCTTTTGTCTAAGAGCAATGACATACTCATATGAGGATTGAGTTTCATCGCTAATATCATCGGCAGTGATGAGATCGTGTAATAAAGACATAGGGCCGCGTGGGACGCGCGCCAAAGACAAGTTCGAAGGGAGAAAATCCTGTGTGTTCATTAGGGACTTCTCTATAGGCAAAGAGAGCCGCGGGTAAAACCCTGTCCCAATCTTGAGGATGATCTTCAGTTATCTTACCAAGCAAAGTCTTGAGCGTTCTATTCAGACGCTCAACTAACCCATTAGACATAGGATGGTAGATACTACTGAGAGATCGTTCAATATGTAAGGTAGACATTACCTGTGACATAGTGTCAGATATGAGTTGAGTGCCATGGTCTGACAATATTTCTCTGGGGAACCCCAAGCGAGAAAATATCAACCAAAGAGCATCTGCGATATCTGTAGTAGATATGCTCTTAAGAGGAATAGCCTCTGGCCAACGTGTGCACATATCGACACATGTAAGGATAAACTGATGTCCTCTGGCCGACTTGACCTTAAAAGGGCCAATAATATCTATGGCCATTTTCTGAAACGGCCGAATAGGAATGTCAGCAGCCTGGATAGGCGCAGCATGTCGTGGTCCTCTAGATTTGACCTCCTGACATACCTTGCATGATCGGCAGTAAATACGAATGTCCTTATTGACAAAAGGCCAAAAGAAAGCCGCAAGGACTCTCGACTTCGTACGGGCAAAACCCATATGTCCAGCACATTGCGAGTCATGAGCATGTTGTAATATTTGGACTCTCATGCTCTTGGGAACAAGAATTTGCGAATGTGCCGACGTAGTCGAATCTTGTACCATACGTACAAGTACGCCGTTTCTCATTGCAATCCAAGATTTTCTATTTGTATCCTGATTCGGATCACCTTTCTTCGCAAGAACGAAGAATTTTTTTAAAGAAGGATCTTCTTCTTGCAATTTTATGAAAGAGTCACGAGTGATTACTAAGTGACTATCTTGGCTATCAACTTCATTATCACTATTCAGTGAAGTTTCGGGTGTTTGTAGAGCTTGTGCTCTTGTAACTACTGCATTTGTAGCTTGCATGTTATTATCTTCCCAAGCAGCAATCTGCTGTGGGGTACACTCCCTAACTCCGTGAATACGACCAATAATAAGGTCCGCAATAGGATTAGGTAAGAGACAAGCATGCACATCTCCAGTAAAGAAAGGAGTGGCAATGCGAATTACAGCAGTAGGATATTTTTCTAGAGTGCCGCCAAATGTGACACGTTTAATAACCCTTCCTGTAGCACAAGATGGATCTACAAGCGATTGTCTAACACCAATAGTGGTGCATCCGGAATCGAAAAGTAGTGAGACCGGAGTATCATTAACAAGACCCTTATGTAGGATTAAAGAACCCCTCCCGTCATGCGCAACAGCAGCAGGAAGAGCGGGAAGTGGGTGACCACAACTCAAAGTAGTTATGGTACCCGGTTCGAATAAAGTACTGCATTGGGGGCATTTGTTTGCTCTCTCAAAGTCAAAAGCAGAACCAGTGACAGCGTCAAAGTTTTTACTATCAACAACATGATTACAGGCTCCCTCAGTTTCCTGTTGTACAGCATTAGCCTGCTGATATCTCTTTTTTTTGTGTTGAGATCTACCCCGACTATTATTACCTCTGAAGTTATCAAAGTTATTATTATCTCTGCAGTTATTATTGTCTCTATTGTAATTGTTATCCTGGTTCGAATTCCAGTTTCCACGATTACTATCATGTTCACATTGATGCGAACATCTATTTGTTTGGTTTTGAGGTCTTCGGCAGGAATAACCTCTATTACCATATCCTCTTTTGAAATGCCTATAATTATTAGGGTGATAGTAACGAGTACTATCAGGTTGTCTCCAATTCTTCGAAGAAGAATCACCATGAAATTGATTTCCATGATTTTGACAGAAATTACCGCTACTCTTTCTATCAAAATTTTGTTGGAATCTACGAGCAAAGTTTTGGCCATACGGAGCTGCCGAAGCAACTGGTAAACCTTCTTTCACCTTAGAGTTACCCATGGTTATGTGTGGGTGCGCAGTTACGTATTGGCAACAGAAATCTTCCATTTCTTTTATTGTTTTAGGTTTACGTTCATGAAGGAAAGCAAGGAAAGACTCATTGACAGACGACATGACTTTGTCTCTAAGTATTAAGTCCATAAGTCCTTCATAAGTTTTTTCCGTCTTAGATAGTTCAACCCATCGTGAGAAAGTAATGCGTATTCTTGCAATAAACTCGGAGAATTCAACTCCATTTTCAGGTAACATGTTTTTAAATTGTAGACGATAGCCGTCTTCGTTAAGCTGATATTTCTTTAACAAAGCGGCCCTGACAACCTCATAATTGTTCTTGTCAGGTTCATCCACCATATTTAATATACTTAGAGCTTTACCTGTCAGTATCCCTGATAACTGATAAACATATTTTGCTTTGTCTATGTTATGAGCTGTACATGCTTGTTCAAATCTGTCCAGATAGAACATTATGTCATCGCTGGAAGGACTAAATGTTGGTAACTTAATCTTAAAAGTATCATTATTAGCCTTACCAGAAGATGAACCCTTGTTTGAATCATTACCATTACTCATGCTTGTCAATTTCAATTTTTCCAACTCTAAAGCTAAGACCTTTTCTTCATGTTCCATTTTTGCTTTCTCTTTCCTCTCATCAGACTCTCTCTGTAATCTTCTTTCCTCAGCCTGAGCCTCTTTTTGAAGTCTTTCATTTTCAGCTTCTTTTTCAAGTCTTTTATTTTCAGCCTCTTTTTCAAGTCTTTTATTCTCAGCTTCTAGCTGGAGTTTTCTTTCCTCAGCTTCTGATTCCCTTTTTTGTTTTTCCATTTCCATTTGGAATCTCTTTTCATCCACCTGCATCTGCAGTTTCTTTTGTTCAGCTTCCATCTGCAGTTTCTTTTGTTCAGCTTCCATTGCTTTATCATATCGAGCAGTTGCAAATTCTTCTAACTTATCACCAGTCTTCCCAAGCAATTTACCCTGCTCAATAAAGTGCTCAAATGTAGACATGATGAGTAATATATAAGTCCAAAACCTGAAATAATTAACTAATTTATTTCAAACCTAAGTGTAACAAGTCTTAATTAAGCACTTGTATATTCACATCACCTTATATTATCCCAGTCTCTGTGGGAAACAAGTCTCCAATCAAAGAACTTGTATATGAAATATCAACAATCAATTCTTGATCATAAGTGCACTTCTCATTCAATAGTGCACGACACTATTCATCATTCATTTATCATCAGTGTAGTAGTAACAGTGCATTAGCATAGCCCATTAACTAATTACTATAACTGTAAACAATGACTATGTAAACACATGCAGAATGTAAACATTGAAAATGTAAACAATACAAACAATGTAAACAATAACAATGTAAACAATAACAAAGATCAGCAACAATACAAAAACGTTCGCAGAAATCAACTAAAAATAAAGCAGAAATTAATGAAATATCACAAAAAATGTGACGATATCTGCGATAGAATTAAACAAAATACATGACACCACAGTGTATAAACAAAAATGTTGTATGAAACTAAATTATAGACAAGAGTAGGCTAACAAATACAAACAAATCAAAACAAAACTAAAGAATGCGAAATAATAACGAAAACAATATTAAAACATGTCATCACAGCTAACATAAATAGCAACAGAAGTCGCTTAGCAAATTCCAGTATCGGAAATTTGCAAACCCTACAGAAAACGCTCACAATAGACGACCTCTATGACGTGGCATAATCTAACGGAGACACCACCCAACCGAGAACCCGCTGAAATATAAACATATAAATATACGAATAACATATAAACATATAACATATAGAATGAGATGATACACAGAAGACTCAGCAGAAGTATAAGGGCACAGTTTACATACAAACAGGCCACTTAACTTATAGGCTTCCAATCGTAGAACAGCAGAAAAACGGATGTCAATCAACGTCCTAAAGAGCGAAGCTCCAACGATGATGGCACATCTGAACTGCTTCCACTGCTAACACGATGGTACAAGAGCTTCTGAAATACTGTGTGTTGAGTTGTTTCGGCACTTGACCTTCTAATCCAAAAGTAAGTTGATGGAAATCGGTACTTGGCCTTCTTCAGAAAACAACCCGTTTCAACCGGCACTTGACCTTCACAAAAACGACAGCACTGGAACCTTGACAGCAGCAACTTGCTTGACTTGCGTAAAAGATAACAGCAGTCCGAGTTATCCGGCAACATGTAACAACGCCGGGTACTGTCAAATTCTTGTTTCCGTCAAAAAGTTGAAATTTTGACTTTTACCGGGCAACGCCGAGTACTTTGAAAATTTTGAAGATGTTGACTGTATTGAAGAATGTTAATTTCTTGAAGGATGCTGATGAATTCTTGTTGAAAATGAAGCGAGTAAGGGACCCCGTGTTTGCTGGTACCAGATCAAACCAGCTTATGGCCACCAAATGATGCGTGATGCCATATGATGATGGATGGTATCCGCATGTCTGGTTTTGTGTGGTGTGCAGATGTGTTCAGTCAAAACAATGTTCATACAAAAATAACAGGGCAATCCACATAGGACGTCAGTAAACTCACGACGTATAAAGTCAATGATTCTTGTAACAGCCGTTGACGTTTTTCTTCATTATTTATTGTGGACGCCACAGTGACAAAATGGTTACGCGAATATGTAGGCACATCAAACAGTCATTATCACAGCAACATTCAGTACAGCAATAGACGGTAGACAGCATTACAATGATGAGTCAGATGCATGTTATATTTCATAGTGCTGTAAATGTAGTCAGGTGAAAAACTCCATCCTTTTCTATAACAGCCAGGAGATAACCAGATATATGAGATCAGTTCACTCTCCTTAGTTTGACTTCAGCAAGACAGACACGTCTGCCGAAGTATAAATAATGTCCTCAAAAATATCCTCTAGATAATAAAGGTTTTTCAAACCTAGTTCATTTAACAAAGTAGCAAGTAATGGTCCTTGGAACCTGCATCAACCGATGCAGCACAATACAGCGACATGTGAGCTAGGAAAACATCTCGTGACGACGACTTTCGAAGACAGGCTATGAACCAGAAATCGTTCACGACCAAAAATCGATAGAGTTAATGAAAATGTTAATTTACCTTGCCTTCCGGAAATACACAGAAATATTATGCCTCCCGGCATGTGCAAATACACTAGAGGTATTATCTCGAATAAACGAAATATCCATAAGAGGACTCTCACATTCCTGACAGAACAAAAAAATAGCGGAGATCCCCTCTTCAACGAGGCATCTCTTTCGCCATTCCAAATCGCTCACTCCACTAGTGGTGGGCGGAAACCGATCGACCAAGAAGCAAGACAAGTCATGCGCAGTCCAGCGCAAAATGACCACAGCTCAAACTTAACTGCATTCGATACCAACGCGAGAAGACAAATGCTTACCGAGAAAAGTGACTATAAATTTCAAGCAGTTGTTGCCCTTGCGTTATAAAATAGATATTGAAATAAAACGATGTTGCGAGAATTTATCACGCAACAACTTTCTAAAGCTAAATTCTTTACTAAACTAGACTTGTCAAAAGGTTATTGGCAAGTCCCACTAACGGAACACGCCAAACCTCTCACTGCTTTTTCGACACCTAGGGGTCTGTTTCAATGGAATTTTATGCCTTTCGGGCTTGTGAACGCTCCAGCGACTTTCGTGCGCATGATGCGACGAATTCTATCAGATCGTGCAGGTGTCATTGCATATTTAGACGACATCTGTCTTTTCAGCGATACTTGGGAAGAACACTATTTGGGTCTAAAGGAATTGCTATCTACTCTACGTGAGCATAGTTTGACTGCTAAACCCTCTAAAGCTTTTGTTGGGTTTAGTGAAATTTCCTTCCTAGGTCATCGAGTTGGTCATGGTCTGTTGAAGACAGAGGACCAAAACATTTCAAAGATATTAAATATCTCGGTTCCGAAGACGAAAAAGCAAGTGCGTAGTCTCTTGGGATTGATACAATTCTATGGAAGATTCATTGAGAATCTGTCCTCCATTATGGCACCACTTTCAACGTTATTGAAAAAAGGTTCTCCTAATATGGTGCGTTGGTCCCAAGAATGCCAATCTTCATTGGATCAGGTTAAGAATTTGTTCTCATCTCATCCTATCTTAAGACTACCAACGATTGATAAGACTTTTGTCCTTCGTAGTGATGCCTCTTCCACTGGGATTGGAGCGGCACTAATGCAGGAATATTCAGGAACTCTGCATCCTGTAATGTATATTTCTAGGAAGCTAAATGCGGCAGAAAGGAATTACTCGGTTTTGGACCGTGAATTGTTGGCTATGGTTTGGTCCATTCTTAAGCTACAAAGGTTCCTTCTGGGCGCGCATTTCTTTATGGAAACCGACCAAAAAGCTCTTACGGCTATGCAAAGTAAGGATTTGAAGAGCTCGAGATCTACTCGTTATGCTATTGCTCTTCAGCCTTTCCATTTCACGGTTCGAGCTATCCGTGGTTCGGATAATGTGATGGCGGACATATTGTCTAGATGCCCACATGATTCCAGTTAAATCTTGTGTCCTAGTTTTTCCTGATACACTTTCAGACTTAGGTCTGTCCTTAATATCATAATATGTTGCATTACAAATGTATTTGGATGATGTTTAGATAATTTAACAAATTTCATTTTGTCCATCCATCAGTGATATGTTGCTAATATAGCAGTGTAATTCATGACATTTGTATATTGCTATGATTATATTATTTAGTAATGTTTGATATATGATTGGTATTGCCAGCAACTTAGGTTTCTTGAATGGTATCCCTTAGTTTGTTTGGCTTAAAGGAAATATTTTCTCCTATGTTGAGAGATGATTTGTATTCTCTTCAGACGCCTTATTTATGCGTCTATTGTACCTGATTAATGGATATGAACGCAGTTTCATAATCCAGATATACCAGGTTCGAAACCTGCTGCAGGCGGTTTGGTGGCAGATCGCTTTGTGTGGATTTTTAACAATGGTATAAGCGCCGTACCGTTCAGAAAGCAATGGCAAACTACTGAACGTAAAAATTGCCTAGAAAAATCACAAACAGCCAATAAAAGCTGGGGTTGATTGCCACGTCCTGTAAAGGATAAGCAACTAACTATTGTACCTGATATTAGGTTCAGTTTGTGCATGAGCACAGAAGTGATACTGGTGCTATCTTGCTCATGGACATATTAAAAAAAAAAAATTCATTTTTTTTTACAGGGGGGTGGTAGTAATGTTGCTGGCATTTTCGACGGAGTCATCTGTCAAGTTATTTGCCTATGTTTTATCATAAGTATAATTGTGTCTTTACCTGCGATGTCAGGTTGATTAGGGGTTGTCTTCCCTTGTTTATTCATTCATTGTGTTTTGACCTTTAGGGTCAAAGGTTGACAGTTCGGGCGTAGGCCTATGGGAAGGTTTTTTAAGCGGGAGAGAGTTATACTTCCGGCAAGTCGAGAAGGTCCTGTTTTTCTGAAGGGACCAAGAGTCCATTGTTTTTCGGGGAGAATCTTCGAAGTAACTGCTATGGCAGTTTTCCCCAGTGAATCTCTGTGCGTCGGGATGACGACAGAATTCCTTGTTATGTTCTGAGGATTCATTTTCCAGGTAATACCGACCTTTATGCATTATTACGCTTTTCGGTGGCAGAACATGTAAAAGGATTACTTAGTGTGAACTGCAGCTCACCGATCCTATATATTACAGAACTTATATTTTTGTGCTCGAGGTAGCCATCCAAGACTGTTAGTCTTTATATTGTCCAGAAATCCAGTGACGAAGATATATTGTGGGAACCGCAGATTGGCGGGATTTATGTCTACAATAAGCATTACTGCAGGGTTGATGATAACCTATTTAACAGAAGTACAGAGCCGACGTCAGAACGAGGCCTGTGCTTTCGGCTATTATACTACAGCCTGATAATGTGCAATTGGCGGGGAATGCCAAGTTGCACCTATGTGTCAAAGTGACTAAGGCATCTGACGCGTTTAGTCAGAGATGCCAAGGGCGACGCTACGAACTGTCATTATTGAAGAACTTTGCTATTGACCATGCACGTCTACTCTGATGTTTACCTTTTTGAATGCCAAATGTATACCTATCGATTTCCGGTCAGCATGACCTTGTTACACTGACTGTTCCTGTTGATACTATGTGTGTTCTCGTCAATAAATGTCTTGAAACATGCCTGCAGTGTCCAAGCATCCTTGACTACTGCATGTGAGAGTATGGGTTGCAGGGTCTTCATATATACGAGCCTAAACACATTCGCGCCTTCATTCGCACCCACACTCAGTTCATCATACGCTCGCACTACACATCTAACAACAAGTATACTGTCTTGGGCCAGTGATCACCTCAACAAGAGAAAAAGACAGTTACACAAGTCATGCTTGGGATTCCATGAAAGAAAGAGCCAAGACTGGATAACACCAGAAACGCTAAACACCATAGCGAAGAGAAAGGAAATGAAAAGAAAGAAAACAGAAGCTACGTCTCCCAGGTTAAAGGCAATATATAGTGAACAGTACAGTCAGCTGGACAAGGAAGTAAAACGTCAAACCCGTGTTAACAAAAGGACATATCTGGATGACCTTGCAAGACAGGCAGAAGAGGCAGGACTGAGAAATGAGCAAAGCACAGTTTATATAATAACTAAAACTATCAGTGGAAAACGAGGTGCAAACAACATAACGTTAATAAGAGACAAGTAAGGAAATCTCACCACCACAGCCCAGGGGCAGGAAACAAAATGGGCAGAGCACCAGCGAAACACTGAATAAGGAACCACCAGAGACTCAGCTGAATGTTCCAGGGGCTGAAAGTGACTTAGACTTAAATACAGACATTCCACGAAAAGAAGAAATCATCACAGCTATCAAAGGGTTGAAGGGTTGAAAAATGGAAAAGCCCTGGTCACGACAATCTAAATGCTGAGTTATTCAAGGCAGACCCTGAACTAGCAGCAGAACTATTAGAACCACTATTTGCACAAGTCTGGGAAACTCAGACAACACCAACAGAATGGAGTAAAGGAATAATTGTCAAATTGCCCAAGAGGGGCGACCTTGCAGACTGCAACAACTGGAGAGGAATTACTCTCCTCTCAGTTCCCAGCAAAATACTAGGCAGCATAATCATCCAGAGAATTTCAAAAGCAGTTGACCATAAACTGAGGAAAGAACAAGCGGGCTTTAGAAAGAACAGAAGATGTGCAGATCATATATTCACTCTCAGGAACATTATAGAGCAGTGCTCAGAATGGCAGAGACATCCGTACATTAACTTTGAAAAGGCTTTCGACAGCATACACAGGAACAGCCTATGGAAAATACTCAGGGCTTATGGAATTTCCAGCCGCATTGTTTCCATCATAAAAAGCCTATATTCTAACTTTACGTGCAGTGTCGGATCGCGTAATGTAACTTTCGAAGTGAAAACAGGAGTACGACAGGGATGCCCCTTATCAACAACACTATTTTTGATAGCCATAGATTGGGTGATGCGCCAGACAACAGAAGGCAGTCCAAGAGGAATTAGATGGACAACATTTTCTACACTGGAAGACCTAGAATATGCAGATGACATTGCACTACTCGCGCATTCACATCAACACATTCAAGACAAAACCGATAGACTGAATAACTATGACCAGCAGGTTGGCCTGAACATCAATCTGAAGAAGACAGAGGTCATGGCACTAAATGTGGGCAAACCTGAGCCAATAACAGTAAAAAACAGAAGTTAGAACAGACAGACACATTTACTTACCTAGGATGCATAGTAACACCTGACGGCGGAACAAGCAAGGACATTAACAACAGAATGAATAAAGTGAGAACAGCCTTTGCTATTCTCAACAACATTTGGAAGTCTTCCCAGTACAGCACAAACACCAAATTAAGACTGTATGAGAGCTGTGTACTTTCTGTGCTTCTCTATGGTGCGGAATGTTGGAGAGAAACGGAGAAGGAAATGTGGAAACTGTCCTCCTTTAACACAATCTGCCTAAGGAAAATTCTCCGAATCTTTTGGCCAAACACCATCAGCAACCAAAAACTACTTATTCGGAGTAACCAGGAGGACATGCACACGATCATAGCTGGCAGACGCTAGAGTTGGGTTGGCCACGTCCTCAGAAGGGACCCTGATACCATCACAATAACAGCTATGCTATGGACCCCCGAGGGAAAGCGAAAGAGAGGCCGACCAAAAACAACTTGACGGAGAACTGTGGAAGCCGAGATGCAAAGAATGAACCACAGTTGGGGCACTGTACGAAGGATGGTCGCCGACCGAGCAAGGTGGAATTAATTTGTTGCTGCCCTACAGGACGCTACCAGGCGTGATGGCCGCTGACTGCTTTGGCGGTTGGCGGTTATGGATCAAAGAAGAAGAATATCAGTGGTTAACTATCTTTCCATCTTATTTTTTATTTTGTACTTATTAACAAATCATTACATACTTGTTAATTCTGTCATTTATTATGGTATGTCATAAAGCGCACATGATAAGGTGTTAACCATAGTAAGTGTGAAAGTCTGCGTCTAAGTCAGTCTGTAGTGATGATAAAATAATGTATATGGAGGCAATATACATAACTGTAAGCTACTTCTTTACAAGTGAGTAATAAAATTAATTGAAAGAAATAACTTGTGATTCACCTAACAATTAGTAAATAGGAGTAATTAAAAGATTTAGATGAATAATATTTCGCGCATTAGCTTTGAAGCTAATTGCGAAAAATTCTCACACGAAATGACAAAGGAAAATTGTTCACGACTGTTAGAAAATCTTAGAAACGTTCCCTTTGCGAAACTACTTGAAACAGAATTAAATAATTTTTTTTAACATTTGGACATAATTAGGAACGAGGCTACCGCTCTGAGACGTCTACTGTGCGCTACGAATGTATGCAGCACCGTACTAGATTCAACTTCGTGTTAAAGTTGCCCATCCCAGTCGCCAATCTGTCGCAATCCTTATGCCGCTCCTCTTGCTCCGCCTATCATTCAATAATATGTTTCCTTCTTGGCAGGTGCCAAGTTTGCGCACTCACACGTTAGTCAGTGCCTCTCATTCGATGAAATGGGGATCTTACTCCCACGTACTGCTCCTATGGACAGTCCCCTGTCAAGTGATGCAAAATGGAATGGGTTGTAATTGTGAAATTTGAGTTCAGTTTTGAATAAAATGACGCTAGAAGCCAAACAGTCCCTGATTGGCTGGAGTCTAATATACTAACGGAGGGATAAAACTGATTTGTAGTTAGTGTTAGAGGCCACTTGAGAACTAAATTTTCTACTAAAGTTGTTCTACAAGCAAGATAATAGTACTATCTTGACTTTGCTGATCTGCACCAGCAAGCGATCTGGATTTGACCATATTTATCGCACATCAAACTTATTAGTGTTAATATTTCTCTGATGCGGGTTTCATCTATGACTCAAAGTGAGCCCAGGTCAACCTATACCTGTCTATATTTCTGCATCTAAAGAACTGAGGCAGTATCGACTGTGTGCCTCCGTGTTATATTGCAAGAGCAGAATCCTTACTTGGCAGTGGAAGCTGTGATTTGAACAGAAAATCCTCTTGTATTACACCAAACCCGAAGATAAGAAATCGTCTCCGGGAACTTGATATATCAAACTAAACTACTCTCATTTCCCGAATGTGTATTAGATCATTCAGATTATGATGAAAACATACGTTCTGTCAATCATTACCCCTTTATAGGAGCAAGAGTAAATTGACGCTGTTCCAGATTGACACATTTAATTAAAGTTGTGAAAAATAATATACTCAGTTATAAATTGAATTAACTTTATGTAAATACTTTGAACTATCATTTTGAGTTTCAATATTCCAGTATACACAAAATTATGATACTGGAACAATAAATTGTAAAAAAAAGTTCACATTTAAAACTTAACTCTGGGTGTTGTTAATTACTTTTCATAGAGTTCTTAGGTGTATTTGTTGTCATTTTATTACATCACATTTCACATTACCCTAGACACTAGCCAGATAAAAAACATACACCATTACAATACTTAGGATAAAATACGTCGCAGGTTGAGGTCTTAGGGTGGTAGCAGAAAGGTTCCCTGAGAATACACCCTTATTATCTATTAGACTCAGGGTCCTTCACAGCTTGACCTCACATCTGCATAAAATTCATACTTAACCATCTAACATCAAAACCCACCACAGAAGGACTGGGTCATTCGCGTCGGGAAGGTGAAGCCACTAGCCTTCTGAATTCCCCCCCCCCCCTCCCACAATCATGAAAACTAGAGCTAATTCGCGATTTTTAAGTTCATATTCGTGATCAGCATGTTCAAATTAGTTACAAATAGCTACTTTTGTCTCGGATATATTTTGGCTCTTGTCCAGTGTATCAACACTAAGTCAATGACAGTATCTGTGTGAAGACTAGCGCCAAGCTTATAGAATTATGTTCCATTGTTGACTGTCATGCGTGTCGACCTTTGGCCGGCGCGGCCTCCTTTGTCTCGCTGTTGCCTCAGATAAAAGAGATTAAGCTTATGTTCCGCCATCCACTTGGACAGCGGGAAATGCTCTGGCTCGGATAATCAGACTTCTATCTAAAGTCTGATGCCTTTAAACGTCGAATTTCTGAGCCCATAATTGTATCAGCTGTGGTTTACACATTTTGTTCACACAGGAGATTATGTTACTTGTTGTACGCCTTATAATGTTATTGTTATTGTTAATCAGAATCGACGACATTGCACTCCGGGCAAACCCATAGGTGCTTAGTCTCTCTTAGCAAATGTCGAAGAGTATGAATGCTACCTTAACAGTTCCTCCGCTATGATAATATCGCCATGTAGAGTAAGGTGTGTTTATAAATGATAACGTTAGATAAAAGCGGCAAGACGAGAAAGATTTAAATTAAGACTGGTAAAAGTGAATTTGCGTGCCATGTTGGATGAAACGGCAAACATGGGGAGAAGAATATGAGAACGAAGAAGAAAAAGGTAAAAGGCGATGAAAAATAGGACCATTTCATTGCACATTCTATAAAAGGGGTACCTTTTTCTGTTCTTAAGTTAGAGAACGGAAAGGTAGTTCGGAAAGGAACTGGGCACGCCGCTTCGTAATATGAAATCTCTAATACTTCAGTCAGCTGCAGCAGTATCCACAATGCAACTACCTTTACCTAAAATGGTTTCAATCGGTTTACAGTGTGTCATTAACTGTATTTTCTTTTGTTTTACAGAATATTAATATTATTGACGCATCGGGAAGTAGTTTACTTAGGAAGCATAGTAACATCAGATGGCGGAACAAGCAAAGACATCAGTAACCGAGTGAATAAGGCCAAAATAGCCTTTGCCAGTCTAAACAACATCGTGAAATCTTCTCAGTATAGTACTTACTTACTTACTTAGTCGTTCCCCTTCTACCGTGAGGTGTAGAGGTTTGGAAGAGAGAGCGCCAGACTATCCTATCGGCTGTCTTCCTCCTGGCCTGGTTTCATTCTAGTCCTCGGTCCTTCAAAGATTGTCTAATGTTGTCCTCCCAGCGGACTCTAGGTCGTCCTCGGGGTCTGGATCCTTGGCTCTTTGTTTCCCATGCTTGTCGTGGTAGCCGATCTTCTCCCATTCTGCAGACATGGCCAAACCATCTTAATTGGGACTGTTCTACTTGGGTCTGCAGGGGGTAGGATTTAAGGCCTTGATGTATCATCTGGTTGCGTACCATGTCTCTTCTTGTTACTTCAACCACCTTCCTCAGTGTTAAAGTTTGTTTTCTTTAACAGCCGACCTCTACATATTAGAGGCCATCACTCATGTTACTGGGTGTTTCTGTTGATTCTCTAAAAGCTGCCCCAGGTTTCCAAAATACTCCTTTTGCGAGCTCCCCAAGTTGTTAGGGCTTGGTAATTATGAGTGTGTCGTGTGTAGAAGGTAAACAATACTAGGGATATGAATAACACGACGTCACTTGTTGTAGTGGGTTTGATGGTATTATATGATGGTGATAGTACTACGTGTGATGCATGAGGTCAGCTGTGAAGGCTCCTGAGATAATATGTAACTGTGAATTGTCAGAAGGCCCTTCTCGCTACCACTACGACCTCACACTTATCTTTTTTTTTTTCTAATGAATGTGGCTACGTTAAATGTCTAGGGTAATGATATGTAATGTGGTGTGATAGTTTATAGACACACACACAGATATTTAATAAGTCTAATAATATTAACAAATGTTATAATACACTGAACTAACTCAAGTGTGTAAAAATTTTGATATAAATTTTCTTACATTTATTTCGTTCTGGACCAAGTTTTATTTTGACCAGAACTTATGAAAGATTTAGAAATTATGAAAGAAATGCATGGAATATTACATAATAAATGCAAGGGTGTACATATGTATGTTACTAGACTATTTAGTTTTATTAATGTTTATAGCAGTCATCTAATTGGGAGGATAGTTAATGGTTGTGCTGTTGGGGTGGCCTCATCACTCCCGATCTATAGTGACTACACATTGTCCAGTAATGGCAGGAATTTTATGGGATTGTTAGTAACTAAATGGAGTTGGTGAATTTCCAGCAGACCAGAGGCTCACTCAACTTTGAATATGTAGCTCTGGTGCTGAGATCTGGTGGCCCCACCTCTCCGTGCTTGGGGGCAATATAAGACTTATGGTGGCCCCACCTCTCCGTGCTTGGGGGCAATAAGAAAATGCTCTGACACAACGTTACTGCACGGATCCACTCGTGTAAAATCACCAACTCATTCGACACCGCTTGGGTGCCAACTGAAACTCACAGCTCTGCAATCAAAGTATTATTTATGTGTCAAATTCCATTCTCTAACCATGACTGGACACACACTACACAACAACAACATATAGACGGGTCAGATCTCTCTGACCATACAGCACATTTTACCATGTTGGTTTCACATCGGATAAGTCCTCCCAGACTACAGATTCTGAAATAGGTTCATTAGTTTCCTGCCCTAAAATAGGATAGGTAATATGTTTCATTGTTCTCAACACTTGATCTGTCCTTCCTAACCCTTGCTGGAGTTTATGTATTTTATTTGTCTCTAGACCCTGAACTGGGGCGGGGGGTCTAGAGCGAACCCTTACTTGTTGTAAGGAACAGATTATGCTATTGCAGTATCAAATCACTCGAACCTTAAACAAATATTAAATGTACAAAGAAATAAGTTTAGTCTTACCAGAAATATGAATATGGTACACAGTTAATACTAGCAAAACTCAGCTGAGCTGCTGGCTATAGTATGGTGTCCCACTGAATATTATGTATTATTTCTGGGAAATCACCACTACAATTAATGACTGTGTTACTGGACAGACTTATGTCGAATGGCAAAAATGTGCGTCTCTATCCCGCTAATATAAAATGCGTTGGCCAATCAGATCAGAAGACTAAGCTTTTCAATTCAAAATTTGAAAATAAAGTCAAAATTACATCTTATTTTCTCAAATGTACGTCAGTCACATTTTATCTGTTCCCAAAAAAGTCAAAAGTACATCTCAATTTTTAAAATGTACGTCGGTCACAATTTATCTTTTTCCCACAATTTCACTTGTTTTTTTTTGGACTAACACATGTAAACTGCACGAACCTGCTTCCTAAGTTATTTTTAGCCACCATTCTCCCCAACACCCTCTCTCTTCCATACTAACTAGATTTGAACACTTGAGTCTCAAGGTCGTGATTTTTGTGCAAATAGTGACATGTTTGATTCAATGCAGTCTTTCGCTGATGTGAACAACACCGTCTTTTGTCATTATCTTTCTTATTATCTGTCCGTCTGTATAAATGAAAGCATATTATTTCACTGCTCAGAATGGGCCATCCGGCCAGCTAATTTTTATATTCCTAACGTTAATATTAAGAAAAAGTTACTTTTTAAATTTTGTAATATTTCAAGCATCTGCGTTTAGCCGCTGAATTCAAATAAAAGGCTTGGTATCGCAAAAGGGTCCAATAAATGACTGTGGCGTATCATATCCAAGGTCCCTTCTGTCGATTTCCTTACTTTATGTCAACTTGGGGGGGGGGGGGGGGACGTGACTTTTCCTCCTTGCCCCACCAATTTGCGTCCATTACCCTCGCTAGTTCAAGTACGCGTTCAGTCAGATTCTTGTCTTTTGATCCTCGTTCCGTTTTGCCTTCAAGTCTAACAATTTCATTTCCATGGCGGGCGATCATGTATTCTAGCAGCTTACGCATTGGTTTTTATCCCTACGTTGTATCATTGGAGATATTTTGACGTTGTATCACTTGTTAATTTTACGACACATCTCCCCACCTGAAAACATGCCTACGGCAAGTTCTAAAACCAGTGATACACATAGACAAAATCTCTCCTTACGCTTGCCATTACTCTAATTTTGATCACAGGGGTGCCGACTGAGGAAATCTGCACCGACATTCAATTTACCTGGGATATATTGGATACTGAACTGATAAGGTTGAAGCAATAAAGACCACCTCAGCAATCTTGCGTTTTCATGCTTAGCCTGAGATAAGAATACAAGAGGCTGATGATCCGTCTCGACCACAAAAGTCCTACCATACAGATAGATTTGAAACTTCTTTATTGCCCAGACCAACGCTAAACATTCTTTTTCGCTTGTGGAGTATCCTTGTTCCGCCTTATTCAATTTGCGGCTTGCATAAGCGACTGGTTTCAGTTCCCCATCTGGTGAAGATGATCTTTGCAACAAAGCCGCCCCGAGTCCTACATTACTGGCATCGGTTCGCAAGACAAAGTCCTGTGTCAAATCAGGTAGTTTGAGAATAGGCTTACTAGTGAGTTTTTCCTTTAAATATTGGAACGCTAATTCACTTTGCGCAGTCCAATTAATTTTATCTGGAAGTCCCTTGCGAGTCAGATCAGTCAGAGGAGCACAAATAGAGTTAAAATCTTTGATATATTTTTGATAAAATCCGCATAACGACACGAATGATCGCACGTCCTTTTTTGTTTGTGGTCTAGGTGCTCTCTGCAGTTTTTCCAAGTTCTTAGGATCAGGGGTCATGCTACCCTGATATACCGTGTGTCCCAAGAATTCCAACTCTTTGCATCCAATGCAACATTTTGTTGGGCCTAGCAGTTAAGTTCGCCTCCCTAAGCCTATTAAATAACATTTCTAGAGCTTCAATGTGTTCTTCAAATGTCTCTGTGGCGACGAGAATATCATCCATGAAATTCGTGATACATGGGTTATTCAGGGGATCCAACAATTTGCGCATCATCCTTGAAAATACACTCGGAGCATTTTTCAGTCCGAATGGTAGCATGTTGAATTCATAATGTCCATCTGAAGTGCTAAAAGCCAAATAAGGTCTCACTTCAGGCTTCACTGGGATCTGGTAATAGCCTTTACTAAGATCCACCTTTGAAAAGTATTTTGCCTTGTTCAGTCTGGCAAATAACTGTTTTGTGTCTGGTAATGGATCCACTTGCCCTTCTGTGACAGCATTCAGTTTCCTGTAATCTATGCACAGTCTGTGTTCCCCAGACGGTTTTCTCAGCAATACGACACTAGAGCTAAAAGATGATTCACTGTGTGAAATGATCCCTTCCTTCAACAAATAATCTATTTCTTCCTTCAATGCCTTCTCCTTCGCGAACGGAATAGAATAGGCTCTCATACAGATTGGGTTTGAGTCTACCAGTTTCATGTCATACTGTAGCAAATTTGTATGTCCTGGTTTATCTGTTAATACATCTGTATGTTCCTCCAGAACCTGTTGAACTCTCTCCCTCTGGTTTTTAGTCAGGTGCTTACTGACTTTTACCTGTGCTGCTGTTTCACAAGGATGTAATGGGTATTCATGTGAGGTGAGTGGTTCCTTTTGCATTTGAGTTGCGATAGCTAAGGTCAGTAAGGGGGTGCTTTCCTGGAGTGGTCTGTCCAGATACTTCTTTAACAGGTTTACATGATAAACTTTCTCCTTCCCCTTTTTGTCAATTTTATAGTTTGTTCTAGACACCTTCTCTAGAACCGTATATGGACCTTGCCATCCAATTTGTAATTTATTCTGGCTTCCGGGTAGTAGAAGCAGCACCTTCTCTCCGACTGCCAGTTCTCTGTCCTTTGCCTTCCTATTAAAATATGCTGCATGTTTCTTCCTGGCTTGTTTCAAATTATCATTTGCCAGTTTCCATCCAGCTTTCAAACGAGTGGTCAGTTCGTTCACGTATTGATAAGATGAGGTAACAGTCTCTTCCGCCTTCTCATCTGTCCAGGTCCTTAATAGGGCTTCTAAGGGACCTTTTATGGGCCTCCCAAATAGCAGAGTTGCGGGAGCCATCCCGGTTGAACTATGTGGTACCTCCCGGTACGCAAACAATGCGGCGGGCAGGAATTGATCCCACAGATCCGGTTTTTCGTGTGCCAGCTTTCTCAGGATAGAAATGAGAGTCCCGTTAAACCTCTCTACCTGGCCGTTCCCTTGCGGATGGTACGGACTACAATGAAAGTGTCTGGCTTGAAATAGCTTAAAAACTTCTTCCGTTAGTTTCCCCTTGAACTGAGAACCATTATCCGTCAAGATTTGATGCGGGAATCCTAATCGGGTAAATATTGTAAGTAGTGCCTCTGCTACATGTTTTGAATCAATTGATGGCAGGGCTACCGCCTCTCCCCACATAGAACAAGTGTCCACCAGAGTAAGGATGTAACTGTTCCTCCTCTTGGTCCGAGTGAGAGGTCCTACAATATCCACTGCAACCCTCTCAAAAGGTGTTCCCACTATGGGCATTTCCCCTAGAGTTGCAGGAGCAGTCCAGTGCTTTGGAGCTACCCTTTGACATTCTGGGCAGGATTTGACATATCTTTTTATATCCTCCGTTATCCCTGGCCAGAAGTAATGACAAGCTATACGCTGTCCTGTGGCGCTGATCCCCATGTGACCACTGAAGGGAATCGCATGCCCGAGTTCCATCACTTTATCTCTATATGAAGTGGGAAGAACCAGCTGGTTGTGACCATTTGTTCCAGTTCCGGCCTTCCTGTATAAGAGTTTGTGCTTCATGAAATATTCCCCCTTGCTCGGAGGTGTGTGGCATTTGGGCAATTTTTTAAAACATGGCTTGAGTGTCCTATCCTCAGCCTGCGCCTTCCTCATCTCCTCTGGATGAGCATTTATAGGTTCACCTTCTTCCTCCTTCTTCTGTGACCTGGTCTGCACTGTCGCCATGATCACAGGTCTCTCGGGATTCCCCAAGAAGACGTATCTACACCCCAATATCAGAGGGTAGATTGGTTCATCTATCACTGCTGCTCTGATTTCTCCTTCCACATAGCGAGTTTTCACCGTTATCCTTGCGATGGGAAGTGTCATGAGTGGTATGTCCTTAGTTGCCCCTTGTATTTCCACTGTTTCTGTGGTATACTGACTTGGGTCCACTAGGCTAGACTTCACAACTGAATCATAATCCAAACCTGTATCATAAAGGCACCTTATGGTGACCCCATTACAAATAACATCCTCACAAACTGGGGGGTGATAAGGTTCCTGTTGTCCATTAGGATTAACCTTTAATCTTTGCGTCCCCGACTTCATTGCAGCAATGTTTGAAGGTTTCCTTCTACAACAAAATTCGGTGTTATGGTTATCCTTCTTGCACCATTTACACCATCTTTTTCCTTGGTTCAACGGTTTTCTTTCATTGAATTTTTGGTCATTGAACTGTGAGTTTCTGTCTCGGTAGTCATTTCTTGGCCGTTCAAAGTTTGTCCTACCTTTATTTCCCTGCTCTCTATTATCAAATTTATTAAATTGCTGTGGAGCTTTAAAATTATCTATGTGCTTCTTTTTAGCACCACTTACCTCTGCCTGGGCTGCCTGATACCTCTCAGCGACATTTAAAACCTCCCCCAACTTCTCTGCACCTTGTTCCATGAGAAATTTTCTCATGTCTGGAGCCATGGACTCTCTCAATTGCTCAATCATGATCATTTCTTTAAGATCTTGGGTCTTCCCCAGAGCAGTCCATTTCTCCAAATAAGTTTCTAGTCTGGCAGAGAATTGGTGGTATGTCTCCCCAGACAACAGTTTGGCATTTCTAAATTTCTTACGATAAAATTCCCCATTTTTTTTCGTACCTCAATAACAAAGCCTGCTTTAACATGTCATAATTCTCCTGATCTTCTCTGTTCATTTTTGCGAAGACTTCGTAAGAAGTACCTCTCAGTCCCTGTGATAGCTTTAAACTCCACCTCTCTCTCTCTAACCCATATGTAGTAGCTAATAACTCAAAACGTCCTAGGTACCCCTCTATGTCATCGTCTTTTTCAACAAAATGGTCTAAATGAAACCCCATAGCTGAGTTTGAGGCTCCCAGACTGGGCGTAGCATCTGAGGCAAAAGGGCTGGCACCATTTTCAGGGGCCGGGCCTTGTAATTCCAGCTCCCTTAGTCGTAATTCGTGCTCCCTTTGCAACCTTCTATCTTCTGCTTCCCTTTCGGCAGTCAATCTTTTTTCTGCTGCCTCTAATGCCTTTGCCTCTTTGTCAGCCTCAATCTGCAACCTCTTAGTCTCAGCCTCAATCTGTAACCTCTTCTCTTCAGCCAACTTCCTATCTTCCCGTTCAATATATTTATCACATTCAGCCGTTACATATTGAATTAAAATCTGACCCTCCATTCCCATCTCCTTTGCGGTCAGCACAGCAGCTGATCGGAATTTTGCTAGCTCCGCCATACTTTTTAGACAATATAATAATATACAAGATAAATCTCTAACCACTAAATTACTTCTAATTACTATAGTCTAAATAATTCTAATTAATTAATTAACTAATTACTTATTACTGGCTGTGAAGATTCACCAACTTTTATCTGCAGGGACACTTTTAATTTTAAAGGGAATTTTACAATTTTGTTCCCCTAATTTTATTTCTCCCACCAGGAGATCCTAATATTACTGTTGGGCTAATGATCCCGGGACAAAGAGACCCCAATATATGTAGTGGGTTTGATGGTATTATATGATGGTGATAGTACTACGTGTGATGCATGAGGTCAGCTGTGAAGGCTCCTGAGATAATATGTAACTGTGAATTGTCAGAAGGCCCTTCTCGCTACCACTACGACCTCACACTTATCTTTTTTTTTTTCTAATGAATGTGGCTACGTTAAATGTCTAGGGTAATGATATGTAATGTGGTGTGATAGTTTATAGACACACACACAGATATTTAATAAGTCTAATAATATTAACAAATGTTATAATACACTGAACTAACTCAAGTGTGTAAAAATTTTGATAGAAATTTTCTTACATTTATTTCGTTCTGGACCAAGTTTTATTTTGACCAGAACTTATGAAAGATTTAGAAATTATGAAAGAAATGCATGGAATATTACATAATAAATGCAAGGGTGTACATATGTATGTTACTAGACTATTTAGTTTTATTAATGTTTATAGCAGTCATCTAATTGGGAGGATAGTTAATGGTTGTGCTGTTGGGGTGGCCTCATCACTCCCGATCTATAGTGACTACACATTGTCCAGTAATGGCAGGAATTTTATGGGATTGTTAGTAACTAAATGGAGTTGGTGAATTTCCAGCAGACCAGAGGCTCACTCAACTTTGAATATGTAGCTCTGGTGCTGAGATCTGGTGGCCCCACCTCTCCGTGCTTGGGGGCAATATAAGACTTATGGTGGCCCCACCTCTCCGTGCTTGGGGGCAATAAGAAAATGCTCTGACACAACGTTACTGCACGGATCCACTCGTGTAAAATCACCAACTCATTCGACACCGCTTGGGTGCCAACTGAAACTCACAGCTCTGCAATCAAAGTATTATTTATGTGTCAAATTCCATTCTCTAACCATGACTGGACACACACTACACAACAACAACATATAGACGGGTCAGATCTCTCTGACCATACAGCACATTTTACCATGTTGGTTTCACATCGGATAAGTCCTCCCAGACTACAGATTCTGAAATAGGTTCATTAGTTTCCTGCCCTAAAATAGGATAGGTAATATGTTTCATTGTTCTCAACACTTGATCTGTCCTTCCTAACCCTTGCTGGAGTTTATGTATTTTATTTGTCTCTAGACCCTGAACTGGGCGGGGGGTCTAGAGCGAACCCTTACTTGTTGTAAGGAACAGATTATGCTATTGCAGTATCAAATCACTCGAACCTTAAACAAATATTAAATGTACAAAGAAATAAGTTTAGTCTTACCAGAAATATGAATATAGTACACAGTTAATACTAGCAAAACTCAGCTGAGCTGCTGGCTATAGTATGGTGTCCCACTGAATATTATGTATTATTTCTGGGAAATCACCACTACAATTAATGACTGTGTTACTGGACAGACTTATGTCGAATGGCAAAAAATGTGCGTCTCTATCCCGCTAATATAAAATGCGTTGGCCAATCAGATCAGAAGACTAAGCTTTTCAATTCAAAATTTGAAAATAAAGTCAAAAGTACATCTCAATTTTTAAAATGTACGTCAGTCACATTTTATCTGTTCCCAAAAAAGTCAAAAGTACATCTCAATTTTTAAAATGTACGTCGGTCACAATTTATCTTTTTCCCACAATTTCACTTGTTTTTTTTTTGGACTAACACATGTAAAACTGCACGAACCTGCTTCCTAAGTTATTTTTAGCCACCATTCTCCCCAACACCCCTCTCTCTTCCATACTAACTAGATTTGAACACTTGAGTCTCAAGGTCGTGATTTTTGTGCAAATAGTGACATGTTTGATTCAATGCAGTCTTTCGCTGATGTGAACAACACCGTCTTTTGTCATTATCTTTCTTATTATCTGTCCGTCTGTATAAATGAAAGCATATTATTTCACTGCTCAGAATGGGCCATCCGGCCAGCTAATTTTTATATTCCTAACGTTAATATTAAGAAAAAGTTACTTTTTAAATTTTGTAATATTTCAAGCATCTGCGTTTAGCCGCTGAATTCAAATAAAAGGTTTGGTATCGCAAAAGGGTCCAATAAATGACTGTGGCGTATCATATCCAAGGTCCCTTCTGTCGATTTCCTTACCTTATGTCAACTTGGGGGGGGGGGGGGGCTGGGGGGAACGTGACTTTTCCTCCTTGCCCCACCAATTTGCGTCCATTAACCTCGCTAGTTCAAGTACGCGTTCAGTCAGATTCTTGTCTTTTGATCCTCGTTCCGTTTTGCCTTCAAGTCTAACAATTTCATTTCCATGGCGGGCGATCATGTATTCTAGCAGCTTACGCATTGGTTTTTATCCCTACGTTGTATCATTGGAGATATTTTGACGTTGTATCACTTGTTAATTTTACGACACTTGTACAGCTCCATGACATTTAATAGAACATTCACATAAGTCCTGAACATCAATAATATTGTCACGCATGCATTACATCACACTCAGGCTGACACTGCCTGTGGGAAATAACTCCTAACAATACTTCCACGGACTGGCTGACCGTCCACACACTATCAATACACACAACACGTTTCTATGTGCGGCATTCAATCCTCGCACGAATTCAGTCACCATACAGGTGTAAATCACTTAACCTAAGTGATTATGATTGGCGGCATGCAACATTGCCATATAAATTCTACTCCAATATAGCTTCCAGGCGGACAATACTCAACGCCTTACTCCACTGTAGCTCCAAAGGCGGGACCAACTCGTCGCCTTAATATGTTCTCCACGAATATTAACCAAAGTTCCTCCAGAACACTCTTAGACGGGAAGACGTCGCTTATACAACAATATGTCAGACATAATCACATTATTCATAATCACCATATAATATCTTATCTGTCACATAATACGAGCTCACAGCTCAATCACAAAACACAGCCTCAAGCGCACAGCTCGGCTATCAACCACAGACTCCCTCTAGTCACATCTGGGTACTCTCTTAGCCACCCAGACTAGTTCACCAAACACGTTTTCTCCATGCGCACGCCCAAGTCACAACATGCTGACATGAAGTCAGACATAAACTCAATCCCTGAGTTAAGCTTAAATATTGACAACCTCAGTGACCCTTACTTTCACTCACTCCATCATCCACCTCAGAAATATGACTCAACACTCAGATACCTCATTTATGAGGTTTGGATCTGGCTTTTATGGGTTGTAGTCATTGCCCATGACTCGCATCCATATGTCAAGACTGGGACATAGGTGGAGCGGTATACAGCCATCTTCGTTTTCTTACCAACCTCTCTCTTGCTGAGGCATCCTCGATTTATGGCCTGAAAAAGTCTCCCAGCTTCTGCTTTTCGAGTGGCCAACTCTTCTTTGATGCCTCCCTTTCGGTCTATAATAGCTCCTAGGTATTTAAAGTGGTCGACCTGCTTCAGGACCGGTTCTCCCAGCTTAATCTGATGTCTTCTTTCTTCTCGTGATATCACCATGGATTTTGTTTTAGAGCTGCTTATGACCATCCCTCTCTTCTCCAGCTCTTCCTTCCAGACTTGCAGGTTGGATTGGAGATGTGCCTCTGATTTCTCAGTATAATACAAACACTAAATCAAGAATATTTTAGAGCTGCGTAATTTATGTACGTCTGTAAGGTGCACAATGCTGGAGAGTCACAGAAAAGGAAATGTCTGTACTGTCATCTGTCCACACAACTTGCTTAAGGAAAATTCTTCGAATGCTCTGGCCGAACACCATCCCCAACCATGAGATGCTAACTCGTAGTCACCATGAAGACAGCCGCACCATCGTAGCGGTACAGCGCTGGAATTGGGTTTATCATATCCTCGGATCCTGACGCCATCACCAGAAGTGCCCATGCAAAGCAAAAGCGGTTCCAACCAAATGTTTCCAGGCGAAAAACTATGGAGGCAGAGATGCAAAGTATGAACTAGAGCTCGGGCACCACACGATGATTGGTTGCCGATCGAGCAAGATAGAGACAGTTTGTTGCTGCCCTGCAAGACACAGCCAGGCGTTATGGTCACTGGTTGCTTTGTATTAGTTCGGATAATTTTAGTTCCTCTGTACAGGCATTCCACGTTTTGCTACTATTCACTTTCCGACGCTTCTTTCACACGACGGTTTTAAATCGTGACTATACCCTGAGTATCCGACAGCTTCCTCGCTGATTCGACGGTTTAGCGACATGACGCTGCCGGCTTCCTGTTGGACTCTGTTTACAGAAAATGTGCCGCCCCCTTCATGCTTTCTTCGGTAATTTTTTATTTTATTTTACATTCGCCAGTCCTAGTAAAAAACAATAAGAATAGATGAAAGGTAGATAAAGTAACACTACAGCACGTTCAGTATTTATTTTAATTACTTCTTATAAATGCTGTATTTACCGAGTACAGTACAGTAATTGTATACTTACACTTTTTCGCAAAAATAAATTAAAGATATATATATTTTTAATGTGCTTACTTTAAGACTAAGGTTCGACGAAATCGCGTGCGGACAGTAATTTTAAAAATTATAAGTGCTTTAATGACGTCAGTTATACACATAAATGACGACTTCATTGCAGTACATTCATTGACAAGTGAAAAAAGAAACACAATGATTCGCTTTACAACGAAATTCGCTTAACGACAGCGGTCTGGAACCTAAGATGTCAAAATATCGGGGTGTGACTGTATATACATTTGTTGAAGATCGTTATTTTTTTTACCCTCTTTAAGACAACACATTTAACTTTCCTTCAAAATGATATTTCAGACTCGGATCATAAAGTACAGACTTGCGCTCTGTTTAAGAATTACTATACACTTAAATCTGATTTAGAGTTTCTAACTATAGCTGATTTAAAGTTTTTAGGTCTTTGTAAAGTGTCCTATTGGCAGAGCTAATAACGCGCTGGCCTCTCGCGACAAAGGCGACGGGATTGAATCATGGTAGCTCAACGATGCAGTCTACCCAGCTGTAAATGGGTACTTGACTCGGCTCTTGAATTAGAGAAGGAAAAGGCAGCGAGGAAGCGAACTGGTAACCCCAGCTCTATATGCTAGATTTAGTATAATGAAGTCTCTAACACTTCACTCCCTTACGGCAGTATCTACTATGGGATTACCTTTAACGTTTTTCAGTCTATATTCAGTGTGTCCATAAAAGATTGTACCCTTTTCAAAAAATATATTCTCGGCCCCATGATGTGGTACGAGGATGCTTTCTATCACAAAAGTAAGATAATGTCTGCAAGTTTTTAAGCATACCTCATAGACTCAAAAAAGTGCGCATGCGTGCAGCGGGTATTTCAAGAGAAACTTTCGCAGCTGAGTTGCAACCGGTAATTGTTACATGTCTCTCAACACACTGGTCAAGTAGGTGAAAAAAAAAAAAAAGAAATAATGTACATTCTTTTTGCGTCTTTGTAAGGTATGCTTAAAAACTTGCAGAGATTATCTTACTTTTGTGATAGAAAGCATTCTCGTACCACATCATGTGGCCGAGAATATATTTTTTGAAAAGGGTACAATCTGTTATGGACACCCTGTATATTTTAAGAGCGTCCGATTGACAGAGTCGTTAGAGCGCTGGTCTCTAGCGACAACGGTGCTGGGTTCGAATCACGGTACCGACACGCTACAGTCTACCCAGCTGTAAACGGGTACCTTACTCTGCTCTTGAATTAGAGAAGAAAAAGGCAGCTAGGAAGGGAACAGGTCACCCCACCTCTCGATACTGGACCTAGTATGGTGAAGTCTCTAACACTTTACTCCCTTACGGCTGTATTTGTTACGGGGCTACCTTTACATTTGTTTGTTTATATATTTTAAACTTGCTAATGCTATAACAGTTTTTGAGTTCTAAGCCATGTATCTGAGCTTACTTAGCGTTTCAAAGCTGCTATTCAGTTTAGAGTTTCTAAAGTCGTATCTGTTTTAGAGTTTCTAACTTACAAAATGTTTCATAATTACATTTAAACACCGCTGTAAAGTGACGTTTGTTAAGATGTTTTAAAGTTATTTCAGTAAAGCTTGTTGTCATAGAAATTTCTGCAACATATTTTAATGCAATCTTTTAATTTCGGTTTACTGGAAGATTTTAACTGTGTTTTGAACTGTTGTAATATGACATTTTTATGAAAATCTAATCGTTTGTCAAACAGAACCTCCATCATACGAGACAAAACTGACAATTAAAGCTTATGAATCTATCACGGGTAACTTGGTTATAACATGCCAAGCCAACTATATGATATACCCAGGAGAACCACCAGTAAACATTACTATCTGGGTTTGTAGAACTTTCGTCTGTGTCACCACTGTCCTCGTCATAAGTGTTTTTTTTTTCTAAATCTGCGCGCCTCTTCATTTCGAATCTGTGCATCACTTATTGATCAAAATACCTTCATATTTACACAGAGTCTGTCTTAACCTTTTTTTTTTAAATAAAGAGTCAGCGTCTCTCTTAATCTTTTTAAATCAAGAGTCAGTGTCTGTCTTAACCTTTTTTTAATCAAGAGTCATCGTCTATGTTACCGATGTATTTTTGTTTTCTGAATTGACAATGATGTTGTCAGGGCTGTCGGGCTTACCACGTGTGGCCGACGTATTTCTTGATAACGCGAATATGATGTGGGCCGTTACTTTGGTGATGACAATGGAGCTCGGTAACAATGTTTAATGGGTCAAGACAGTATGACCAAACTGGCGATAAATAGATGCTGTACTCATTGTGAACAGTTAGTGACAAATCAAGATTTATTTTAGATATACTTTGACATCAGTAACGTAGATGATCATCATCATTATATTCATGGCAGAAAAAGTACAGTCAATAATACTCAACATGAAGTTGACTGACTGCACTAACCACTACCACATGAAGGTTAACGGATTGGTAGTATACATGGTTCTGATGAAGTGAGCATGTTAATATTCTTTACGTAGTTATTTATATTCCTTTACGCTTCAATCAGCTCCTAGCATTAGTGGGACGCACTAACAACTTGACATATCTGATCAAGTTGAAGCTCTGCCATAACGTTTACAGGAGACTAAGTATCGGAGGCGAGATACTTAGAACGAGCCGTTTCTTTCTAAATATTTGAAATAAAATGATTCTTGGTATCGTTCATCAAGAATATTGTCTTCATCAGATGATTATAATTTCTTTATGACCGTGTCTTTCCTAGACTAAGGACAAGCATACGAAAATTCACGTCTATACAAGACGGAGGATATCTGGATCTGCCTCAAGTACGTTGCCCGTATAGCAACAAATCACCGCGACATACCGCGCCATACCCGTTTAATAATGGTGCACTATCGTACGCAAATAATATAACATACAATTACACTGTCTAACAAAAAAATTTTTTTTTTCTTTCTCTAACATTTCTATGTTTTTCTGGTCAATTTTAATGCGCTGTTTTTAAATCTGCAAACCGTTTTTCTCTATCAGGTCGGGATCTCTAGAAATACGCAATTGAAGTTTTTTAACAACGCATATAGTATTACAACATCATTCGTACAAGAAGTGTAACAGTTATCTAGCTTGAATTTCTTCGCAGTCGACTTTCGTCGGTGAATGGCATGTGGTACATGGCGATGAAGCATCCAACAATAATCGGCAAGCATGGTCACACTCCACCGTCCTTGATAACGTGACTCCATTACGGCGATATCTTGATGGAATCGTTCTCCATGTTCATCGCTGACTTCGCCAAGGTTGTCAGGGATAAAGTCAAGATGCGAATCGAGCAAATGGATTTTGAGGGACATGTTACAGACCATAATTCTGTATGCATCTATGCACTGCTTAACAATATGCACATAGTTGACAGATTTGTGATTTCCCAGAAAGTTATCGACGATCGATTTGAATGCCATCCATGCGCGAAGTTCACTACCATGTAACAAGTTCTCGAACTGTTTGTCTGCAATAACTTTCCTAACCTGAGGTCCTACAAAGATACCTTCCTTTATCTTTGCATCGCTAACTTGCGGAAACTTTTCTCGAAGATAAGTGAAAGTTTTGCTTGTTTTATCTAAAGCTTTTACGAAATTCTTCATGAGCCCCAACTTTATATGTAACTGTGGTAAAAAATGATGCTGTCTGTGTTAACTAATGGCTCGTGTTTTACATTTTTATGCCCGAGCTGCATACGATCCCTGATAGGCCACACCTTTCTTGCATGATGTTCCTGTCTGTTGCGGCTGTCCCATTCACATAGGAAGCATCACAATTTAGTATACCCAGTCTGCATGTCTGTGAGAATTGCAATGACCTTTAGGTCTCCACAAATCCGCCATTGGTAGTCATTGTACTTTATTTTTGCCAAAAGTATAGCCATATTGTCATAAGTTTCTTTCATATGAACAGAGTAGGCGACTGGAATTGATGAAAATAAATTTCCGTTATGCAATAACACGGCTTTTAGACTAGTCTTGGAAGAGTCGATGAAAAGTCGACATTCGTTGACTATGTGCTCATGACCGAGGTGCACCATTAGACCGTTTACATCTTTGCAATAGCAAATGTCATCATCCATCTCAAAGTATTGAACAAGTTCTCTGTGTCTATGACGAAATTTAGATATCGGAGTATTGGGCGCTAAAAGATTCCATTCTTTGAGTCGCGAACCGAGTAATTTCGCTTGTAATTTTGGTAAGAGCGAGATCACGTATTAGATCTGAAAGTTCTGAATGGTTAATTAAGTGAACACCATTATTCACCGGTATATAATCCGAGTCAGAATTAGTTTCTAAAGCAGGTAAACTATCACTTTCTGATGGTTCATTCACGTCCAATGGATATTGTTCTGGTGGAACTGGGATCGGACACGTGATTTGATCATGAGGCACTGGTTTCGAAACCGATTCAATATTTGGATAAACCACAGACTTTCTAATTTTAAAAGTGAAACCATGGATATATGTCAAACAGAAGTAACAATCAGTAGCGTGATTTGTCGGTTCACGCCATATTACTGGCACTCCAAAAGGCATCGACTTATGCTTCGGCGATTTTCGTAACCAACCTGCCAATGTATTTGAACAAGTCGAACAAACTGCATTTGGCTTCCAAGATTTATTTGCATCATCAACTTTCGAATCGAAATAAAGTTCATATGCTTTCTTTAGTAATGGTGTAAAGTTTTTCTGGTGAACACGATCAGTAAAATATCCGCACACGTAACAGAACAGATTAGCCGAATTTCTACAACTTCTAGAAGCCATATTTCGCTCAGAATTATTTCAAAATACAGTAACTATTTGAAAAATAGCGTAACATATGTCATGCATCTTTTAGCAGTATAAAAAAGTAGAATTATTTTGCATTTTATTAATTTTTAATAAGTTATATAGTAAAAATGAAACGGAGCAAATAACGGTTTCCCAAAAATATATTTTTTCACAAATATCTTAAGAACCCGACGTGATAGAGATAAACGGATTTCAGATTTGAAATCAGCGCAAGAAACTGACCTAAGAACACTTATTCTTATATAAGAAAGAAAAATGTTGTTTGTCAGTGTTATCCTAGATGCGCTCAAATGTGCGTCTACAAAATACTAGACGTGCATGTGAGGATCTCAAACATTTAATTCCCCCTCTATGAATATAAAATAACTTAACAGTCTCTCTTAACCTTTTTAAATCAAGAGTCAGCGTCTGTCTTAACCTTTTTAATCAAGAGTCAGTGTCTGTCTTAACCTTTCTCTAAATCAAGAGTCAGCGTTTCTCTTAACCTTCTTAAATCAAGAGTCAGTGTCTGTCTTAACCTTTTTACACGCTTTTATTTAACTTGCCTTGTATGTCACTTTCGTGTCGATTTTGTGTCACTTTCACATCTTGCAATCAATTTTTCAATCACTTTCAGATGAGTAATAGCTCTGAAACTGGGCATAGATGTGTATTCCCCATGACAAAACAATAATCAGTCGTAAAAATAATAAAATTAAAAAAAATTTAAAATAATAATCATTTTGTTTTGCCGCATAATTTTTTTGTACTGTAGGAACATACAAGAGATATAATTCTCGACCGCTCTTTCATCTTCGGCAATTTATAGATTACCGTTTCCTAGTACAAGTTATTTGGATAATTTTCAACCTTTTCTGATTATTATTTCATTCTGCTGAGAACATTACGAAATCCTACAGCAGCTACAGCAGGTTAAAATACAAATAGGAAAAAAAAAAATCATTGAGTATGTCAAAATAGATGGGGTCATGCATGTACAGTTTCTTTTTTTTGGACGATGTTCATTTAGTCAATGCTAACGAGTGTTGTATACAATTGGTAGCGATACAAGGGAAGTAATTAAAGTGTGAAACCTACAGTGCTAAAGTGGTCCTATTTTTACACGCTTTTATTTAACTTCTCTTGTATACAAACTGATGATGTCATTAGCAGATCGATATCATTTGACTTAAATTTAAAAACAACACCAAAAAAAAAAAAAACACTAACAAGAAGAAAATAAAAAATAAAATGCACTAAAAACCCAAAAATAATTTTTCAAGGAGTTTATAGCTTGCAGTAAAAAAATGTAACTTCAAATTGACAAAAAGCGTGGGGCGCTGATTCTGCATGAAATTAACTTCTGCTTTATACTTCTTTAGATACTAATGGATAAAATATATGATACGCGCTTAAGTTTCCCACGCTTTTTGTCAATTTGATGTTTCATTTTTTGACTGCAAGCTATAAACTCCTTGAAAAATCATTTTTGGCTTTTTGGTGCATTAAAAGCGTGTGTTTAAAATATTTATTTTTATTTTTTATTTAAATCAAGAGTCCAGCGTCTGTCTTAACCTTTTTTTAATCAAAAGTCAGTGTTTCTCAACATTTTTAAATCAAGAGTCAGCGTCTGACTTAACCTTTTTAAATCAAGAGTCAGCGTCTGTCTTAACCTTTTTAAATCAAGAGTCAGCGTCTGACTTAACCAACAGTCCCTTTGATTTGGCTTTGGGGTTACGGACCATCTTCACTGCATACGGACAACTCCATCAGTGCTCCGATTTCTTCCCTTAGATCACACAAGGAGGATCTCAGCACAATGCACGATCTCCGTAGCACCGGCGAGGACCCAATGTGTGTATACAGGAATTGCACATTCAATAAATATTTTTGTGGCGGGTAGGTTTCAAATTTTTTTTAAATTTTGCCAGGCCGTATAGCCCGCTCTTTTCGATTTCCAACTGCCGTGGGATTTTTAGCGTGCGCAACTTGCACAAGCGACCTGATATTTCTTCGCCCTTATCCGAGAAGGCTAGGTATCCTATCTCGCTACCCACGAGATCAGGGGGCAGTATGACATTTTTAGGAAGCGCTGGTTCTAAAAAACATTTCCATCAAATATATTCCCTGTACTTGAGAGCGAACCTGGTACCTTTAGAATTACAAGGGGATTCCATACCTATTATGGCCATTTATGATGTTAGTCGTATAGTGGGTTCGTATCACTACCCTGAACAGTAGGCCGCTTATTTATGTTTGATGGTGTTAGGATAACTTCAATTTTCTCAGACGACAAAACAGTTCCCTATTGGCAGCTGATGAATGATCTCAACTGTCGATGATAGACTTCACTCTGACAGCAGTAACAGATTAACGTTGAAATTTATTTACAAGATCAAAAGGTTGAAAATAATATGCCCAACCTTCCTCTGAGGACTTTGTACAGCAACTTTTAATAGGTAATAATGCAAAGTCCATTTTTTCCCCTCTCGCTCTCGTTGTCTCAATACTGCTAACTGTCTCTAGGGGTTTTACTGGTCTACCGCCAGAGATGTTGGTTTACCAAGTTATTCTTCTGCTCGCTAGTTCTCTTTCTCGTCTATCATACTGCACTTCTAGTAATATACTCATAAATGTTCAACGTACCTGGTTGTTACGAAAATACACACTTTTTCTTGTACTGGCAACACTGACAATCTTGTCCTCAGAATAAAATAATGAACTGTCATCTCTACGTGTGGCGTACCAAGCGATTGAGAGTCTATATGATAGTTTTTTTCTTTTTTGTGACCACAGAATCAACCAAAATCACTTTGGCATATCACTCGATAAAACTCTCAGTTGCGCTTGCCACTTCAAAGTCATTTTTAACTTACTTACTTACTTAGTCTTTCCCCTTCTACCGTGAGGTGTAGAGGTTTGGAAGAGAGAGCGCCAGACTATCCTATCGGCTGTCTTCCTCCTGGCCTGGTTCCATTCTAGTTCTCGGTCCTTCAAAGATTGTCTAATGTTGTCCTCCCAGCGGACTCTGGGTCGTCCTGGGGGTTTGGATCCTTGGCTCTTTGTTTCCCATGCTTGTCGTGGTAGCCGGTCTTCTCCCATTCTGCAGGCATGGCCAAACCATCTTAGTTGGTACTGTTCTACTTGGGTCTGCAGGGGGTGGGATTTAAGGCCTTGACGTATCGTCTGGTTGCGTACCATGTCTCTTCTTGTTGTCATTTTTAACACTTGGGAGAAAATCCAATCTAACAACTTAACGCTATCGCGTTTCAAATCTGACTAATTTTTGAACCACAATTTACCATGACAACTATTTTCTGAACCTTCTAGAACAAAACAGCTCACTCGAAATATAAATTTCCAGTGCAAAGTCTCTTCGCTCCCATAGCTGAACTCATTCAGAAAAACCAAATTCCAAACTTCTTTATAATTCTCGGTCAAGGTCAGCTAAAACTAAACACTGCACTAAAGGGACGTCAACCCTACTCTTGTCCCCTTCTAGATGTATCATGGATTACCGATGTAATTTATCTCATAAAAGGCAATCTTATAAAAATATAATTCTACCCGAATTACTCCACACTAACTGTTATATTATCTTCCTCACCTGTAAAAATAAAATGTCTGTTGCAGATAAAATGTTCCCTTTTTTACACAAACCTATCTTATCTACTAAATCTATCCTTAGCCTATCGTCACTGTTCGTTTCTCTGTCTTACTATCAGAAATAAAAAACCTCTTCCTCTATCTATGTAGTCTCTCACACCTTAATTATTTGTGCCACTCTTCATCAAAAATAAGTTTACATTTCCAATCATAAGTACAAGACACAATGTTTACCGTTAACTTAACTCCTGAACAAGGAAAACAATAAAATCATTTTCAGTTACCTTGTCTTGATGCTACATGCACCAACATCTTCAAATTTACCTTTACTATCAATATACATTTCAATCAAATAGAATTATGCATCTTATTTCATTTTCATTATTTCATCTCATTCAAAACATTTTTTCAATAATATGACGTACTTACTGTGGACCTCCTCCACATATACCATACAAGAAAATCAAATTTTTCATTTTTCCTTATGCTCCATCTTCCTTCTGATATTGTCTATGGAACCCCCTACTTAGTGTCATTATCATACTCTCTCCATTCATTCTTGGTTTTCTCCATGTAACTGCCTGTTTCTGGATTATTTACAAAATTTACAGCAGTGATGCATTCAACCATCATGGTCACTGTTATTATAGTTGCTAAACCCCCACTAATCCCTCTATCTTACTGACCTTAAGCCGCGGTCCCTATTCCAATCCAACTAACATAATTACCGATGTATGTTACGTCGGTCGGTCTAACTCAAAATAGTAACTCGCGCCAGAAGAAAAAAAAGTGTGCAACTTGCGCGGCGTGGGTACTATATAAAACAAATACTATGGCTTTATTTTATTTTTTATTCTTTCACGAAATTAGTAGCGCTCGACAAAGAAAAAGTGCGTAAAAATTGGTTATTTGATCATGTAGGAGTTTTCCTTCCTGAACCTGTTTTCGGACACGGCCAACTCCATGTCGCCCTCACCCGATGTACAAATCATGAAAACTTGAAAGTTTTTGTTAAAACCACTTATTATCAGGAAACACTCTTTGAAAACAATCAACGCACTTTCACACGAAATGTTGTCACCAAAGAACTTTAAAATTGAATCTAAAATAACATAATTGTCGCCTTGAGTACGTTACTCACAGCTGAGGAATACAACCGTATTGAAAAATTGTATTCTTTCTATTATATATACTCTCCCGAATATAGTTACAATCAACAAAGAAAATTGTTCAAATGATGGTGTTCATGAACAGTTTGATTACACTGTATAATGGAAAGAAACCAAAAACACACTAAGAATGTACTTCTTTCTGCTCATCTGGGAACGGAAACAGCAAACTATAATTAAAAACCCGTCACGTTTGACGGGTTATTGCTAGTTCAAAATACTTCATAAATTCCTAAATTCTATCTATCGCCTATTCAATTTTGTCCCTATGTTCCGTTGCGTACTTTTCCACATTGGACTGTGTTGCGTGATAAATTCTCGCAACATCGTTTTGTTTCAATGTCTGTTTTATAACGCAAGGGCAACAACTGCTTGGAATTTATAGTCACTTTTCTCGGTAAGCATTTGTCTTCTCGCGTTGGTATCGAATGCAGTTAAGTTTGAGCTGTGGTCATTTTTGCGCTGGACTGCGCATGACTTGTCTTGTTGTTTGGTCGATCGGTTTCCGCCCACGACTAGTGGAGTGAGCGATTTGGAATGGCGAAAGAGATGCCTCGTTGAAGAGGGGATCTCCGCTATTTTTTGTTCTGTCAGGGATGTGTAGTCCTCTTAATGGATATTTCGTTTATTCGAGATAATACCTCTAGTGTTTCCCACATGTCGGGAGGCGTGATATTTCTGTGTATTTCATGAAAGCAAGGTAAATTGACTTTTTCATTGACTCTATCGATTTTGGGTCGTGAGCGATTTCGATTCATAGCCTGTCTCCGAAAGTCGTCGCCACGAGATGTTTTTTCCCAGCTCACATGTCGCTGCATTGTACTGCATCGGTTGATGCATGTACCAAGGACCATTACTTGCTACTTTGTTAAATGAATTAGGTTTGGAAAACCTTTATTATCTAGAGGATATTTTTGTGGACATTATTTATACTTCGGCAGACGTGTCTGTCTTGCTGAAGTCAAACTAAGGAGAGTGAACTGATCTCATACATCTGGTTATCTCCTGGCTGTTATAGAAAAGGATGGAGTTTTTTCACCTGACTACATTTACAGCACTTTGAAATATAACATGCATCTGACTCATCATTGTAATGCTGTCTACCGTCTATTGCTGTATTGAATGTTGCTGTGATAATGACTGTTTGATGTGCCTACACATTTGCGTAACCATTTTGTCACTGTGGCGTCCACAATAAATAATGAAGAAAAACGTCAACGGCTGTTTCAAGAATCATTGACTTTATACGTCGTGAGTTTACTGACGTCCTATGTGGATTGCCCTGTTATTTTTGTATGAACCTTGTTTTGACTGAACACATCTGCACACTACACAAAACCAGACATGCGGATACCATCCATCATCATATGGCATCACGCATCATTTGGTGGCCATAAGCTGGTTTGATTCTGGTACTAGCAAACACGGGGTCCCTTACCCACTTCATTTTCAACAAGAATTCATCAGCATCCTTCAAGAAATTAACATTCTTCAATACAGTCAACATCTTCAAAATTTTCAAAGTACTCGGCGTTGCCCGGTAAAAGTCAAAATTTCAATTTTTTGACGGAAACAAGAATTTGACAGTACCCGGCGTTGTTACATGTTGCCGGATAACTCGGACTGCTGTTATCTTTTACGCAAGTCAAGCAAGTTGCTGCTGTCAAGGTTCCAGTGCTGTCGTTTTTGTGAAGGTCAAGTGCCGGTTGAAACGGGTTGTTTTCTGAAGAAGGCCAAGTACCGATTTCCATCAACTTACTTTTGGATTAGAAGGTCAAGTGCCGAAACAACTCAACACACAGTACTTCAGAAGCTCTTGTACCATCGTGTTAGCAGTGGAAGCAGTTCAGATGTGCCATCATCGTTGGAGCTTCGCTCTTTAGGACGTTGATTGACATCCGTTTTTCTGCTGTTCGACGATTGGAAGCCTATAAGTTAAGTGGCCTGTTTGTATGTAAACTGTGCCCTTATACTTCTGCTGAGTCTTCTGTGTATCATCTCATTCTATATGTTATATGTCTATATGTTATTTGTATATTTATATGTTTATATTTCAGCGGGTTCTCGGTTGGGTGGTGTCTCCGTTAGATTATGCCACGTCATAGAGGTCGTCTATTGTGAGCGTTTTCTGTAGGGTTTGCAAATTCCGATACTGGAATTTGCTAAGCGACTTCTGTTGCTATTTATGTTAGCTGTGATGACATGTTTTAATATTGTTTTCGTTATTATTTCGCATTCTTTAGTTTTGTTTTGATTTGTTTGTATTTGTTAGCCTACTCTTGTCTATAATTTAGTTTCATACAACATTTTTGTTTATACACTGTGGTGTCATGTACTTTGTTTAATTCTATCGCAGATATCGTCACATTTTTTGTGATATTTCATTAATTTCTGCTTTATTTTTAGTTCATTTCTGCGAAAGTTTTTGTATTGTTGCTGATCTTTGTTATTGTTTACATTGTTATTGTTTACATTGTTTGTATTGTTTACATTTTCAATGTTTACATTCTGCATGTGTTTACATAGTCATTGTTTACAGTTATAGTAATTAGTTAATGGGCTATGCTAATGCACTGTTACTACTACACTGATGATAAATGAATATTGAATAGTGTCGTGCACTATTGAATGAGAAGTGCACTTATGATCAAGAATTGAGTGCTGATATTTCATATACAAGTTCTTTGATTGGAGACTTGTTTCCCACAGAGACTGGGATAATATAAGGTGATGTGAATATACAAGTGTTTAATTAAGACTTGTTACACTTAGGTTTGAAATAAATTAGTTAATTATTTCAGGTTTTGGACTCATATGTTAGACAACATGTCTACATTTGAGCACTTTATTGAGCAGGGTAAATTGCTTGGCAAGACTGGTGATAAGTTAGAAGAATTTGCAACTGCTCGATATGATAAAGCAATGGAAGCTGAACAAAAGAAACTGCATATGGAAGCTGAACAAAAGAAACTGCAGATGCAGGTGGATGAAAAAAGATTCCAAATGGAAATGGAAAAACAAAAAAGGGAATCAGAAGCTGAGGAAAGAAAACTCCAGCTACAGCTAGAAGCTGAGAATGAAAGACTTCAAAAAGAGGCTCAGGCTGAGGAAAGAAGATTACAGAGAGAGTCTGATGAGAGGAAAGAGAAAGCAAAAATGGAACATGAAGAAAAGGTCTTAGCTTTAGAGTTGGAAAAATTGAAATTGACGAGCATGAGTAATGGTAATGATTCAAACAAGGGTTCATCTTCTGGTAAGGCTAATAATGATACTTTTAAGATTAAGTTACCAACATTTAGTCCTTCCAGTGATGACATAATGTTCTATCTGGACAGATTTGAACAAGCATGTACAGCTCATAACATAGACAAAGCAAAATATGTTTATCAGTTATCAGGGATACTGACAGGTAAAGCTCTAAGTATATTAAATATGGTGGATGAACCTGACAAGAACAATTATGAGGTTGTCAGGGCCGCTTTGTTAAAGAAATATCAGCTTAACGAAGACGGCTATCGTCTACAATTTAAAAACATGTTACCTGAAAATGGATTTGAATTCTCCGAGTTTATTGCAAGAATACGCATTACTTTCTCACGATGGGTTGAACTATCTAAGACGGAAAAAACTTATGAAGGACTTATGGACTTAATACTTAGAGACAAAGTCATGTCGTCTGTCAATGAGTCTTTCCTTGCTTTCCTTCATGAACGTAAACCTAAAACAATAAAAGAAATGGAAGATTTCTGTTGCCAATACGTAACTGCGCACCCACACATAACCATGGGTAACTCTAAGGTGAAAGAAGGTTTACCAGTTGCTTCGGCAGCTCCGTATGGTCAAAACTTTGCTCGTAGATCCCAACAAAATTTTGATAGAAAGGGTAGCGGTAATTTCTGTCAAAATCATGGAAATCAATTTCATGGTGATTCTTCTTCGAAGAATTGGAGACAACCTGATAGTACTCGTTACTATCACCCTAATAATTATAAGCATTTCAAAAGAGGATATGGTAATAGAGGTTATTCCTGCCGAAGACCTCAAAACCAAACAAATAGATGTTCGCATCAATGTGAACATGATAGTAATCGTGGAAACTGGTATTCGAACCAGGATAACAATTACAATAGAGACAATAATAACTGCAGAGATAATAATAACTCTGATAACTTCAGAGGTAATAATAGTCGGGGTAGATCTCAACACACAAAAAAAGAGATATCAGCAGGCTAATGCTGTACAACAGGAAACTGAGGGAGCCTGTAATCATGTTGTTGATAGTAAAAACTTTGACGCTGTCACTAGTTCTGCTTTTGACTTTGAGAGAGCAAACAAATGCCCCCAATGCAGTACTTTATTCGAACCGGGTACCATAACTACTTTGAGTTGTGGTCACCCACTTCCCGCTCTTCCTGCTGCTGTTGCGCATGACGGGAGGGGTTCTTTAATCCTACATAAGGGTCTTGTTAATGATACTCCGGTCTCACTACTTTTCGATTCCGGATGCACCACTATTGGTGTTAGACAATCGCTTGTAGATCCATCTTGTGCTACAGGAAGGGTTATTAAATGTGTCACATTTGGCGGCACTCTAGAAAAATATCCTACTGCTGTAATTCGCATTGCCACTCCTTTCTTTACTGGAGATGTGCATGCTTGTCTCTTACCTAATCCTATTGCGGACCTTATTATTGGTCGTATTCACGGAGTTAGGGAGTGTACCCCACAGCAGATTGCTGCTTGGGAAGATAATAACATGCAAGCTACAAATGCAGTAGTTACAAGAGCACAAGCTCTACAAACACCCGAAACTTCACTGAATAGTGATAATGAAGTTGATAGCCAAGATAGTCACTTAGTGATTACTCGTGACTCTTTCATAAAATTGCAAGAAGAAGATCCTTCTTTAAAAAAATTCTTCGTTCTTGCGAAGAAAGGTGATCCGAATCAGGATACAAATAGAAAATCTTGGATTGCAATGAGAAACGGCGTACTTGTACGTATGGTACAAGATTCGACTACGTCGGCACATTCGCAAATTCTTGTTCCCAAGAGCATGAGAGTCCAAATATTACAACATGCTCATGACTCGCAATGTGCTGGACATATGGGTTTTGCCCGTACGAAGTCGAGAGTCCTTGCGGCTTTCTTTTGGCCTTTTGTCAATAAGGACATTCGTATTTACTGCCGATCATGCAAGGTATGTCAGGAGGTCAAATCTAGAGGACCACGACATGCTGCGCCTATCCAGGCTGCTGACATTCCTATTCGGCCGTTTCAGAAAATGGCCATAGATATTATTGGCCCATTTAAGGTCAGGTCGGCCAGAGGACATCAGTTTATCCTTACATGTGTCGATATGTGCACACGTTGGCCAGAGGCTATTCCTCTTAAGAGCATATCTACTACAGATATCGCAGATGCTCTTTGGTTGATATTTTCTCGCTTGGGGTTCCCCAGAGAAATATTGTCAGACCATGGCACTCAACTCATATCTGACACTATGTCACAGGTAATGTCTACCTTACATATTGAACGATCTCTCAGTAGTATCTACCATCCTATGTCTAATGGGTTAGTTGAGCGTCTGAATAGAACGCTCAAGACTTTGCTTGGTAAGATAACTGAAGATCATCCTCAAGATTGGGACAGGGTTTTACCCGCGGCTCTCTTTGCCTATAGAGAAGTCCCTAATGAACACACAGGATTTTCTCCCTTCGAACTTGTCTTTGGCGCGCGTCCACGCGGCCCTATGTCTTTATTACACGATCTCATCACTGCCGATGATATTAGCGATGAAACTCAATCCTCATATGAGTATGTCATTGCTCTTAGACAAAAGATCATTGAGGCATGTAAGCTAGCAACTGCTTCATCAGAAATTGCTAAAGAGAAGGCAAGACAGTTTGCTAACAAGAATAGATGTCTACGACAACTTTGTCCAGGTGACAAAGCATTCGTCCTACTCCCCAGTAGGGAAAATAGACTTCTTATTGCATGGAAAGGTCCGTATGCAATAGTCTCTCGGATTTCCGATGTTGACTATGTGGTCGATATTGATGGAAAGCATAAAACTTTCCACATAAACATGCTTTCGGAATTTCACGAACGTCCGGACTATTTGCTGCCTATTTTCCCGGCAACGGATGATGCTCCTGCACCTCACGGTCATTATTCATCCCTGTCTGTCATTCAGGATGAGGAAGCTACCTTCTCTGATGTCAACCTTCCCCTTCCAGTGGTTCCATTACATTCCACGGAATCTTGGAAAAACGTTTCTGTTTCTCCTAATCTTTCTGGTGACGAACATCGACGAGACTTGTCGATGTTACAAACATTTCAGGATGTTCTCACTGACATTCCTGGACACACAGATGTCATAGAACATGACATAATTCTTACCGACAATAATCCAATTAGGGTTAGGCCGTAATCCTATTCCTATACACTTTCAGTCGCAAGTGGAAAAGGAATTGGATGAAATGATTCAATTAAATATAATTGAACCATCGACTTCACCATATTCTTCTTCCATGGTTATTGTCCGGAAGAAGGATAAGAACATACGAATTTGCGTTGATTATCGCAAATTGAATCAGGTCACAAAGTTCGACGCTGAACCGATGCCTTTGTTAGAAGATCTACTGATTAGACTTTCTAATTCTAGATTCTTCACTAAACTTGACTTCTCTAAAGGTTATTGGCAAGTGCCTTTAGCAGAGCATGCCAAACCTCTTACTGCTTTTTCTACACCTAGGGGTCTATTTCAATGGAATGTTATGCCTTTTGGTCTCATGAACGCCCCTGCCACTTTCGTTCGCATGATGCGTCGAATTCTGTCACATCGTTCGGATGTCATCGCATACTTAGATGACATCTGTCTCTTCAGTGATACCTGGGAAGATCACTATTTAGGGTTATATGACTTACTGTCCACTCTACGTGAGAATAATTTGACAGCAAAACCTTCTAAAGCTTTTGTTGGTTTTGGTGAAATCTCTTTCCTGGGTCATCGTGTTGGTCATGGTCTCTTGAAGACAGAAGACCACAATACTTCCAAAATACTGAACATCTCTGTTCCTAAAACGAAGAAACAAGTTAGGAGTCTCTTAGGTTTAATTCAATTTTATGGGAGATTTATTCCAAATTTATCTTCGATCATGGCACCTCTCTCAACATTGTTGAAGAAAGGTTCGCCTAATCTGGTCCGTTGGTCTGAAGAATGCCAATCTTCACTAGACCAAATCAAGAATATATTTTCTTCTCCTCCCATCTTAAGATTACCTACTCTTGATAGGACTTTTGTTCTTCGGAGTGATGCTTCATCCACTGGGATTGGAGCAGCACTGATGCAAGAATATGCAAATACTCTGCATCCTGTTATGTACATTTCTAGAAAACTAAATGCGGCAGAGAGGAACTACTCGGTTTTAGACCGTGAGTTGTTAGCGATGGTTTGGTCAATTCTAAAGCTACAAAGATTCCTCCTGGGCGCACATTTCATTTCTAGAGACTGATCAGAAAGCTCTTACAGCTATTCAGACTAAGAATTTGAAGAGTTCGAGATCCACTCGATATGCTATAGCTCTTCAACCTTTTCACTTCACGGTACGAGCTATCCGTGGTGCGGATAATGTGATGGCTGACATTTTGTCTAGATGCCCACATGACTCCAACTAATACTTCTGTCCTATATTTCTATATATTACAGAGTCATAACACACCTATATTTCTACAATAGATTAGCACATCTGTACTTACTTTATATGTACACACTATCGTGCTTTGTTGTCATCTTCTTCTGTTCGTTTTTTAAGATGATAGAGGAGGACTGAGTAGTTAATATAAGGGCCGTTAGTTTACTAAACAGCCACAATTATTAATAATGTATTGTACCTTATGAAGCATATTAGTTATTAATTAGCATTATATTGCTTGTACTTTCTCAGAATGTCATTGTTGAGCTGAGGACTTACCTTACGAGTTCTAGATTGTGTACTTACCCTCGGAATACCAGAGCATATATCCTGGATCGTCATGTAGTTTAACTTTACTATGTACTTATTTCATTACATGTCAAAGAATGTACTATTTAAATTTTCCTATCAGATTTGTACATCCATTTTTAAAGACAATATTAGAGTATGCTGTTTAATGATGATTATAGTAACTTGCATACGTATATTGTGTTTACATGCTAACGTGATGTGTGTTGGTGACACCTCCCCGATGTGAATATTTTTTGAGACATATTTATTTTTTCTGTTGAGGTATATCCTCACCAGACACTCTATAATTAGCCTATTGTTTGGCAATTTAATTAATTATCAGCGCATAATTCGTGCGTTTTGAGCCGCTTATCGCTTGCTCTTTGATATTGAAAAAAAAATATGTTCCACATTTTTTTTTTATCGGGAGGAGGTGGTGATATGTTGCGTGATAAATTCTCGCAACATCGTTTTGTTTCAATGTCTGTTTTATAACGCAAGGGCAACAACTGCTTGGAATTTATAGTCACTTTTCTCGGTAAGCATTTGTCTTCTCGCGTTGGTATCGAATGCAGTTAAGTTTGAGCTGTGGTCATTTTTGCGCTGGACTGCGCATGACTTGTCTTGTTGTTTGGTCGATCGGTTTCCGCCCACGACTAGTGGAGTGAGCGATTTGGAATGGCGAAAGAGATGCCTCGTTGAAGAGGGGATCTCCGCTATTTTTTGTTCTGTCAGGGATGTGTAGTCCTCTTAATGGATATTTCGTTTATTCGAGATAATACCTCTAGTGTTTTCCCACATGTCGGGAGGCGTGATATTTCTGTGTATTTCATGAAAGCAAGGTAAATTGACTTTTTCATTAACTCTATCGATTTTGGGTCGTGAGCGATTTCGATTCATAGCCTGTCTCCGAAAGTCGTCGCCACGAGATGTTTTTTCCCAGCTCACATGTCGCTGCATTGTACTGCATCGGTTGATGCATGTACCAAGGACCATTACTTGCTACTTTGTTAAATGAATTAGGTTTGGAAAACCTTTATTATCTAGAGGATATTTTTGTGGACATTATTTATACTTCGGCAGACGTGTCTGTCTTGCTGAAGTCAAACTAAGGAGAGTGAACTGATCTCATACATCTGGTTATCTCCTGGCTGTTATAGAAAAGGATGGAGTTTTTTCACCTGACTACATTTACAGCACTTTGAAATATAACATGCATCTGACTCATCATTGTAATGCTGTCTACCGTCTATTGCTGTATTGAATGTTGCTGTGATAATGACTGTTTGATGTGCCTACACATTTGCGTAACCATTTTGTCACTGTGGCGTCCACAATAAATAATGAAGAAAAACGTCAACGGCTGTTTCAAGAATCATTGACTTTATACGTCGTGAGTTTACTGACGTCCTATGTGGATTGCCCTGTTATTTTTGTATGAACCTTGTTTTGACTGAACACATCTGCACACTACACAAAACCAGACATGCGGATACCATCCATCATCATATGGCATCACGCATCAGACTGTTACTTTCTCCACCGTCCATTTTACTATGCCTAGGCTTCTTCCTAGTCTCAGAACCCCTTTCCAATGTCTTCTTCTTTCTTCGTCTCTATTGTCTGAATCTTATATACGTTATGTATCTCTTCCTATTATGTACTCCACTTAAGTTTCCTTCTCTTGAACGTTTCTTCTATACTCTTTATACTTCAATAACTCAATATCTTGTCTTCTTTTTCTTCTTTATTTCTCTTGTAACTCTGCCATTTTGCTAATGCCTCTTAACTCTATTTGTTCTCTCCAGAACCCTCAATTTCTTATTCTCAGTTATTTCTCATGTTTAGTTTTCCCTTACATTCTCCATTATTTTCGTTCCCTCTGGAACCTTCAATTTATCTCTGCCACCTTCCCATGGCTTGCCACTGTAATATTCGTTTCCTCCGGAACCTTCCTCTGTATCTCTGACATCTCCTCTGTGGCTTCTCATATTCCTTATCTCCTCCATGGCTTCTCATACTCCTTATACTCATATACCACTGCCATCTTCTCTTTGGCTTGTCATACTCCTCAATTTTTTTTCTTATCTCCCTGCCATCTTCCTATGTGGCTTCTTATACTCTTATATCTCTGTCATCTTCTCTATGGCTTCTCTTAACCGTATTTATATGTACTCTCTATTTATCTCTTTTGCCATTTCCTCCATGGCTTCTCATATTTCTCCTACTTGTTCCCTCTGGAACTCTCCATTTCATAGTACTCTCTATGTGTTCAGAGAAGACTAGTTTCTCACAAAGTCTTCTCAAGACTTTGACAACTGCCGCAAAAATCTCTGTCCTCCTCGACTCCATTATCTTTTCCGTTCCCTCTGAAACTGCCACTTCTAAATTCTCCTTGTTCTCCATATTCTCGCCATTTCTCGATGGCCCTCATCTGCTTCATCTCTGCCATTTTCACTATGGCCTCACCAAATTTCATGTATTTCCATCATTGTCTTAATAGTTTCTCAATATATTCTGATATTCTCTAGTGACACAACTCTTATAACTTCTCAAATTTCCTCTTCATCTCCGCCATTTTCCTTATGAATCATATCTCCTATGTCTCTCCGCCATTTTCCTTATGAATCATATCTCCTATGTCTCTCCGCCATTTTCCTTATGAATCATATCTCCTATGTCTCTCTGCCATTTTCCTTATGAATCATATCTCCTATGTCTCTCCGCCATTTTCCTTATGAATCATATCTCCTATGTCTCTCCGCCATTTTCCTTATGAATCATATCTCCTATGTCTCTCCGCCATTTTCCTTATGAATCATATCTCCTATGTCTCTCTGCCATTTTCCTTATGAATCATATCTCCTATGTCTCTCTGCCATTTTCCTTATGAATCATATCTCCTATGTCTCTCCGCCATTTTCCTTATGAATCATAACTCTATGTCCATTTTTCCTTATGAATCATATCTCCTATGTCTCTCCGCCATTTTCCTTATGAATCATATCTCCTATGTCTCTCCGCCATTTTCCTTATGAATCATATCTCCCATGTAGGACCCATATCTCCTATGTCTCTGCGCCATTTTCGTTATGAATCATATCTCCTATGTCTCTCTGCCATTTTCCTTATGAATCATATCTCCTATGTCTCTCTGCCATTTTCCTTATGAATCATATCTCCTATGTCTCTCTGCCATTTTCCTTATGAATCATATCTCCTTTGTCTCTCCGCCATTTTCCTTATGAATCATATCTCCTATGTCTCTCCGCCATTTTCCTTATGAATCATATCTCCTATGTCTCTCTGCCATTTTCCTTATGAATCATATCTCCTATGTCTCTCCGCCATTTTCCTTATGAATCATCTCTCCTATGTCTCTCCGCCATTTTCCTTATGAATCATATCTCCTATGTCTCTCCGCCATTTTCCTTATGAATCATATCTCCTATGTCTCTCCGCCATTTTCTCTATGGCTGCTCTATTTACTTTCCTCTTCTCCTCTCCACTGTAGTAGTCCATCGTTCAGAACTACTCAGCTCGTTCTCTTGCTCGGTGTGGAGCGATTGCACCTAGTTTTCACACAACTAGACTACAGCGGCAATCTCTACTCCTTTCTTCCTCTTTTCCTCACTATCCACTATTCTCGTTCCCTCTCTGGAACTATCTGTATAATGTCTCTTCTCTACCATCTCTATGGTCTCTCAATTTTCTCCACTCTCTTTGCCGTCTTCACTACGACTTTAATTTCTCGATTCTTATTTATCTCACATCACTTATGCTCGTCATCTCTCATGGCTTCTCTTCCCCGTTCATCTTCTCCGCATCTCATTCAACACTTCCGTGTCTTCTCATATACTATTCTCGCCATTCTCCCATGGCCTCTATTCTAAGTTATTCCTCTTACTTCTTCATTACTCCTCATCACCTCCTTTACTGCAGTACACTATCGTTCAGGTGTACTCAGTTCCCTTTACGTGTGCTCGGTATGGAACGATTATACATAAGTTCCAGAAGACTTAGCTAACGCCTTTATCTTGCCTGTATAATTTATATGAGTCTCCTCTCATAGCCTCCTCCCTATCTTTCTTTTGCTCGCTCATCACCTCTGCATATATTCTCCATGCTTCTGCTCTCCTTTCATTATAGTTAGGTATTGGGTAGTCACGTTCTCTACTCTTACTTCTATATTTTCTCCCTTCCTCTTTATCTCTTGAATTTCTCCCAACTTCTCTATTTCTTCCGCCGTTTGCCTCGGTTTCTTCTCTGTCGTCAATTTTTTCACTATTTTGCACTTCGTCGTCTGCCATATTCTTGTCCTACGATTCTCGTTATTTCTCCACATTACATTTTCTTCCGCGTCCTCGTCCTCTGTATATTCCAGCATCTGAAAATCTGGACTTCTGAGAATCTTCGTCAGAATCCAGTTCTGTTAATTCGTCCCTCTCTTCTTCAGAGGACACACTATCTGAGTAACTTGATGTATTGGTGTTTGATGGTGTTGTATGATGGTGATATTACTAATTGTAATTGTATGAGGCCAGCTGTGAAGGCTCCTGAGATAAAATGTAGTTGAGAATTGTCAGAAGGCCTTTCTTGCTACCACTACGACCTCACACTTAATTTTTTTTTAATGAATGTGGCTACGTAAAGTGTCTAGGGTTATGATATGTAGTGTGGTGTAATAGGTTATAGATATACCCACAGATATTTAACAAGACTAATAATATTAACAAATGTTAAAATACACTGAACTAACTCACGTGTGTAAAATTTTTTGATAAAATTATATTACATTTATTTTGTTCTGGATCAATTTTTTAGGTTGACCAGAACTTAAAAGGATTTAGAGATTATGAAAGAAATGCATGGAATATTATATCATAAATGCAATAGTGTACATATATATATATGTACTATCCTAGTTAGTTTTATTAAAATGTTCTAGTAGTCATCTACTTGGGAGGATAGTTAATGTTTGTGCTGTTGGGGTGGCCTCATCACACCTGTCTATATTGACTACACAGTGTCCAGAAAATGGTGGGAATTTTTATGGGGGTATTAGTAACTACACAGCGTTGGTGAATGTCCAGCAGACCAGAGGCTCACTCATCTTGTAGTTGTAGCTCTGGTGCTGAAATCAGGTGGTCCCACCTCTCCGTGCTGGCGGGCAATAATGGTGGTCTCTGTCACAAGTACTGCACAGATACACTCGAGTAAAGTCACCAACTGAATAGACACTGCTTGGTTGACAACAGAAACTCACAGCTCTGCAATCAAAGTATGGGCCATGTGTCAAAATCTATTCTCTACCCACGTCTGGACACAACACTGACACAACAACCACATCATACAGACAGGTCAGATCTCTCTGACCAAACAGCACATTTACCATGGTGGGTTTACATCAGATAGATCCTCCCAGACTATAGATTCTGAAAAATATTTATTAGTTGTCTGCCCTAAAAGAGGATAGGTAATATGTTTCATTATTCTCAACACTTGATCTGTCTTGCATAATCCTTGCTGGAGTTTATGTACATTGTTGGTCCCTAGACCCTGACTTGGGCGGGGGGTCTAGAGCAAATCCCTACTTGTTTGTAAGGCTAGATTTCGATATGGCAGTATCAAATCACTCGAACATGAAACAATATTCAAAATATATAAGGAAATAATTTCAATCTTACCAGATTATGAATAAATAACACAGAATTGCTAGCAAAACTCAGCTGAGCTGCTGGCTATAGTATGGCGTCCCTAAACTTCTTACACTTTCTTTCATATGGAAATCACCACACTTTAAAATCTGTGTCTATCACTGAACAACTATTGAGAAATGACCCCAAATCCGCGTCTAAGCGCCGACAATATGCTTGTCTGTGGCCAATCACTGCCTAGGTTTATTTGAATTCAAATTTCCTACACTAAAGTCATTTCAGTCATGCTTCAGTCAAGTATGGATGTTTATCTGTTAGTCTGTCCGTCTCTACTTGTGTTTCTACAAAATGTACTTGATTTTTGAACCAACCTTTCTCTCCCCTCCAAAATTTTGTCGTTAAAAGTTATTTTTAGACACAGCCACCACAATATCCCCTCTCCTCCATACCAAGTAGATTTGAACACCTGCGTCTCGAGGTCGTGTTTTTTTGTGCAAAATAGCGACACTTTTAGATTCAATACAGTCTGTCGATGATGTGAACAACACTGTCTTTTGTCATTATCTTCAATATTATCTATCCGTCTGTAAAATTAAGAACATATTAGTTCACTACTCAGAATAGGCCATCCGGCCAGCTAATTTTTATATTCCTAACATTAATATTAAGAAAAAAATACTTTTTTAATTTTTGTAATATTCCTAACATCTGCGTTTAGCCGCTGAATTCAAATCAAGGGCTTGGTATCGCAAAAGCGTCCAATAAATGACTGTGGCGTAACATATCTATGGTCCCTTCTGTCGAGTTGCTTACTTTTTATGTCAACTTGGGAAACGTGACTTTTCTCCGTTTCCCCCCCAATTGCGTCTCCTTAGCCTTTCTAGTCTCACGCAATCTTTCCAGTCATATTTTTTTCCTTTTTGATCCGCCGTTCCCCTCCTGTCTAGCAAGTCAATTATTATGGAGGATGATGACCCGCGGTCTAGGCGATCATGTACTATTCGCAGCCTACGCATTATGTTTTTATCCTTAAATGTTATCTTTGGATGTATTTTACCGTTGTATCTCTGTCAATTTCACTACACTTGACACGATTCTGAAAACACGTCTCTATCAACTATATTGATTTGCCGCCAATCAAGTTCCTCCATCACTTTCACCACAAGCTTGCGAATTTCTTCTTTTTTTTCTGATAAGTCTGTATCAAACCTTCTCTCCAGAGATTCCTGCACCCTCTGAAGTGCCACGGTGTGAGGTGTAGTTCCTCTCAGTTCAGTTTTCATTTCTTTCGTCAACTCCTCCCCGTTTGGCTTAGCCACTTTCATGATTTTCTTCTTCTTCTCTTCTATTCCACTGTTAGCTCGCTGCATTCTCTTCTCCCTGCGACTATCATCGCTATCTCTCTCATTTCTGTGTTTTTTTTCCCTTCTCCCACCGCAGTGGGTCTAAATGGTGTGCCTATATCCTTCATTGTTCCTATATTGTCCTGCTTCTTCGTTCTCTCCGGAATCTTTGATTTCTTAATGCTGCTAATACCGGACGTATTTTCAACTCCACACATTTTCGTCTTGTCCTCTTTTGGACTGTGTCTCTGTGGTTCCTCTTTCTTGTCTTGTTCCCGAATCTGCCTCCTTGTTTCCTCTTGCTTCTGATCTTGGTATGTGCTTTGTGGGGGTGGGGTTAACCGACTGGATTTTGCCCTGGGTTTTGCATGTATCCCTGCCGTTGTGGCAATCTGACTAGTCCTTGGTGTGTGTGTCTATGCTCTCCGCTGGGAGTATTCTCCTGTGATGTACATTTCTCGCTTCGGTCTGGTACTTCCATTTGTGTGCTTACGTCTGTCCTTGTTTCTGTTTGCGTACCAACACTGACCCTTCTTCCATGCGTATTGTCCTGTCTCTTGATTGTTGTCCTAACCTGAGCGTTACCCAGCCTGTACCTATTACTATCTTCCTTTGTTATGACATTTTGCTGGCCACATCCTTTTATCTTTCTCCACGCTGTTACCGGTTCTACATTCATTTTCCAACCATTCTGAGTTCTTATCTGGCCCTTTTGTTCATTTCTTATGCCTGTGTTGTTTATTTGTACCGTCTTTCCTATCCTGATTTTTCACACAACTTTTCTCACAGCTATCCGATGTTTCCTTCTATTTAGACTACTCCAATGTGCACCTTTATCGACTGTCTCTTTCCCACTGTCTGTAGTCTGGTTGTTAGTTATATTTCTCATGTGCTTTCCCTACCATAAGCAAATGTGGTTGTCTTCTACTTGCTGTATAGCACTATCATTTCCACAAAGGCTTTATATTATTTATACCATGTGTGTATGTAATTGCGTGACGGAACATCCCGCAAGAGTCCGGGTTATGTCTTCGAGTGTTACGAGTTTGTGTTCGGCTGTATTCTGCGCAGGCTCCCAACGTGGCGACTGTATGCCTATTCTGTCGACTCGTCTCGCTGGCTGTCGTGGCTCTTGATGCCTGTATCGATATGTGTACAACATATGGCAGGGCTTGTTATACGCGAAACATACAGTTGCCCTGTGTTCTTTATATCTTGGCCTATTGCATGTTTGCCTTCCTCTCCCTTGCCTCCATGTTTTTCTTTGCTGGCACTGCCTATCTCCATCGGTTTTTCTTCCCGCTCTTCCTGTGCCACTGTCCTTTTTAATCTAAGATCCAATCTACTTCTTACATTCTCCTCCTCTAAGGCTAGGGAAATAGCCTCTCTTAGGTTTTGCGGATCTTTCTGAAGTAAGTGTAACTTCATTAGAGTGCTGTTTAACCCATCGACACATATGCCTACATATTGTTTTTCAACTTCCTGCTGGTTAATGTCTTGTCCCAGGAAGGCTTCCTCCGCCAGCTTCAACAACCTGTCACTTAACATTTGTGTCGACTCCTGTGGCTGTTGTCTTATGCATCTAAGAAGCGTCCAAGCAGAGGAGCTGTCTGTAATTTCAGAATAACTTTTGATGAGCTCCTTCTTCAACACTTCACACGCTTCGTTAGGGAAGGTTTCCATTCTCCGTCTAATAAAGTCGGTTACCAGTCCATCGGAGGAAAGGTACGCAACCTTCTTGAAATTTTCCTGAACGGCATTGATCGAAGAACAATATCTCTGAATATCTAGTAACAAGTGTCTACATAACATAGGATTACCTGCATATGGCCTTATGATATTTTTTATATTTTCGAACTTAGCATTGCTATTAACTGTATCCAGAGTCCTGACTATATGGTGAATAGCAGCCATGTTAAGGTCTACCCTCAAAGTAGGCTGTTGCTGCTGCATGCTGGCACCACCTGTGAGAAGTGTTAGTGGAAATACCTGTAAAACAAGTTTATGTTACCGTCCTGGCTGTCCTCAAAAGTAAACAAAATTAAATATCACATTTCCAACCAAAGATATGTATGAAATTTTTCACACAAAAATATATATGGGCAACACTGAAGATTGTAAAAATGGTAAACAGTTATATAATATATGTAAAATGTAAACAAATAAATAAACTAACTAATTTCTAACTAATTAAATTAAATATCTAAAATGTTTAAATTGATCTATCTATCTGTCTTGCTTGCTATGACAACTTTTCTTCTTTCTTCAGACTATTTCACAACTGTCTACACACGATAACTCTGAGTTTTACACGAATCTGTAATGTATCAATCTAATTTATTCACTCGCGTGTCAAGACATTTAATCAGATTGTTCATGCATGTTTTAGGATACACCAGTGGTTAGGTTGGGTGGTGTAAAAAAAATTCTTTGATGCAGGACCTCTTGTATCTTGTTGACTTGACGGTGGATTTTTTGCCTTCTCGTATTTTGTTGACTTTGATCTGTAAATTAGCGTTGATTTGCTGTGTTTCCTATTTCTGCTGTGCTTCGTAGTTTGCTGTCTTCGTTGCTCCGCTGTACTGCTTAATACTGCCTAGTGCAGGGCTGGTCATAGGCACCAAATAGGTATATGTATACTGTCTAATGTGAAGACAGCAGCAAAACGACGTCTTCAACGGTTGATAAATGATGGTGCTTTACGATGAGAGCAGTAGCAGATTAACGTTGAACTTTATTTACAAGATCAAAAAGTTGAAGAAAATAATATGCCCAACCGTCCTCTGAGGCTGGCAGACTTTGTCCAGCAACTTTTAATAGGTAATAATGCAATGTCCATTTTTTGCTCTCTCTCACTCTCTTGTCTCAGTACTGCTAACTTTCTTTGGTGGTTATGGTGGCCACGACTTGGAAACCTTACTTACTTACTTAGTCGTTCCCCTTCTACCGTGAGGTGTAGAGGTTAATACTTGGAAACCACTGCAGTCAATATTTTTCTTGTCATACTATTCTTCGTATGTGCTCGCTGTTTCTATTTTCCTACTGTTTCTTCCTACCTTCGTTTTTTTGATTTGGCGTGTCTTGGTGAGACTGGCCTACCGCCAGGGATGTTGGTTTACCAAGTTATTCTACTGCTCGCTAGTTCTGTCTCTCGTCTATTACACTGCACTTGTAGTACTACACTCATAAATGTTCAACGTACCTGGTTGTTACGAAAATACACACTTTTTCTTGTACTGGCAACACTGACAATCTTGTCCTCAGAACAAAATAATGAACTGTCATCTCTACTTGTGGCGTTCCAAGCGATTGAGTGTCTGAATGATAGTTATTTCTTTTCTGTGACGACAGAATCTACCCAAATCACTTTGGCATATCACTCGATAAAACGTTCAATTGCGCTTGCCATTTCAAAGTCATTTTTAACACTTGGGAGAAAACCCAATCTAACAACTTAACGCTATCGCGTTTCAAATCTTACTGATTTAATTTTTGAACCACGATTTACCACGACAACTATTTTCTAAACCTTCTAGAACAAAACAGTTCACTCGAAATATAAATTTCCAGTGCAAAGTCTCTTCGCTCCCACAGCTGAACTCATTAAAAAAAAAACCAAACTCCAAACTTCTTTATTATTCTTAGTTCTGAGTTTTCGAAAATGCCTTTTGTCACTTTCAGCATTAAAATATACTACTGACTTCAAAAAATTATTATTTTATACCTGGTTCTTCATGTTTGTTATTTCTCTGTGAGTTTTCTTAATCTCATTTTTCCTGTTATTTTGTTAAGCTCCATACACGCCTTCTCAATACATGACTCTCATCTGAATGTATATTTGCTTTAAGATATACCTTTTCTTGTGACACTATTTTTAAAAATGTACTTAATCACGATTAAATCAGTTTGACTATCACCATTGTCCTTTATGGAGCACGGAGTCACCACTGTATCTGGTCCCCGTGCAGGAAGCCCTGCAAGCATATTCACATGCTCTTGGAGATGTGGTTTCTGTGGCAACTTATTTAACATGACAACTTCGCCAGCCCCATGTCTAACATTATCTTAGTCGCTTTCTGCAAAGGCCTGAGGGGGCAGCAATTCTATTATTTCTTTATCTCTACAGAGATACCTGAGAACTACCCAGAGTGATAAAGTCAATCTGTCCCCATTTTTATCGTCTGTGCGTTTCGATGTGCATATCTTTAGATCTTGTTACAGTTGTACTGCATATAACCAGCTCGTTTTCATCACGGAATTTTATAAAGTCTGTCTGTTATGTTCTGTCGTTTATTTCCATTCCGCAATGTCCTGCTTTCTTTTGATATTTTTTATTGCCCTCTTTTGCATTCATGCCTCCTACAACTTGTATCATCACTTATGGATTTTACTGGTTTGAGTGTGTGTCATAGTTTCTCTTTGTGTGCTTCCTGTTCCTGTCAGTTGTAATCTTGGATTGGAGCACTTGTCCATAAATTTGCTTTGTTAAATAGGTGTTTGATCTCATTATCAGCATCATGAGCATCATCAGTTGCCCTCTCCACCGCGAAGGACGGCAAAAGTGGATCTCCAGCCTCTTCTCTCTCCTGTCTTCATGGTGACGCTGATAGACTCTTTCTTGACAATCTCTTGATTGTATCTTCGCACTTATAGCGATGTCTTTCTTTTGCACATTTGCCTCAACTCGTTCCTCCATTATGATTTTCAGGAAGGTGTTATATCATTTTGCGTGGCCACACTATTTTCAGCAACATCCCCCTTCAAATACATTTATATTCTCAACCCTTTGAAAATAAAGTGCGTTCGTTTGTCGTTCGTTTACCTCCTAACTTTAATTTTTCAGATTTTCTTCTGCAGGTAATGTGCTTATATTCCATACTTTTATTTGTAAACACAAGTGCGCAGTGATATATTTATGTAAAGAGTCGCATCCCTCTACTACAGTGGTTCTCTCACTTTTTTCTCTGGGCTTCACTTTCGGAATGAAAACTTGCTGGCGCCACACCGAATTTTTTATTCATTAGAAATACCTTCAAAAGCACAATATCAACTCCTAGTAATGCTTTATTCACAACACAAAACACATCTACTTTATAAAATGATCATGAAACATAAAGAAAGTATAAAAAATGTAGCTACACTAAAAAACATGATTCATTCACGAAATATACGAATTAAATGAGAAGTGTGAGCTTTTATTTGTTGGGTAATCCCATTTATATTAAGTATTATTTGAGACAAACAAACTCTCATCTCCTCATCAACACACACACAAATACAGTATTTATCTTTTCTGGTCGTTGATATTTGTTAGAGCTGAAAATCCCTGCTCACATCACTATATCTATGTTACTGAATAAAATTTGACAAATGTTTGAAAACTATATGAGTTTCCATACATATATTTCCCATATTTTATTACGGGTAACAAAATTAACTAAATAAATAAGAAAGCGACCTTCATATTTATTTTTGGCACGATTTTTTTTTTTTTGAAAATCTAAATTCTTAATTGTCTTTAAATCTTCTGGCCACACCTGCCGTCCTCTCGCACCACACCGTTTGGGAACCACTTATCTAGTACGAACCTATATGTGGATTTAGATCTCCATTGTAGCGTAAGGTTTTTATAAGTGTAAAACCAGTAGTAGATACTGATAGAACAGAAATAGGATTCTGTCTTGAAATGAGTGAAGTCCCAGTGTAGGAGAAGAACACTGGTATCACAGGAAAGTCACGGCTGTGAAAGTGTCTGCTTCAGAAATTATTCAGAGTAAAGTCAGACTTTAAGGTGCCCCTTAGCTAAGTAACTACCCCTGATAAACAATTCAAAAAACTTCAAGCTGTAACAATATAAAAGTAATAAGTCAGTTGAATACAATTTTTTTTAAATGTAATATATGCATCTCTCTTTTCCTTGTGCTGAATAGTGACTAGATGATGATGATGGAAATCAATGAATAAATTATTTTTTTTACAAAATCTGAAGAATGGGTGATTTTATACTTCACATTAGTTATTAACTAAAATGTCTTTCCTTGAAATTATCATTTCTGTTGAAAACAAAATTCCCTTATTGTTCCTTAATCTAGTCTCTTGGCTATGCTATCAGACTAAAGTTTTCATCATTAATTGTCCTGGTTTTTCTCTCATTTAGTTGCATGAATTGAAACATATACTGGTACTCAGCTTTCAAGTATTTTGTCTGTCTTCACTTTGAATGGTACAGATTTTTTCAGTTTAGGCCTTCCTCAAGACCACCAACAACTGATGGGGACTGAGGATGATCTTCAGATAACAATAACAGAGGCTCCTGTAGTATTTCAGGTAGCGCAGATTGAACCTGGCTCTTAGACCTCTGATTTCTGATGACACATCTGAACCTGTAGACAATAGTGGATATGAGGCTAGCTTTTGCTCATTTAACACACAAGCCTGGCTGTTCACGAGATGAGTGAGTTTCAGATGTATGCATGTAATGAATGATACATGGATCAGTCTGATAAACAATAGCGAGACATGTGTCTAGCTGCAGAACATTTTTTGAAAATAAGATAATACATAAATATAATATATTTTGTACATAGACATGATGCTTCCTTTGCCTTTCACAATATGGAGTGCCACGTCTCTGGTCCCTATATAATACTGTAACTGCCTCCCCCACATAACAATCCTGATAATTCTGGTAGGCATCAAATTCCTTTTACATATTCTCAACTAAAGTGCAGCTCAGTCCTCTGGTCTGATCCTGTCACAAATCTATTGATTTAAAGCTGTAATAAAAACAATTTAATTATTCATAAACCTACGTACCCTCTTAGGATAATATAAAGTCCAGAATAGACTTAATTTGGTGGAGACAAAGCTCTGCACTGCAACAGATGGTGAAGGTTTCAGCCTTGACTAGCTTCTCTCTATCCTCCTTGTCTTCCTGACTTCCTCTGTGCACGTGTTATTTGAAAACGCCGCTGCCTCTATTTATGAACTGACATCCGGTGTACGAGAAAGCAAGGTCGGACAGTCTGTTTCGGTCCAGCGAAAGAGCAATCTCAAGTGAAAGTGTGCAAACGGGTGTCAGACATCTTCTTAGTGTAACTAAACTCGTTTGTCCATGACTTTTTAATATATCTCTTTCAATTATTTAGACTTTGAGCTTTCTATCCATAAGTATTTGGCTATGGTTGGTTCTAGTATAAGTTATTTACAAATTTTTAAAGCCGCTCAACACATCTGTATTTGTTATGTTGACGCCTTAAATTTCCCTTTTCTCCGTAAATACTTCTTCTATCCATTTTTTCCTGTGGCATGCATAAAGATGGAATAATCCTTTGAAAAGTGAACTATCTTCTATCACTCTCTGACACTCCATAAACCTACACGAGTCCCAATTCCATTTCAGAAATTGTTCACTCCATTCGTCATAGTAAAATGCCATAGCTTTATCGATCGTCTTGCAGCCAGTTCGAGGATTTTGATTGGTTGACCTAAAACGTAGTTTCCAAGAATACTAGGCTTGTTTCTTTTTCATTCATTAACAAGGCATGTGTATACCAATTACGCTACATCCATAAACCTTCATTTACACATGTACCTACATATCATTATGCGAATACGGTGACTGATTTACTCAACGTATTTCTTACATTTTAGCACGACGACAAACGTCTGGTTACACGGTCAGGTATAACAGTTCTACACTACTCTACTCAGAGTGAAGGCAAAACCATCTCCTGCGGGTAAGTTATACAATGAGGACAACTAAAATGGCAATAAAATCATAGAATTTATTCATTACATGCTGTCATTTCATTTGTTTATAGTGAAGAATACCCTGGACAGAAAAAAAGACCAACAGAGAAGTACTGCACTCACTAAACGTAGAGGAAAATTGGCTCCTCAATACCATCGCAATAAGGAAGCTGAAATGTTTCGGTCATATAAAAAGACATTATAGTCTGGAAGAATTAGTGATGGAAGGCATGGTCCCTGGAAAAAGGGGAAGGGGTCGACCTGGACGACGGTGGACCCAGGACATCACAGAGAGTCTGAACTTGTCTTTGGCTGATGCAGGTCGACTTGCCCAGAATCGTGATGCGTTCAGAGCAGCTGTAATGGAGACAACGTTCTGGAAAGAATACGTCACATGATGATGATATATAGCATAAACGTTTACTGTCCCTTTCTTTCTAGCTCTAATCGTCATTATCTGTTTCCTTGTAGAACAGTGACCAGTGGTGAAGAAAAAAATGAAAGTTTAGAACAGTGACCAGTGGTGAAGACAAAAATGAAAGTTTAGAACAGTGACCAGTGGTGAAGACAAACATGAAAGTTTAGAAGAGTGACCAGTGGTGAAGACAAAAATGAAAGTTTAGAACAGTGACCAGTGGTGAAGACAAAAATTAAAGTTTAGAACAGTGACCAGTGGTGAAGACAAAAATGAAAGTTTAGAACAATGACCAGTGGTGAAGACAAAAATGAAAGTTTAGAACAGTGACCAGTGGTGAAGACAAAAATGAAAGTTTAGAACAGTGACCAGTGGTGAAGACAAAAATGAAAGTTTAGAACAGTGACCAGTGGTGAAGACAACAATGAAAGTTTAGAACAGTGACCAGTGGCGAAGACAAAAATAAAAGTTTAGAACAGTGACCAGTGGTTAAGACAAAAATGAAAGTTTAGAACAGTGACCAGTGGTGAAGACAACAATGAAAGTTTAGAACAGTGACCAGTGGCGAAGACAAAAATAAAAGTTTAGAACAGTGACCAGTGGTTAAGACAAAAATGAAAGTTTAGAACAGTGACCAGTGGTTAAGACAAAAATGAAAGTTTAGAACAGCGACCAGTGGTTAAGACAAAAATGAAAGTTTAGAACAGCGACCAGTGGTTAAGACAAAATTGAAAGTTTAGAACAGCGACCAGTGGTTAAGACAAAAATGAAAATTAAGAACAGCGTTTCTTAACCTTTTAGAGGTACGGCACCCCTCTTAAGCACAAAAAATGCAACTCTTACAGTTTAGAAAAGCACCTCTTGCATGTTAAGACAAAATTGCAAAGCATTTAAGAACAGCACCTCTTTGCTTAACCATCTTAAGAAATCTCGCACCCCTTTCCAGCATCTTAAGAAATCTTGCAACTCTTACAGCATCTTATGAAATCTTGCACCTCTTTGCAGCATGTTAAGAAATCTTGCACCTCTTGGCAGCATCTTAAGAAATCTTGCACCTCTTTGCAGCATCTTAAGAAATCTTGCACCTCTTTGCAGCATCTTAAGAAATCTTGCACCTCTTTGCAGCATCTTATGAAATCTTGCACCTCTTTGCAGCATGTTAAGAAATATTGCACCTCTTTGCAGCATCTTAAGAAATCTTGCACCTCTTTGCAGCATCTTAAGAAATCTTGCACCTCTTTGCAGCATCTTAAGAAATCTTGCACCTCTTTGCAGCATCTTAAGAAATCTTGCACCTCTTTGCAGCATCTTAAGAAATCTTGCACCTCTTTGCAGCATCTTAAGAAATCTTGCACCTCTTTGCAGCATCTTAAGAAATCTTGCACCTCTTTGCAGCATCTTAAGAAATCTTGCACCTCTTTGCAGCATCTTAAGAAATCTTGCACCTCTTTGCAGCATCTTAAGAAATCTTGCACCTCTTTGCAGCATCTTAAGAAATCTTGCACCTCTTTGCAGCATGTTAAGAAATCTTGCACCTCTTTGCAGCATCTTAAGAAATCTTGCACCTCTTTGCAGCATCTTAAGAAATCTTGCACCTCTTTGCAGCATCTTAAGAAATCTTGCACCTCTTTGCAGCATCTTAAGAAATCTTGCACCTCTTTGCAGCATCTTAAGAAATCGTGCACCCCTTTGCTGCATCTTAAGAAATCTTGCACCTCTTTGCAGCAACTTAAGAAATCTTGCACCTCTTTGCAGCATCTTAAGAAATCTTGCACCTCTTTGCAGCATCTTAAGAAATCTTGCACCTCTTTGCATCTTAAGAATTCTTACACCTCTTTGCAGCATGTTAAGAAGCTTCACACCCCTTTACAGCATCTTAAGAAACCTCGCACCCCTTTACAGCATCTTAAGAAGCCTCGCATACCTTTACAGCATCAAGCTACGCACCCCTTTACAGCATCTTAAGAAGATTATCACGCCATTATATTCTAGTTCAAAAATTATGCCAAAAATGAAAAAAAAAGAGATACAAATATGTTTTGGGAAAATGTTATTCACAAAATGTGACTAAGATTCGGTTTTGAATTCACGTTGTCAATGTATTATTTTGTTCAAATACATTTGTGTTCTGTGTTTATATAATGTTAATGATGAATGGCCTTATGAAAGATCAGGGGGTGCATGCACCCCTGGTTAAGAGCACTGTTTTAGAAAGTTAGAGAACCAATTTTTTTTTTTAATATATCATCGGCAGTAGAATAGGTGGAAGGAGAGTATTCCTATGTAGGTGTCAAGTATCTAGGCATATATAAACTGGTGATTATGACACTGGTGATAATTTTTTTTTTTGCATTTTTTCATTTGTTTTATCTTTTCTTTATGATACAGCCGGTGTTCACAGAACACTGAGGACTTAGGAGCAGCGTTTTTTTAGCTGGTGTGATGAAATCAGTTGTGCAACTTTCATAAGTTTCGTCCTCTCCGGCAATATCAATTCATTTCTTCATATTCCTAACCAATCGTTCTATTATTTGGCATACTTTATGCCCTTACATTTTTTGCCCAGCCGCTCCCAGACTTATTTACGTTTCACCATGTGAATCATATCATGACAAAGTTAATTGAACAGGTCAGCGGATAATACTTTTATCACTTAAGTCGCCTAGCCACTTTGATGCAGACAGTAAACGTGAAGAGAAATGGCGAATTTGACGTAATTCATTTCCAGGGCTAGCGACAAACAGGCAAGTGACCACCTGGGTTAGCGGTCTGTCTGTCTGAGAAAGCCGTCTGAGGGATGTGCGAAGACACAGGTGATAATTAGATAATTGTTTCCAATGGGCATTCTGTATCAATAATGCAGACTACCCATCTGGAGAGATTATGGTGGGCAGTAAATGAGTTCACAGATGTTTTTATGAGTTTGCATACAGGGCAATCGGAAGTATTACGGACATATTTGAAAGAGGTCACGCGTTCAAATTTTAAAATTGAAATGTTAAAACGTGCGGGAGATATTAAGATTTAATACCCCGACCCACATAGTACTAAAAAGCTTACATTTGATTTAATTTGAGAGACAGAATAGATATTGGATTTCATTGGGAAATTCATCGGAATTACCAAATGGACTTGGAGCGAAAATTGAGATTTATAATCTAACAATTTGAGACTTATACTCACTGCACTGCTAAACGTCAAAGTAGTAACTCCTGAGAGAGAGCCAGAAGATAATATGAATTAGATTCCATACAAAAGTACCAAGACAGATTATTTGGGCAACTTTGGAACGTAAAAGTAAACCCGCATTTTTAAATACAAAGACTGGAGACTTAAGGAATCAGAATCAATTCATAAGGGGGATTCTAAAATAACTTTAGACCCAGTATTCAAAGCATCTAACCTAAGTTGCTATGTCCATTCTAACTGTGCCAGGAGATTGTAGATCCTATTTGGGGTAAGTTGTGAACCTATATTTTACAAATGTGAATTTGGAATTTTTTTTTTTTTTGCTAAGTGGTTATATATGAGGCTGGCAACCTCAACATATGAAAAAAGTATATTCATAAACCACTACAGCAAGCGCTGGTGATTGCTTCATGCTAGTTCACTCAAAAAAGTTCCTACAACTCCAGACTCGGAATGGAGCAGTGATGAGTAATGATTACATCCCATGTGCATCAAGTGTATTGTATCATTTTGTGAGATATGTAAATTGATAATTTTAGTTCAGGCGCAAATCATTGTACTCGCGCTGTTAAAGCACATATTTTCCCATTAGAATACCCAGACGAATAGCGGTGATTTCTAATCATAATCCCTGAGTTACGCTGTGTATACTGAAAAGGCCTAATTATTCAGAGAGGCTAACATTGGTGGATGGACAGCGAGACAATGCACCAGTTAATCTTCCAAACCAGTGTACTTAGCAGAGGAATTTGTTCTTTATATTTTGTCTAAAGTTCGTGGTACGAAGCTGCAAGACTAAATTTTCTACGCCACTAGTTGTGAGTCAAGAGCAGGGATTCACCCCTAACCACCTACATTGGACGAGTTGTGTGAAGAAGTGCCCTCATCACAAAAGAATTGACAAAACCACGGCTGCAGGACTCACTTAGACCAGCTAAGTTCTTATTAAAGGAAACAGCAAAAGGACACATTTTTTTATAAATCCTCACCCCTGTCTCGGTGAAGACATTTTTTATATACACCTAAAATTCACTTTCATTCCATCGTTATTTTAACCTGTTAAAAACGTATTGATTATTAAATTTGTTACATGTTATTTTAAAACAAAACAATCATTGTTGATTCCCTTATTATAGGTATGAAAGCAAACGTATGAGCACGACTCTTTAATATATATACATCTAGACATATATTTACATCTATAGAGCAAATACTTATAAAAGAATTTCGCTGCATTACACCAGCTGGGGGCTTGAACGGGCTAAAACCATTGCTTAATTCTTCACGAAAGGCGACGGATCAGATATAAGTTAATTATGCTCTGCCCTATGTCGCATTGTTCTTGACTTCTGAAAACATCTAGTGAAACTACCTTGAGATAGAAGCATCATTATCCTTCTATCTACAACTCTGCCAAGAGTAATCTTGTGCGAAGGTAGACGCCTTTGAAGACCCATATTAGATACTCTTGAGTGTTGGCCACTGGTGGACCACTAGTGCAGAAGGAAGGCGGGGGGGGGGAATCCATGACAGATGGTAATCCTTTTCAGGGCTTCATCATGCTAGCAGATAGATAATGTTAGTCCTCTTCAAGACTTTGTATTTATCAACGCTGGTCGGGATAGCAGTCCTTTTCAGAACTAGTCCTTTCAGTGCTACTTCATGTTAGCTGAAAGATGCTAGAAGTCCCTTTTTAGGGCCTTATTTAGAGTTTATCAACATTGCGCCTCAGTTAACAGAGTTCACTTACTTTTTAATGGTGTATTGTGCTCTGATATAACCAGAACAGGTAGAATGAGAAATGATGACATCGGTAAATTTTAGGAACTACATCATGCATCATGTATATAGAGAGACAGAAAATTAAGTGGTTTGGCCATCTCATGATAATGGAACCCGATAAATTACCGTTACGCTCCTACGGCAGTAAAAGATCTGGTTTCAGGACACGGAAATGACCAAGAAGCAGTTAGATAGACACTAGCTCAGAAATCCTACAATAACATCAAGAGCTCACATCAGCCAATGTGACTTACTCAGCTCAAGCCCGCAAACTTCAGCTCCTCACTACGCTTTATGGCATTAGGTCAAGGATCCCATTACACGCCCATTGAGGCATATTGGGAATATGGTGTTAGGCCCATATTTTCTTGAGCATCGGCACACTAGGGGTGATGTGGTCAACATCACGCCAGTGATTCATGGCATTAGCGGAAGCAAAAGGTAAGTAAGTAAGCAAGCATATTTTTAATAATAATAATAGCCCCTTCAGTCATAACTGACCATGGGAATGCGCCCCTGAGGTGACAGCCCTCAGCTGCTTATTTTCCTGGTGCTCCTTTCGACGTTTTCTCCTCACCTCTGCTTCTTGTGTGAGCCTCTCTTCGCCCAATCTGAGGTGGCGCCATAAATAGCATCGCCACTTAGTGCGATCGGCAGCTTCATCCTCCCATTTTGCTGGATCCATGTCCAGTGCCCTCATATCTCTCTTGCACACATCTTTGAACCTCAGCTGTGGTCGCCCAACTGTTCTCTTGCCATCTGCTAATTGTCCGTAGAAGATATCTTTTGGGATGCGACCATCTTCCATGCGGCGAACATGGCCAAGCCAGCGAAGTCTGCGCTGTCTAAGAAGTGTATACATACTTTGAAGGCCAGCACGTGACAACACCTCGACATTTGTCACTTTATCTTTCCACGAGATGCCGAGGATGCGGCATAGACACCGCAAATGGAAGGTATTGAGCCTTCTTTCTTGCTTAGCATAGGTCGTCCAGGTCTCGCTGCCATATAGGAGTGTGCTGGTGACGCAGGCATTATATACCGCAGCTTTGGTCTTCATTGTGAGTTTAGAGTTTCCCCAAACACGCGATATGAGGCGGGCAAAGGTAGCTGCAGCTTTGCCAATGCGGCTGTAGATTTCTGTATCCAGTGAGAGTTTGTCATTGATGGTAGACCCTAGGTATGTGAAGTGGTGCACCACTGCTAATTCATAGTTATCGATAGTGATAACTGGTGCAGCACCCACATCCTGACTCAGCACATTCGTTTTCTTTAGACTTATTGTGAGGCCAAAGTCCTTGCATGCTTTAGTGAAGCGATTCATCAAGCTCTGAAGCTCCTGTTGGCTTTGAGTGACGACTGCAGCATCATCAGCGAACAACAAGTCTCTTATAGTGACCCTTCTGATTTTTGTTTTTGCCTTCAGCCTTGAAAGATTAAACAGACGGCCATCTGACCTAGTGTGCAGGCATATTCCTTCAGTTGCATCTCTGAATGCATGTTTCAAGAGTAAGGCAAAGAAGATTCCGAAGAGGGTCGGAGCCAGAACACAGCCTTGTTTAACGCCACTTCGTATATCAAAGGGCTGTGACGTGCTTCCAGCATATTGGACTGTTCCCTTCATGCCGTCATTGAATGACTTTATCATTTCCAGCATTTTAGAAGGGCAGCCTATTTTCAGGAGGATTTTAAAGAGTCCATCCCTACTAACCAGGTCGAATGCTTTTGTGAGGTCTATAAAGGCGATATATAATGGTCTTTTCTGCTCTCTTGATTTTTCCTGAAGCTGGCGGAGAGAGAAGATCATATCTGTCGTTGATCTGCCAGCTCGGAATCCACACTGTGACTCTGGATATATGCGCTCAGCTAACTTGTGTAGTCGCATTAAGATGACTTTGGCAAAAACCTTACCAACAATACTAAGAAGAGAGATGCCTCTGTAGTTATTGCAATCACTTCTGTCTCCTTTATTTTTATACAGTGTTACAATCTTGGCATCTCGCATGTCTTGAGGAATAGTTGTCTCTTCCCAGCACTGGTACAGCATCCTATGCAGGGGATATTTTTAATATTCTTCAATAAAGCGACATGTCTGTGGCCTCCACTGACATCTGCATTATTTTTACCCATTATCCAGGAATAGCCTTCTAATGACAGGATAGGCTCTATATAACACTGAAAAACTGCATTCTACTGATAAATATTTCTTTGCATAAGATGCTTGCTTGTCCTGGAATATTGCTTTTGTTTAAATTATTTGACGTGATAAAGCTGCGTGTGTGTTTTTTTCTTTTAACCCCTGATACTGTATTTATATTTTGACAGCGTTGAAAAACGTTATTCCCATCTCTCTATATAATATGCTTGTTTGAGTCGGTGTGATTCGGCCAATATCTGCAGAATGAGAGAAGATCGGATTCCACGACAAGTATCGGAAGCTAAGAGCCAGGGATCCAGACCTCCAGAACGGCCCAGCGTCCGCTGGGAGGACGACATTAGACAATCTCTGAAGAATCTAGGACTAAAATAGAACAATGACAGAAGGAAGACAGCCTATAGGATAGTATGGCGCTCTCTCTTCCACATCTCTACACCTCACGGTAGAAGAGGAACGACTAAGTAATTAGTAAGTAAGTATGTTTGTTGTTTGAGTCACGGAAGTTAATTTTGACACAGCAACATCTTGAAAAAGCATGCGGTGTTTTTTTTTAATTAACATTTTAAAAGATCACAAATGTGGAAACAGAAAATCTCACTTTTTCCTACATGTCTATTTTACTCCTTTCTTTTCCAAAAACAGTGCATTTAGCACCCACCCGTATTTCAACACGAAAAAAAAAAAGAAGAAAAAAATACTTACCATAAAAATATTAGTGCATTATGTTTTCGTAAAATTCTACAGTGAACATCACGTGGGAAATTAAATTACACCGGAATCGAACTCAATTGCATGAAACTGACTCTCGTAAAAGTGCATGTAGTGCTGCAGTTACTGGTTACAGGGGAGGAGGAGGAAAGAAGGCCGGGGGGCGGGGAATCATAAGACCTCATACCAGCTTGAAAACAGTTTCTAGTGCCGGCTCTGTATACATCCACTAAAGTTATTTGAAGGCTCTGAAAAGTGTTCTAAGGTTCAATGTTGCCGGTTAACGACAACGTGTGCATTCTTCTGTCACAGTCTCGAAGGCCACTCATTGGACTGCTTGTCACCATCGGATCATCGTCGGGCCAAGGAGGTATTCGAATTGAAAGGTATGTAGTAGGAGTTGTGGGGGACAGTCCTGGTAGTAGTAATGTTGCTAAATATAATAGCAGTATTACGTGTTTAACGGGGTGGCTCAATGATCAACAGAATTAGATTTTGCGCCATGTGTTAAAATTTAGATTATCACGGAAATCAGTATCGATTCACATCAGCTGCACGTGCTTCAGTTTATTTATTTAACTACTCCCTTCACATTTCCGCTTCTTTATGTTGCATGATGCTTCCGATTGACAGAGTGAATCAGAGCATTGGTCTCTCGCGGCAAAGGTGGCGGGTTTGATTCACGGTATCGACACGCTTCAGTCTAACCAGCTGTAAATGGTACCTGATTTTCCACTTGAGTTAGGGAAGGGAAAAGGCAGCGAGGAAGGGAACTGGTCACCCCATCTCTCGATGCTGGACGTAGTCTAGTGTAGTCTCTAACACTTCACTCCCCTACGGCTGTACCTGATAGGGACTACCTTTTTATATTGCATGAGACCACCACGGTTGTATTCCTGAAGCAGTAAGCCAGTATCAACATACCGACGTGCTCTTACAGTGTCATTTCGTGTAGGAATTTGTTTTATACAATAGTGTTGCAAGTGTGACAGGCTGCCCACACTTCGTTATGTATGTCAACAACCTTCTGTTCCCAGGTTCCTTTCTTCAGTAGTTGGACAACAGTTACATAAACCTGTAGAGTGGTCACATATATGTGACATCATATCGACTTAAATTAGACGATGTTTATTTACAAGATTTACATGTGGCGAAATATAATAAGTCTATTTCTAGCAATAGGTCCCGCAGGATAAATACCTGCCACACATTATCTTTCTGAAACAAGCTACCTCAACGTTATGGCCATGGAATTTTTCTCTACACCGTGATCTATTACTTCTGACCATTACAGTTCTATTACTTGTTACATCTTTTCATAATAACTTTTACCTAGCACCGTGACTGTTCAGGTTATGGATCTTACTGAGAACAAGACAACTCCGGGGTATTGAAACTTTCCCTGATCACAGCCTACTGTCACTGGCCTCAATAACCACAAACACTAAATTAAGATTATATGAGAGCTGTGTACTTTACGTGCTTCCATGTGGTAGGGAATGCTGGAGAGTAACAGAGAAGGAAATGTCGAAACTGTCGTGCTTCCACACAATCTGCCTAAGGAAAATTCTCCGAATCTTTTGGCCGAATACCATAAGCAACCAAGAACTACTTATTCGGAGTAACCAGGAGGACATGCACACCGTCATAGCTGGCAGACGCTGGAATTGGGTTGATCACGTCCTCAGAAGGGACTCTGATACCATCACAAGAACAGGTATGCTATGGACTCCCAATGAAAGCGAAAGAGAAGCCGACCAAAAACAACCTGGCGGAGAACTGTGGAAGCCGAGATGCAAAGAATGAACCAGAGTTGGGGGCACTGTACGAAGGATGGCCGCCGACCGAACAAAGTGGAATCAATTTGTTTTTGCCCTACAAGACGCCACCAGGGGTGACGGCCCCTAAATGCTTTGACGGTCGGCGGCTATGGATCAAAGAAGAAGAAGAAGACTATGTACCCTGTCTCCTGATGAACGAACTTCTCATTTGACGAATTTTTATCTTAAAATTCGTTCATACTACCTCTGTGGACTAAGTTGGTCATAGTGGTAGTAGTGGTAGTAGTAGTGGTGGTAGTAGTGGTAGTCGTAGTGGTAGTAGTAGTAGTAGTGGTAGTAGTAGTGGTAGTCGTAGTGGTAGTAGTAGTCGTGATAGTAGTAGTAGTAGTTGTTGTTGTTGTTGTTGTTGTTGTTGTTGTAGTAGTTGTATTAGTAATAGTGGTAGTAGTCGTAGTGGTAGTAGTAGTTGTTGTTGTTGTTGTAGTTGTAGTAGTAGTAGTAGGAGGAGGTGTTTTATCTAACTACATTGTTTAAATTGTACGAATACCAGCTCCAAGAACCTCCAATTTATCACTGCTTACAGGATGCATGAGAGAGCACGCAAACAAATGTTTCACAAATGGACAATTCAAAAGATTCTAGAGCTTTTGTCGCCCTAAGCAAACCCGCATTTGCCGCCTCCAAGTAAAAGGTTCATTTGCCGCTCGCCAGTAATACATAGGTAAAGGATCCCCTTACACGCCCATTGAAGCTTATTGGGAATATGGTGTTAGGCCCATATTTTCTTGACCATCGGCACACTAGGGGTGATGTGGTCAGCATCACGCCTCCGCCTTAACCTTCCCAGAGTTGCCCTAGGACCCAATTCATGTGGCTGGGTCTACCTGTCGTATATTTTCGATAGGGGAATTAAGACATAGTTTGGTCCCTTCTGAATAGAACTAGAACAGGGGGTGACTCAGTGAGAGAGAAGATAAGAAATAGATTTTCACGAGTGAGATGGTGAAAAAAAATAGGTAGAATCTGTCACTGGACTCGAGAAGATTCTCTAGCTCAGCCTATCTCCACAACAGCACTTTGTTTGTCAGACAGATTACCAATATATATATATATATATATATATATATATATATATATATATATATATATATATATATATATATATATATATACATATACATATATATATATATATATATATATATCATATATATATATATCATCATCATGTGACATATTCTTTCCAGAACGTTGTCTCCATTACAGCTGCTCTGAACGCATCACGATTCTGGGCAAGTCGACCTGCATCAGCCAAAGACAAGTTCAGACTCTCTGTGATGTCCTGGGTCCACCGTCGTCTAGGTCGACCCCTTCCCCTTTTTCCAGGGACCATGCCTTCCATCACTGTTTTTTCCAGACTATTATGTCTTTTTATGTGACCGAAAAATTTCAGCTTCCTTATTGCGATGGTATTTAGGAGCCAATGTTCCTGTACGTTTAGTGAGTGCAGTACTTCTCTGTTGGTCTTTTTTTCTGTCCAGGGTATTCTCAACATCCTTCTGTAGCATTTCATTTCGAATGATGTAATCTTTTTTGCAACTGTTTTATTGAGTGTCCAAGTCTCGCAGCCGTATGTTGCTACTGGGAATATACATGCTCTGATCAGTTGTAACTTTGTTTCTTTGCTTGTGCCTTGCCATAGGTTTTTCATCTGTATTAGCTTATGTGAAGCAATTGCAAGTCTTCTTTTAATTTCTACTGCACAGTCGCCAGAGCTGTTAATGATTGATCCTAAGTATTCGAATTCATTGACACTTTCCAGTTCTTCGTTATCAATTTCAATTTCTGGTTTGGTCTTTACTTTGTCTGTTGTCAATACTTTGGTCTTCTTGGTGTTTAGGTATAGATTCTGGGCCTCGCTGTGTTTTTTGGTGGACAGAAGTAATTGTTCAAGTCCTTTTGGGTTGGTCGATAGGAGGACTGTGTCGTCAGCATATCTGATTTCCGGGATCTGGTACCCGCCGATGTTAAATGAGTCAAACTCTGTGTGTTCTTTGTCATCTCTTACGTTTCTCATATATATATATATATATATATATATATATATATATATATATATATATATATATATATATATATATATATATATATATATATATATATATAAACGACTCACATACAGACGCACATAAGTGACGACAGTTAGACGCACAAACGTGAAAACTATATCAATGGAATAGGGATATTTTGGGACGAGCTGACCAACACATATAAATAAAGTTTATGTAAATTTTATTTACCATAAAGAAACTTCAGAACAGCAATATTTTGAATATCAATCAAATACAAATACACATAGGTTAATGCATTAATCAAGAAATAGACTCATAGGTGTAATCCTCCCTCCCTCTGTTGAGACAAGAGCACGTTAAAAGAAAGTTATTAACCCCCAAAGGGTCAAAGAATTTTACGCTATGGTCTAGGGTTTCCCTCTACAGTAAAGAACAGAGTTTATACGTTAATCTATTCTGAAAGGGACAATGTTAACAAAACTTACATATTTAAAATAACCAACGAGAGTACATGGATTCTACAAGATATATATATGAGGATTATTCATTCATCCTTCCTCTCTTCTCAGACAACCGTGGCCACGTACATTCGTTCTTACCTAATACTTGAGTTGCACCTTCTGGAACAATCTTTAGAACACACGCACACAGCAAATCCAGTGTTATTTTTGGCAAAGAAACCCCAGCTCCTCAGTGACTGATTAAATCCACTTCTCCGGGGAACGTTCTCTTTGTTATTTTTATTTAGGACTTCTGTTTATGTCACATTAATTAGACCAGGCAAGAAATTGAACAGTGCTCACAGTGTCAATAGCTTGGGATTTCCAGTACATAGGAATGTCAGGTCGGTAACTTTTCTCAGTATAAAAATTCCTTGTCACACCACAAATGGTCAAACGTCGGGAAATGTTAATGTTTGTGATTTCGCCACTACGGGCTGAATGTAAATGAAATTTGGGAAATATAAATCTGGATCAATAGGCCCAGTTACAATATTTATACTTAATGTTCTTTGGATTGGTACTCTGTCTCTTTCTGGGTGCATACACGAAGCCAGACAGGTTTACCTTGAAGACCCGGATATCAATTAAGAAATGTTCTTTCGTATGGTTATTCTCAGATATATATGGAAGCTGCTGGTAGATTTGGGTTTGACCCAATACTGTGTAAAGGAGAAAAAAATACAAATACTTAACCATAATATAGTATTCTCAATCCTATCCTTAACCCGCGTAAAACATAATATGTTTATCCACTTCGGTTATTTAACTTAAATTATAAACTACAAGCTTAGAGCTTGTCTTATCGTTTAAAACTTCCGTGAAATAAATTCTAGTCATTTAAAAAAAATTCATCATCGTGAATTAGAAATAAATACATATTTCGTCAATACTCATGATGAACAGTGCATTTACTGGTTGCTTAAAATATTCTCTGACTGGTTACTAGCAATTCATTAAATTTATTTTATAGCTGGAAGAGTTTAGCCAGAAATTATTATTTATTCTGCTAGCGGATGTATCACAGTAAATCCTAGAGGAAACTAAATGACGGACTTATCTATTAAATCACTCTGCACAGAAAATCTTAGTTAAAAAAATACAGACTAAACAATTAATCACTCAAACTTCTAGTATAGTAATTACCTCCACACAGATTTTCTAAAACTATCTCCAACGAAAAACTAAGAAACTCCACTAATACAAGTGATCTAGAAAACGAAGCTAGATGTCTCTGAAATTCTGGCGGTACTTGATAAATTGAGTTAAAATGCTGGTGTTTATATATTAAATCTCCAGAAAATCGCTCGTACTTGCTAGATATGACACCTTCGCTCAGATCTTGGGGGATACGTGAATCAAAGCCATTTTTCACGCTAGAACCGAAACCAGAACCTACGCTCTCGCTTAGATCAGGCATCGGCTATTTTCTAATCAGTGTGAGTTTTCAATTCTTCGATCGAATTCGTCAATCAAATATCTTTCTCACATTTTAGACCGACACCAGACTCTCTCTGTCCGCGTACAGACTCAGCAATCGAGCGAAGCCCGTCCTTTGATCTGGCGATTCTCACCGTGTTTAATTACCTATCAACGAACGGATTCAGGGGAAGGTAATAGAAATTGTCTCCCCTTGGTTCCAAATTATCTGCTCCTTCTACTCAAATTATTTCCCCTGATCACTGTCTTACGAAAAATACGTTTCAACTACATTAGCTTATCTGCGCGTTTCTTTCTCCGTATCTGATCCTATTACAGCGATTTTCAATCGCTGGCTTTAATTACAGGTAACCGGCTCAACATTAACTAAAATGGTCTGCTTGTAAACATTCCTAAGGAAATAGAGAACAGGAAATAAAATAGGCGTGCTAAATTAGAAAAAAAGACAGATCTCTGAGTGTAGGCGGGTTTTATGTTAACAAAACGTGCGTAGGTGAAAGAAAAATGAAGGTGATGAAATAGATATGTGAAAGCTATTATCATAATATTTCACACTACCCTGGAGCCGTTTGCTGTCTAAAAAAATCCCACCTCACCTGGGGATCTAACCATGGACCAACGAGCTAGGAAGCCAGTGCACTAGTACATGCTAGCCGAGATACTCGGCGTTGACCAGTGGGAAAGTAACCAAGCTTTTAAAATGATTTTTCACCGATTAACAAAGACACATAAGAATATGCTAAACGGAAATGGCGGGCGGGGGGAGGGGGGAGGTGCTAAAATCGACGTGCGTCCTTTCACGATTGACTTTCACAGCTAGGCGATGGTGCTGTTTGTATGGTGCTTGGTACGATTCCCGGTAAGCGTATCACTTATATTTTTTTTTCTTTTGTCTAGTGTCATATGTCGTATTTTTGAATCTATATGACAACACGCTCAAAATTTCCCCGCTCAAAAAACTAGCTATAATGTTTGAATCTAAAACTAACTATAGTATTTGAAGCAGTCTAAGAACCCAGTTAAATTTACCGCCCACAATTTATCTAGTGTATTTGAATTTGTATAGGAAACCAAGTCAAAATTTACCGCCCAACCAAAACTATCTAAGAGCATAGTACAAATTTAACAGCCAATCATAATGCTTCTTGTTTTTGGGTAAGGATACAGAAACCTTTTTGACTTGGTGACAATACCTATTTTGTGTTTTTGACCGAACAAAGATATTTTATTTCTTAACAACTAAAGATAATTAAACTGGAAGAGATATCCCGACTTATAGCGCTGATATTGCTTAACACATAAGCATAAAGATTCCCTCATAATAAAATGTTATTGGCTTAGAAAAATTGATTTTAGTGATATTTTCGTATCAGGGTAATGCCAAAATTAATTACTTAAAAATTACCCAGATTGAAATGCAAAGGAATAACTAAGGGAAAACCATATAGAACGATAGAGAGCAATTGGCCGTTTAATTTTCACTTTTGATAATTAAAATCGGTCCGATAATAACTGTAATATAAAATATTTAAAATTAGTCAGATTATACAAACAAGCTCAGAATCGCATGTCACAAGTCTCTAAAATAATTTTGACTGTGTTTCCGATTGGGCATGGGTAGTTCTATAAATAGTAACGAGGACGTACGATCTGGGCCATTCGATTTGAAAATCTGCACCTAGCTGACAGAATCTAAAAGACAGTAACGGCCAAGTCTTTGACTTCTGATCTGAGAGCAGCTCTAGATCCTTTTGAGGGCCAGTTCAGCTTGTGTGTGTGTATATATTTGCCGGAGGGTAAGACAGATATATATATATATATATTTGTATATTTTGTTAATTATTAACCTTTGTATACCCAGACTATGTGTTCGAATGCTAAGTAGAAAGTGAAACTAATGTGTTTTGCCATACTGACCCATTTATGAACGTGTGTAGTTTTGCAGACATGTTCGAAATAGAAAAAATGTGTATAGTGTTTGCAAATATGGCACAAATTACGACAGTAAGTGTTAGTAGTGATTTAAATTAGTATTTTCTTCTGGAGTGACACACTGTTCAAAGATCATGTGATAGGCGTACAGGAAAGGTTAGAATGAAGTAATCAGTATGTTATATGCTGTTTTGTACTTAACCTGATTATCGTACGGAAGCCAAGCATGGGCTAAAGACCCTAACATTGAATCAGTACAGAAAAAAAATAATTACATGGAACTGATTGTAGAAAAGAAATTATATGTCCTGTGCTAACTGGTAGCGCATTATCTGAAAAGGGTAAGCTGTGATGTCCTATATGTATGTGTGGGTTGAAGCAAATACCTACATAGAATATGGTTATCCTTGATTCCAGGTTCAGTATCATAAAGACATCACTGGCCATTGTTACGGAAGACTACTGGAGAACATAGCTCTGCATATATCAGGAGCTCTACCCAGCAGTATTTTCCTTTAGAATGTGCTAATCGTGTGGTCCTGAGTTGTGAAGTGACTATCAGCAGCAACCAAAAAGATAAGTCACCACCCGAGGCCACTGAATCTTATCCAATAGAATCATCGAAGTTGAAAACTAGACAGCAAATAGCATACCTTTCATGATGCAGTCTAAAGGACCTACCTTAGAACAATAAACATCTACATCATAGTGACAGTGAGATTGAGTTTACAGAAGAACATAAAGTGAAATTATTTATCCCTGTGAACACTGTGGGAGAGATTCCCCAAGTTATTTAATTTTACCTGCAAATATCATTTCAGTTCTTTTGAGTTCTCCTGCCCGGAAAAAATAGTATGGTGCAGGATAATTAAATTGTACATAAATTTCATACAGTCTTGTTTAATAATTTTATTAGTTAAGTTCTTTTGGAATTAATAACTATTATAATAACAAATTTTCCCCCAGACAAATTAGTCAAAATAAAACAAAACATTCAATCTGTAATCTTTGTGGGATCACACGAGGTAACAGTTAGGGACTCAGAGTACATCATCATCATCATTCTCTGGGAACTTACATAGCTTGACCCCACCTTGATGTCTATACACCCTTGCTTTTTTAGAGAAGGGAGTATTACTTATAAGACCAGTCTCTTATCTGGCACTATCCTGGTATCATCTGATACACCTATTTGTCCAGGATATTCCATATTTTAGTAATATCAAAACCTCTTATGACATCATCCTTTATTTCAAACGAGTACCTTTCAATTACCTTTATTTATTTATTCATTTGCTTACTTATGTACTAATGTTGCTAACAAAGGCATCATTAACAATGCGGCCACTTTTGTGGTTGACAGGCCATAGAAATAGTAAGGTTAAAATTTTTTTTAAGGATTAGTCACCCACCACTAGCCTAAAATGCGCCTTCGTGAACTGGTTCTGAGACAATTGATAAAGCTATTATGTGGGAAGTAAACTACAAATTCAGTCAATGGTGCAGATTTGTTGAAACTAATTAACCCCTCTTAGCAGATGCGCAAAGACAGGCATACACTCATATTCCAGACCTCATAAAATGCGCTTGGTGAGACAGAAAAAAACAAATCCATTTAAATTATTAAACCAATCGTTCATTTCCATTGGACATTTGCTTCGAGGTCCCGTCAGTTCAAGAATTACAAAACAGCATTTTTCCGGAAATTTGTAACAACTGTCAAGGATTACTGAAATAATAACCATGTTGCAATAAATAAAAACTTTTTGCAAATAATTTAAAAAATTAAGTAGAAACACCGTAACATTTTAATAACGTATATGAATTTTATGTTACGTGACTTAAAAGAAGAAACATTATGAATTAATCAACACATCGCAGTTTAATTTTTACATTTTCGTAAATCGTTATGCTCTAAGTTTATAATAACATTGAAAACCGGGCAATGCCGGGTACTTAGCTAGTGTCCGTTGTGTGTGTGTTGTTGTTATTTAACTAGGGGTGCTGGGCTTCTCGCTCTTTTGCAGCCAGCACCAAGTTGAAGACTTCTTGGTATTATCTACACTGTAGATCTAGACTTGTCCTGTGGCTTTTCTGCTATTCCGAAACGTGTTGAGTTGAAATCATGAGCTCCAGTTTATCCAGCTTGGTTTAAAAAAGGATCTTCACATCCGGTCTCAAGCTAGTACTACAAAGTGATTTTTGTTTGCACAGAAACACTAGAGAAAACAATGCAGTTTGGAAGCTCTTGGAAAACCATGAAATGTGGTACTTTATTTTTTTTAATCGGGCAAAATATAAAAAAGTTACGGCTGTCGTAAAAAATTCGAATCTGTCTTACACCACGCTCAAATTCCCCGCCCCAAATTAACTATAGTATTTGAAGCAGTCTAAGAACCCAGTCAAATTTACCGCCAAAAATTTATCTAGTGTATTTGAATTTATCTAGGAACCAAGTCAAAAGTTACCGCCCACCAAAATTTATCTAAGAGCATAGTACAAATTTAACAACCAATCATAGTGCTTCATTTTTTTGGGTAAGGATAAAGAAACCTTTTGACTTGGTGACAATACCTATTTTGTGTTTTTGACCGAACAAAGATATGTTATTTCTTAACACCTAAGAATAATTACACTAAAAGAGATATCCCGAATTATAGCGCTGATATTGCTTAACACATTAGCATGAAGATTCTCTCATAATAAAATTATATTGACTTAGAAAAATTGATTTTAGTGATATTTTCATATCGGGGAAATGCCTAAATTAATTACTTAAAAATTACCCAGATTGATATGCAAAGGAATAACTAAGGGAAAACTATATAGAACGATAGAGAAGAATTGGCCGTTTAATTATCACTTTTGATAATTAAAATCGGTCCACTAATAACTATAATATAAAATATTTAAAATTAGTCACATTATACAAGCGAGCTCAGAATCGCCTGTCAAAATTCCTAGAAAGACTTTTTGACTTTGCCTCCGATTGGGCGGATGTAGTTCTATAAATAGTAACAATGTAGTACGATCTGGGCCATTCGATTCAAAAATCTGCACCGAGCTGACAGAAACTAAAAGACAGAACGACCAAGTCTTTGCCTTCTGATCTGAGAGCAGTTCTAGATCCCTTAGAAGGCCAGTTCAGCTTGTGTGTGTGAATGTATTTTCCTGAGGGTAAGAAAGATATATTTATTTGCATATTTTGTTAATTATTAACCTGTAAATAGCCAGAGTATGTGTTAATGCTAAGTGGAAAGTGAAACTAATGTGTTGTGCCATACTGACCCATTTATGAATGTGTGTAGTTTTGCAGACATGTTCGAAATGACAAAAATGTGTATAGTGTTTGCAAATATGGCAACAAATTACGACAGTAAGTGTTAGTAGTGATTTAAATTGGTATTTTCTTCTGGAGTGACACACTGTTCAAAGATCATGTGATAAACGTACAGGAAAGGTTAGAATGAAGTAATCAATAGGTCACATGCTGTTTGGTACTTAACATGATTATCGTACGGAAGACAAGCATGGACTAAGGACAATAACAGTGAATCAATACAGAGAAAGAATGATCACATGGAACTGACTGTAGGCAAAGAAATTCTAGGTCTTGTGCAATTTGTTAGCACAATAACTAAAAAAGGGTAAGTCTTGATGTTGTTTGTGGGTGAGTGAATTGAGGCAGACTTCTACATGGAATGTGGTTGTCCTTTTATTCCAGGTTATATCACGAAATTACCTTGTGGCTGCATTCACTTGAGAGGAAGTTTGTGGGAGATGAGAGTTCCTAATATTTCTGGAGCCAGACCCCATCTTCTCAGTCAGGAGCTATAAAGTTTGTGGTCCTGACTTGTGTATATGAGAATCAGCAGCAACATTCTAAGATAAGTCCTTTATAAAGGCCAGTGTCAGTTTATCCAATCATTCACCCAAGAGTAATCAAACGAGGATTACAACCCTTTTTTAGGATGAATAGATAAGTGAAATGCTACAGAAGGATGTTGAGAATACCCTGGACAGAAAAAAAGACCAACAGAGAAGTACTGCACTCACTAAACGTAGAGGAAAATTGGCTCCTAAATACCATCGCAATAAGGAAGCTGAAATTTGTCGGTCATATAAAAAGACATAATAGTCTGGACAAAACAGTGATGGAAGGCATGGTCCCTGTAAAAAGGGGAAGGGGTCGACCTAGACGACGGTGGACCCAGGACATCACAGAGAGTCTGAACTTGTCTTTGGCTGATGCAGGTCGACTTGCCCAGAATCGTGATGCGTTCAGAGCAGCTGTAATGGAGACAACGTTCTGGAACGAATACGTCACATGATGATGAGATAAGACCATCAAAATAATAAAGAGAACTTACAGCATAGTAATAGCAGACGTTATCACTCATATGAACAGAAACTGTATGTTTAGTTATTCCAGTGAACACTCTACAAAAATGGAACAGTTTTTCCAATACATGTATTTTGATGTGTAAATATCATTTTATTGCTTTTGAGTATTCCTGACTTGTAAAGATTGAGGTTCAGGACAATTAAATTGTACATAAAATTTCATACAGTCTTGCTTAATAAGTTTATTAAAGTTAAAGTCTGTTGTGAAATTAATAACTGTTATATTAAATAAATTACCCTAGACAATTTGCCAAATAAAATAACACAGTTAATCATTTATCAAATTGGGATCTTAAGAGGTAGCAGTTAGGGACTCATAGTACTACATCATCATCATCTTCTCTGAGAACTTACATAGCTTGACCCCACCCTTATGTCTATACACCCTTGCTCTTTTCAGAGAAGGGGGTATTACTTATAAGACCAGTCTCTTATCTGACACTATCCTGGTATCATCTGATACACCTATTTGTCCAGGATATCTCATATTTTAGTAACATCAAAACCTCTTATGACAACGGCATTTTTAAAAGTGTAGGGGAAGTTGAAAAAGTTACATCACACCAACTTCAGAGTGCTCCCGTTTTCTTAAACATAATCTTACAACCTTCTATGACAAACAGCATATAGTCTGCAAAACACAGATCACGTAAAGAAAACTATAGGGCTACAATATGAATAATTATCAATATATTTGAGACCAAAAATTGCAAATCTGCAAAACACATTACCGAAAAATGTAGTATTTTGCATGAACGTCAATTTTCACAATATCATATTTTTAAAAATATAAAAGGTACAAGCTTTAATATGTACATACTAATTTGTATATTACACAAATACACCCCAATTTTTTCAGAGGATTTGAACATCTGTTTGTTCTTGTATAATTTTGTTAAATGTGTCCAGAGGCCAATTTGTCGCAGGGGAAGAAATAAAATGTGAAAATGAAGAAAAAAATTATTTTGAAGATACTGTCCATATTTCATTTAAAAAATCATTTGTAGTCAATAATTAACAACATATAAATGCTATTTTTTGTTTAAACAACCGGGTACTAGCATTTAAAAAGACATTTTAAACTGGAGGAGAATGATGCACTCAAAACCTAAATGCTTCAGAAGTCCAAAATACAATTCTTTGATATTTCCTGATAGTTTAATGTCCTTATCATTCAATATTAATTTTCTGTATCTTAACTGAGCCTTAAGATTTCTAAGGGCATTTCGTCCTTTACAAATTTTATCCACATCCTCCTTTGTGGTGCATAGACCCCCATGGCTTATGATTGTGTTATATAATTCTAACTTCTTTTCTCTGCATTTTTAATACATTTCTCTTTTTTCCTCCTACTGTTGTCAGTTATTCACTGTTTGATTTTTTCTTTGACTGCACTCTCTGATTCTTTACTTCGTTTCTTCCATCATCTGCAACAATAAAACTCCAGAAGTGATTTTTTTTTTTTTTTTACATGTATAGAGAATTACATGTAGCCTACTATTACTGGCTTCCTAGCTCGGTGGTCCATGGTTCGATCCCCAGTTGAGGTGGGATTTTTTACACCGCAAACGGCTCCAGGGTCGACCCAGCCTCATGAAATGGGTACCAGAGCAACTCTGGGAAGGTTAAGGCGGCCGGCGTGATGCTGACCACATCACCCCTAGTGTGCCAATGGTCAAGAAAATATGGGCCTAACACCATATTCCCAATATGCCTCAATGGGCGTGTAACGGGATCCTTTTCTTTTTTATATATATTTTATGAAATCTGTTAAAAAAAAAAATATATATATATATATATATATATATATATTATATAATATATATATATATAATATAATATATATAATATATATATATATATATATATATATATATATATATATATATATATATATATATATATATATATATATATATATATATATATATATCTTCTTTTCGGGGAATTTTAAGACTATCAACTATAGGCTGCGAGTCCGGACATTTCAGTACAGCATCAGCTGCTTTAATTATGGCATTTTCCGGTCTCCTAGCCTTGACTCAATATGTCGGCAATTGGCTTTGGCCTTGCGATACCCTTCGCTTTTGAGATCATAATTCACCCTATTATGTTGCAAAATACACCTTCATTCAATTACACATTAATCAAAACATGCATTTTTTATTCAGATTGGTAACTTTCTTAGCTTTTCAAGCTCGTGAAATAATTAGATTGATTCGTGAATGTCTGAAGTGTGATGACACATTCATTCCATGCTGTTACAACAACAATGCGATCGTGTTAAATTGCTAAATAATATTAAAACTATTGTAAAGTTTACATTTGAAGTTCAAAACATTGTTAATAAGTTATATACTTACTTATAGTCATCTTCAAATCAGAAGATGTGATGAAGTTTGAACACGAACCAACATAAGTGGCATGCCGATCTTGATCAACATCGGGGGTGACCCCGGTCGTTGTAACAGCCTCGGTTTCCATCTTTCGCTAAAATTCTTGGCCGAGAGAGCGGGTACTCAAAGTCAATTCACTCTACCAGCAAATATCAGAAGTCTTTGATATTTTACAGGAATAAATAAAAATGGCTCCCAAATCTTCTTATACCATGCAAGTAATTATAACACTACTTAGAATGTCAAATCTTGTAAAATTTCAACTTCACTTCGAGAAATCGACATCTTTCACTTTGTTTTCTACAACTTGCATTATACGAAATTAAAGCTATGCATCTGCCTCGCTTAATGGTGAAAACCGCATGCAAATCAGAGGTCTGCTGGTCAATCGAAACCAGGTTGAATGAAGCGGGGTGAGGCAGAAACGTTCAGAGTTCGCAGCGCGCCGGGGCCAACTACGCGTAACGTTGCTGTTTGTTTTTATTAGTAAAAAAATACTTCAATAACTTTTATTATTCGGGAATTAATACATTTCAAATGAGAAGAAGATAAAGAGTATCGTAATTAAATTTTATTACAATCCGCTTAATAGCAAAGGGACAGTGACGACTTAAACTTGACGAATTTCCCTCAGTTTTCTCCACTTTCGTCCGTTTTCAACAGCACGAAGCGGGCACTTTGTGGTACTAGTAGTAAGAAGCGAGTGGCAAACTGTGCTTTCCGCGCCATCCAAAGGGGCTCTCAAAATATGCAGAGCTAAAATACTGTACTCTGGTTCTTGGCTCTACCAAGGTATTGTCACGTCCTGCACAGAGCTACGTCTCAGCTCCCCCTGCCTATCATTGAGTCCATAGTGAGATTCTCCTGCATACATGCCTGTAGCGAAAGGTTTTTCTAGTATGATAATAGTGGTATAGGAGAAGTAGAATCTCTCTCCAGAAAGTATGAAGTTCCAGTGCCCGAGAAGTACACTGGTATCACAAGTGAGTTACAGCTGTGAATACTCTGAGCTGGACAATAGATTTAGGCTTCAGAAGTATAAGTTGCTACTTTCGCTATAGTAACCCTATGTGATAATATAATTAAATTAGAAAAAGTAACTCATAATTTAACAGTTAAAAATTTACCAAGTCAAATGAGTACAATTTCAATATTTATTATATATATATATATATATATATATATATATATATATATATATATATATATATATATATATATATATATATATATATATATATATATATATATATATATATATATATATATATATATATATATATATATATATATATATATATATATAAGCATGATAAGATAATGTCTACTGTGCAGAATTAACAAAATACATGAATAAATCACATGTTATGATACATGGGTAAGATATAACCTTTGCCTTCCACTCATGGATGCCAAGTCACTTATATACTTGCTGGTATGTCGTAAGCTTCCAGGCAAGAATTAGCCATGATATATTTGGCTAACCAATTAATGGTTATGCTTCCTGACAATGCCGGTGGAGGTTATCTCTGGATAGCGTCATTCCATTTTTATTATATCTGATACAATAAAATCGTAAATAAAATCTGAAATAAAATGATATTAGTCATACATATATCTTTAATAAACTTACATAACCTCTGAGGATTAATAAGCTCACGGTGAGACTATTTTGGTTGAAGTTAATCTGCCCTGCATGCAGCGTGAAAAAATAACTTTTCTTGCAGATACTGTCTTCCAGTTTCTCTCTCTGGCTTCTGGATTTGGTATGTGTGATTTTCAACGCGCCGCTCTGTCCTTATATGTCAGTCTCTCGCCCGTACGAGAAAGCACCTCCTAAAGTCCCGAAAGATTTTCATTTAATCTCTCCGTTTGAGGCGATTTGAGGCAATCTGCGCTTTTCCTGTACTTATTTTCTCTTCTGTTCACAACACACTTATATTCTTCCTTCCTTCCTATGTATAATTTCCTTTTCCCCATATGAGGCTTTCAATTTATATAAGTTTTATCCAAATCCGTTGAGACATATACGTATAATAAATTTTTAAAGATTATTAGCTAACTTTTAGCCTATGTGATGAAGGTGAAAAATATTAATTATCTTTAAAACTATTTATATTTGAATAATATTCTTTTGAATATAATTCCTAGTCTATCTCCTTTAGTGAATTATTTTTATTTAATTGATTTCCAACTAGGCGCTCTCCTGTAGTTTAAAATTTAATTTCCTGTAAATGCAAATTTTTAAAGTCGGCCATACATTCCTATATTAGCTATTTCCTCATTCTTCAGTAATATTGTCTGGCTTAACCGTAATTCACATTTCCGCCGTCTTCAAACTTCAAAGCAAGATCCGCCGAGTGTTATTACTGCGCTGTGTGTGTGTTTTTGCGTCGCGTTACACATTTTTTCCACAACAAAGCAAGAGGTACCAAATCTCGCTACAACGCCCCTAACCAGGTCAAAGAATTACATCTGGGGCTCAAGTGTCTTCTCGAAGCTTAGTGTGCATTTCTAGGTTCTCAACAAGTTTCCCCACAGGGGGAATCCCTGGAAGTGTGTGGATGCTTTCAAGAGTCAATGAGAGTGTAATTAGCCTCCCAGACAGAAGTTCCCTTCCACGTATGTATAATGTTGCACTGTGCATAGCTGGTTGTCATATAAGGATGATTCCAGATATGCCTCCATGCACGTGTGTGTGTGTAAAAAAAATATATATATATATATATATGTGTGTGTGTGTGATAGTGCTTGAGTTACTAACCTATGTGGTTACTTAATCAGTGCTCGTATAAAATGTACCACAACCAGAGAACTTTTTTTTCATTTAGTCTATATTTTAATGATATCTGAATGGTTTTAACTTTTCTTCCCTGTGACAGAACTTCGCCTTTTTTCTGTTCCCCCGATATAAATCCAAAGTACAGCTCGCATCTTCCTTTATTCACAGACTTAGCGAAGTCTCAAAAACCCATGGGGAGCCTTGACCTTCTGCTGTCACTCTACGCATGGGAGTCCATTATTTGCCTTGTCTTGGTGAGTTGGACAGTTTCGTTGTTACTTGACCATATCCGCATCGTGGTCTCCAGGGCCAGGCTGGACCTGGAAACAGAGAACAGAGACATCATAGAAGCTGAGAAAAGAAGACTTAAAGACCTTGCTGACAACGAAGGCCCTTGGCGACAAGATGCGAAGTTTAGATTAGACCATATGTAATTATTGATCCGAGCTATTAGCTGTTTTTATTCGCTGAAGAATGACATCGGTGTAGAATGAGCAGAGAGAATAAAATAATTAATGGGCGAGAATGACGGAAATGCGAAGTGTGCAAGAGAAGAGAAGAAGCAATGAATGAAAGAAAGGTTAAACTGTGTAGAGTTAAAAAATAACATACGAATGTGTGTTTTCTTCATTAGTTGGGATTAGTCAATAATTCGATGGCTCGTTCTTATTTATAGTCGTTATGCTTGCCTTTGCCTGATGAATTATGATAAACGTCTGGTTCCTCATAAATATCTCATTAATCTCCGCTTAACTCGTATTGAGAATTCTAAACATTTGTTTGTTCTTCAGTGGTTTTAAGCCTTGACTGTATGTAGCCATCGAATTATATATGTACTAATGAATTTTTTTAATTTTCTTTTTTTTTTAAGTACCGTATATTAGTCTTAGTTTAAAGGTTTCTTATAAATATATTAGCACAACCTGGACATTTGCGTAAACAAATTATAAAATTTTCATATTTTTCTTTTGTAATTTTTGTAAGTCCAAGACATCCATCATTATCAAGACACTCCAACTCTTCAAGCTTCGCCTTCAATAAAGGAATGCCAGGTCTTCCTGTCCCGTGCTATCATCTCCAAGTCTTTCCATGCTTTGCTCATCATTGTTATTTCTGTCTCGTTCTCTTCACGTCAACTAATATGAAGTTGTGTATGGGGCTGGTAACCTTAACATCTACAGCAAATGAACACAGATACCACTGCTGGAAGAGAATATGACTGCTTGGTGCAGTGTTCCTGTCAGCGGATTAGCTTCAGTCGTGGCTTCATGCTCCGCCGCGCGTACAAATGAAAGTTATTATGATGATGTAATATTAAATCACACAATATTCACTAGATTACTTCTGTATCTCGTCATCGGTTGCCATCTTCACATGGAAGGTCAGCTGCAAATGGATCTCCACTGTCTTCTGTCTCTTGTCGCGATGGTACACTCCTGATAGACTCTCTCCTGTCTCTTGTCGCGATGATCCACTCCTGATAGACTCTCTCCTGTCTCTTGTCGCGATGGTACACTCCTGATAGACTCTCTCCTGTCTCTTGTCGCGATGGTACACTCCTGATAGACTCTCTCCTGTCTCTTGTCGCGATGGTACACTCCTGATAGACTCTCTCCTGTCTCTTGTCGCGATGGTACACTCCTGATAGACTCTCCTGTCTCTTGTCGCGATGGTACACTCCTGATAGACTCTCTCCTGTCTCTTGTCGCGATGGTACACTCCTGATAGACTCTCTCCTCTCTTTTGTCGCGATGGCACACTCCTGATAGACTCTCTCCTGTCTCTTGTCGCGATGGTACACTCCTGATAGACTCTCTCCTGTCTCTTGTCGCGATGGTACACTCCTGATAGACTCTCTCCTGTCTCTTGTCGCGATGGTACACTCCTGATAGACTCTCTCCTGTCTCTTGTCGCGATGGTACACTTCTGATAGACTCTCTCCTGTCTCTTGTCGCGATGGCACACTCCTGATAGACTCTCTCCTGTCTCTTGTCGCGATGGTACACTCCTGATAGACTCTCTCCTGTCTCTTGTCGCGATGATCCACTCCTGATAGACTCTCTCCTGTCCTGTCTCTTGTCGCGATGGTACACTCCTGATAGACTCTCTCCTGTCTCTTGTCGCGATGGTACACTCCTGATAGACTCTCTCCTGTCTCTTGTCGCGATGGTACACTCCTGATAGACTCTCTCCTGTCTCTTGTCGCGATGGTACACTCCTGATAGACTCTCTCCTGTCTCTTGTCGCGATGGCACACTCCTGATAGACTCTCTCCTGTCTCTTGTCGCGATGGTACACTCCTGATAGACTCTCTCCTGTCCAGCCCTTGATGTTATTATTTCCACGTACAGCGCTGTCTTCCTCATGCACGATTGTCTACAACTCTGTCATGTATTTTGGTTTCAGTACGGTGTAATGTCTTTTTTACATGACCAGAATATTTTATCTGTCTAATTTTTCACCTCTATTCTGTAATTCTCTTTTCATTCCTAGGTTTTCTATGACCTCTTTATTTGTTTTCTTCTCTTTCCATGAGACGTGCCCCACTCTTCTATAAATCCACATCTCAACGGATTCAATTCTTTCTTCTAATAGCTTGTTCATTGTCCACGTTTCTACACCATATAGAAATGAAGAATAATACACTCAGTTGTGTTAACAATGCTTTCTGGTGTCAGTTTCATGTGGCATATTTATTTGTGTATTTCATAGAAGAAGCACGTGCTTCTTTATTACCTGTAGACTATTTATTTTCCTTACTACATTATCGTGTATCAAACCATATTTTGTACATTTTAAAAACACTAATACTTTTTATAATTAACGATGATTTTAGTGCCAATTTAATTTTGCCTATTTATTTGTTATATGGTTTAAATATGTGCGCTGACAAATTTTACTTACCTTTTTGTTGCTAAATTACCAGGTTTTAGTACCACACTTTTCAAATGCTAATACTTTTCATAAACAGTGGTTTCGTGCCATTTTACATTTGCTTATTTATTTTTGTATTTCATACCTTCAATTTGTAAGCTTGTAGTTCAAGAAACTTACTTATTTTTCTTGCATTTCTTTCAACATTTTGTACATTTTTTTAAACACTAATAGTTTTCATAATTAAATATGCAATCTGTTGTCCTTTGAATTCTGCATATGTATCTTTGTACTTCACAAGTAAAATAAATTCTTCTGTAGTTATAGTGCTAATTTTTCTCGTTAAATTTGTAAGTTTCTGACACAATTTGCTACACTTGTTTTTAAACCACTAGTATTTATCACAACTAGTGCATTACATATCTGGCTTAACAATTTCAAGTTTATTATTTGTTTTCTTATTTCTGTCGCAGTTCGTTAATTTATATATGTGCCTTATGTTTGCATGATTAATACAACCCACAAAAGTCAGCTCCAAACCTCAGACATGAGATATCAGAGGAAGGTGGCTGAAGTAACAAGAAGAGACAGTCCGCAATTAGACGATACGTCAATGCCTCAAAACCCAGCCCTTGCAGACGCTAGTAGAACAGTCCCAACTACGTTGGTGTGTTCATGTCTATCAGGACCCCGTAGGTGCAAGTATCATGAAGCAGTGCATAATGGTTCCAATGCCTCAAGCTTGTTCAGTATAGTTCTGACTCCTTTCCAACCAGATGGGTGTGTATGTTGTTAATGCACCAGATTTGTTGTCGAGGTGTGCCGTTGTGTTTAACCTGGGGGGGGGGGGTGGGGGAATCCGTCTGTTAATGCACTGGGTTTGTTACCGAGTTTTGCTCCTCTAGCTCCGTTGTGTTTAACCTGGGGGTGGTCCGTCTGTTAATGCACTGGGTTTGTTACCGAGCTATGCTCCTCTAGCTCCGTTGTGTTTAACCTGGGGGGGTGGGGGGTGGTCCGTCTGTTAATGCACTGGGTTTGTTACCGAGCTTTGCTCCTCTAGCTCCGTTGTGTTTAACCTGGGGGTGGTCCGTCTGTTAATGCACTGGGTTTTTACCGAGCTTTGCTCCTCTAGCTCCGTTGTGTTTAACCTGGGGGTGGGGGGTGGTCCGTCTGTTAATGCACTGGGTTTGTTACAAGCTTTGCTCCTCTAGCTCCGTTGTGTTTAACCTGGGGGGGGGGAGGGGGGGGGTGTGTGTGTGTGGTCCGTCTGTTAATGCACTGGGTTTGTTACCGAGCTTTGCTCCTCTAGCTCCGTTGTGTTTAACCTGGGGGAGTGGTCCGTCTGTTAATGTACTGGGTTTGTAACAAGCTTTGCTCCTCTAGCTCCGTTGTGTTTAACCTGGGGGGGGGGGGGGTGGTCCGTCTGTTAATGCACTGGGTTTGTTACCGAGCTATGGTCCTCTAGCTCCGTTGTGTTTAACCTGGGGGGGGGGGGGGGGGGGGGTCCTTCTGTTAATGCACTGGGTTTGTTACAAGCTTTGCTCCTCTAGCTCCGTTGTGTTTAACCTGGGGAGGGGGGGGAATACAAAACAACAAACAAAACAATCCTAAAACAGTGGACTCCTATCTGTTAATGCACTGGGTTTGTTACCGAGCTATGGTCCTCTAGCTCCGTTGTGTTTAGCCTGGGGAGGGGGGGGGGTCCGTCTTTTAATGCACTGAGTTTGTTACCGAGCTTTGCTCCTCTAGCTCCGTTGTGTTTAACCTGGGGATTCGCACCCCGGGAAAACCTCGAGGAAGATGTGGCTCTTCGCCAGGCACAACAGTCCAAGGGCATAAGCGGTTATGCTGGACCAAGACGCTGACACCGCAGTGGATGCTCCTTTCACGGGGAACAAGTTCACTAGGCCTAAAGTCAAGCAAGGGGAAGAATCCACAGAGGAAACCCCTCCACCCACAATACCAACACATAATACGGTTTTCATACTCACTGTCTGTGACGCAGACTTGAACCCGTAATTATACTTATTCAGCAATGAAAACACAGGATTTAATACTTAATTTTAGACGTGGAGTCCTTGAGGGTGGGTTTCAAGACTTTGGGCTACTTTGTTGACGCGATTTGGGCGACATCTGGACCCCCCCCCCCCCCCCAAAAAAAATGTGGTTTCCGAAACACAGCAGTCCCCGAGAATTTAAAAGAATGCAGACCTGTAGCGTTCTGTCCATTTATAAAACTGACTTCCAGATTATATATTATGTCAAACAAGGTTTTGCCAAGGATGCAGGCTTCCTGCAAGATGTTTAACTGCTGCTGTGACCCCTTGTCCTTTAAGGAACTAAAAAAAACAGGATTCAAATAAAAAACACAATCTATCACTCAACATTTATAATACACAACTAATGTTACCTTGTACACACAACATCTATGAGTTGCAACACAGCCTTATGTCTGTTTTTCTTTTATATTTTTAACTCAGTATACGTACTTTAAATATTTACAACAGCTAAGAAGTGAATCAAACATTCTAAAATCTCTAAGAAGTAAGAATACAAAAACAAACAAAACAATCCTAAAACAGTAATAACAAGTGACTAATTATCTGTACCTTAATCACTAGGTTTAAAACTGGGCCAATTCTGCTTGTAACAGGTGGCTCAGATTCATGTGTCAGCAACTACTTTATAAATGGGAATGTCTGACAGAACAGTTGCAGATATTGTTGGAAAATATTAAACACTTTTTACATCGCTTACAGAAAAAAATTTCATGAAACAAAAAAATTGACTTCATTCAGTAGTCATGCATTAATATCAGCATCACAAAAATAAGCCTCACACTTCTTCTTCTTCTTCTTCAAGTACCATACCTGGTAATATATGTGACCATGTCCTTCCACAACTTTGTGTCACAAATACTGTTATTGATTTCTTTTTATCGAATGAGAAGTTGGCAAGAAAACGAAGATGGCTGTATACCGCTCCACCTATGTCCCAGTGCTGACGTATGGATGAGAGTCATGGGCAATGGCTACAACCCACAAAAGTCAGATCCAAACCTCAGAAATGACGTATGTGAGAAAGGTGGTTGAAGTAACAAGAAGAGACCTAGTCCTCAACCAGACAATACGTCAAGGCCTAAAAATTCAACCCCTGCAGACCCAAAATGAACAGTCCCAACTAAGATGGCCATGTCTGCAGAATGGGAGAAGATCGGCTGCCACGGCAGGTATGGGAGGCTAAGAGCCAGGGATCCAGACCTCCACGATGACCCCGAGTCCGCTGGGAGTACAACATTAGACAATCTCTGAAAGACTGAGGACTAGAATGGAACCAGGCCAGGAGGAAGACAGCCGATAGGATAGTATGGCGCTCTCTCTTCCAAACCTGTACACCTCACAGTAGAAGAGGAACGACTAAGTAAGTGATTTCTTTTGATGCTATGTCAAACTCTTCAGTATCCTCTCTCATAGTCGTCCATTATCTCTTTTTTCCTTCAATCTTGCCTGCTTTCACTGCACATTCCAGCTTATATTCTTCTCATAATATGAAGAAAAACAAGAAAGTGGACTGTTTCCTTCCAACATGGGGAATAAGCTTGCTTTGTGCATTGGCCTCTTTCAGTACATCCTCATAACTCTTTTTAGCTGTCCATGATATTTTTAACATTCTGTTGTAAAACCACATCTCTGTGGCCTCTAGTGCTTCTACTTGTCACAACTGTTAACACTAAGATCCATGCATGAGTAACTACTTCATACATAAATGGATAATCTCAGGGAACAGTCGCATATAATAATAATAATAATAAATTCTTTAAGCACCAAACACGGCGCATAAGGCAGAAACCAGTGCTCTCCAGGTTGTTCGTTGTGACGCCACTCCTCTTAGCTCTTGCACATTATTTAGGCCCAACGTTCTTCCTTCTCTTATTATTGTTCTTCTGAGTGTTTCTTTTGGTCTTCCTTTTTTCCGCTTACCCTCAGGAACCCAAGTGAGCGCCTGTAGTGGTATTCTGTTGTTTTGCATTCGTAGGACATGACCGATAGATGACCATCGTCTTTTCCTTATATAGTCGGAGACATATTTCTGCCTAGAGCCTTCTCTTATTTGTCGATTAGTCTTGAATTCTTTCCAACTGATGTTCATGAGTTTTCTAAGACATTTGTTCTCGAATGTATTCAGCTTGTTCTCCAATGATTTTGTTATTTTCCAACTCTCACAGCCGTATGTTAACACTGAGATAACATTTGAATTAAACAGACGAAGCTTGGTATGTATATTCAATGATCGTAATTTCCAAATGTTAGATAATCTATTGAAGGCGCTAGCTGCCAAAGCAATTCTAGTATAGATTTCTCTTGTTGTGTCACCATCCTGAGTCATTTTACTGCCTAAATAATTGAAACTTTCAACTTTCTGTAGTTTTTCCCCGTTCAAGATGATATTAAAGGTCTCGTTAGAAAAGTTCATAGCTTTAGTTTTAGAGGCATTTATTTGGAGACCTATTTTAACCGAGAGATGACACAAATTATTTATTGCTTCTTGGGATTGTCTTGGTGTTGAACTTAAGAATGCTACATCATCTGCGAAATCCAGGTCCCCCAGGAATTTTCCATTTGTCCATTTTATACCCAATTGTTCATTGTGGGTATAGTTTCTCATAACCCAATCAATAGCTATTCCAAAAAGTAGTGGTGACATAATACAGCCTTGTTTCACCCCTGTTTCTACTGTAAACCATTCTGTATTCCCTTTATTTGTTCTAACACAACATCTTGCATTGTCATATAGCGCTTTGATTATATTCACATATTTTGTTGGAAAACCATAGATTGTAAGTATCTTCCACAATGATGGGCGGTGTAGACTATCAAAGGCTTTTTGAAAATCGACGAAGGTGATAATAAGTGGCGATTGCCTTTCCACTGATTCTTCTATAATTTTTCTTAGTGTGAATATTTGATCAATACATGATCGTTTCGGCCTGAAACCCGCTTGTTCTTCTCTGATCTTTTCGTCAGCATGCAATTTAAGTCTTTCTAACATCATGCAACATAATAATTTTCCAGGTACCGATAATAGAGATATACCACGCCAGTTATTACAGTCTGATAGATCACCTTTCTTCGGTAACTTTACAATAATACTGTCTTTCCACTGTTGTGGTGGTTGTTCTTCTCTCCATACTTCATTTATAATATCTAAAATTCTCAAGAGGTTGTTGTCATTAACTGCTTTAATCATATACTTTTGGACAATATCAAAAAATTTTGAACATCTCTTTAAGGAAAACATGCCATTAAATAAATAGATAACTTGATTCAGTAGTAGTGAACTAATAATAGCATCACAGAAATAAGCATCTCACATAACAATTTAAAACAGCACAAAATGGGATAATCTCTATGGGTTTGGCTTCCTAGCTCGGTGGTTCATGGTTCGATCCCAGTGGAGGTGGGATTTTTTAGACCGCAAACAGCTGCGAGGTCAACCCAGCCTCATGAATAGGTACCAGAGCAACTCTGGGAAGGTTAAGGCAGTCGGCGTGATGCTGACCACATCACTTCTAGATGGTCAAGAAAATATGGGCCCAACATCATATTCCCAATATGCCTCAATGAGAGTGTAACGGGATCCTTTACCTTACCCTCTATGGGTTTGAGATGTTGAGAAAAAATCAACAAATACATTTTATTTTTTTAAAAAGGCTACAGTTATGGAGTACAATATAAAACTGAGTTTCAGAATGGCAGAAAAGCCATGGGAAAAGCTTAGATATACAGTGTAGTTCAGGGGTCGGCAACCCAGGAGCTTTTCAGATCTACTTTAGTAACAGTGAACCATCTCAAGATCTACCATACGTGTGGTGTTTTGTGTCTGTGTGTAATTTTAAGTGGGGAGGGGGGAAGAACGGGGATGATGCCACTTACTAAGAAAAGATCATGTTCCTATCTCATGCAGTTCATGAATATATTTTAGTAGCCACTTCAAGAGTTTGCATTGGGAATGCAGAAAAAGCACCATTGATCCCGGGGACACCTTGATTTTCAATGCTGGAGGGAGACGTCTAGTCCAACATTTTGCTAGTTTAAAAAGTCTTTTTTTTTCTGCAGTCGCCTAAAGATCTACCAAATCATCCCTAGAGATCTACCGGTAAATCGTGATCAACTGGTTGTCCACCCCTGGTGTACACAATACCGATGTGTCTTCAACTTGGTACTGGCTGCAAATACGAAGAGCTCAGTAGCCCTAGTGGAATAACCACAACAAAGCTGAATTTAAACTAACCACACTATGGATCGCTAGAGCTTTTTTTCTACCTGAACGTTATAGTTATCATGTGCCATGCTTTGGTAATCATGTTTCTTTACAGATGTCACATTATATTTTCTATCCAATCTGGTGTTTGACTTCCTTTCATAATGTCAAAATGTCTTGTAATCTCCCTCTCCTTCCCTCCCTCCCTCCTTGTATAACTGATTGTCTTTTATCAGTATTATACTGTATAGTTCCTGGAGGTCTCTGAGGAGGTAAATAAAAAAAACAGGGCTACTGTTTAGCTCAAGAAGGGGTAGGAGGTGACTAATACGAGGCTGTGTGAGGCTGCCAACCTCATGATGTAAAACAAATTGTTACAAAAACCATCGCTGCAAAGAGCATTTTTTTTCTTTTATGCAAGAGGAGCAGCTGCCATGAGGGGCCCCATGCTCCATAAGGAACAAAACAGCAAAAGAAGAGGGAAGTATTTCTAGCTGTTACAGTGGTTTTTAAGTTGGAAACTTTTCATCACATGACCAACAATGGTTTTTAAGTTTGAAACTTTTCATCACATGACCAACAATGGTCTTTAAGTTGGAAACTTTTCATCACATGACCAACAATGGTTTTTAAGTTTGAAACTTTTCATCACATGACCAACAATGGTTGATTATCTTTTTTCCTCTCATCTTCACGACTACAAAACTTATTAGTTCCTTAGCTTCTCTCAAGCATTTTTTACTATGAACTTATGTACAAGTGGAGTCTTTAAAATATGTTTACCAAATGGCATACCCGCTGCCAACGTGACTTGTAATCTGTTTGCTCCTTGGTCATGATTCATTTGTGAAAAGTAAAAATTATATAACACACGTTTGAGAACTATTTTTTGTTTTTCTCATATAGCTACAACTTTATAAAGATTTACTGCCTGGTGGCATAGGTGATCATGACTCTTCACAACTTCCTGTCCTTGGTACTATTTATCGATTCTGTTGATCACTTCTTTCACACTGTCTAGTATTGTCTCTCTTTGTTATCCTCTTTTTCCTTCAACCTGTCCTGTTGTCGTGATATATTACAGATTTCTTCTTCTCATAACATGCCCTATGAAAGTGCGGCTTGCTTCTTTCTAACATGAGATGTAAGCTTCTTTCTAACATGAGATGTAAGCTTCTTTCTAACATGAGATGTAAGCTTCTTTCTAACATGAGATGTAAGCTTCTTTCTAACATGAGATGTAAGCTTCTTTCTAACATGAGATGTAAGCTTCTTTCTAACATGAGATGTAAGCTTCTTTCTAACATGAGATGTAAGCTTCTTTCTAACATGAGATATAAGCTTCTTTCTAACATGAGATGTAAGCTTCTTTCTAACATGAGATGTAAGCTTCTTTCTAACATGAGATATAAGCTTCTTTCTAACATGAGATGTAAGCTTCTTTCTAACATGAGATGTAAGCTTCTTTCTAACATGAGATGTAAGCTTCTTTCTAACATGAGATATAAGCTTCTTTCTAACATGAGATATAAGCTTCTTTCTAACATGAGATGTAAGCTTCTTTCTAACATGAGATATAAGCTTCTTTCTAACATGAGATATAAGCTTCTTTCTAACATGAGATGTAAGCTTCTTTCTAACATGAGATATAAGCTTCTTTCTAACATGAGATATAAGCTTCTTTCTAACATGAGATGTAAGCTTCTTTCTAACATGAGATGTAAGCTTCTTTCTAACATGAGATGTAAGCTTCTTTCTAACATGAGATATAAGCTTCTTTCTAACATGAGATGTAAGCTTCTTTCTAACATGAGATGTAAGCTTCTTTCTAACATGAGATGTAAGCTTCTTTCTAACATGAGATATAAGCTTCTTTCTAACATGAGATGTAAGCTTCTTTCTAACATGAGATGTAAGCTTCTTTCTAACATGAGATATAAGCTTCTTTCTAACATGAGATATAAGCTTCTTTCTAACATGAGATATAAGCTTCTTTCTAACATGAGATGTAAGCTTCTTTCTAACATGAGATATAAGCTTCTTTCTAACATGAGATATAAGCTTCTTTCTAACATGAGATGTAAGCTTCTTTCTAACATGAGATGTAAGCTTCTTTCTAACATGAGATGTAAGCTTCTTTCTAACATGAGATATAAGCTTCTTTCTAACATGAGATGTAAGCTTCTTTCTAACATGAGATGTAAGCTTCTTTCTAACATGAGATATAAGCTTCTTTCTAACATGAGATGTAAGCTTCTTTCTAACATGAGATGTAAGCTTCTTTCTAACATGAGATATAAGCTTCTTTCTAACATGAGATGTAAGCTTCTTTCTAACATGAGATGTAAGCTTCTTTCTAACATGAGATATAAGCTTCTTTCTAACATGAGATATAAGCTTCTTTCTAACATGAGATATAAGCTTCTTTCTAACATGAGATATAAGCTTCTTTCTAACATGAGATGTAAGCTTCTTTCTAACATGAGATGTAAGCTTCTTTCTAACATGAGATGTAAGCTTCTTTCTAACATGAGATGTAAGCTTCTTTCTAACATGAGATGTAAGCTTCTTTCTAACATGAGATGTAAGCTTCTTTCTAACATGAGATATAAGCTTCTTTCTAACATGAGATGTAAGCTTCTTTCTAACATGAGATGTAAGCTTCTTTCTAACATGAGATATAAGCTTCTTTCTAACATGAGATGTAAGCTTCTTTCTAACATGAGATGTAAGCTTCTTTCTAACATGAGATGTAAGCTTCTTCCTAACATGAGATATAAGCTTCTTTCTAACATGAGATATAAGCTTCTTTCTAACATGAGATGTAAGCTTCTTTCTAACATGAGATATAAGCTTCTTTCTAACATGAGATATAAGCTTCTTTCTAACATGAGATGTAAGCTTCTTTCTAACATGAGATATAAGCTTCTTTCTAACATGAGATATAAGCTTCTTTCTAACATGAGATGTAAGCTTCTTTCTAACATGAGATGTAAGCTTCTTTCTAACATGAGATGTAAGCTTCTTTCTAACATGAGATATAAGCTTCTTTCTAACATGAGATGTAAGCTTCTTTCTAACATGAGATGTAAGCTTCTTTCTAACATGAGATGTAAGCTTCTTTCTAACATGAGATATAAGCTTCTTTCTAACATGAGATGTAAGCTTCTTTCTAACATGAGATATAAGCTTCTTTCTAACATGAGATATAAGCTTCTTTCTAACATGAGATATAAGCTTCTTTCTAACATGAGATATAAGCTTCTTTCTAACATGAGATGTAAGCTTCTTTCTAACATGAGATAAAGCTTCTTTCTAACATGAGATATAAGCTTCTTTCTAACATGAGATGTAAGCTTCTTTCTAACATGAGATGTAAGCTTCTTTCTAACATGAGATGTAAGCTTCTTTCTAACATGAGATATAAGCTTCTTTCTAACATGAGATGTAAGCTTCTTTCTAACATGAGATGTAAGCTTCTTTCTAACATGAGATATAAGCTTCTTTCTAACATGAGATGTAAGCTTCTTTCTAACATGAGATGTAAGCTTCTTTCTAACATGAGATATAAGCTTCTTTCTAACATGAGATGTAAGCTTCTTTCTAACATGAGATGTAAGCTTCTTTCTAACATGAGATATAAGCTTCTTTCTAACATGAGATATAAGCTTCTTTCTAACATGAGATATAAGCTTCTTTCTAACATGAGATGTAAGCTTCTTTCTAACATGAGATATAAGCTTCTTTCTAACATGAGATATAAGCTTCATTCTAACATGAGATATAAGCTTCTTTCTAACATGAGATATAAGCTTCTTTCTAACATGAGATGTAAGCTTCTTTCTAACATGAGATATAAGCTTCTTTCTAACATGAGATGTAAGCTTCTTTCTAACATGAGATGTAAGCTTCTTTCTAACATGAGATATAAGCTTCTTTCTAACATGAGATGTAAGCTTCTTTCTAACATGAGATGTAAGCTTCTTTCTAACATGAGATTTAAGCTTCTTTCTAACATGAGATATAAGCTTCTTTCTAACATGAGATGTAAGCTTCTTTCTAACATGAGATGTAAGCTTCTTTCTAACATGAGATATAAGCTTCTTTCTAACATGAGATATAAGCTTCTTTCTAACATGAGATATAAGCTTCTTTCTAACATGAGATATAAGCTTCTTTCTAACATGAGATATAAGCTTCTTTCTAACATGAGATGTAAGCTTCTTTCTAACATGAGATATAAGCTTCTTTCTAACATGAGATATAAGCTTCTTTCTAACATGAGATGTAAGCTTCTTTCTAACATGAGATGTAAGCTTCTTTCTAACATGAGATGTAAGCTTCTTTCTAACATGAGATATAAGCTTCTTTCTAACATGAGATATAAGCTTCATTCTAACATGAGATATAAGCTTCATTCTAACATGAGATATAAGCTTCTTTCTAACATGAGATATAAGCTTCTTTCTAACATGAGATATAAGCTTCTTTCTAACATGAGATATAAGCTTCTTTCTAACATGAGATATAAGCTTCTTTCTAACATGAGATATAAGCTTCTTTCTAACATGAGATATAAGCTTCTTTCTAACATGAGATATAAGCTTCTTTCTAACATGAGATATAAGCTTCTTTCTAACATGAGATGTAAGCTTCTTTCTAACATGAGATATAAGCTTCTTTCTAACATGAGATGTAAGCTTCTTTCTAACATGAGATGTAAGCTTCTTTCTAACATGAGATATAAGCTTCTTTCTAACATGAGATATAAGCTTCTTTCTAACATGAGATGTAAGCTTCTTTCTAACATGAGATATAAGCTTCTTTCTAACATGAGATGTAAGCTTCTTTCTAACATGAGATATAAGCTTCTTTCTAACATGAGATGTAAGCTTCTTTCTAACATGAGATATAAGCTTCTTTCTAACATGAGATATAAGCTTCTTTCTAACATGAGATGTAAGCTTCTTTCTAACATGAGATATAAGCTTCTTTCTAACATGAGATATAAGCTTCTTTCTAACATGAGATGTAAGCTTCTTTCTAACATGAGATGTAAGCTTCTTTCTAACATGAGATATAAGCTTCTTTCTAACATGAGATATAAGCTTCTTTCTAACATGAGATGTAAGCTTCTTTCTAACATGAGATGTAAGCTTCTTTCTAACATGAGATATAAGCTTCTTTCTAACATGAGATGTAAGCTTCCTTCTAACATGAGATATAAGCTTCTTTCTAACATGAGATGTAAGCTTCTTTCTAACATGAGATATAAGCTTCTTTCTAACATGAGATATAAGCTTCTTTCTAACATGAGATATAAGCTTCTTTCTAACATGAGATATAAGCTTCTTTCTAACATGAGATGTAAGCTTCTTTCTAACATGAGATATAAGCTTCTTTCTAACATGAGATGTAAGCTTCTTTCTAACATGAGATGTAAGCTTCTTTCTAACATGAGATATAAGCTTCTTTCTAACATGAGATGTAAGCTTCTTTCTAACATGAGATATAAGCTTCTTTCTAACATGAGATATAAGCTTCTTTCTAACATGAGATGTAAGCTTCTTTCTAACATGAGATATAAGCTTCTTTCTAACATGAGATATAAGCTTCTTTCTAACATGAGATGTAAGCTTCTTTCTAACATGAGATATAAGCTTCTTTCTAACATGAGATGTAAGCTTCTTTCTAACATGAGATATAAGCTTCTTTCTAACATGAGATGTAAGCTTCTTTCTAACATGAGATGTAAGCTTCTTTCTAACATGAGATATAAGCTTCTTTCTAACATGAGATGTAAGCTTCTTTCTAACATGAGATATAAGCTTCTTTCTAACATGAGATGTAAGCTTCTTTCTAACATGAGATATAAGCTTCTTTCTAACATGAGATGTAAGCTTCTTTCTAACATGAGATATAAGCTTCTTTCTAACATGAGATATAAGCTTCTTTCTAACATGAGATATAAGCTTCTTTCTAACATGAGATATAAGCTTCTTTCTAACATGAGATATAAGCTTCTTTCTAACATGAGATGTAAGCTTCTTTCTAACATGAGATATAAGCTTCTTTCTAACATGAGATATAAGCTTCTTTCTAACATGAGATATAAGCTTCTTTCTAACATGAGATGTAAGCTTCTTTCTAACATGAGATGTAAGCTTCTTTCTAACATGAGATGTAAGCTTCTTTCTAACATGAGATATAAGCTTCTTTCTAACATGAGATATAAGCTTCTTTCTAACATGAGATATAAGCTTCTTTCTAACATGAGATGTAAGCTTCTTTCTAACATGAGATATAAGCTTCTTTCTAACATGAGATTTAAGCTTCTTTCTAACATGAGATATAAGCTTCTTTCTAACATGAGATTTAAGCTTCTTTCTAACATGAGATATAAGCTTCTTTCTAACATGAGATTTAAGCTTCTTTCTAACATGAGATATAAGCTTCTTTCTAACATGAGATGTAAGCTTCTTTCTAACATGAGATATAAGCTTCTTTCTAACATGAGATGTAAGCTTCTTTCTAACATGAGATATAAGCTTCTTTCTAACATGAGATATAAGCTTCTTTCTAACATGAGATGTAAGCTTCTTTCTAACATGAGATATAAGCTTCTTTCTAACATGAGATTTAAGCTTCTTTCTAACATGAGATTTAAGCTTCTTTCTAACATGAGATATAAGCTTCTTTCTAACATGAGATATAAGCTTCTTTCTAACATGAGATATAAGCTTCTTTCTAACATGAGATATAAGCTTCTTTCTAACATGAGATATAAGCTTCTTTCTAACATGAGATATAAGCTTCTTTCTAACATGAGATATAAGCTTCTTTCTAACATGAGATTTAAGCTTCTTTCTAACATGAGATATAAGCTTCTTTCTAACATGAGATTTAAGCTTCTTTCTAACATGAGATTTAAGCTTCTTTCTAACATGAGATATAAGCTTCTTTCTAACATGAGATTTAAGCTTCTTTCTAACATGAGATATAAGCTTCTTTCTAACATGAGATATAAGCTTCTTTCTAACATGAGATATAAGCTTCTTTCTAACAATGAGATATAAGCTTCTTTCTAACAATGAGATATAAGCTTCTTTCTAACACGAGATATAAGCTTCTTTCTAACATGAGATATAAGCTTCTTTCTAACATGAGATATAAGCTTCTTTCTAACATGAGATATAAGCTTCTTTCTAACATGAGATATAAGCTTCTTTCTAACATGAGATATAAGCTTCTTTCTAACATGAGATATAAGCTTCTTTCTAACACGAGATATAAGCTTCTTTCTAACATGAGATATAAGCTTCTTTCTAACATGAGATATAAGCTTCTTTCTAACATGAGATATAAGCTTCTTCTGTGCACAGGTTCTTTTTCAGGACATCCTCATTACTCTTTTTAGCTGTCCATGTTATTTTTAACATTGTCCTGTATACCACATCTTAGTGGCCTGGTGTGTTTTTCCTCAACCCAGCACAGATCTCAGGATGGTTTAGATGTGAGATAACATGAATAGCCAGCATCTAATTAATTTTGTGGCATCAGAACCATCTTAACATATTTTTAATGCAAATATTCTCTTCTTCTTCTTCTTCCGTCCTTAGCCACCGACCGTCAAAGCAGTCAGTGGCCATTACGCCTAGTGGCGTCTTAGGGCAACAGCAGATAGGTTTTCTTTGCCATTGTTTCCCATCACGCCTATTGGCGTCTTTAGGGCAACGGCAAATCAATCCATTTGCTGTTGTTTCCGTAATCGAAGTGACTGGCAAACGGGTGATCAGCCCGTTGGAATGCAAATATTAGTTCTGTTAAAACAACCTTATTAAAGTCTTGGTGATTAGCTCCCCGAACTGGAATGTTTTCAAATTTTATAGACATACAATTTCAGATCTACAAAACAATGGAACAAATTTCTACACACCAATAGTCCATGTATTAAGAAAGAAAAATGCAGCTTATTCAAATATGTGGAATGAAAATTTATTTTGTACCACATAAATAATATCACATAAATATATGTAAGAAACTCAAGTCTTTCACAACATCAAACAATGCACAACATAACATGAGAAACTGTTGTGAAAATTTTGCAGTACATTATATTAGTTCATGAACATAAAAAAATGATCTGCTCACAACATATAAATAGAATTTAAAACAGGATCATAATGTACAGTCATCATCATGGCCATTCAGTTCCAACAAGGGGAATAGTCCTTCAACGAATTCAAGCCACGCCATATACGGTTCTGTGCTAACCTTTCATGGCCTTTCTGTTTTAATGCCTTCTTCATCCCTTTTATGACTGTCTCCAGTTCCCTTTGCCACGTCTTGTTTTTTCATTCACCCTCTACATCTCCTACCCTAGGCAGTCGAGGACAAGTAATGCCTTGTAATTCTATCAACAGGTTTCCTCAAATTGGTATCCTATCATCTCTCGCCCCTTTGTTCCACTGGCACTTATCCAGTTCTTGTCATTGGCTGAACTATAATTATCTATTCAACAATTTAAAGATAGAACTACCGACCAGTGTAACTGTGGCACTGATAAAATGACTGCTGAACATCTGCTTCACAAAGTTGCGCGACATTTGAGGAACAGAGAAAGCACATATGGCTGACACCAGTACCATTCGTGGAAAAGCTCTACGGAGATTCAGCCTCAAACTGACTACTGCTTTCTTTGAAAACATTCAAGTGGACGTCTGAGGGTGTACGAAGAAGAAGAACAACAATAACTATAATTAGATACTGTGAATGTGAATATGCTGCTATTTTACTTTTACAACATTGCATTACTTGAAATTAATTTTTTTCAAGGTTGCAATTACTGACTGTGCATCACTAAAGGGCGCTTTCTTATGTCAATATAACCTCTGCTGCAGTTTTCAAGGCCTCTGCCTCTGCTCTGAGGTTACTTGAGAATTGTCCAGTTGCCACTGACAGCCTTTTGTCTGCACAAGTGCTTAAGGTGAGAGAGACACCCCCACCTCCATTTTCTGTTGCATTTGTTGCTGATCCATCTGTATCTGCTTCAAAGTTGCCCATTATATGCGGTACAGAGAAAGCACATATGCCCGACGCCAATTCCTTTCATGGAAAAGCTTTACGGGGATTCAAATAGCCTCAAACTGACTACTGCTTTCTTTGAGAACATTCAAGTGGACGTCTGAGAGTGTACGAAGAAGAAGAAATTAATTTGTAAAATGCATAAATGAATTCAGTATAAAAGATGAGAGAAAGGTTTGGCTGAATATTAGACAAGCATGTGTGCCCAATTCTCAACCCTTTGAAAATAAAGTCTGTTCATTCGTTCCACATCAGTGATCTAGTCATACCATATCAATCCTTCTATTCTACCCAAGCACTCATTTATGGAAGTCCATAACATCTTGGTTACAATGTACGGTACAGGCTAGACCAAAAATTTTTTTACTTTAAAACCCTAGAATCTTTCCCAATGGTTTTGCTGCCATTTCTATTTGACTAAATCCTACAATAATGCAGCCTCACTGCGGTCAATGTCACATGCTTGACTCAAGAACAAAAACTTCAGCCCATCTTATGCTTCACAGCAAGAGTAGACCAAAGAAGTAACGTAAATTGTATCTGACCACTGACCAAAAGTTGTTTAAACCTTCAAGCTATAACAATAAACATATTCTTCTTCTTCCTCGTTCTTCCTGAAAAGGACGTTGGTTGTGTTGTGTCTGTTTACACCAGAGCTGCGATATCTGCGCCTTTCGGCCGACACATCCGACTTTAGCACGGCATTTTTTGGGACCGGGTTTGCCTTCCCTCTTCGATCCTGACTCTCTCAGCCAGACTGCAGTGATGCAGCCTGTTTCCAGGACCACCACGTGGAGGTGAAGTAAGGTCTTGGTCAGCTCTGGTTCGCTGACCCTGACGCAGTCAAGCTATGGATCACTGACTGTATTCTCTATTGCTGCATCTTTGGGTCCCCAATAAACATATAGCAGTATAGATTGTCCTCAACTTATGACGTTTGCGAAATACGACCACACTCATACTTACGACAGTCATCTTAGTAATACTATACACTTGTGTTTCATTAATTATTACAGTACAGGAGTGTACAGTACAGTAATTGTATGTTAAAATTTGTACATTGTATATTTTAGCATTCAGCCATGTTACTTGTTAACATATCCTTATGGTTCTTATAGTACACAGTGATTTCCGACGGACCACTTCGACTTATGATGGAGTCGTCGGAACGGTACTTTATCATAAATCGAAGGCTACCTGTATAATGTTAACAAAGCTGAGCAAAACACCACAATATTATCTCTTCTCAACAGTCACTACATCAGGACAATTGAACCACACAAAAAAAACTTAACAATGTGGAAATAACTTAATTTGAGAGATGCTGGTATCTTTAACGTACCTTAATTATGAACTTGTAAAATTCACGCACCTATAAGATGCCTTTCCAAACATACCTTAGTTATGAACTTGTAAAATTCACGCACCTATAAGATGCCTTTCCAAGCCTTTAAACATTTTAAAACTGCATAAGAAAAAAAAATCAAACAACCCATTATAAAACAATATGGTTTTCCCACAATGTGACATTCAAAACACATTTTATACATAAATATAGGTATATATAAAAAGCGAACTGTGTATTTTCTGTAGCTAAAATGTTTGATCCCCAAAATATATATTTTCTCCATGTAAAATGTTGAATCAACAAAATAAAATAAAACGCATCTTTTTGACAAGCCATTATCACAGTACATTAAAACACCATAATGAAACTAATTTTTGTGGGTGCACATACACACATAAGAGATTCCAATCATTTGAGAGTTCTCTATTCTAGGTGATGAAGTTAAAAGGTATCACAAAGTGATTCATGATGCTATACTTGTGTGTGTTTCTGTTTCAAAAATGTTTGGAAGATTAAATTAATATGAAACAAATATAAAGGTATGTTATAAGGCACTCGTAGGAAATAAAGAAGTAGAACACTAGACAACAGAAAAACAACAGACATGAGTGGCTTACCCAGGATTTGAACCCTGGACCTTCCGCGCGACAACACCGCCTAGCTATGCAAGCGAATCACACTGTCCTCCCTGCCATCTACACATCCCTAAAACAGTATACATCTAACACTTTGCGCCCCTACGGCAGTATCTACTATGGGTGTCTTATAGGTGCAGGAATTTTACAAGTTCATAACTAAGGTATGTTTGGAAAGGCATCTTATAGGTGCGTGAATTTTACAAGTTCATAATTAAGGTACGTTAAAGATACCAGCATCTCTCAAATTAAGTTATTTCCACATTGTTAAGTTTTAATTAGGGATGCGTAGATGGCAGGGAGGACAGTGTGATTCGCTTGCATAGCTAGGCGGTGTTGTCGCACGGAAGGTCCAGGGTTCAAATCCTGGGTAAGCCACTCATGTCTGTTTTTCTGTTGTCTAGTGTTCTACTTCTTTATTTCCTACGAGTGCCTTATAACATACCTTTATATTTGTTTCATATTAATTTACTGTTTACAGGCCTCGTGGTTTCCCTTCCTTATGTGTTATAAATGTTTATTGGAAGATTAAAGGTATCTCATAGTGATTTATAATGCTATACTTGTGTGTGCCTCTGTTTGGAAAATGTTTGGAAGATTAAAGGTATTACAAAGTGATTCATGATGCTATACTTGTGTGTGGTTCTGTTTGGAAAATTATAGGTATCACAAAGTGATTTATGATGCTATACTTGTGTGTGTGCTTCTGTTTAAAAATACTAGGTCATTAATCTAGTAAGGATGGCATTAGTAGACTGAAAACTTCACGGACCATTTGGTTCACAGCATTATTTTTAGTTACAAAGACAGACTGCTCATTTTATGATCATAAGATATTTTCTTAACACAAATAGATTGCTTATGCATACTAGACAGTGACTTTAATGCAGAACAGAGAAGCAGGAAATTGGTATGTGCTAAATAGATTGCCTACCTGACAATAACTTTTGATCCAGAACAATAAAGGAGGTAATATGTGCGTACACAGACTGCTTATTTGACATTAGATTTTGATGCAGAACTATCAAGCAGGCAATAGATGTGTGCTCAATACACTACTTATCTGACAATGACTTTTGATGCAGAACAATCAAGCAGGCAATAGATGTGTGCTCAATAGACTACTTATCTGACAACAACTTTTGATGCAGAACAATCAAGCAGGCAATAGATGTGTGCTCAATAGACTACTTATCTGACAACGACTTTTGATGCAGAACAATCAAGCAGGCAATAGATGTGTGCTCAATAGACTACTTATCTGACAACGACTTTTGATGCAGAACAATCAAGCAGGCAATGAGTATGTGCTAATTAGATTGCTTACTTGACAGTCACTTTTAATACAGAACAATAAAGCTACAGAATGGGAGAAGATAAGCTACCATGCCAAATATGGGAAACCAAGAGCCAAGGATCCAGACCTCCAGGTAAACCCAGAGTTCACTGGGAGGAAAACATTAGACAATCTCTAAAAGACTGCGGATTAGATTGGAACCAGGTCAGGAGACAGACAGCTGATAGAATAGCATGGCACTCTCTCTCTCTGGCAAATCTCTATACCTCAGGATAGAAGATGAATGACTGTGTAAGTAACAATAAAGCAGGTAATAAAACTATACTGGACAGATTGCTTCCTCTGACAGTGACATTCGATGCAGAACAGTAAAGTAGGCAATGACAGATTGCTAAATAGATTGCTTCAAGAAAGTGAAAAAGAGAGAGAAAAAAAAGATAAGAAAAAAGCAAGCAGCGCTGACAACTGGCAGTATACACAATGAAAGGGTAAAGGGACACCCATAGTAGATACTGCCGTAGGGGCGCAAAGTGTTAGAGACTTCACTTTACTAGGTCCAGCATGGAGAGATGGGGGTGACCAGTTCCCTTCCTCACTGCCTTTTCCTTCCCTAACTCATGTAAAGGCAGGTACCAATTTACAGCTGGGTAGACTGAAGCATGTTGATACTGGGAATCGAACCCAGCTCCTCTGCCGCGAGAGACTAGCTCTCTAATATATGAAATATTAAACAAACAGTGGCAAGCTACACCTGCAGCCATATTTTCCAGAGGGAACGAAAAAAAATACAAGATGATAATATAACATTAAATATTCTGCTTGGAAATGCTGACTGTCATTTCTACAATGTGCATAATCAGTAAATTGTATCCAGACCTCCAGGATGACCCAGAGTCTGCTGGGAGGACAACATTAGACAATCTCTGAAGGACCATGGACTAGAATGGAACCAGGCCAGGAGGAAGACAGCCGGTAGGACAGTATGGTGCTCTCTCTTCCAAACCTCTGCACCTCATGGTATAGAAGAAGAACGACCAAGTAAGTAAGCACAGTCAGTAAAAATAAAACTGTGACATCATTCATCATCTTCCTTTGTGCTTCTGACTGAGCATGGAGTCACCACTGTAGCTGGTCCCCTTGCAAAAAGCCTGCAACAAGCAGTCACATGATCAAGCAATCACATGAACAAGCAGTCACATGAACAAGCAAGCAGTCACATGAACAAGCAAGCAGTCACATGAACAAGCAAGCAGTCACATGAACAAGCAAGCAGTCACATGATCAAGCAGTCACATGAACAAGCAGTCACATGAACAAGCAAGCAGTCACATGAACAAGCAAGCAGTCACATGAACAAGCAAGCAGTCACATGAACAAGCAAGCAGTCACATGAACAAGCAAGCAGTCACATGATCAAGCAGTCACATGAACAAGCAGTCACATGAACAAGCAGTCACATGAACAAGAATTCACATGATCAAGCAGTCACATGAACAAGCAAGCAGTCACATGATCAAGCAGTCACATGAACAAGCAGTCACATGAACAAGAATTCACATGATCAAGCAGTCACATGAACAAGCAAGCAGTCACATGATCAAGCACATGCTCCTAGAGTGGTAGTATCTGTGACAATGTGTTTGCCAACCCCAGGCAGAACCTTATGTTAGTGACCTTGTACGACCTGCCTGTGGGAGTAGTGGTCCTGTTCTTTCTTAAACCTGTCATATGCTGGCATTATTTAAAACAAAAATAAGTGACCCATCAATTCTGCTCACTGTTAAGGATAAAATTAATATGTTGCTACACGCAGGCATATATCCATTGATTTGAGGAGATATAGCTCTCTGTAGTAAAGTAAGTTTTTGTGTATGATTTTTCACTTATATTGAACGCCGTATAACTTACTACATCACCGGTCATTAATGACGTAATATATCACATGCTTTTATAGTCTAACGGTCAGCCGTCTTGGCCTTTCGTATTTTTCAGTCGTCCAGAGTAGACATATTTTTTTCAGGTTCCCAAGATAGCCGAGTGTAGCAACATGTTATAACATAATAATTTTATCCTTAACACTCACATTATGGAAGTATGAACTATTTTAATTATTTTGCCTTACAGCTCAAACACATCCCACCTGAAAATAATGCAAGGCTGATACCCACATAAAACAAACAATAACAACCAACAAAAAAAGTGAGATAACTTAATATGTGTATATCATGTCTCCAACTGAGCATCAATCCAGTAAATGCACATGCTACAATAATGTACAATCTCTATAGAAGTCTCTTGCTGTTCCGCTTCTTCTATTATCCAAAACTGTAGTTCTGCCTTAAGAAAATATATGCAAAATTGCACATACTGCATTTTATGATTCTGTACTTCTCATTTAGCTGAGCTGTCAGTTTTAAAATTAAGACTACAGCAGTCCATTAGGCTCACATACAAGAAAAACAAAGAACAAATATCTTACAGACCACACAAAGATCAATATTGAGCTGCTCTGCCAAACTTTCTCAAATCAGAGTATGCATGTATGTCATCATTGGTCTTCTCAATACCCATCACCATGCTGGACGTTTCTGACACTGGCCAGACTTCCATCTTGTGACCTCTATCTCTGAGATCACTGAGATTTGGGATTCCATCTGTAGAAAGTGTTTCATACAACACAATAGGATTACACACAGACAAGATGCATTACCAGAAAAAAAAAACATTTAACATTGTAATTAGTATATACATGTAAAGCCAAACAGATGAAACTCTCAGGATGACTAAAACAATATCACTTACAGTAAACATAACATCATACAATCAGTCAATCAATCAATACCTTTGAGCTCCCCAAGGAGCATAGGCCTCCAACAAAGACATGCCAAGTCCTCCTGTCACGTGCCATCCGCTCAAGGTCTTTCTATATCTTTCTCATCATTGTCATTTCTGTCTCTGGTTTAGTCAACCTCTACGTCTCTTACCCAAGGGATTCCAGAACAAGGACTGCCTTGTAATGCTATCAACAGGTTTCCTCAACGCGTGTACCCCATCTATGGCCTGCCTATTCTACTCATCTCTTGCTCCATGGGCACTTGTCTGGTTCTTGTCATCAGTTCAACATTAGTGACTTTGCTGTACCATTTCAATAATGCATGCGCTCGTAGAAATACCTAGAAAATATGACTAAACCTAATCTTTGTTGCTAAACACTGTTAAGCAGATGCTGGTCTGTCACTGTAAAATCAGAGCAAATAATTTCAAATATTCTGGTGCTCTGCTTCATTCATTCTCTAAGACATAAAAACATAATATGTCAATACCCTTCTGCTACCAGCAGACTGTAAATGATAAACTAAGAACAACCAGAAATGAAATTCAGTGGACTCTGACAAAACAACATCATGATCTAGATCTTTCCAATGACCTGGCTCTCCTGACCTTCTTCTTCTGCAATCAGTATATTTGTCATGATAAATCTGCAGGTCTTCTGCAATCAGTATATTTGTCATGATAAATCTGCAAGTCTTCTGCAATCAGTATATTTGTCTTGATAAATCTGCAGGTCTTCTGCAATCAGTATATTTGTCATGATAAATCTGCAGGCCTTCTGCAATCAGTATATTTGTCATGATAAATCTGCAGGCCTGTCGCCAGGATGAAGTCCACAGTCTTTTCCAAAACAGCTCCATAGCTTCTACCTCAGCTCTGCACCCTCTGGTCGGGTATGATATCACAAGTCATTGTGGGCTGGGCAGTTCTGGAGAATGTTTTCCAGTTCCATGTGGACATTCACTGGTGGATCTTCTGTCCCAAAACCACAACCAGACACACAACTAACTGAGAAGACTTAATGAAAGGAAACAGAAATTAGGTAGAAAAACACATTGGGAAAAGACAAAGACTATGACAATAAATGCAGAAATGCCGCAACTGACAGCAAAACTGCACTTAAAGAAACATGAATACAAGATGTAGCCTCATCAAGGCCGCAATACAAAGTTGGAAGAACAGACAGTGATATCAAAAAAAAAAAGAATACAAGAGAATCTTTCACTGCAATGGGAAATGTTAATGTAATCAAAAGAAATCAATCTGAACACAAAAATAATACTCAAATGTCGAGGCAGTTCTATTGTACAGCTCTGATACATGGAGAACAACAAAATCAACATCTAAAAAAGAAAAAGGCTACAGACTTTCACAAGTAGCCAATCAAAAGTTAGAAGTTTAAACTTACCTTCATAAAGTGTTTCAAAAGGTACTAGTTGATCATGTACCCTTGGAGCTGCAATAGCATCAGCCAGGTTCATTCTGAATATCACAGAGTTGACTACAGACTCAACTATACCTGTAGACATAAGATAATGACTGTCAGTGGCAAGTAGGCTGATGACAACTAGCAATAATTAAATGTAGCATAAAGCATGATTTGCTTTCCACAGGGCCTGACCATCTGAACCCATCCATTTACATTCCCCTTAGTGTGATCGTACATTGAGCCTTTTTTCGGCTAAGGACGGAAAAAAAAGGAGGTCCTGTGTGCATGTTAAAAATCCCTCGGCAGTTGGAAATCGTAAAGAGTAGGCCATACGGCCACTGCCCTGGCGAAATTTAAACATTCGGAAACCTACCCACCACACAAATATTTATTGAATGTATGATTCATGTATACACACATTGGGATCCTCATCGGTGCTTTGGCATTTGTGTAATGTGCTGAGATCCTCCTTGTATGATCTAAGAGTGGAGATCGGAGCACTATGGAGTTGTCCGTGTGCAATAAAGATGGTCCTTAAAACAAACCAAAACCACACCATTCCCCTTCATGTTTTCATGTATTGACTCTTAAAGGACACGGTAGTTTCCCCATGTTTGATGCCAAGAATTTTGTGAGTTGTCATACACTGTTAAAGTTCAAGGGTCAGTTCTTTCCACATTTTTAGAGTACAATAAAGGTATAAATAGCTGTACAGTAAACTGAATGAGGATTAAAATAATATTGAATTGGGACAAAAAGAAGCAACAGTGTAGTTGAAATGTGCTGGCCAACATTCATGAGCACCAGGGAAAATCTGCCCTCTCATCATTTAAGTCAGTGCTTCTTAAACTATTTCAGTGTCATTCACCCTCGAGTCTTTATCACAAAGTTTCATTCGCCCTCGAGTCTTTATCACAAAATTTCATTCGCCCTCGAGTCTTTATCACAAAATTTCATTCACAATCGAGTCTTTATCACAAAATTTCATTCACCCATTACTAAATTTCCTTATCTTTTCAGTAAATTTCGTTTACTCTCCTTTGTGGATAATGTTATATATAATTTATTTTGTCACATGTGCAAGAAATCGAGTCTTTATCACAAAATTTCATTCATCCTCGAGTCTTTATCACAAAATTTCATTCGCCCTCGAGTCTTTATCACAAAATTAATTCACCCTGGATTCTATATCACAAAATTTCATTCACCCTCGAGTCTTTATCACAAAATTTCATTCACCCGTCTTTATCACAAAATTCCATTCACCCTCGAGTCTTTATCACAAAATTTCATTCACTCTCGAGTCTTTATCACAAAATTTCATTCAGAATCGAGTCTTTATCGCAAAGTTTAATTCACGTGTGACTAAATTTCCTTATCTCTTTGGTAATTTTCGTCTTACTCTCTTTGTGTATAATGTTATATATAATTTATTTTGTCACATGTGCGAGAAACATAAATTAATTCATTTCTTAACTGTTTATTTTATTCAAGTTTTTGAACATCCTAAAAATATGTAAAGAAAACTAGGAGTGACAACAACAATAATTAACACAGAAAAATCATTACAATTTTTCTAGTTTACATAAAGTAAATTTAGTAAACAACAGTCTTAGAACTTAGAATTAGTTTTCTTAGAACCAATGTTTTCTTATTGTGTATGTTTACCAGGAAAAAAAATTACAAGCATTGTACTTCTACACTGGCCTTGTCTGCAGCAGCGGTGGTATAATCAGTGTTACCAAATCAAACTCACAAAATACTGAAGTAACTAGAACAGAAAATGCAGAATATAACTACAAGAAAATGGTACTTTTAACTTTAGACTGCCAAAATAAGGGGCTTAAATCTCCATAATAAAGCTAGAATTAATGTTGCTTGGTCAATTAAGTGCTTGTAGATTGAAGTTCAGTAAAAATATATATATATATATATATATATATATATATATATATATATATATATATATATATATATATATATATATATATATATATATATATATATATATATATATATATATATATATATATATATAATTCTAGTTCTAGCAGAAAGGTAGATTAACTGACAACACAAAGTAAAGTTATAGTTCAACAGTTGCCTAAGGCGATCCTCCAGTGTTGCCATTTATAAATTTATGATCCCACTAGCTCGTTTGGTCTTCCATAAAAGGTTATATTAATTTGGGCAATATTCTGCTACTCTGAAATTAGAAAACCATTGGTAGAGAGAAAAAAACATAAAATTATCAGCTCCACTGCCATTAAAAAGCAAATAGAGCTTACTAACCACACCTTTAGCACGCTGCGGGCCTCCCATTGGGCCGAACGTAACCTATGTTCTCCATGCTGGAGGCCACATGTGTGGCCTTGCGGCTATCATCGGGGAACTGATTTATAATGTGTGTGCACGTGATCTGAACCCCGGATGTTAAGTTGTAATGTTATTTGCAAGAGAGTTAGCTTCCGTTTCCGATCTTAAAAAAGTGATGGGTGTATCCGCGTTTACTTTTTGTAAATTTTTTAAATCGAAATGAATCGGCATCGAACACGCGGCCATTTTCGCTCTAATTTTATTGGATTCTGACGCCATGCGTTGGGGATGAGATTTTTGTCTTTATAAGCGCTGATATCGGTTCTTAGAATATATTTGATGGCTGAGATGGAAACGAAAGTAGAATGGCATTGCTAGTATGTATAATTTTAGGGGTTAGGATTAAGAATATCGGAAAGGTTTAGAATTACGGCCGAATGTCACTGCTGACGAGTATGTTTGTTGCTTTGCTACTGATGATGGGTGCAACGAAAAGATCGTCATTTGATTTGTATTGGTCTGTTGGTCAAATGACTTTCATTGAGATGCAAGGGATATGGACTCTTTGTGTGTTGGTTATTTTTAAAAAAAAATTTTTTAATTTTAAAATTTAAAAAAAATTTTTTTTTATTATTTTAGTTTTTTTTCTCGTTTTTTTCATCTTTCCTTTCCTCTCTTCCTATCACATCTAACATGTTCTTCTTCTTCTTCTTCCATCCTTAGCCACCAACCGACAAAGCAGTCAGTGGCCAATACGCCTAGTGGCGTCTTAGGGCAACAACAAATTGATTTCTTTGCCGTTGTATCCCATCACGCCTAGTGGCGTCTTTAGGGCAACAACAAATTAATCCACTTGCCGTTGTTTCCGTAATCAAATTGACTAGCAAACAGGTGATCAGCCCGACATCTAACATGTACTCAAACAAAATTTACATCATCAGATTCATCATTCATTCATTTCTATACAATCCAAAAATGATAGCAATTGACCAAAAAACAAAAAAAACTATAGAATTTAATAGTCACCCACTATAAAAATGGGGCGTTGTGAAAAAGAATGCAGTGGCAGGGCAAATTTTTTAAATTTTTATGCAGCGTGCTAAAGGTTAATAACAATGCCTTTTTTTAAGTATAGAAAAAAATATAAATATATGAGTAAATTAAGTCATTCACCCTTCATTCACCCCTCTAGTTTCATTCACCCTTCATTCACCCCTCTAGTTTCATTCACCCTTCATTCACCCCTCTAGTTTCATTCACCTCCAAAATAATTTAATTCACCCTTGGGTGAACTATTCACCAGTTCAAGAAGCACTGATTTAAGAGTTAACACTCCATTCCCAAACTATTGGGCAAATAAACTAATCCTAAGGACATATCTGCTGCCATACTTTGTCAATACACCATAAATACAATTTTCTCTCATATAGAAATGAGTTATCTCATGTCATTTTAACTCTCACAGCAAACACAATTTGCCAGTGATCTGGGAGAACTCTCTGGTAGGACTAATTCTTTATCTGTTTATTGCAATGATGAAGAAAGACAGTGCAACAGCATTTGAAAAAGAGGTGTTGTTGTTGTTGTTTAATTTGGGCTCCTTAGCTTTTCGCTCTTTTGCAGCCAATACCAAGTCGAAGACTCCTTGATGATAGGAAACTCTTTACAGAGCGAAACAACAGGAAGCAATCTGATCATCAGAAGGAGTCCCCCCATCCGACAAGTGTTTCGGCCCGATTACTCCTTTACACTCTAAGGGGGGCAGGCCCACTTGGGTCATGACTCCCAAGCGTCTCAGCTTCCTGTTGTCTTGTATCGAAAATGAACCCATTTCACTTATGGTAGCAACTTTTAAATCCACAATGCCAGCCGTAGAGGCAATTGTGAAAGTAACAAAGAGAAGACAAATTATTCCGTTCGTTACGTCGCCCTTCACAACTAAGGACACACACTGAGACTCTAACGCGCAGCCGACGAGCCTTAGCCCCTGCACGCCTTAGCCACTGAAATTCTGTACCTGACACTCCCTATAGTATACATCGCCTGTTGCCCCAGAGTCGCAGCCCTTTCACTAGTACACCAAAAAAACTCAGCGTTGTGGACTTAAAAAAATTTTGGTGTTTTCTATACCGCAGCACTGTAGATCTAGGCTTTTCTTGTGGGTTTTTCTGCCATTCCAAAACGTGTTGAGTTGAAGTCATGAGCTCCACTTTCTCCAGCTCTGTTTGCACTTAAAGGATCATCACATCCAAGAGGGCTTCCAAAATATGCAGAGCTAAAATACTGTGCTCTGGTTCTGGGCTCTCCCAAGGAATTGTCATGTCCTACACAGAGCCACTTCTCAGCTCCCCCTGCCCATCATGGGTAGATAGTGAGATCCTCCTGTATACAGCCAAGCAGGTTAAAAACCAGAGTTATGTCTGGGGCTCAAGTGACTCCGCCAAGCTCAGTATGCAATGAGGGGTTCTCAAAATGTTTCACCACAGGGGGAATCCCTGGAAGTGTGTGGATGATTTCAAGTGTCAATGAGGGTGTAATTAGCCTTGCAGACAGGTTCACTTCCACACCTGTATACTATTGCACTGTGCTCAGCTGGTGGTCATATAAGGATGACTCCAGATATGCCTCTGTTAGTGTAGTGTTTGCGGCCTGTCGGGCTTATTGTCAATGGCCGTTTCTTTAGAATGGTGAAGGAGATACGAAACACAACTGCAACGACGGGGTCACAAGCTTGACCAACTTGTAAGAAATGTAAGCTGGACCCATGTACGACATCAATCACGGCACGGTTTATTATACGAAAAGGACACGTAGACGAGCATCATTACTGGTTCATGGTATACAAAGTACATCATCAAATAAGCGTTGGCATAGATAACAGGTAACAGTTGACTGACTTCGCTGGTCGTTATGCCCTCTAGGTTAACGGTTTGACAGAATACATGGTACTGTCGAATGGAAAAAGTTCTTCTTCCTATCACAGATATATATTACTTTATAATATCAATCCCTTCCTGGTATCAGAGGGTCGCACTAGCGGCTGGACACATTGGGTTCAGCTGAAGCTCTGCCATGAACATCGCAGGAGGTCAAGCGTCTGAAGTGAGACACTTATAAAAACGAGCCGTTTTTGTGGCTAAATATTTATTCTGGAATGATTCTTGGTAGGATGCTTCAAGAATGGCCTCTTCGTCTTTAAACATAATTATTATAATATCAATTGCATGTCTTCCCTTAGACCTAGGGCAAGTACATGAAAATTACGTCTTTCATCGACGACTAATATCGGGGTCTGCCTCCAGCATCATAGCTGTATGACAACAGATCAATGCAACAAGCCGCACGATTCTGTTCAAATATAGTGCGCGACGGCACGCAAATAATAACACATACAATGCGCTCACATGTGTGTCTATAAGAAACTAGACCCGCATGTGAGGATCTCCAACACTTAACTCCCACGCAAAAATATACCTTAACAGCCTCCATGCATACAAGGAAATGTTAAACCTAGGCCCTTTGGTAACAATTTTGCATACCTTTATCATCACATTATTAAACAAGATGTGTTGGAGATCTATTATATCCAATCTTCATTTATACATACCCAAACCACAACATTATAAGACAGCATGTGATGAAGATTTACTATTCCCAACCTTTAATGCCGACATGTACTGATGGAGACTGAGCACCTATGTGTAGCCTAACATTTTTCACTGAAAAAAAAACAAAAAACAGCAGATTCCTACAGAGGTCTATTTTGTAGCATGCTGGAACTGCACCGCATGTGTCTAATAATAAACTCAAGGTTAAAACAAAGCAACAGAATGAGGATTTTCACCCTTCGGTGTCACTGAGCTGGTAATTCAATAGGTCTGCGTTAGTTAGTGGCAGCATCTGTGCTGTGTTACATATATTAAAAAATTATAGTACCCATGGCAGATCCGCAAGTGAGTGATCGTGTTGAAAAGAAGGCTTCCTCTGCGTCTCATGTAAACAAGGGAATGAGAAGAAGCTGTGATATGAATTTTAAATTAAGAGCAATACATGAGGCACAACAAACAAATAATGTGCAGGCTGCTAACAAGTTTGGTGTTTCCGAGGCTAATATGTTATATGACTTTGGTGACAAAGTGAAGAAAAGTTTCGGAGTTCCAGCGCATCAATAAAAGCATTCAGAGAGCCTAAGACTGGAGAATTTCAAAACACTGATAAACTTGTTTGTGAATACATCCACGACAAATGAAACCTTTTATGTTACATGTAGAACACCTTCAAAACTTTAGGGTTGAATTATGTGCAAGGCCGTACTATATTCAGGCCAATATGGTACTTTAATATGTTTGAAGCACACACAGCTGCAAAATTTATTTTTTTCTAAAGCCAATACATTGTAACAATCAAATAAGTGTTCTCCAAGACACATTCATTCTCACCTATCAGTCACTGATATTCTTAAGACATGACATAATTATATCAGGAATCTTTGTTATAGTTTTTATTTTTTAACAGAATCGACATCATTGCACACCGGGCAAACCCAAAGGTGCTCAGTCTCCCTTGTTATATCGAAGAGAGTGAATGCTAAAAAATCTACAAACCTGTGAGTATTTTCTCTCCATTTGAAGCCCCAATGATAAGTCTGTGAGCACATGGGTGTTCATCATTATACAGCACTGTGGGGCTCATACTTGAAACAGGTCTCTTCCCAGGTGCAATGTCATTCTGTCAAAAAGAATAACACTCAAGATATGTATATACACACAGAGTTAGGTTGCGATTAGAGTGAGTTCAAATTTGATTTCATGTGAATTAGCAAATGATACCCTGGTCGCATTTCTTCTTCTTCTTCGTTCACCCTCAGATGCCAACTTGAATAAGTTCAAAGAAAGCAGTGGTCAGCCTGAAGCTGTTGATATCTCTGTAGATTTTCTCCAGGAATGGTACTGGTGATGGCCATATGCGTTTTCTCTGTTCCTCATATGTTGGGCACCTTTGAAGCAGATGTTTGACAGTCATTTTATCGGTGCCACAGTCACACTCATCAGTAGTTCCTATCTTTAATTTGTTGAATAGATGGTATCTCAATCTGTTATGACCTGTGCGAAGTCTGAAGATTACCACCTGTTCACTTCTGCTGAGCTGGTAATACGGATCATTTTTTGTGTGGCCTGGATGATCTTCTTCCCACTTGTGCCTGTATCTGCGCTTGATAAAACTCTTGGACTCCTCATAGGTTATGTTTGTGTCAAGTTGAGGGAGCTTTCCCCCTTCCTTTGCCAATGTCAGCCTCTTCATTTCCAGGGATGCTGCAGTGAGAAGGGATCCGTTGTATCACAACTCTTTTGTATTGCTGACTCTGTGAAGTGTTACTCTTAGGTCATCCAGTTCAGCATTACTTTGACTTTTCAGCATTGTAATCACTGACAGCACATCTGAGAAGATAGCTACTGGTCTCTCTGAGCGAAATTCTGTCATTAGAATTTCTGACACAGTTTTTAAGGCCTCTGCCTCTGCTCTGAAGTTACTTGAAAATTTCCGTTGCGACTGCTATCTTTTTTTTGTGTGCTATTGCTTAAGCTCAGGAAGACTCCTCCACCCCCATCTTCTGTTGCATTAGTTGCTGATCCATCTGTGTATGCATGGATCCAGGTCATTCATTCATAACCCTCCACTCCCAAAGGAGCATAGGCCTTCAACAAACACATGCCAAGTCCTCCTGTCACGTGCCATCATCTCAAGTTCTTTCCATGTTCTCCTCATCATTTTCACCTCTGTTTCCAACTCTCTTCTCCATGTACTTCTTGGTCTTCCTCTGCCTCTCTTGCCCTGGGGGTTCCAGAACAAGGACTGCCTTGTAATGCTATCAACAGGTTTCCTCAGTGTGTGTCCTATCCATCGCCATCGTCTTCTCATCTCTTGTTCCACTGGCACTTGTCCAGTTCTTGTCATCAGTTCCACATTGGTAACCTTGTCATACCATTTTAATCCCTCTATTCTACGCAAGCACCCATTTATGAAAGTCTGTAGCTTTTTGAAAGCTTTTGCGGCCGACATTAAGAAACGATATCAATTTGCCAAAAGCCAGGAAAAGACATTGACTGATGATATAGACCAGAATTTCAACACCATTTCAACAATATATAAGGAAAGTAGCAAATCATGCTTAGGATTCCAGGAAAGGAAGAAGCAAGACTGGATAACACCAGAAACACTAAACACCATAAAGATGAGAAAGGAAATGAAAAGAAAGAAAACAGAAGCGAAGTCCCCCAGGTTAAAGCAACTATATAGCGAACAGTACAGCCAGCTGGACAGGGAAGTTAAACGCCAAACCCGAGCCAACAAAAGGAATTTCCTAGACGATCTTGCAAAACAGGCAGAAGAGGCAGCACTGAGAAATGAACAAAGCACAGTATACAAAATAACTAAATTCATCAGCGGAAAACAAGGTGCAAACAATATTACATTAGTAAGAGATAAGCAAGGAAATCTCATCAAGACAGCAGAGGGACAGGAAACAAGATGGGCAGAGCACTTCAGAGAAACTCTGAACAAGGAAATACCAGAAACACAATTGAATGTTCCTGAGGCTGAAAACGATCTAGATGTAAATACAGACATTCCACGAAAAGAAGAAATCATCACAGCAATCAAAGGGTTAAAGAACGGTAAAGCTCCGGGCCATGATAACTTAAATGCAGAGCTATTTAAGACAGACCCGGAGCTAGCAGCAGAACTATTAGAACCACTATTTGCACAAGTGTGGAAAACGGGGACAACACCATCAGAGTGGAACAAAGGAATAATTGTCAAATTGCCCAAGAAGGGAGATCTTGCAGACTGCAATAATTGGAGAGGAATCACTCTTCTCTCAGTTCCCAGCAAAATACTAGGCAGGATAATTATACAGAGAATTTCAAAGGCAGTAGACTACAAACTGAGGAAAGAACAAGCAGGATTTAGAAAGAACAGAAGATGTGTAGACCATATATTCACTCTCAGGAACATTATAGAGCAGTGCTCAGAATGGCAAAGACAGCTTTACATAAATTTTGTTGATTTTGAAAAGGCTTTTGACAGCATACATAGGGACAGTTTATGGAAAATACTGAGAGCTTATGGAATTCCAAGCTGCATAGTGTCAATCATAAAAAGCCTCTATGCCAACTTTACGTGTAGTGTTGGGCAGAGCAACCTAACCTTCGAGGTGAAGACAGGAGTACGACAGGGATGCCCCTTATCAACCACTCTATTTTTAACAGTCATAGACTGGGTGATGCGCCAGACAACAGAGGGCAGTCCAAGAGGAATAAGATGGACTACATTTTCTACATTGGAAGATCTGGAATATGCAGATGACATTGCACTGCTGGCACATTCACATCAACACATCCAGGAAAAAACGGATAGACTTAATAAGTTTAGCCAGCAGGTGGGCTTGAACATCAATTTAAAGAAGTCTGAGGTCATGACGCTCAATGTGAGCAACCCTGAGCCCATATCAGTAAGGAATCAGCAACTGGTACAGACAGATACCTTCACATACCTAGGAAGCATAGTAACACCGGACGGTGGGGCAGGCAAAGACATCAACATCAGAATGAATAAGGCAAGAACAGCCTTCTTTAGCCTAAATAACATCTGGAAGTCCTCCCAATACAGCACAAGCACAAAATTAAGATTATACCAGAGTTGTGTGCTTTCTGTGCTTCTCTATGGTGCGGAATGCTGGAGAGTCACAGAGAAGGAAATGTCAAAATTGTCCTCTTTTCACACAACATGCCTAAGAAAAATTCACCGCATCTTTTGGCCAAATACCATCACCAACCAAGATCTGCTTACTCGTAGCAAGCAAGAGGACATGCACACCATCATAGTTGGCAGACGCTGGAGCTTGGTTGGTCATGTCCTCAGAAGAGACCCCGATGCCATCACAAGAACAGCTATGCTTTGGACCCCTGAGGGAAAGCGAAAGAGAGGCCGACCAAAAACAACTTGGCGGAGGACTGTGGAGGCTGAGATGCAAAGAATGAACCAGAGTTGGGGCACTGTACGAAGGATGGCCACCGACCGTGCAAAGTGGAATCAATTTGTTGTTGCCCTACAAGACGCCACTAGGCGTGATGGCCACTGACTGCTTTGACGGTCTGTGGTTAAGGATCGAAGAAAGAAGAAGAAGTAGCTTTTTGGTTGTTGTCTTTGTTGTTCTCCATGTCTCCGAGCCATACAATAGGACTGACTTCACATTTGAGTTGAAGATTCTTATTTTCGTGTTGGATCCTATTTCTCTTGATCTCCATATATTTCCCAATGCAATGAAAGCTCCTCTTGCTTTTTGTATTCTTATTTTGATATCGCTGTCTGTCCCTCCAACTTTATCTATATTACTGCCAAGATATGTGTATGATTCTACATCTTGTATTGGCGTTTCTTCAAGTTCAACCCTGTTTTCATTACCTGCATTTATTCGCATTATTTTTGTCTTTTCCCTGTGTATTTTCAGACCCAATTGCTGTGACCTCTCATCGAGTGTTTTCAATTTGTCCTGCATCTGATTACGGTTATGGGACAGGAGAGCCAAATCATCAGCAAAATCCAGATCATCCAACTGCTTAGTCAGAGTCCACTGGATTCCATTTCTGTTGTGTGTTGTCGATGATCTCATAACCCAATCTATTGCCAGCAAGAAAAGAAATGGAGACAAGAGGCATCCCTGTCGCACTCCTGTTCTTATCCCAAATGGTTCTGTAAGCTGTCCTTCATGAAGAACTCTGCACGTCATGTCTTCATAGGTTTTCTTTATTAAATTAATGATCTTCAGGGGAACTCCATAATGCCTCATCAATTTCCAAAGTGATTCTCTGTCCACACTGTCAAATGCTTTTTCGTAGTCCACAAATCCGATGTATAGTGGTGAATTCCATTCCAGACTTTGTTCAACTATTATTCTCAAAGTGGCTATCTGGTCTGTACATGATCTGTTTTGTCGAAAACCTGCTTGTTCATCTCTCAATTTCTTGTCTATGGACTCCTTTAATCTCTCAAGGATAATCCTGTTCAATACCTTTCCTGGCACTGATAGTAACATTATTCCTCTATAATTTGTGCACTCTTGTAGATTTCCCTTCTTAGGCAACTTAACCAGATATCCTTCCTTCCATTCTGCTGGTATCTCTTCTTTTTCCCAGACTTTACCAAGTAATTTATATAACATCTCTGTAGCCGTGTCGATATCTGCTTTGATGGCCTCTGCTGGAATGCCATCAGGTCCAGACGCTTTTCCATCTCTTAGAAGCTTTATGGCTTTCTTTATTTCTTCCTTCGTTGGTCTTTCACCGTTAATTTGTAGCTCTTCTTCTGCTGGCTGGATGTCCGGCGGGTTTTGTGGAGCTGGTCTATTGAGAAGGTCCCCAAAATATTCTGTCCACCTCTTCATTTGCTCTTGTATATTGCTGAGCAGTTTCCCATTCTTATCTTTTATGAGGCAACTTGTTTGCTTGTATTTCCCTGTTAGCTTCTTTGTGCTGCTATACAGTTCTCTCATATTTCCTTTGGCTGCAGCATCTTCTGCCTCTCTTGCCAACTCCTCAATATACTTCCTCTTGTCTCTTTTGATAATTCTTTTTACTTCTTTGTTTGCTTCTGTGTACACTTCTTGAGCCTTGGCTTTGGAACTTCTGGTTTTGCTTGTGTTTAACTCTGCTTTCTTGTTTTTTCTATCTTTTATCTTATTGATGGTTTCTGTTGTTATCCATGCTTTTTGTTGTCTTTCCCTTTTCCCCAGTATTTCTTCACATGTCTCCTTCCATACCGTTTTGACCTGCTGCCAATAGTCTTCTGTATTCTCTACATCTTCCAACTGTTGGAGCACTTGGAATTTGTTGGATACTGTGACCGCAAATTTGTCTCTTGTTTCTTGATTTCTTAGCTGTCCTACATTAAACTGTTGTCTATAATTTTGCATTGTTGCATATCTCTTGAGTTTCGTTTTTACTTTGGCTATCAGAAGATGGTGATCTGATGCCACATCTGCTCCTCTATATACCTTTACATCCTGCAATGATGATCTAAACTTCTTCTTTATGCATATATGATCGATCTGATTTTCTGTTCTATGGTCTGGTGATATCCATGTTGCCTTGTGTATTCTCTTATGTGGAAACATGCTTCCTCCTATAGCCAGTTGATTTGAAGCACAGAAGTTTGCGAATAGTTCTCCATTTTCATTCATTACTCCTAGCCCATGTTTTCCCATGACTTCTTCAAATCCGGTATTGACTGTACCTATCTTTGCATTCATGTCACCCATCAAAATTGTGATGTCTCTTCTTTTTACTTAATCCATAATTTCCTGTAGTTTAGTATAAAATGCTTCTTTCACAGACTCTTCTTTGTCATTAGTTGGTGCATAACATTGGATGACATTGACATGAATTTTCTTTTTAGCTGTTTTGAAAATAGCTGTTATTATTCTGGGTCTCACAGCTTCCCATTCAATGAGTGCTTTCTGTGCTTCTTTAGATAACATAAGAGCTACCCCTTCACTGTGGTGTGAACTTTCGTCTTCGTCTCCTGAGGACAGCACCAATTCACCTGCGATGAGTTTCTTCCTGTCTACCCCCTTCCACTTTGTTTCACACATTCCCAGAACCTCGATTTTGTATTCCCTCATTTCTGCTGCTACTTGTGCCACTTTCCCTTGTTCGTTCAATGTCCGAACATTCCAGGTGCCAAATCTGGAAGTTCTCCTAGAAGAAAGAAGGTTAGTCAGCAACACAGACTCCTTTCGGCTTTCTCTGTGTTGCATCATACGCCTCCCCGCGAGAGGACCTTCCCCTGTCTTGGATGGCTGTGTTTTATTTTCTTTATTTGACTTGTCCATATTTGTTGAAGTTTTTTGTGGTTTAAATTTTTTTACAGGATGGGGTAACCGGCCCCATGCCCAACCCTCCTTAGTCGCCTTCTACGACATGCTTGGCAGGGGACAGTGTTACTATTCTTTGCTCCCCTTTCGGGCCCCGGTAACACACGGGTGATGGATCCAGGTGTTGCTTGGGTAATGTTTCTCTATATATTTTGTGGTTAGGACTCTCCTTTCTGTTTCATTTTGGCTGTTCTTTCTCTCAATACCAGGAACGTTTTCTATCATTTCAGGGAAGCACTGTTGTTTCCAAATTGGTAGCTTGTGTGCAGTTCATATTGGTGTAGCTGTTGATATTGCATTTATGGGGTCTGCTCTCATCTTTGTTTTGACTGCCTCTATAATGTTGCTTTGCTTCAGTCTTCCCCTTCCAAGTCCATTTATTCTCTGGTGCATTGGGTGGTCTATCAGCCTCCTGAATTTCTCGGCTTGTTGCTGGGCTCTGCTATCTTTTCTATCCTCCATAGGCTGGAGGTGAGCGATCTTTTCCAACTCTTCAATGGGTGTTGACTTCATGCCTCCTGTTATGATTCTCAATGCTTGGTTTTGGGTTCTGTTTATTTTGTCAAAGTTCGATTTAGCTGCCGTTGACCATGCTGCAATTCCATATTCTAAGATTGGTCTCACTCATCCAGATGTAGGTTTTTCCCATTTAGCACCAATTTGGAGATCTGTGGTTTGTTAGAGAGAGAAAACACTGTGTATGATGTTTTCTCTTCATTTATCTTTACTAGCCATGCCTTGGCCCACTCCTCCAATGATGTTAGGGCTTGCTGCATCCAAATGCTTGCCGAAGTGATATATTCCTCTGAGATCCACAGGGCTAAGTCGTCTGCAAAGGAGGCATTGTGAGTTCTTCTTGGAATATTCTCTGATATGTCATTAATATATGCGAGGAACAACGTGGATGACAGGACTCCCCCTTGGGGAACACTCTGTACCAATACCATCTTCCTACTGGTCTGTCCTTGTAGTTGGACTCTGGCAGTTCTATTCTCAAGATAGTGGCTAATCCATTTGAATATTCTCCCATACACTTCACTTCTTTGCAGCTTGACTTTAAGTCCATCTTTCCACACTTTGTCAAATGCTTGTTCTAAGTCCACCCAAACCACCAGTGTGTGCTTTTTTTCTTGGAAAGCGTCCTCAATTTTCTGAGTTATATAAGTGATCTGATCTTCAGTGGATCTGTGTTTTCTGAATCCTGCTTGCTGTGGGGCTAAGAGATGTTTTTCCTCTAGATGCCACATTAGTCGGGTATTAATTATGTACTCCATCAATTTTCCAACACAACTAAGTAGACTGATAGGTCTGTAGCCATTTGGTTCTGTCTGAACTTTGTCTTTCTTAGGTATTGGAATCAGTATGGCGTCTTTCCATGCCTGTGGTACTATTCCTCTTTTCCAGCTGCAGTTTAGGATGGCCAGAAGCTTCTTTTTTGCCTTTGTTCCTAGGCCTGTTAGCATTTCATTGGTTATCCCATCTTCTCCAGGTGACTTCTTTTTCTTTAGCGCCCTCATTGCCTCTTCCATTTCTTGCATTGTTAACTTTGCCTTCATGTGTTCTTCTGGTGCAAGCTTTTTTGTTGTCATGACTCCTTTGTTCATCAATGATGGCCTTTTTCTGTCTTTAGGGACATCAATGTGGTTTGCACTAGCATAGTGTTCCATGAGTGCATTTGTAGCTTTTTTTCCCGAGAGCATATTTTCACCTTGTTTGATTGTGATGTGATTTTTGTAAGGTTCTTCGTTGTTCAAAGCTCTAACTAGTTTCCACAGTTTGTTCCCTTCTTTATCTAGGTTGAGATTTTCTGTTGTTTGCTTCCAGCAGTCTCTTGTTGTTTGGTTTAATGTTCTTTTGTACTTTGCAGAGGTTGCTTTGAGCAAGATGTTTGCCTCAGTCGTTTGTACTGTTTCTGCCATGTCTCTGGCTTCTGTTACCTCATCTTCAAGTTTTTGCAGTTCTTCATTCCAGTAAGGTTTATAGTTCTTTCTTGCCCCTCTCGGAATGGTCTCAATAGCTGCTTGAAGTATTGCTCTATTGAAGCTTTCAACCATATTTTTTATGCTGCTGTTATTGTGTTGATGGTCTCGCAAAGACTGTCAGTCAGCACTGCAAAACTGTCCCAGTCAGCTCTTTTGTAATTCCATCGGGGCAATGGTTTCACTTCATGGGGAACATACTCCATATTAACCACTAGCTTTATTGGTCTGTGGTCGCTACCTGCTAGCTGGCCAAGTACCTGTCGGCCAATTTTGTGAAGGATGTCCCCTGTATCGAAAGCTAGGTCTGGAGTAGAAACTGGGTTTATCATCTGGCCTGTTGATAAGGTGAAGTTTTATGTCAATCTCCCAGTCCTCCACTTTCTCTCCTCTACTGTCTGTAACCAGATATCCCCATCTTTCTGAGTGGCTGTTGAAGTCTCCGACTACTATGCAGTTTGAGCTCTTTATTTCCATACTTGCAAGTGACAAGTCTTTGCTCGGTGGGCTATACAATTGTAGATACGCATGTTCGTGTCCTTTATTTTAATGTCAATCCCTAAAATTTCCGACTGGTCGTTGAAGTTCACGGATACCTCGCTACTTGGTATTGAGTTTCGGGTGAGTAATAACACACCTCCTTTGTGTCCTTCTCGATCGAGTCGGAAAGACTGTATCCTCTTATTGAGAATCTGTAGTTGCTGTTGAGATGTGTTTCTTGGATGCAAGCCACATCGATTTGATCTTCATAAAGGCGGTTTTTTTTAGGGGGACTTTTTTGTTGAGAACTCCTTCTGCATTCCACTGCAGAATGTTGAGTGTTCTTTGTGTTTGGTCAATAGCTTTTGCCCTTTCCCTCTGTACCTTGACTCCACAATTCAGGGGAAGGTGACCACCAGTAGTATTGGTTGGACTCCTTCGAGGCGGGGGGTCTGGCACTCTCGCCGCCTGGCGGGACTCCACGGGACGAGCACCACAATGCTTAAATTGTATACGTGACATCTTCATTAGGCAAAGTACGTTGCACTGTTTCATTAAGCATTTAGCCCAGTGCATCCGATTTCAACAGGTGTTTCTGTAGGGTTGCGTTCCTTAGCCCTTGACTGTCCCTAGGCTAGCATCAGGGCAGCAGGTGGTTTGAAATCAGAGTTTTCCTTCTCCTAGACGAACTGCCTTCCAAGGCTTACGAGCTTCATCTACCCGGGATTTAACCCATGCCTGGGATTTGGGTTGGTGCTGGCCAGAGCATGGTCCACTCGCTGGTGGGTACTGCGCCTATACCGTATGGGGTCCCAAACTACTCCCGATAGATGACAAACAGTGAAGAATGAGGCAAGAAAGCATTTAACCCATGAAGTGCAGGTGGGATGGTGCAGACCAGAGCATGTACCACTCGCCAGTGGGTTCTGCATCTACACCTATAGGGTTCCACCTACTCCTCAGCGCATTTAGTCTGGCCCCTCACCAAGGACCTGTCCGGCTTGGGTGACCCTGCCAGGAGTAAAACTCGTGCCGGCATAGCTCCCAGGATCATTGGGGCACTCAAGCTCTCCAACCAACGGCAAGGTAGGCTTACATGTTGAGAGGGTCGCATTTAATACTTACTTACTTACTTACTTAGTCGTTCCTCTTCTACCATGAGGTGTAGAGGTTTGGAAGAGAGAGTGCCATACTATCCTATCGGCTGATTTCCTCCTCGCCCAGCTCCACTCTAGTCCTCGGTCCCTCAGAGATTGTCTAATGTTGTCCTCCCAGCGGACTCTGGGTTGTCCTGGAGGTCTGGATCCCTGGTTCTTAGCCTCCCATACCTGCCATAGCAGCCGATCTTCTCCCATTCTGCAGACATGGCCAAACCATCTTAGTTGAAACTGTTTTACTTGGGTCTGCAGGGGTTGGGTTTTTAGGCCTAGACATTTCGTCTGGTTGCGGACCATGTCTCTTCTTGTTACTTCAACCAACTTTCTCAGATACCTCATTTCTGAGGTTTAGATCCGACTTTTGTGTGTTGTAGTCATTGCCCATGACTCGCATCCATACGTCAAGACTGGGATAGGTGGAGCCATCTTGGTTTTCTTGCCAACTTCTCCTCGCATTTAATGCGAGCCAAAATTTAATTAATGAGAGTTTTTTTCTTCAGATTTGTCCAAACTCTTCAAATCGTGCACAAAAATGACAAGTGAGCTGATTTCGTATAAACTAGTGTTTTACATGCCACTACGTTAGTTTGCACTTGCCTATGGTCTCGTGTGGATGTGCTGCTGCCTGCTGTACCATATTACAATATACAATCTGACCCCCCCACAATTATTTAAGATAAGTTGTCATTAAGCAAACAAAATTCCAGTGACAGTGATTCCAATCACTGAAGCATCACCAACTTCTTAATACAGCTGCAAGAATGCCAATGGTTTTAATTTCTACATGTTGGAAATTTATTTTTTTTCAGTCACAAAGCATAGTTCCACTTGAGGGGATGTATTTACAGTGAAAAAAGTAGAACATGGACTGCTGAATGCATGCATGAGAATCTTCTGCATTCATCGAAGTCTGGTGTTTGGAATGTAATGACTTGAAGATAAAGTGTGAAACCACTTTCCTTCAAAGAGACAATGGTGCCGATAGTGATCCCAATCTTTTGACTTTAACTCATTATTAAAAACTGAAATAAAGAAACTTACTGGAGATCCATTAAAATCCTCAAGTGCACTATTGAGCCATATCCCTGTTTCTTTAAGTAATGTTTTACTGCCAAAATGAGAATTGAGGCTCCTGAAAAATAATAACACCAAATGAAATGATATTTTTACAACAGCCCAGTTGTTGTTGTTTATCTAGAGCTGATGAGCTTCACACTCTTTAGCAGCCAATACCAAGTTGAAGACTTCTTGGTATTATCTACACTTTAGATCTAGGCTTTTCCTGTGGCTTTTCTGCCATTCTGAAACATGTTGAGTTGAAGTCATGAGCTCCAGTTTCTCCAGCTTGGCTTGCCCTTAAAGGATCGTCACATCTGGTTCCAAGCTAGGAGTGTGTGGCATACTGTGCATTCCCCACCATCCAAGGGGGCTCTCCAACTATGCAGAGTTAAATACTGTACTCTGGTACTGGGCTCTCATAAGGAATTGTCATGTCCTGCACAGAGCCACTTCTCAGCTTTCCCTGCCTATCAATGGGTCCATAGTGAGATTCTTCTCATGCAGACAACCAAGTCAAAGCCAAAGAATTACGACTGGGGTTCAAGTGACTTCTCCAAGCTTAGTGTGCAATGCTTGGTTCTCAAAAAGTTTCACCACAGGGGGAATCCCTGGAAGTGTGTGGATGATTTCAAGAGTCAATGAGGATGTAATTAGCCTCAGAGACGTAGGTTCACTTCCACATAGATATATTGTAACATTGTGCATAGATGGTGGTCATATAAGGATGACTCCAGACATGCCTCCATGCATACAACAGCCCAGTAAAACTGGCAACGTATGTAAACTATAAAAGGTCAAGGTAGTCCCATAGCAGATACTGCCATAGAGGAGTGAAGTGTTAGAGACTTCACTATACTAGGTCCAGCATCGAGAGGTGGGGGCGACTAGTTCCCTTCCTCGCTGCTTTTTCCTTCCCTAACTTAGGAGCAAAGTCAGGGATGCATTTACAGCTGGGTGTACTGGAGCATGATGATACCCTGAATCAAACCCAGCATCCTTAGCCGTGAGAGACCAGAGCTCTAACCACTCTGTCAATCGGGCGCTCATCTAACTATATCTCTTCATAATAAAAACCCTTCCATGATCTTCAAGAGCTTTGCCAGATGGCATAGGTGATCATGTCTCTACAACTTCCTGTCCTCAGGGTTGTTTATCAATTCTGTTGTTGACATCTTTCCATGTAACTATGATACACTGTCCAGTATCTTCTCTGTTTGTTGTCCCCTATCTCTATTTTCTCCTTCAATATTTCCTGAGCGTTTCAATAAATCCAAGCTTTACCATGCACAGAAAGTGGACTTTTTCCTTCTGATATAAGTAATGATCTTTCTTTCTGGCTTCTTTCAGGACACCCTCAGTACTCTTTTTAGCTGTCTATTGTATTCTTAACTAGGAATGCTGAGCTTCTCACTCTTTTGCAGCCAATATCACATTGAAGACTCCTTGGTATTATCAACCATGTAGATCTAGGCTTTTCCTGTGGCCACTCTGAAACATGTTGAAATGAAGTCATGAGCTCCAGTTTCTCCAGCTTGGCTTGCATTTAAAGGATCATCACATCTGGTCCCAAGCTGGGAGGAAGAGTGCGTGGCATACTGTGCATTCTCCACCATCAAAAGGGACTTTCCAAATATGCAGAGCTAAAATACTGTGCTCTGGTTCTGGGCTCTCCCAAGGAATTGTCACATCCTACACAAAGCTACTTCTCAGCTTCCTCTGCCTATCATGGGTCCATAGTCAGATCCTCCTGCATGCAGCCAACCAGGTAAAAGCCAGAGTCACGTCTGGGGCTCAAGTGACTCCTCCACGCTTAGTGTGTAATACAGGGTTCTCAACATGTTTCACCACAAAAGGAAATCCCTGGAAGTGTGTAGATGATTTCAAAAGTCAATGAGGGTGTAATTAGCCTAACAGACAGGTTCACTTCCACTTCTGTATACTATAGCATTGTGCTTAACTGGAGGTCACATAAGGATGACGCAAGATATGCCTCTTCTATTACACTGCATCTCTGTGGCCTCTTGGAATTTTCCTGCTTGTTTACTAATTATCTATGACTCACTTCCACATGCCAGGATAGGCTCTATAAAACAGAACAATTATCCTTCTTGCTTCCAAAGAGGGTGTTGGACAAAATATTTTTCATTTCCATGTTGGAACTAGAAAAAAAAAAAAAAAAAAAAACACACACATACACACACAAAAATGCAAACTGGTGAAACATTAGCAAAAAAAAAAATAACAATATGCCTGGCATGAGACAGGACATGAATAGTAGGGCTCTTGAGGTTATGACACTTTCAAACTGACTTACTTAGTCGTTCTTCTTCTGTCGTGGGATGCTGAGGTTTGCCACAGAGAGCCAATTCCTATTGGCTGTCTTCCTCCTGGCCTGGTTCCAATCTAGTCCGCGGTACTGCAGAGATTGTCCAATGTTGTCCTCCCACCAGACTCTGGGTCGTCCTGGAGGAATGGATCCCTGGCTCTTAGTTTCCTATACTTGTCATGGTAGCAGATCTTCTATCATTCTGCATATATGGCCAAACCATCATAGTTGGCCACTTTCAAACTAATGAGTACAAAACCACTACCGACATAAGATGGGAAAGCACAAATTGTTACTGTTATTCAGAACTGACATTTTTGCACTTAAGGCCAACCCATAGGTACTCAAGTCTCCCTCAGCAAATGTAGAAGGTTATGAACCATCATTGTTCATGTAGCATGCTGGTTGCATACATGCCCGACGCATACTCACATTATGTCCAATCCTGTTAGTGATGCCAAGTTCCAGTAGTCTTAGCCTTGTTGATTCATCGATTGCAGCGTTTTTCACTAACAGGCTATCGTTAATTAGGGCCTATTGTTATCTCTCTCGTATCAAAATCCATTATCCTCATAACAGGTGCTCTCCAAGGCTAGTGTGTCAGTTGTCTCATTGCTGCATACACCTGTATGATCATAACATTAGATCCACACCTGTTACTGAAAGTTTTAGGCTTCTATGAGTTTTCTCTTTTCATGTCACAGCCATCTGTTTTGGACCTTCCAAAGCATGGACTGAAAATCCACCCCCAAAAACTGCCCTTGTTAATGAAGTTTCAGACAACCACCTTAGGGCTACAGTAGTCGCCTCTTATGTCCATTCTCATGCTGGAAGTTATCGTCATGTGAGCTCCGCTCTGTTCAGTGCCAAACCACCCCTTCACTTTAACTGAAGTAAAAATAAAATAAGAATTATGAAGGACAACATAACAGGGTACTCACAACGTGGCAGAGACCATGAGTTCTGAAGAATCAATAACTGAGATATGAGACATCCCTGCACTGTTGCTTGGAGAGAACTCATGCCCATAGTATGAATCATTATGAATAGTCATGTTATCATTAATCTTCTTCACCAGTTCACCAGCAAATTCTGGACTTATTAAGTTCACAGTGACATTTTCCATATTCAGACTGAAGTCTGGGTCACCCAAGGGGCTCTTCTGTCCATATGCAAATTTAAATACCTGGAAATTAGAAAACATAACTGCATTAACAAGATCCTATGATAGCACACAATTAGGCACAATATCTTTCATTCTCTACCTAATTTGTGTGTGCCTACTTTCCCTACAAAAGTGTCCAACTGACAGATCGGTAAGAGCACATTCAGAAAGTAAACTAATTTTTGTGTGCCTACTTTACCTACAAAAGCATCCAACTGACAGATCGGTTAGGGCACATTCAGAAAGTAAACTAATTTGTGTGTGCCTACTTTACCTACAAAAGCATCCGAGTGACAGATCGATTAGAGCACATTCAGGAAGTAAACTCCAATTTGTGTGTGCCTACTTTACCTACAAAAGCATCTGACTGACAGATCGGTTAGAGCAGATTCAGAAAGTAAACTCCTAATTTGTGTGTGCCTACTTTACATACAAAAGCATCCAACTAACAGATCGGTTAGAGCACTTTCAGGAAGTAAACTTCTAATTTTCCTACAACACCAACAGCATAACAAAGCAACATCATCATAAAGAATTAATACAACATGGGACATAAATAAACCTCCAACCAATATTAAATGCATGTCTGGTTCTAGTCATCAGTTCCACACTGGTGACCTCGCCACATCATTAAATTTGATATTTTGTAGAAACACAAAACTCAAAGCTTAGCTGGTCATAATTATACCCTGGTCATGCTCAAGGCAACTGTAAACTGTGATGCTGTGGGAAGTCCAGTTTCCATCTCATCATATTATCTCCAAAATCTAATAGTCACCCTGACACAGCAGCAGGCAACCCAGGAAAGGTGGATATCTACTTTAGAAACACTGACTTTTCTAAAGATCTACCTTAAATTTTTTTTATTTTAAACCATATCTGTTTTCATGTTTCAGAGTATTTGTAACTAATATGAGTTTGAGCATGAGGCTAGCAATCTCATCACGTAAAACAAACTTCTACATGAATCACCACTGCAGGATTCCTGCAAGAGGACCAGCCTGCAAGAGGGGGGGGGGGGGGGGGGGGGGCTCCATGCTCTATAAGAAAAGACTGTATTCCTATCTCATGCCGTTCACAATTAAAGTGATATTTGATAAGCTAGTTTTTGAGTTTTCACAGGTCTCACTCAGAACCTAGAAAATGCACTTTTAATCCTGAGGATATCATGCTTTTGATGATAAGAACCTCTATACAGAGCGATACAACAGGAGGCAATCTGATCATCAAAAGTGGTCCACCCCCACTCGATCAAGCGTTTTGGCCCCTTAATCTCCTTTACACTCTAAGGTGGGGGGAGGGGTGCAGGCCCACTTAGGTCATGACTCCCAAGTGTCAGCCTCCTGTTGTCTAGTGCACAGAATTGAACCCACTCCACCTTGGTTGCAGCTTTCAAATTCACTCCTACTTTCTGCCAGCTGGAGGCAACTGTGAAAGTAACTGCTATGTTGAAAACAAATTACTGTCTCGAGTTCCATAGTCCGTTGCAGTTGTTCCACAGCCAGTATGATGCCTTTTCTGCAGTTTCGCTGAGTCTCTTAAGTGCCCTTGTTTTTGACTGTCCCCTCAACCCCAACAGTTTCATTATATCATACACTGAGGGAGCCACAAGACCTCTTACACTCACCTCAATAGCCATGACCCTTGCAGTGAACCCATTGCGTCTCAAGTCCACGTCTAGATCATTATACTTGGCCACTTTGAACGAAAGTTTCTCGCCCAATCTGGATTCAAATGACACGGTCAGCTCAATCATTATAATCTGGTGCGATGATGAGGAATACGGCACTATATCTGGCTATCTTCGAGATCTTCTGATACTTTCTGGATATGCCCCTATCCCAGGTAGGTCTACTGCCATCTCCCAGTCATTTGCACAGTCAAAAAGAGATGATAAACTGCTACTTGATTTACTTTGGTTGGGATGTGCTGACTTTCCAGCTCTCAGAAAGTATGTATTTTCAGTGCTCGGTATGACTTTGCTGTTCGCCTTCACCCTTGCCAGGTCTACTGAAGCAGCCAGCTCATTTAGTACTTTGTTGTGGCGTCATGTGTATCGCCCTTGCCCTAATGACACCTTGCAAGCTGAGAGCACGTGTTTAAGTGTCTGCTTCTCATGGCACAGGGGGCATTGAGCATCATCAGACTTTCTCCATCTCATAAGGTTTGCAGACGATGGCAGGAGGTCATTCATTGATCTGATAATGAAGCTGAGTTTAAGAGGTGCCATATGCCATATATCATTCCATGTCAAGGACCTTTGCAGGGCTCCTTCCCATGTAGTCCATTGGCCTTGTTGGGCCTGTTGCACCGCTTTTAGCATCCTCTTATCATTCTCAGCTTCTCGTATCTCCTGAATTACCATGTCTCTGTGTTCCCTGTTTGATGCCTTGAACCACCAGCGGATGTCACCATGGCCAAATCCTCGTCTATTCATCTGTGTGTATCCGATTACCTCCCTCAGATTGAGCGACTCTTGGGCAGCACCAACAGCTTCATCCACTTTCTACTTCCTTCCAGTTTTCAGTGTGGGCTGAATGGACAACTACATCATCTGCTGACTCGCACAGCATCATTGCAAGCCTTGCCTTTCCTGCTTTGTATTCTTCAATAACTGATTTGAAGGGAAGCACAAGCTTTGCCTTCTTGCAGTACAGTGCCACGTCTGACAGACCTGGTGGTATTCCTAGTCATTCCTCATGAACTTGATAACCTTTTGCTCTTTAGCTTCCACTGTATTGGTGCTTATTTCATATATAAGCAGTGGCCATAGCAATTCAGGTATCAACATGAACTGAAGGCACTACAGTTTGAACTTTCCTAGGAGTCTGATTTAGTCTATGATCTGTAGTCCTCTGTCTGCCATTTTTATTGTCTGTTGAACTGCTTTCGAGTCTTTTAATGAGGCATCATACACCCTGCTAAGACTTTTCACAGGTTCATCATTGACAGTAGGGATTCTTTCGTTTGAAACCATGAATGTAACCTCAGATATCTTCCCTTTCCTGACTGATAGGCTTCTAGACTTCTTAGGTTTGTAGCTCATTCTGCACCAGCTGACTAATTCATCCAGGCGTGCTAACATTCTCCAGGCCTGGTGTTCATCTGATGTCAGAATTGTTGTGTCATCCATGAATGCTTAAATCGGTGGCACGTGACACCTTCCATTGACCTGTTGCAAATCCTTCAGCCGCTATGAGGATTACCTGCATAGTCAACACGAATAGTATCGGAGAGATGGTACATCCCATCACAATTCCAACTTGCAGGTCAATCCACTTCGTTGTGTACTCTCTGGTTGACAATCTGACAGAGAATCCTGTGAAATACAGCTTCAGCATTGCTGCAATCTCTTGTGGAACATGATACATTTACAGGGCCTGCCACAACATCTGGTGTGGAACGGATCCATACGCATTAGCTAGATCCAACCAGATTACATGGAGATTTGTTCTGTCAGACTTTGCCTTTTGAATTGCTTCCCAGATCATTGTGGCATGCTCTAGACACCCTGGTGTACCTGGGATACCTCCTTTCTGGATGGTAGTGTCAATGTATCCATTCTCCAGAAGGTATGTGGTGAGCCTTTTAGCCATCACTGAGAAGAATATCTTCCCTTCCACATTAAGTAGTGAAATTGGCCTGAACTGACTGATGTCTGTGGAATTTTGTTCCTTCGGGATGTAGACTCCATTCGCCTTTCTCCATTCTTTGCTTACAAGCTGGTTTTTCCAAGCATTTTTCAGCAAACGGAGCAGCCGTTTCAGAACTTCAGGACATCTCTTATACACAACATATGGGACACCATTAGGACCTGGAGCTGACTTGCACCGTGCTTTCTGGACAATGCTTTCTATTTCTTGCATTGTTGGGGGCTTGGTGTTGAATTCAGCTCCTGGCTTACTAGGCCATATAAGGCCTTCCATGCTGCTGAGCGGCTCATCTTTGTGACCATCTGAATAGGTCATTCTAAGGTGTTCTTCCAGATCTTCTTTCCCGATGTTTAGTGTTCCCGACCGTGGCTGTTCAAACAGTTCTTTGGCAAACTTGAAGGGCTCCCTGAAGAATCTCTCCCTATCCCTCCGTGTTTTCCTTCTTTTCCTGCACAACCTTTCTGCTCTACAAAGAGCATTATGTTGGCCTTTCAGGTGCTCCCAAACCTGCCATAATCCTTCCTTCTCCGTGTCCACTGCATTCTTGAACTGTTTTCGGGCATGCTTCTTCTGTTTCCTGATCTCTTCTACAAGCTGTATTCTGGTTTGTCTTCTACTTTTCTGTGGTGGGTTACTTTCCATTGCCTCCCTGACTCCAAACACTTTGCGACAGTGAAGGTACATTATGTCGCCGACGATTTCCAGCTTTGTCTCCAAGGTTATCAGCTTCTGGTTGTTATCCAACTGTTTTGACAAGACTTCATCCAGCTGTTCCCAAAGCCCTTTTGCACTGGCAGTTGGAAACATGATTGCATCTCTCTTCCCGTCCAAGAAGTGTGTGAGATCATTATCAGGCAGATCAACTTGAATATTCTCCATGCTGTGGATTGACTCTTGGCTGAAGTCTTCTAATGTCTAACCCGTCATAATGGAGTGCTGTTGATCTACCACTGATGAGCTCCAACACCCCTTTTTCATTCTGTGGATTTTCATGCCTCTCTGAGTAGAGAATTTCCTACAACAGGCACATGGAAATTCCAGCCGTTGGTCAGAACTCAAAGTCTGTGTAACTGGTCTGGTCGATTTAAATACAGCAGGAGAGGGCAAATCTAAAACTTCTCTAGCTTTAAATTTCTTTCCAACTATGATATTTATAGAATGAGTAAACTGGCCCATTACAAACACTGGAAAGCCAATGAACACGAACAGGGCCCATAACCATACTTTACTACATGTCACAGCGTGATTAACACAGCTGTGGACTGGCGGTGCTCCGCTGGGAGCAGGTACGTAATGTCAGTCGTATATGAGAGGTAGTCAGTAGAGTGGTCTGAACTTAACACGAAACTGCGAGGTCAGCAGGTCAGGGGTGAATGCAAGGAGAGTTCTGATTGGGGCAGTGAAGAAACGGGGGTCAGGAGAGCGACGAGGTTTCTGGTGGTGATGGTGGACTTGAATTGTCAAGTGCGAGAAGATATTTATTTGTGAGAATATAATGCATTTTGTGATCTGGGATTTTCATCAATGTGATACACTTTGCTGACTATATATATTGTTGTAATTTTGGGGTCAGTTATTTGAATACATTGGACAGAGTTGGGAATATGGCTTGTGTTAGTTATTACTTGAATGTGTTCCACTCCATCCCTCGCTCTCTTGTTTAGTATTTCGAGGACTAAGACATATGTGTGTTTAATATAAAACACTCTTTGTCACTACACAATACGACAAAGAGTTACCTCTATAAGCTGATGATAGGTCATGCTATCATTCCTTTGGCTTTCCTTCCAGTCCAGCTTGTCTATCATATTCAGCATCAGAGCTATAAGGGAACCACTAGCAGGAGGTGGAAGACTAACTACAGTCAATTCTGGGAATGAAGAAAAATAACAATGGAGAAAGGATTCATAAATCAGCAATCTCTGACCAATTTCTTGAGCAAACCTATTCAAATAATGGCTGTAGCAAATTGTGTTTGATTACTTGTAACAAATTTATTAAAAATTAACTGTACAATTATATTCAAAGACTAACTGTAGATTCATGTTAGGTTTACAGGAATACATCCATTGTTTACTGACTCCATGCAGCAAATAGGCTTACGCTACAACCACGCAGATATTTAAGGTACAAAGGAATTTGACAAAAATATAAATTATGAATATAAGAGAACATTTTTGTTTAAAAAACTTACCTCTGTTTTATGAGTAATAATGGAATTTCTATCTCAGTGAAACCATCAACAGGTATTGCTTCATCTTTTCTAACTTGTTACTATTTTATTTACCGATTTTTTTGCTTTATGTGCTATAAACTAAAATTCAATTCAATTTTTTGGGGGTACTTTTTGTACCTTAAAGATTTGTTTCGTTATTTCTTAAATTATTGTTATCACATTTATGTAAAACTAAAACATAATATTTTGTGTGCAATGTAAAACTAACATAGAATGGCTTGTGCAATGTTGTTGTTATTGTTGTTGCTTGACTAGGGCTGCTGAGCTTCTCGCCCATAAGCAGCCAATAATAAGTTGAAGACTCCTTGGTATTATCTACACTGTATATCTAGGCTTTTCCTGTGACATATCTGCCACTGTGAAACATGTTGAGTTGAGGTCATGAGCTCCAGCTTCTCCAGCTTGACTTGCATTTAAAGGATCATCACATCTGGTTCAAAGCTAGGAGGAAGAAGCACGTGGCTTACTGTGCATTCCCAGCCATCCAAGGGGGCTCTCCAACTATGCAGAGCTAAAATACTGTGCTCTGGTTCTGGACTCTCCCAAGAAATTGTCACATCCTACATAGAGCCACTTCTTAGCTACCCCTGCCTATCACAGGTCCATAGTGAGATCCCCCCACATGCAGCTGACCAGTTAAAAACCAGAGTTACGCCTGGGGCTCAAGTGACTCCTACAAGCTTAGTGTGCAATGCTGGGTTCTCAACGTGTTTCACTACAGGGGGGAATCCCTGGAAATTTTCTGTGGAAATTTGTTATATATGATGAGGCATTCCCCCCCCCCCCCCCCCAAGCACAACCTTATATTAGTCGCCCTATACGATGTGCCTGAGGGTGCGGCAGTTCTATTCTTTCTTTCTGTTAATACCAACCACTACATGGCACTAGGGGCCGAAGGGTGAAAGTCCAAATGCTGCTGGATCAACAACAAAATTCTTTCTGTCTCATCAGAGACCCCTAGTAACTAGGTACATCATTTTTATGCAAGGTGTAAAGTGAGCCATTCCACCTACCAACCAACCCCCAATAGCCTATATACTATAATAAGTGTTAATGTTCTTTCATGGTAATGACAGTTTTGTTTTTTTTAAGTTTTATTTTAGAAAAAAGCTACGCAGAGGAACATTTCCTTTTCTGTTACTCTCCACCATTCCGCACTGTACAGAAAGGACACAACTCTCGTATAATTTTAATTTGCTGTTTATATTGTACTGAAAAAACTCCCATAACTGTGGACCTGTGATAGGCAGGGGTAACTGAGAAGTGGCTCTGTGTAGGATGTGACAATTTCTTGGGAGAGTCCAGAACCAGAGCACAGTATTTTAGCTCTGCATAGCTGCATTTTGGACTCTGCACATGGGAGTTTTTTCAGTACAATATAAACAGCAAATTAAAATTATTCGAGAGTTGCGTAATTTCTGTACAGTGCGGAATGGTGGAGAGTAACAGAAAAGGAAATGTCTCAATTGTCATCTTTCAAGATAACCCAAGGAAGATTCTTCAAGTTTTTTGGCTGAATACCATCACCAACCAGGAACTGCTTACAGATGCAGTCAAAAGAAGATATGCACATCATAACTGCAAGCAGATGCTGCAACTGGGTTGGCCATGTCCTCAGAAGAGACCCCAACACCATCACAAGAACTGTTATGCTTTGAACCCCAGAAAGACAACGAAAGAGAGGTAGACCAAAGACAACATGGCAGATAACTGTGGAGGCCGAGATGCAAATCATGAATCAGAGTTGGGGCACTCCACGAAAAATGGCCACCAACCGTGCAAAGTGGAGACAGTTTGTTACTGCCCTACAAGATGTCACCAGGCGTGATGGCCACAAACTGCTTTCTCAGTCATGGGCCAAGGATCCAAGAAGAAGACTTTGGTATGACCTACAATCATGTGCAAAATCAGAAACACGAATAATAATTAACATTTCTGACAGAAAACCAAACAAAACAATAACTTACAACATTATATAGGGTGATTGACAAGTCACTTTGTTTTTTACCTGTTATTGCTTCACTCCTATCCAACAAATTATATGAAACAAACATCAAGATTTAAAAACATTGAACGCCATTTTATTGTTGAACAGAATCAAGATCAGTGCACTCCGGGCAAACCCATAGGTGCTCAGTCTCCCTCAGTATATGTTGAATAGTGTGAATGCTAACTGTTCATGTATTCCGCTGGTTATATACACAACTGACGCATCATCTCACACGTCCACCTCTGCTAGCCTTACATTTGACACCAAATCCGAACAGTCTTAACCTTGATGTTGCATCTATTGAAGTGTGATCATTAATTGTTCTCAGTATCTCTCCCTTATCTTTATCCAGTGTCCCTACTGTAGGTGCTTTTGATGCTAGTCTATCAGCTCTCTCATTACCGCGCATCCTTCTATGACCATGACAGTAGATCCACACCAGCTCCTGCTGATCTGAAGCTTCTATGAATGCTTTCCATTTTATTAACATACGCTGTGTCACGTGAACATTATAGCTCAGTCAAATCCAGCCTGTTCAACACAAGGTTCATAATGGGCAGTAATTTTTGCTGTCTTTGGAACATCTGTGTATTGGCCATGTTACCCTTTAGTTTTATTATATTTCCGAACACATACACAAAAATAGATAAATAAATATTTTTTTTAAATAAAATTTTGCTTTGTACTGGCGAGGCGCGTCCCATTGAAACTAATCAGTTATATTAGGGCACATGTCCAAACAAAAAAAGCAAAAAAAGATAAAGATAACGCAAAGATAAGTCTGATAACTTAGTTAAGAGTATAAAACTTAGTCAAATGTAAGCGACAGGTAAATTTTCTGACACTGTTTCATGCATATTCATCAGATACAAGTGAAGACATAACAATTTGTTTTAAAAGTTTTTTTTTTTCAATCACCCTATAGACCAAAAATCACGCAAGGTTGCTGACAGTACTATGTTAGCGCTGGATGACAGACGAGACGGTGGAAAACTTAACTGATGTAGAAATCTGTTGGAGATATGGATGTTTGCTGGATAGAAGTATTAAAGCTGTATGACGAAATCACTAATGTGAACTGATGACAAGAACCAAACAAGCACCGGTGGAATAAGAGATGAGAATAAGATGCTGGAGATAGACAGGACACACATTGAGGAAACCTGTTGATAGCCTTACAAGGCAGTACTTGTTCTGGAATCCACAGGGTAAGAGAGGCAGAGGTAGACCAAAGAACACAAGGAGGAGAGAACTGAAGTCAGACATGAAGGGGGTGAAGACTACATGGACAGACCAACTGTTGAAGGCCTATGCTCCTTGTGGACCTGAAGGATGATGATGATCATGAATATTTCATGTACAGGCATACCTCAGAGATATTGCAGGTTCAGTTCCAGACCACCGCAATAAAGCGAATATCGCAATAAAGTGGGTCATACCCATTTTTTTGGGCTTCCCAGTGCATATAAAAGCCTAAAATCATGTTTACACTATGTCTATTAAGTGTGCAATAGCACTAGCTCTATAAAAACCCAAAAAATGTACTGTAAAATTAAAAATACTTTATTGCTAAAAAATGCTGCTCTTCATCATCTGAGCCAAAATTTATCGGAAGAAGAAGGCACATTCTAATAAACATAAATAATTTGAAAAAAAGCGCAATATCTGCGAAGCGCAATAAAGCAAAGTGCAATAAAGCGAGGTATACCTGTACTAAAAGATCAAACCTTTAAACTTTGTCTTCAGAGTTCCTGGCTGCCTCACAGTGTAATTCTTCATGTCCTCATCTGTTATACTGCTAGAGCTCGCCTGAACCTGTCGTGATACCACATTTGTATGCAGGCAATAGGACATCAAGAATGTTCAAAATAAAATGTCAAAGCAGTCTTATATTTCATTTCTTTGGGGGTCGGTGTGGCTAAGACGTATGGTGTCCGCCTTGAATTCGAAACATACCGGGTTCGATTCCCAGTTGAAGGAATATAGTTTATGGAAATTTTTTTCAGAACCAGTGGAGGTCCCGTGTGCAAGTTGTGCACGTTAAAAATCCCTCGGCAGTTGAAAATTGTAAAGAGCAGGCCATATGGCCTGCTGCCCTGGCAAAATTTAAAAATTAAGAAAACTCACAAAACTATTTATAGAATTATTCCTGTATACACACATTGGGATCCTCGCCGGTGCTGTGGAGTTCATGCACTGTGCTGAGATCCTCCTTGTGTGATCTACGGGAGAAGACTGGAGCACTGAAGAAGTTGTCCGTGTACAATGAAGATGGTCCATAAAAACCAAACCAAACAGGATACTTGAGTACATCATCATCATCACCCTTCTCCTCCTCACACAGCCCAGGCACTCAACAAACTCATCACAAGACTTCCTGTCCCGTGCCATCAGCTCAGGGTCTTTCCGTGTCTTCTCATCCCCTTTACATATGTCTCCATGTCTCTTCTCCGTGTATACCTTGGTGTCCCTCTACTTTTGGACCTTGCAAAACCTCAAACTGACCTCTTCCGAAGTTGTTTTAGTTATGCAGCATGGAATTCCCCTACCCAAGTCAGTCAAAACTGATAATTACAGCACATTCAAAAGACATCTGCATTCACTTGTCATGAAATCTTGTACACACATTTAACGACAATTCTGTTTGTTATTTCAACGTTTCCACGAGCATTTAACTGTCATTGTAATATTTTCATTTTAAATTGAATTTTTTTATATTAAGTAGCTTTATTGCTTGACCTCTCTCTCTTTCTCTCTCTCTTTCCCTCTGTCTATGTGCGTGAATGACTATGAGTAAATGTATGCTCAGTTTCTGATTGTGATGATAATATCAATTAATCCTGTCTGAAGTTGTTAATATTTTAATTTTAATTTGTAAAATGCTGAAAATTGTATTGCAGGGCAGAAATGTAAAAAGGCAATTATGCCTATTTCTTTACCCTGATGAAATAAAGATTTCGTTCGTTCATTCGTTCTCTTGCCCTGGGGATTCCAGAACAAGGATTGCCTGGTAAACATTTTAGTACAGTAGAACTGTATTATCTTAATGAATTCCTGACAGGTTGTTTGGATAATCAAAATCTGGGTTGATTGGATTAAGTAAAAAATAACCTTATTCTTGAAAAAAAAAAAAACATTTTATTAATTACTCAAGGTCTTTAATATATATAAATGCACCCTAATATAACTGATGGAACCCGTGCCATGGTTCTCATCAAAAGGAGGCAGAATTTAATTTTTTTTTAAAAATACATTTTATTAATCAGTCTTTATTAAATATTAGAGCCTTCTCAATTTTTTGACTCCGCAGCAACGGTCTGACCATTGGTCAGTTTTGACGCCCGTGCTGAAACAACAGTGAGACCAGTTTTTAGTTTATCAAAACTAAACCCCAAAATTCACCTGTTTAATTCAGTCAATGTTTTAAATGCATAGGCTGACTTCCGTTACTATTTAAACAACCAATTTGAGTGTAGTTAAGCAGAGTGTTTTCGTGTTTTGATGTTATTATGACATCTTGTGTGACGATTCGCATGTCTGCATTTTTTTTGTTTGTTATTGCTACAGAAATATGTCAGGATTTATATATACAACTAGCAATAACTTTCAATAATGTCGGAATTAAATCAAATACTGTAATATATTTTAAAAATACTTATTTTAATTCAATATAAACGTTCTTTGATGACAACATTTTTTGTGAAAGTGCGTGGATCTGTTTCAAAGAATGTTCATGCTCTTCTGCAGACTGATTTGCTCGTTGTGACTGACGCTGTGCTTGTCTTTGTGCCGCTTCATGTTGTCGTCGTATTGCGGCTTCTTCTAGAGTATCGCATGCGCGTTGTGATTGATTGCAATTGTCTCTTCCTCTTAGCATCTGCAGCTCGTTTTGCAGCCATCTTATTATTTTGATCCATAAAAATAAGTCTGCAATACTTTAAAAAAATTTTGTCTTGAAGAAACAATCAAAAGCTTACATTTTAAGGTTATTTTTAACAAAATGATGAGTTAAATCCGTTTCCGGAATGAAACTGGGTTCTACACCGACTTTTCTTCGTTGAGTGTTACTAATTTTGGGAGAGTACATATAAGGGAAACAATACAATTAATGTCTAACTTTCAACCACAGTTGCATCCTTTAGATGTGACCGACGTACAAATGGCGAGAATTATGGAGTTTGATGATTCTAAGCCCCCAAAGCAAATAACTGTGTCAATCTTACTTAGAGACTTTGATGATTGTTTAATAGTTACAGTTTGTTGTCAAATTACGGGATCAGTGCAGAAATGTTAGTCATTAGATTTAGCTGATGCGCAGGTGTGGCCTTAGCCTGGCCCATAAAAAACAACAGAACTAGACCAACAGTTACATCTAATGACTAGTCATAGGTAGATGATGAAGTTAGGGATATTGTTTGTTTTGTCTGCAAAAATAAATTATCTTTGATAAGTCATACAGTACTGCGAAATTTCTAGTTTTTTTGTTCCAATTTACATGCAGCGTGTTTTAAAAAAATACCAAACGTACTTGTATTAATACTAACAAAGACACTGTATATTATAACTCTCTATCCATTTTCCTATAGTTTTATATATAATATGTGCACGTTAAAAGTAAATATTTACATACAATTTACAATAGAAGATAGTACACTTCACTGTTTAGAATTCTTCAAAAAATAATTCCGGCACAGGGTGGAAAATAATTACAGAATCAAAGAGTTAAAATGGGTCTTGAAATGATCTGTCCTGCTGATCTGTTTTGCATAAAACGCCCATTGAGGCATATTGGGAATATGGTGTTAGGCCCATACTTTTTTACCATCGGCACACTAGGGGTGATGTGGTCAGCATTACGCCGGCCGCCTTAACCTTCCCAGAGTTGCTCTGGTACCCAATTTTTTAGGCTGGGTCGACCCTGGAGCCGTTTGCTGTCTAATAAAATCCCATCTCAACTGGGGATCGAACTGATTTTGCATAAACCATTAGTATATTATTTCTTCCACTTTGTCTTTGTCAGCCATTTTCACTTTGTAATAAAAGGTCAAGGTAGTTCCATAGCAGATATTGCTGTAGGGGAGTGAAGTGTAAAAGACTTCACTACACTAGGTGCAAGAGGTGGGGTGACCTCACTTTGTAATACAGAGACCACAAGAAGAATTCACTCACTATGCTTAATGTCACATGATCTCTGGCAATGATTATCTTCCCTGATTCCTCCCATTTCGACAAAATAACTGCTGCCTTTCCACTTTCTCTTGCTTTTATTTTTCACGATTTGGTTAACTGGGTAATCAGATGATCATCAATACCCTTTAGCTCCCCAAGGGGCATAGGCCTTCAACAAACACATGCCAAGTCTTCCTGTCCTGTGCCATCCGCTCAAGTTCTTTCCATGTTTTCCTCATCATTTTCACCTCTGTATCCAGCTCTCTTCTCCATGTGTTTTTTGGTCTACCTCTGCCTCTCTTTCCCTGTGGATTCCAGAACAAAGACTGCCTTGTAATGCTATCAACAGGTTTCCTCAATGTGTGTCCTATCCACCGCCAGCGTCTTCTACTCAGCTCTTGTTCCACTGGCACTTGTCTGGTTCTTGTCATCAATTCCACATTTGTGACTTTGTCGTACCATTTCAGTCCTTCTATTCTACGCAAGCACCCGTTTATAAAAGTTTGTAGCTTTTTGGTTGTTGTTTTTGTTGTTCTCTATGTCTCAAAGCCATACAATAGGACTGACTTGACAATTGAGTTGAAGATTCTTATTTATGTGTTGGACTTGATTTCTCTTGTTCTCCATATGTTTCCCAGTGCAATAAAAGCTCCTCTTGCTTTTTGTATTCTTATTTTGATATCATTGTCTGTCCATCTAACTTTGTCTATATTACTGCCAAGATATGTGTACGATTCTATATCCTCAGATGATCAGGGTTTGGTTATTCGGATGATCAGGGTTTGGCTATTCGGAGTTCATCAAATGGTACCTACAATTTATTACTAATTTTTGTGTGTTTTAAGATGTTTGCCACTTTCTTTTGTGTAGCACGCCCCTTTCAATCATTTACCGTATACATGGAACCATTGGTTATATCAGGACATTTTTTCATTTAATGTGCTATTTTTTTGTTTGTGTTTATTATGCGTTCTTTACTGTATTTTTCCTCACGTTGGGTTTTTACTTTTTGGTTAACTGTTCAGTTTGTTGTGTTGTTCAGGGGCATACTTGTGTCTATATCGGTGTTAATTTAGTTTTATTTTGGGTTTATTTATGTACTTTTTTTACTGTGTTGTGTTAATCCTTTCTGATGATGTTGCCTTGTTACTACTGTTGGCGTTGTAAGATATGAGGCATGTTCAAATGAAACCCGCCCATGCTGCGCCAAGTGGACATTTGTAGGAGGAGCATGATGACGTCACATCTGACGTAATAAGCACATACGAATGTACAAGTGTGTAAGTGTTCATTCTCCTAGTATTCATTGTTTGTGCTGCAGACCGTTAAAATAATGGTAGGTGTGATACGGAATCCATCCAAGGTCGATCAGTGAGCGGTGATCCAGTTCCTAACAGCCGAAGGATGTCGACCAGTCGACATTCATCGCCGAATGAAAGCAGTGTATGGTGACAAAAGTGTCGGAGCTTACGTTCGCTAGCAGAGGAATTCGCTGTGTCTCTTGGGACAGTTCAAATGGTGGTTAGGAAGAAACTGAAGTATCGAAAGGTGTGTTCACAATGGGTCCCACGGATGCTGACCGATCACCATAAGGAAGAACGCATGGGGTGGAGTTTGAACCACCTGCTGCGTTACGAAGAGGAGGGTGATGCATTTCTGTTGCGCATAGTGGCAGGCGATGAGTCGTGGTGCCACAACTTTGAGCCGTGCAGCAAAACAGCGAGCACGCAATGGAAACATCCCAGATCACCAAAACATTCAAGTCACAGATTTCCGCCGGTAAGGTTATGCTGACCGCATTTTTTTACCATGAAGGGCTTCTATTGGTAGACTTTAAAGAGCCTGGCGTGAACATCAATGCCATCCGCTACAAAGACACACTAGACAACCTGCATACAGCCATCAAGAATAAACGACCCGGCATGCTTTCGCGTGGTGTGATTCTGTTGCATGACAATGCTCGTCCACATGTTGCGAACATTGTACAGGAAGCGTTAGCAAGGAAAAAGTGGGAAGTTCTGCCACACCCAGTCTACAGCCCCGATCTGTCACCATGTGACTTTCATTTGTTTGGATCCTTAAAAAAATCTCTAAAGGGACAACGATTCGACTCCGATGCAGACGTCAGGGCCTCGGTGACCAAATGGTTCAATAAGCAACCAAAGTCATTTTTCTCGGACGGCATCCGCCATCTACCCAAGCAGTGGGATGCGTGTCTGAATGCCTATGGTGACTATTTCTAAAGAACCCCAGTGAGTACTTGCTTCATAACAATTGCTGTATTTAATTCTACTACTCCTGCTGATGTACCTTACATATATTTGTTATAAAGCCACTGGGACGGGTTTCATTTGAACACGCCTCGTAATTACAATTTATTACTACATTATTACTAATCACAGCCAATATCAAACTTATACATACATCTTCAATAAAATATTTCAGCAGGTTGCCAGAGTACAAACTGTCTGGGTCATCCTGAAGCATTCTCAAGCTAAAAGCTAACTCAGGCCACTGAATGGTGTCATTGACCTCTTTGTAACCATTGACACCAAGGAAAATACGGCCCTGGGGAGAACTTCTGAAGACTTCAATGTCAGTTGTCCGTAAAGCTCTTGCTGTAGAACACATTAAAGTCGGTGTGTCAATAAATAAAAAAATGTGGGTAAACAGTAAACAAAAGATAGTCCCATAGCAGATACTGCTGTAGGGGAGTGCAGTGTTAGAGACTTCACTATACTAGGTCCAGCATCGAGAGGTGGGGTGACCAGTTCCCTTCCTCACTCACTAACTCAAGTGAAAAGTCAGGTACCCATTTACAGCTGGGTAGACTGAAGCTTTTCGATACCATGAATCGAATCCGGCACCTTTGCTGTGACAGACCAGCACTCTAACCACTCTGACAATCGGACACTCAGGTAAATAGTAGACACTCACAAGACAGAAAGGACGAGGATACTAAATGAGATAAAAGTAACAAGCGACAGGGCAAAGTTCAACACAAAAATAAATCAGAATTTTCAACTTAAATGTCAAAGTCAGTACTCTTGTATGGCTCTGAAACATGGAAACCAACAAAAACAAAACAGCTACAGATGTTCATAAATGGGTGCCTGCATAGAACAGAAGATCTGAAGTAGTATGACAAGATCACTAATGTGAAAAATGATGACAAGAACCAGACAAGTGCCAGTGGAACAAGAGATGCCAAGAACCAGACAAGTGCCAGTGGAACAAGAGATGACAAGAACCAGAAAAGTGCCAGTGGAACAAGAGATGACAAGAACCAGACAAGTGCCAGTGGAACAAGAGATGACAAGAACCAGACAAGTGCCAGTGGAACAAGAGATGCCAAGAACCAGACAAGTGCCAGTGGAACAAGAGATGACAAGAACCAGACAAGTGCCAGTGGAACAAGAGATGACAAGAACCAGACAAGTGCCAGTGGAACAAGAGATGACAAGAACCAGACAAGTGCCAGTGGGAACAAGAGATGCCAAGAACCAGACAAGTGCCAGTGGAACAAGAGATGCCAAGAACCAGACAAGTGCCAGTGGAACAAGAGATGACAAGAACCAGACAAGTGCCAGTGGAACAAGAGATGACAAGAACCAGATAAGTGCCAGTGGAACAAGAGATGACAAGAACCAGACAAGTGCCAGTGGAACAAGAGATGACAAGAACCAGACAAGTGCCAGTGGAACAAGAGATGACAAGAACCAGACAAGTGCCAGTGGGAACAAGAGATAAGAAGAAGAAGCTGACAATAAATATGACACTCTGAGAAAAAAAACATGTTGATAGCATTACAAGGAGGTTTTTGTTTTGGAACCCCTAGAGTAAAAGAGTTCGAGGGAGACCCAGAAACACATGGAGAAGAGAACCGTACACAGAAATGAAGGACAGGAAGAAGACAAGAAAAGATGTTGAGCTGATGGCACAGGACTTGGCATAAGTTTGTTGAAGGCTAATGCTCCTTGGGGAGCCAAAGGGTGATGACTGCATGAATTTACAATGGTACCCAGCTGTACACAAGATATCATTTATACTTGATCCCCCCCACCAAGAGCTGACGCTCAATGACGGTGGATCAAAGTCACACTTGACCCACATTTTTTTTTTCTTCATAAATCAATCTTTTAGGTGTCCCAATTATGGCCCACAATAAGCTTCAGCAGACATCAAAGAGATTTCATACGTCATTTTATTTTATTTTTTTAAACTTATTACTTAAATGGCAGTTATTTCTCCTTTTTTTTTTTTTTTGATACCTGTTTCACGCTGTCAGTAATTACAACACTAAAGAGCCAGAACAATGCAGATCTGAATGACCTAAGAGTAGTACTCCACAAACTGAGCCACCAATTCAAACGAGTTGTAGTACTGTGGATCCCATCTCATTGCAACATCTCCGGTAATGAAGAAGCTGACAGACTGGCAAAGGAAGGTGGAAAGTTACCACAGCCTGATACAAGTATAACTTTTGAAGAGGCAAAGAGTTTTATCAGAAGCAGATACAGGAACAAATGGGAAGCAGAACGTCCAGGCCACACAAACAATGATGCAAATTACCAGCTCAACAGAACAGAACAAGTGGTAATCTTCAGACTTCGCACGGGCCACAACAGATTGAGATACCACCTATTCAACAAGCTGAAGATAGGAACTATCGATGAGTGTGACTGTGGCACTGATGAAATGACTGCTGAACATCTGCTTCAAAGATGCTCAACATATGAGGAACAGAGAAAGGACATGTTGCCATCACCAGTACCATTCCTGGAAAAGCTCTATGAAGATAGAAATAGCCTCAAGATGACCAATGCTTTCTTTGAACATATTTAAGTTGATGTCTGAGAGTGTACAAAGAAGAAAAAGAAGTTTCATGCATATCCAATACATACAAGTCAGGAGATAAACATTTAAAAATTGGAAGCGACTTTTCAATCACTATATACAACAAAGAACAACATGTAAACATATGCATCCTTCTAAAATAACATATATACAAACTTAGATGTGTAAGAACATCATGGCACACCTACCAAGCTCCTCTGATACGCTGAATCCAGACTCTGCCAAGTCTACTGCTGGCTGCAGCAAATCCTCCCAAGGAAGTCTAGTAGAGAAAAAAAAAACAGTTCTGCACAGTAACATTACTTTTACATATCTGCATCTAAAACAACGTGCCATCCAAAAGCCCAAGGAGACTGTGTTAACTGGAAGCTGTATGTAACTATGCTACTAAGTAGTGCTTAAGACTTCATTTCTGATGCCTTGTGCCACATATCATGTTGTTACATGCACATGTTTTTGTTTTTTAACAATAGTTTTTGTAAAGTGCTTTCAGCGTGTGCTGCCATCATCCACAACAAGTACAAAAATCAGTGTAAGGAGGAAGGTGATACATACAGCAGAAATGACCCAATCCATCATCTTAAACAAACACCAACAGACACTCATTTTCTGCCCGAGAACTGGCCACTGCAGATTACTGGGCCATCTCTATCATCTCAGGATATCTCATAACAATGAATGTCCATGTGGAACTGGAATCCAGACCCCCAAACACATTCTTCAAAACTGCCCAACCCATGATGACTCAAGACGTCTGACCTGGCCAGGGGGTGCTGAGCTCAAGCAGAAGGAAGCTATTGGGCTAAAGCGCTGACCTGGAAAAGACCGAACTTCGTCCTGGTGACAGGCCTGCAGATTTAGCATCTCTATAAACTGAAAACAGAGGAAGAAGAAAAAGCGCGTACTGCAATTCTTGAGTGAAGAGAAATGACAGACTTTAAGAAGCTGTGTCTCCATCTAGTTTTGCTTCCAACTTGCCATAAATGACTTAAGAGACATATGACATGCACGTTGTGATGATGTTATGGGACTCCTACAAAAAGGTCCTTAAAAGTTTAAGGGATGGTGTGAGGCAGAAATGTCTAGACAATTTGTACACACAGGACTAGCTCCAGAATCATGACAACAAGCTATCTCACAGCATTCTGTCTGTGCAGAAAATTCTGGCCCCCAGCAACTAGCTCCTGTTCTATAATATGAAGATTCAGATGGAGGAACAAAGATTTGTGAACACTGAGGAGATTCCAGTGGAATCGCAGGAGGTACTGAATAACATCCCAAAAATTGAGTTCAAGAGGTGTTTCGAGCAGGGGGAAAGGCACTGGGATTGTTGTATCAACTCCCAAATATGTAAGTTCAGAGGTACCAGCAGATATTATAACCTCTTGCAAGCCAAGTTTTTTCAATAGCTACAATCCAGGGACTTTTGGATAGCACCTCACAGATGTGTTGTGACAATGTCATCTTTGATTAACACAATCACTACCACATTCATCTGCTGCATCCATACTCTTATACAAGCTTCAGAACAATTACAGTTGACATTCAAAAATCCGGCAACCTCCGGACCTGAGGAGTGCCGGATTGTTGAAAATGCCGGATTTTTTCTGGTTATATATGCTGTATATATTTAACAGAAAATGACTACCTGTACAATCCGTTAAAGAAAGAAAATTAAAAACTAAATGATCTGTGATCGACAACGCACGATGTTTACGTTTTACACCACTTCTTTTATTTGCTGAATCCATAATGGGGCTATACAGCAGCAAATAAATGATAAAATGAGAAGGAATGAGCAGGAATGCCTGTTAACACGTGCAAGCAAGACCCAACAGCTGCATCAAAACATACACGGCTCCAGAAAACAGTGGCGCGCCAACGCGGTAAATTAAAAAATGCGCTCCGAAATCCATGCCGGAAATCTGAAGGAACCGGATTATCGATGGCCGGATTTTTGAATGTCAACTGTATTAATATAATAATAACTTAAAAAAGAAACCCAGCATGACAAGGCAGCAAAGCTAAATAACAGTTACGATCAGAGAAAATATGTAATAAAATAAACAACAAAAGAAGCTAAGGGAATGAAGAGGGAGAAAAAAACATTGATGTCTAGACTGGAAACTCCACTGCTATAAAATGAACTAGTGAACTTTATTTTCAAAGGTTCCTTCCTTTCTTAAATATTTTATACTTTCTGTTCATTCTCACATGCCTCAGAAGAGACCCTGACACCATCACAAGAACTCATATGCTATGAACCCCCAGAAGAAAGGGGAAAGCTTGGCCGGCCAAAAGCAACTTGGCTGAGACGCAAAGCATGAACCAGAGTTTTGGTACTGCACGAAAGATGACCACCGACCACACAAAGTGGAGACAGTTTGTTGCTGCTCAACAAGGTGCCACTAGGCTTGATGACCACTTATTGCTTTGTCAGTCAGAGGCTACGAATCCAAGATGAAGAAGATAACCGAAACTCTAACTACACTGATCACAATAGAAGTACCAATGTGGATTAAACAGGTTTTTTTGTTAGCATTCCATCACTGTTCTAACACTAACACCATCAGAACAAGATGTGAGGTAATGGCATTAGGGCTGTGTATGACTAAACATTGAGCAAACCAGATGGTAGCATCACAAGACAGTCCTTGTTCTGGGACCCCAAGAGTAAGAGAGGGAGACCTAAAAACAGATGGAGAAAAGACACTGTGATATATAAATAAAGAAGACATGGAAAAACCACATCACGGCTAGTGTGCCATATGGTAGACCACATCACGGCTAGTGTGCCATATGGTAGACCACATCACGGCTAGTGTGCCCGATGGTCAAGAAAATATGAGCCTAACACCACATTCCCAATAAGCCTCAATGGGCATGTAACAGGATCCTTTACCCTTTTTACCTTTATTAACACAAGTGTTTTTATATTTGACTGGAATTAAGTACAGATGCCGGTGCATTGTTATAAAATCAAATTAAGGTATGAAGGCATAATTTAATGGTGTGTCTCTCTGTGTGTCTCTGGTTGTTGTAGAAATTTGCTGTAACCTTTGAGCTCTTTCTGGGTTCATGCTGTCATTCTTGCAAATGTCTTGTTGGGCACGTTATTGTTCTCGTATTGTGTGAGAACTTCCTTTCTTATATGTGTTTTTGTACAGTTTTTCTGTTTTTAATTATGGGTGGTGGTCGGGTATGACTCGTAAGATTTTTCTTCGGAAGAATGTTACGATTCATCGTCCTTTAGGTATTTGTGGAACTTGGTCATTTCAGGAGGTAGCTTTCTTTTAAGCTGGTATATAGTCAGTCTTTATTTGACATTGTTCCACCTATTTGTGTATAGTAGTCCTGTAACGTGACATTTGTGGTTTTCATATTCGATTTTGTTTAGTGACCCCATCTTGTTCGTATTACGTCACATCCTCTTGTCCTCTATCTTTTTATAGATTTGTAGTAATTTAACGGTTCTTTATTTTCTTTTGTGATTTTGTGTCTTGTGTTGTGCTTCTTTATTATTTTATTTATATAATTATTTAGTGTTTGTCTATACTCTGCACCACGCATTTTCTAGTTGCGTTCTTGGGTGCGTTTGTTTTCCAATCTACACCGGATGTTTGGCACCACATGTTTTTCAGTACTAAGTCTATCTTTAATACTTTTGTGAGCTGAAACTATATCAGGATTTCTTTACTTTCCAGCTCTCAGATCTGTGGTGACTTTCGTCGTTTTTATGTCACTTTTTCAGCTGTTTATATTTTTATCATGAGTTTATTCCTAACTTAATTTCTGCCATCCTGTCTGAGTTAACAAGAAAAGGGGCTCCTCACAGAATCATATGGGACAAGAAATATGATGATGCCTTGCAAAAGATCAAAGTTACTTTTTCTACTCAACCAGTGTTGATGTTACCTAATTTATCTTTACCATTTGTCCTTAGGACCGATGCGTCACAGACGGACATTGGAGGATGCTTGTTTCAGTGTTCACAGGATACATTGCATCTTGTGTGCTATGTGAGCAAGAAGTTATCACCTGCGGAAACACGATATTCTACGATAGAATGAGAACTTTTGGCGATTGTGTGGTCATTGAACAAGTTGTCAAGATACCACATGGGATGTCATTTTGTTCTCCAGACCGCCCACAGACATTGACTTATCTGCAGTCAACCACCAGTACAAATTCAAGGGTACACAGATGGAGTTTACTACTTAAAAAAGAAACCCTGTATGACAAGGCAGCAAAGCTAAATAACAGTTACGATCAGAGAAAATATGTAATAAAATAAACAACAAAAGAAGCTAAGGGAATGAAGAGGGAGAAAAAAACCTTGATTTCTAGACTGGAAACTCCACTGCTATAAACTGAACTAGTGAACTTGTGAACACTCCCATAAAAGATAGTGAAAATATGAGATGTGTTGTGAGGTATGACGTGACAGGGGTGCCCTGGGTTCTTTTCTAGAGTGCTGGCCTTGAAGGCAGGCGTATGGGTTTACCGTCTGAGTGTCCTGTATTATCAGCCATAGTGGCCGATGTATGTGTTCCAATTTGGGAACTGCTAGTAATTGTGCAAGCCTATGGAGGCAGAGAATTATGTGCAGTGTTAGAGAACTGGACGTTCTCTGTGTTTGCCGTTGAGGCAGATTGATGTATTTCTGACTAGTGGAATTGCTAGTTGTTTAGGTCAGTAGTCAACTCACGGTACGTTTTTAATGGCCAGGAACTGACTGTACATGTTTAACACTCTTCAGACCGGATATATAAAAAATCGTTCCAAACGGAACGATGACTTTTGAAGTAAAAAAAGCACATTTATTTTTTAATTTTGACTTCAAATCTGTTTTATATTAAGAATACATGTTAAAAATTATATCTGTGCTAAAAAATATACAGCTTTCACTTATTTTGACTTTGAAATTACACGCAGAAAAACGTAAACACCGAATTTGTCCGTCCGCCATTTTGGATTTTTTCCCGATCAACTCGACTTAACAGGTCGTAAACAAAATGCAGTCTGAAAATGACTACAATGCATCTAGTGATGTAGATTATTGTTTTGATGATTATTCAGAGGACTTGGAAACGTCTGATGAGTTAAATGGCGAAAATACAGCTCAGAACAACTCAGATCGCCAGCCGTACATGTAAAGGTAATGTTACTTCGTTAACGAAATGACAGCTGATTTTGAAAAGTAGTAAAACAGTCGTTTTAGTGGGCTATTGTAGTCAGTATAGCTGCTTTCTGTTTGTTTTTGAAAAAAAGAAACAAATATTTCACCTTTCAAACAGTTAACAAAGAACTCATCGCACCAGGAAATAAATATAAAGTGGATCTGACATAACTTCTGAATCAGCTGATTTTTCTGACCTCATTCGCCCTGTGTCTCTGCTTTTAAAAATTATTATTTACATCATATGACTTTATGATTGACAGTATTCCTTTGTACGGAAAATGTAATGTGTGTCAATTTTCCTGTGTACACTAAACTGTAACTTTGAATTCTATTGTTGATCTGTAAAAATTAATTTTAAATTGTTCTTCTTGCAGATGTTTTGGTTATGATGGACTTGATGAAGGCCCACCTTCCAACCCTCCACCTTTTTCGCCTGAGAGGGTTCCAGTCTGCAACTGTCAGAGGTAAGCACCAGAGAAAATACACTGCAGTTTTTGAGACCCATTGACTTCTTCAAACTGTAATTTTATGAAAGAATATAAGAAAATATATATATGAAAAGGGTGTTTTCTTTTTGACAGTATGTTAGAGACAAGCCAACAAAATGGGGGATGAAATTATGGGTTCTTGCTGATGCTGTTAGTGGATATACTTTGATGTTTATTTAGGTAGGATCACTGCAAATGGACCATTTGGTTTAGCTTATACTGTAGTTAGTTACGAAAGTAGTGGACAAGAGTGACCAGCCAATTAACAAGTACAATGTTTTGAGAAAGACCAATAAATATTGGATAACTCTTATTTTCATTTTCTGGATATTGCTATGGTAGATGCTTACATTTTATTTCAAGACTAGCAGAAAAAACACCCAGATGTGGAAGACCAGCTAGATATGGTCAGCTAGATTTTACAGAAGAACTAATCTGGAATTGGGGAACATAAGTTTGTATGATGCACTACTCACTTCAAAGCCACCAGTTTTTTCTCGGCACACCATGGACCCCAAGTTTACAGAGACAAAAAGAAGTTGTAAGCTTTGATATCAGATTGTAAAGATTGAAAGAAAAATAAAAAGTTAAATGTAAAGTTTGTGATATTTTTTTTAAATGTTTTCATGCAGGTAGGAATTGTCTGTCAGAATACCACAAGCCTTAGTAGGAAATATATAAAGATGTGTTAAGTCTTTATTATGTCACCCTCATAACTGATTTTACTTATGTGTTAGTGATCATACAGTGTTACACTAGAAATAAGTCTACTGAAGTCATATTTCATTATTTTAGCTAAGATGTTGCAGCTACCTAAAATAACTGTAATGTATTCAGTGGAAGATTTTAAAAAAAAAATTTTAATTTGTTTTTGAAAAGCATTGTTATGTAACATTTCAAAAATTTGCATAATTTTATTACTTAATGTTGGATTGTTTTGGAAATGTAACATATAATGCAGAAATGGTCAGACTACAATAAAATATGACTGTTGTTAATTGTTCTAATAATACTTTATTTTTTTCTTCTTTGTGAAATATCATGTTTATAATTTTTGTGTATTTTTCCTGTTGACTTTCCTTCAATTTTTTAAAACTCATATCAATATAAATTTTTAAAATATTAATGTTACATCTAAATATGGTAGTCTGTTCAATTACAAACAATTTGATGTATAACACTCTTGGGTAGACTTCAAAATATAATGTAACAAGGAACATTAGAAGTCAGATATGTCAGAGTATGAGAAAATGATACAAAATATCAGGTCTGAAGAGAGTTAAGGGCCATGGTGAATATGGGCCTGGTTTAAACGTCTTGATAGAATATGAAACTTGACTGGGAGCCGCGTGCCTGTATATGATCATATGCATACATGCCACATGCTATGGTTTACCCATAATCTGTACAAGGTGTTTGCGTTTTCAGATGTGTACACCCTGAACATAATTTCTGTACAGGTTTTCTAACCCATTCTCCTTATTACTGTGTCTCAGAGTTCTTTTATAAGGTCCTATTGAACACAGGATTTCCCAGTCTGTAAGTGATAATGAAGAACAGAAATAGACTACATGATGACACCATCACATTATTTTTACAGTGTAAAATAAACTCAGACATTTATTGTTTGGGTTTTAAAATAAGTGAAGACCTGCTTTAAAAGGCAAAGTCCCCGTGCCTCATTTATAATGCAGACCACTGTAATTGAAAATATTTTTACACCAATTAACTCTTTTGATATGTTTTTTTCAGTCTTTGTACAGGTTTTGCGGGTCTTTGTACAGGGTTTTGGATTTTTTGTACAGGTTTTTTCATCTCCGAGGTAAGGCATGTATGTCGTATGTATCCATTGAACTGTCATGATCATCTTGAATATCATCGTAATAAATGTGAAGAACCATTGGCTAGTTGTTCCAGACTCCTCAGTAAAGTTGAATCGAGTTAACATGTTAATGTTGTGTTTACAACCCAGTTCTCGTTATCAGACCAAGTCGATTGACATAAGATATATGAACAGTCAACCAATAATCGTACTCGAGACGTTCGCAACAATGAAACATGAACCCGGAGAGAGCTCAAAGATTACAGCAAATTTCTACAACATCCAGAGCTCTCAACAGTGTGATTACATGTGTATCTATATAAACAAGAAACATGCACAGAAAATGTAAATAAGTAACTTTTCTTTGAAGAAAAGTGAAAACATTGTTAGCAGTGAAGTTTTTTATCTCTTTTTTAATTTTGTCTGCCGACATTGGCAATTTTGGCTTGTTTCAGGGCAAGGCTTACAGAAGTATTTACGATAATTATTTATGTTAATGAGTATGGAGTAATGACCTAATCTTCTACTTTTTCTTTATGGACAAGAATCTATGCAGCACCAAATTCATTTCTGTTTACAGTTGAGAAACAAAAATAACTTAATGTTTTCATTTCTGTTTATTATGGATAAGGAATAACCACTTAATGACTCACCATTTTCACTTCTTTTTGTCCAAATTAAAGAATGACCCACCATTTTAATTCCTGTTTACAACAATGGCATGACTCATTCCTCTTTACTGCTCTTTATAATATGGTATAACAAACCATTGACCAATGGCACCAAAATAATGAAACATGACAGACAGGAAGGATGAAGAGTTGTTTTAGTTTTGGTTTTAAGGACCATATTAATTGCACACAGACAATTCCATCAGTGCTCCAATCTCCTCCCGCAGATCACACAAGGAGTGTACAACCGGTTATCAAAAATAGCATTCAACATATACATTACCACTATACTTCATTCTTAAACATTACTGTAATCTGCTACGTCAACTATACTTACTTTCCGTGTGTTTCATGCATCTGTGCCAGTCCTTTCACAAACCCAGGCACTCCAATCATTGGATTCCCCTAAAATAAAAACAATACAGGGTTATTTTAGCCAACTTACTTTTTTACTTTACATTTTAGGCCCACTTCGTGCTTTTAAACTGGGACATCACCAATATCATGCTCCTTTAAGCTCCTTCAGGAGCATGGAGCCACCACTGTTAGCTGGTCCCACAAAAAGCTTGCACCAAGCATTCACATGCTCCTACAGTTGTGGTTTATGTCATAATCAGTTTTACACGATGCGGATGTCAGCCTCCATGCACAACCTCATTTTAGTTGCCTTGTACGACATGAAATTAGGACAAGAAGTGGTTAATTACAGTTTTGTTGCTGTATAACCCATAACTACGTTTTTCAGGACATTATTTCATTTTCTCTACACATTAGGAATAAGAAATGTATGCTACCATAAGCTATCTGCAGGCAAACTACGGTTGCCACATTCAGGCTGAATCTATCACACAGCACCCCATTCATGTCACCCCAATAGCAATGAACGAAAACTGATTTAAATTTTTCACCTCTTTTAACACCTTTGCCGGAGCTGTTTCTCTGAAGTTGTAGCCCATTGATTTTTTGAATTTATGATCATGTACAATAGCAAATCCACCACTGAGGAGAAAAGACCAAGACAAAACTGGTTTGTATATACAGACAGCCCAGGAGGCAAATTAAGGGTTAAAACATTTACAATTAAGCATGAAAGTGTAACAGATGGTGACACAATAAGAAAATAGTTGGATGAACTGCATTATACATTTGTCAAGAAAAAAATGTATTGGTCAAAAAGACAATTGAATAAAATCAAAAATATTTTGCTTCATGAATGATACTATCTGTTACCTTTATTGTTTTGGTTTTTTTTTTCATGTTTAATTTTATGCCATCATTCTCCAGCTTCATCAAAGTCACAGATAATTAAAGAGTAATAGTTTGTTTAAGAAGGAAATGGAACTGTTTAAAAACAGAATTATTTAATTAACAAATCCAATGTCGAAATGACAAGAAGAAAATGGTTCTAATAGAAACTGTTTAAAATTAGAACTACTTAATAAATTAAACATATAAATGACAAGAACAAAAGGTTTCTAACAGAATTGTTCAAAATTAGAACTATTTAATTAACAAATCCAACTCCCTAAATGACAAGGAAGAAAAGGTTTTTATCAGAACTGTTTAGAATTAGAAGTATTTAATTAACAAATCCAATACCTATCTGACAAGAAAAAATGGTTTCTAATAAAACTGTTTAAAATTAGAACTATTTATTAAAAAATTCAACATCTAAATGACAAGAAGAAAAGTTTTCTAACAGAACTGTTTACAATTAGAATTATTTAATTAACAAAACCCCGGCGTGATGCCGACCACATCACCCCTAGTGTGCCGACAGTCAAGATAATATGGGCCTAACACCATATTCCCAATATGCCTCAATGGGCGTGTAACGGGTTCCTTTACCTTTTCTTTTTTTAATTAACAAAACCATCACCTAAATCAGAGGTTTTCAAACTTGTTTGGTCAGTGGCTCCCTTGACCTGTGCATAAATCACTGCGGCTCCTCTCTATACTATATATTATATATAAGCAATTGTACCCAAAAAGATATTAATGACTTCCGAATGTGCATATTTTACACCAGCATCCGCCATGATGACATCAGAGTTAGTGATCAGCTGTTCGTAACATAGACCTGCTCTGGAGTTTTATGGTGCATTTGTCAATAACTTCTAGTACCTAATGACACGTATTGATACATGTAATAATACCTCGGCGCAAACATGTCATCCTACAAAGATCTATATTTATTGATGGACCTTGGCTCATAATATTGAGCCCAACACTTTTCCCAAGCCACCGCGATGCCCTTAGCCGACGGCCGCGACGCCCCTGGGAGCCGTGACGCACAGTTTGAAAACCTCTGACCTAAATGATAGTGAAAAAAAAAAAAAAAGCTTTTTAATACGACTGTTTAAAATTAGAATTATTTACCGTATATACTCAAGTACAAGTCTAGAACCATATTCCAATTTTGGACCTTAAAAAACGTACCCCGGACTTACAGTTGAGTCACACACACACACAAAAATTAATGAAACTGGGCAGTGTTTCTCCCCCCAGTACTTAGAGTGCTGGCCTCTTGAGTCAAAGGTATCAGGCTCAAAACAGTGACATCACGATCAGGTCTACCCAGCTGTAAATTGGTATCCAACTCTGCTCTTGGGTTATGGAAGGCAAAGGCAGCGAGAAAGGGAACATGTCCCCCCACCTTTTGAAGCTCGACCCTAGCATAGTGAAAACTCTAACACTTCCCTTCCCTATGGCAGTATCTGCTATGGGACCACCTTTACCTTTACTATAGACCTGGCTGTTCTACTTACCCCCCAATGCCTGAATGAGCAGGGTTCACCACTCCAAGGCAAAAGGCAGCCGCAACTGTAGCATCTACAGCATTGCCTCCTTCTTGAAGGATTCGAAGACCTATTTCACTACAGCGGACGTCCTCACAAGAGACTGCTGCATGTCCATGAACCTATATTATGACATATATGATAGGATATTGGAAAGAGAAATGAGAGATAATGAAAAAAATCAAACAGGAAAAGTGAAATCAGCAACAACAAAATTGGGGGAGGAGAGACACTAACTACAACACTTCACACTATTAACTGTATGTGGTTTCCATACTTCATACTGTTGGCACTAATTATGACACTATTAATTTTATGTGATTTCCATACTTTATAATGTTGGCACTATGACACTTCACACTATTAACTTTATGTGATTTCCATACTTTATACTGTTGGTACCAACTATGACACTATTATCTTGATGTGATTTCAATACTTTATAATGTTGGCACTATGACACTTCACACTACTAACTTAAAAGTGATTTCTATACTTTATACTGTTAGCACTAATGATGATACCACACTATTCACTTCACATAAATGACACATTTTTCTCATTATTAACTTAACAAGAATTACACACTTTCTGCTGTTAGTACAAATTATGACACTTCACACTATTAACTTTATATGATTTCCATACTTTATACTGTTGGCACTAACGATCACACTATTAACTTTATTATATTTCCATACTTTATAATGTTCACACTAATGATGACACTTCACATTATTCATTTCACATAAATGACACATTTTTCTCATTGTTAACTTAATAAGAATTACACACTTTCTGTTGTTAGCACAAATTATGACACTTTGTACTATTAACTTTACATAAATTACAAATTTTTCTCAAGTTTAATTCTACACAAACTACACACCTTGCGCTGTTAGCACAAATTAGGACACTTCACACTATTAATTTCAAGTGATTTCCACAATTTATACAGTTAGCACAAATTATGACACTTCACATTAATAATGTTATATGATTTTGATAATTTATACTGTTTTCGCAAATTATTTCACTTAACACTACTAACCCCAAATCTACTGTCCTGGTCATGCAGGGTACATGGCAGTGAGAGAGCTGACAGACTGGCCTCGAGAGCCCCCATAGTGGGGACACTGGACATGGATAAGGGAGAGATACTAAGGGCAATTAATGATCACCTGCTAGATAATGACACTGCAATGTATGAATCAACAAGGCTGAGACTGTTGGAGTTTGGCATCAAATGTGGGACTAGCAGAGATGGACGTGAGAGAGGATGCATCGGTCGTATGTACAACCAGCGTCCTACAGGTACAATTAGCATTCATACTATTCAACGTTTGCTGAGGGAGACAGAGCACCTATGGGTTTGCCCGGAGTGCAGTGAGGTCGATTCTGATCAACAATAACAATAACCCCAAATAAATTACAAACATTATACTTCCTGCATAAATTATGATACTTCACACTATTAACTGTGCACGATTTTCTTTATTCATTTATGATTTTACTGATTTTCTTTATAATATTAGCACAAGAACGACAAAGTTCTATCAGTAAAAAATTCATACATGGTGCTTCACCTACCATTCCCTGAAATATTTCCACATAAAAATGTGACAAAATAAGTACTGGTTCTCTTCCCTACACTTGTTTTGCAGCCATAGATTTCAACCTGACATATTCAGACTTGTCAAACTAAACAGAAAGGTACGACTCCATACCTGCTTTGGCTCCAAGTAAATAGTCAGGATAAGGGCAACCGTGACAGCCACAGCAAACACAATAGAGGAAATAATGATAATACGTAATCCTTGGTTCTGGGGACCATGCCTGTTGACAAAAGATAAAAGTATTATGTAAGAAGAATGTTATGAGGTTTGGGGGGCCTGCTGTTGCTATTGTTGTTTAACTAGAACTGCTGAGCTTCTCGCTCTTTTGCAGCCAATACCATGTTGAAGACTCTGTGGTATTATCTACACTGTAGATCTAGGCTTTTTCTGTGGCTTTTCTGATATTCCAAAACGTGTTGAGTTGAAGCCATGAGCTCCAGTTTCTCCAGCTGGGCTGACATTTAAAGGATCATCACATCTGGCTCCAAGCTAGGAGTTAGAAGCACGTAGCATACTGTGCATTCCCTGCCATCCAAGGGGGCTCTCAACTATGCAGAGCTAAAATACTGTGCTCTCCCAAAGAAATGTCATGTCCTGCACACAGCCACTTCTCAGCTCCCCCTGCCTATCACTGGGTCCACAGTGAGATCCTCCTGCATGCAGTCATCCAGGTCAAAGCCAAAGAGTTTCGTCTGGTGCTCAAGTGAATCCTCCAAGCTTAGTGTGCAATGCTGGGTTCTGAACAAGTTTCACCACAGGGGGAATCCCTGTAAAAGTGTGGGTGATTTCAAGATTCAATGAGGGTGTAATTAGCCTCACAGACAGAGGTTCACTTCCACATATGTATATTATAGCATTGTGCTTATCTGGTGGTCATACAAGCATGACTCCAGATATGCCTCCATGCATGGGGGGCTGATGTAATTCTGCATGAAACACTATGGGAATGAACGTATGTAATGCAGCAAAGTCCTATAAGCAGGTAAAGGTAGTCCCACAACAGCTACTGCCATAGGTAATAAAGTGTTAGAGATTTCTCTATACCAGGTCCAGCCTTGACAGGTGGGATGACCAATTCCCTTCCTCGCTGCCTTTTTCTTCCCGAACTCAAGATTTACTAGAGTGTGATGCCTCCATGTTTCAAACTCAGTACCTCTGCCACAACAGACCAGTGCTTTAACAACTCTGCAAAGCACATGAATGCTTGAAGCAGGTTTTCTACGCTGGTGGCTGTATGCTCCATAAGGAACAAACAGGAAAATAATGATGAATAAAAAGTAACTTAACTCCGCCTAGGCCGGTCCCAAGCCCTGCTGAAAAAGGAGGAGGGAGGCCTGCATGGAGGCTGTAAGGAGGCAGCCCCTCCACCATGCAAAGGCACAACAGGTCAATCACCTGTTTGCTTTAAAATATGATTACGCGAACTACAAGAGAGAAAACCGGACTGATTCTAAAGGCGACGAACTGGAACGGACTACGGACTACGACTTATGGAACTTGGAACACAAGAAGTATAAATGGGAAAGAAGAGGAGCTGGTAGAAGAGATGAGGAAAGCAAAATTAGAAATCCTGGCTATAACGGAAACAAAGAAAAAGGGACAAGGAGTCATGGATCTCGATGGCAACACGCTGCTCTACAGTGGTGTACCCACATCTGAAAGAGCTAAAGGGGGCGTGGGTTGCATTGTGGCCAAAAACCAGAAAGATAGTATCAAGGGATGGAACTTTGTCTCGGAACGCATTATTGTTGTAAAACTAAAAGAAAGAGAAACCATAGTCAGCCTGGTCATAGTGTATGGGCCAAATGAGGATGAGAGAGCAGAGGTCAAGGAGGAATTCTTCGAGCTGCTTCAAAGGACAGTGGATGACTGCCTAGATGAAATTATCATGCTCTGAGATTTCAATGCCAGAGTTGGAAATGACCATGCTAGATGGGGTGGAGTTATCGGAAGATATGGAGAAGATACTCTCAATGACAATGGAAAGCAACTCCTTAGATTCTGCAGTGAGCAGAATCTGATTATTACAAACACAAAGTTCCCCCATAAGGGCATACATGCATACACTAGATGTGAACCAACAAAGAATGAGAAGTCAGTGATCGACTATGCCATTGTTAGGAGGAGCTCATTCAAATATGTCCGGGATGCTAGAGTCTGGAGGGGGCCAGAGATTGGAAGTGATCACTACCTGCTTACAATCAAAAGAACAACTGAAAGAGTTGCTCAGCCTAGGAACTGCCCAACATCACACAACAAACCAAGTAAACAAATGGGAGAAATGAGCATTAAGACCTACAAGCTGAGAGAGACAGAAATTAAGACCAGATATCAGGGGCTTATTGCTGCATCGGTGACAAACACAGAAGAACAACCTGATGACTTGGAAACCCTCTGGCTTAAATTCAAGGACATCATAAAGACAGCTGCTGCAGAAGCATGTGGTGAAGTCCAACTTGGGAACAAGAGAAAGAGGACATCTTGGTGAACAGAGGAAGTCAAAGAGAAAATAAGAGAGAAGAAAATGGCATGGAAACAATACTAAAGAACATCTTCTTCTTCTTCTTCCGTCCTTAGCCACCGACTGTCAAAGCAGTCAGTGGCCATTACGCCTAGTGGCGTCTTAGGGCAACAACAGATAGGTTTTCTTTGCCATTGTTTCCCATCACGCCTATTGGCGTCTTTAGGGCAACGGCAAATCAATCCATTTGCTGTTGTTTCCGTAATCGAAGTGACTGGCAAACGGGTGATCAGCCCGTTGGTACTAAAGAACATGAGGAAGGAAAAACAATGCCCTCTCAAATTTATAAAGGACAAGCAAGGCAAATTGCTTACTGCCCCGAAGGAAGTAATGGAAAGATGGAAAGAATATTTCTCAGAACTCCTTGATGGTGAGCAAGGTCAAACATCAGAAATGATAACCACTAGCACAGAAGAGAAAACCAATGGTGGTGAAGATGACATAAAGATGGAAGAACTGAAGGCAGCACTGGAGAAAATCAAGATGGGCAAAGCAGCAGGGCATGATGGTATAACACCAGAAATGGTTAAGTACATGGGAGCATCAGGTGACCTATTACTCTTAAGGGTCCTACAGGCAGCGTGGTGCAACAAGACCATACCAAAGGATTGGGAGATTGCCATCATAACACCAATTTTCAAAAAAGGTGGCAATCGACAATGTGGAAACCACAGAGGCATATCCCTTCTCAGTGTCCCTGGTAAAATCTACTCTAGAATCCTAGAGCAGAGACTCCGACGCCTAGCTGAGCCACAATTGGATGAGATCCAGTGCGGATTCCAAGCAAACCGAAGTACTCAAGACCTAATCTTCACACTCAGACAGCTGAGTGAAAAGGCTCTTGAGTATAAGAGTGAGATCCATCTTTGTTTCATAGATTTGGAAAAGGCGTTTGACAGGGTCCCCTGGAGCAAACTTTGGGACTGTTTGGCCAGGAAGAACATTCCAGCACCTCTGATTCATTCATACAAAGCTTCTACAAGTCTTGCAGAAATTATGTGAGGACAGCAAACCATAAGTCAGAAGAGTTCAGGACCACCACTGGTGTAAGACAAGGTGATATCCTGTCACTTTATCTTTTCATACTCCTCAAGGACGATGTTATCAAGGCATGTAAGGAGAGAACAAGAAAGTATTCAGTGGGGTACTGGAAGATGAGAAAGGTATGTATTTCAGAGCTGGCATTTGCTGATGATGTTGCCCTGATTGCTAAATCAAAGGCACATCTCCAATCCAACCTGCAAGTCTGGAAGGAAGAGCTGGAGAAGAGAGGGATGAACATAAGCAGCTCTAAAACAAAATCCATGGTGATATCACGAGAAGATAGAAGACATCAGATTAAGCTGGGAGAACAGGTCCTGGAGCAGGTCGACCACTTTAAATATCTCGGAGCTATAATAGACCGAAAGGGAGGCATCAAAGAAGAGTTGGCCACTCGAAAAGCATTAGCTGGAAGACTTTTTCAGGCCATAATTCGAGGATTCCTCAGCAAGAGTGAGGTTGGTAAGAAAACGAAGATGGCTGTATACCGCTCCACCTATGTCCCAGTCTTGACATATGGATGCGAGTCATGGGCAATGACTACAACCCACAAAAGCCAGATCCAAACCTCAGAAATGAGGTATCTGAGGAAGGTAGTTGAAGTTACAAGAAGAGACATGGTCCGCAACCAAACGATACGTCAAGGCCTAAAATCCCACCCCCTGCAGACCCAAGTAGAACAGTCCCAACTAAGATGGTTTGGCCATGTCTGCAGAATGGGAGAAGATCGGCTACCACGACAAGCATGGGAAACAAAGAGCCAGGGATTCAGACCCCCAGGGCGACCCAGAGTCCGCTGGGAGGACAACATTAGACAATCTTTGAAGGACCGAGGACTAGAATGGAACCAGGCCAGGAGGAAGACAGCCGATAGGATAGTCTGGCGCTCTCTCTTCCAAACCTCTACACCTCACGGTAAAAGGGGAATGACTAAGTAAGTAAGTAAGAAAAGTAACTTGCAGTGGATCAATGACCTCAAAACTTTCTGTCTCTTGTTTTGATGTTATACTCTGCTGGGTTATTTTATGTCCATCTCTTGATGCTTCCTTCCCACTTATAGCAATGACATCTTCTCATCTTTTTTGTTTTTCTCTTCATTATGACTTGCAACAAATTATAGCATCTACATGATAAAAATATTGTATTTGTCTAACTGTAATCTCTTTCATTATATTTCTTCACATTCCTAGTTTTTTTCCAAGATCTATATTTTTCTTCTTCTTTTAACATGAAAGGTGATGCATTGTCCTATATAACCACACATCATGGACCTCATTTCTTTCTTCGAGCTGCTAGATCACAGCTCATGTTTCTCCACCACACAATAATGAAAACTAAATTGACACCTGAAGGTTCTCATGCAAAAGACACTTATATTATGCCAAAAGTACACTTTCTCCACATTCATACACAAGGACATACAAAAATAAAGTTCTACTTGGATTTTCTTACACAATAAATGTCACACCAAGAGCACTTTAAAAGAAAAAGGAAAAGATAATTAATTGGCAGCTATCATCAGTGGTACAGACAAGGCCCCCACAGTCACCAGTGGGCACCAATATAATTACACTAATAATTAAACACAGCAGGGGTCTCTGAAGAGACAAAAAAAGACAACGACTACTGCTCCATCAGGTATGTCATACAGGGCAACTAATATGAGATCATGCATAACGCTGGCAAACTCATCATGTACAAGAAGTTGCTACAGCTACCACAGCTGCAAGAGCAGGTGAATGCTTGGTGCAGGCTTCCTGCAAGGGGACCATCCACAGTGGTGTCTTTACTCTCCATAAGCAGCGAGAAGGAAAATTAAGATGACAGTGAATAACTATAGGGAGAAGGACCCCTGATTATTGTATCACAGAAAGCCTCAGACAAGTTAACTCATTGCAGAGTTGTCTTCAAGTCTTTCCTAACAAGTCTCATGTCTCTTAGAACGAGTCTCAAGTCTCTAAGAACAAGTCTCAAGTCTCTTTGAGCAAGTCTCAAGTTTTCTTAGCACAAGTCTCAAAGAAATCTTAGAACAAGTCTCAAGTTTCTTAGTACAAATCTCAAGTCTCTAAGAACAAGTCTCAAGTCGAGTCGCAAGTCCCTTAACAGTAGCTTTAAAACCGAGTCCCAAGCCAAGTTTCATTTTTTAAATCTAAAACTATTTATAGTCGCAATCTCATTTCAAAAAATCACATCAGTCACTTTAAATAATAATACAAAATTAAAATCTCTATTTTCAGTATCTTATTTACTTGAAGGCATATCTTTTATCCTTAGCCGCAGGCTGTCAAAGTAGTCAGTGGCCATCATGCCTGGTGGCGTCTTGTAGGGCAGCAACAAACTGCTTCCAATTTGCTTGGTTGGCAGCCATCCTGTGTGCAGTGCCCCAGCTCTGGTTCATTCTTTGCATCTCCGCCTGCATGTGACATTATTTTGGGTCGATCTCTCCTTCACTACGGCAGTAATCAGTTAACATTTGTTGTACTGACTAATTACATGCTTTAAAATGGTCAGTACCTCTTTCTTTGTCTGCTATGTAGCAGATATTTTGTATTTTCAAACATTCTTGCACTTCTCTCAGCAATAATTCGTCTTGTCTGTTTACCTGACCATCCCTGCTGAGAGAGTAGACAGGTGATGCAATATTAACCGACAACCATGTTGGTTAATCTCGAGTGTGGCCGACATCAGACTACAGATTAACACTAAAATCGACCAGCACATTTGTTTAATCACTGATAAGGCCAGGGTGCGTTCTTCGCCAAGATGGTAATACGCTGAAAGTTTGATAGCCACTACAGGGAGAGAACTTATTTGTCAGCGCACAGGAATGACATAATCATTTCCTGTCAAACTTATTACAAACATATTACTTCAGATAATAGTAAGATGTCATATTTGTAAACATTACAGAGAAGGCAATCGGATGTTTTATTGCCATATATGGGAGATGTGACCTTTTGCATCACCCAAAGAATTTCAGGAGGAAATAATTTTGAAATTACCCCACCTAATCATGCATGTTTGAAATGATTGGAGCCCTGCTTAGCATCATAACAAACAAATGGGGGGGAGGACAGGCAATATAACCTGACCTTTTTGCAGTTTTAAGTCCCTGTGAAAATTCACTCATGCCAAGAAGACCATCAGACTGCCAGAGTTAGAATCAGATTTCATACATATCAGACCGGACTTTGTGGAATATCTTGAAGGACTTAAAGAGCCCAGGAGAACCATTTTAATAAGGAAAACCGGGATCTGAGGAAACTGAAAACACAGAGTCATAGTGGAAATTCATTGTTAACATAACAATACCCCAGAAGCGTGTAAAAAGGCATCTGCTAGTGCCTTAACTTTATTCCTCTGAGTAAACAGTCTGTGAGCCAAGACTGGCATAAGTTGTGCATTTTACATTCTATATTTTTCATTACTAACATGTGAACTAGTATGTGTATATTGCCATGTGAATATTAATATGTGAAAATTGCTAGTGGATGTCCAAGTCATTTGAGGCTGGCAACCTCAGTGTATAGAATAATGATTTCATGAACCACCACTGCAAGGGCTGGTGACTGCTTTATTGCTAGTTTCTTAAAGAGAACTAAAAGCATAGGTAGTCCCAAGTTCCATATGGAGCAGGGAGGGAAAGATGAAAGAAGTGATGTACATTCTAACTATAATATTTACATTTTCAAAACAGTGTAAATGTCAATGAAAACATATTCAATCTTTATTGTGAACATTTTTCACCTAGTGTAGATGTAAATGTAAATATATTCCATCCATACTATTAACCTTTTCATTTGAATGTAAAGTAAATATAAAGCTATTAAATTTAAATGTAAAGAAAGTTTTCTCTCGAGGGATTAAGCTTAATTCTCATCGAGGGTAAATTCTGAGGTAGATGGGATGGTGGAATAGGAAGATGAGGGCACATATGTATGTGTCGGGAAACTCAATACTCAGAGGGTATTCGTTTCTCTTCTTTTACCATACTAGTTGGTGGTACCAGTGAGGGTAATAATCTCTGGAACAAAGTGAGGGTAGAAGTGGACTGACGTCGAGCTAGACACCATCATCAGAGGGTCTTAGAGACGCAGGACCAGCTTTGCAGTTACTTCTTGATCTTACTTGGAACGTGCTGCGCCTTTAATCTTGACCAGAGATGCGAGAACTCCAGTGACTTATCTACACAGAACCCAAAAACCAAGCGGGAGCCGAAACTACAATTTGCAGCTAAGTCAAACTTAAAAGCTGCCAAGTGACTTCTTACATAAAACACACTACCATCACATGATGATGAGTATTTTCTGTTTAAAAATTATTCAGTTTTTTAAAACTGTTAAAACTTAGTTGATTCTTAAATCTGTTATTTGTAAATATACAAATTTAATGTCGATTTAATCATTTTTTAAGTACTGTATGTTTGTCTCAGTCAATTTACTAAATACACTCTAAACAGAGCTATACCAGAATAATAAGAATTCCACTGAGTAAATCAGGTTGGGGGCTTGAACGAGCTGAAATTAATAATTGCTTAATTCTTCATAAAAGGCGGCAGATCAGATATAAGTTAACAATTGCCCTGCCCAATGCAGCATTGTTCTCGACTTCTGAAATATCTTATGAAACTGCTTTGAGATAGAAGCACCATTATCCTTCTATCTACAACTCTGCCAAGAGTAAGCTTGTGCGAAGGTAGACACCTTTGAAGACCCATAGTAGATATTCTTGAGTTTTGGCCACTGTTGGACCACTACTGCAAAGCAGGGAAGGCAATTCTGTGACACTTCCACAGTTATCCACCAAGTTGTTTTTGGTCTGCCATTCTTTCACTTTCCTTCAGGGGTCCATAGCACAGCTGTTCTTGTGATGGCATCAGGGTCTCGTCTGAGGACATGGCCAACCCAGCTCCATCATCTGCCAGCTATGATGGTGTGTATGTCCTCTTTGTTGCTCTGGGTAAGCAGCTCTTGGTTGGTGATGGTATTCGGGCAAAAGATTCGGAGAATTTTCCTTAGGCAGATTGTGTGAAAAGAGGCCAATTTCGACATTTCCTTCTCTGTTACTCTCCAGCATAAAGAGGCACAGAAAGTACACAGCTCTCATATATAATCTTATTTACTGACTGCTTTTATTTGATCAAAGAAAATTGTTTATATTTTTTCACAAAATTACTCAGTTTTTATTTTTCAGTATTACATTTTAGAAACACTATATCAGTATGGAGAGTTCATTCAGTTTTTATTTTTCAGTATTACATTTTAGAAACACTATATCAGTATGGAGAGTTTATTCGCTGAAATTGGCAAGTCCCGAGTTGAGTCGCTAATGCAAAACTTGTGAGTCGAGTCATTGTGGTGACTAAAGTCGACTCGAGTTAAAGTTGATCGACTCAACAACACTGACTCATAGTATTAGCAATTAAACTACACAAAAACATATAAAGAACAGCCAACATGTTTTAGACACAAAGAAAAGACAGTCACGGGTGGAAATACTTACAATATACTATTAGTGGTCTTGCCCTGATGCAAAGGAGAACTCTCAGCCCTTGGACTGTCCCCATTGAATAATCCTTTTGAGCGGCCGCTAGTTTCTATAAGCCCAGCCTTATCATCTGGAACAGTGAAAGAGAATATCAATATCATCATCATCACCATCAAATTATGTCCCGTGCCATCAGGTCAAGGTCTTTCCATGTATTCTTCATCCCTTTCATGTGTGTTCTCTTCTCCGTGTCTTCTTTTGTCTCCCTCTACCTCTCTTACGCTGGGGATTTCTGAACGAGATCTGCCATGTAATGTTATCAACAGGTTTCATTAATGTGTGCCCTATCCATTGCCAACATCTTCTTTGTATCTCTTGTTCCACTGGTATTTGTCAAGTTCTTGCCATGAGTTCCACATCAGTAATCTTGTCATACCACTTCAGTCCTATTCTTTGCAAGCGTCCATTTTGAGCAGGTGGTTTCGAAACTTTTTTTTCTCTGGGCCTATCTTTTGGAATGAACATTTGCTCATGCCACACCAAATTTTTTATTTATAAGAAATACCTTCAAAAACAAAAATCTAACTCCTGGCAGTGCTTTATTCATAATATAGAACACAACTACTTTATAATATGAACATGAGACATCCAGAAAGTATAAAACAATACAGCTACATAAAAACATGATAAATGCACAAAACAGGTAAATTCAATGAGAGGTGTGAGCTTGTTTTTGTCAGGTAATCTTTATATATTAAATTATTTTTAACTATTGTTTATTATTATTAAAATAAATTATAGTACTGAACAAAAAATGGAAACTTCTACGGGTTTCTATACATATTTTCCATATTATATGACATGTAAATAAATAAATAAGAAAATGACTTTAATTTTTATTTTTGGCATTTTTTTTTAAAAATAAAGCTTTGCCTCGTTTTGGCGAGGCGCCATCTCGTTCAACCTAGTCGGTTATATTACGGCGCATGTCCAAATATAAAAGACCTTTAGGTCTGATAAAATTTTGGCATATGAATGTTTTGAAATTGTCTCTCAATATTTGAATATCTTAGAATCTTCCCACCACACCTGCCATCCTCTCGCATGTGGTGCGCCACACTATTTGGGAACCACTGATTAAGAGCAGGGGTTTTTAACCATTTTTTGCTCTGAGCTTCATTTACCTCTGTGGGCCCCCCCCCCCCCCCCCCCCCCGGCCCCCCCCCATAGTCCCAGCTGTTCCTTTAGCTGGATGTGTCACTGTTAGAAAACGGGTACTTTACCATCTTACTGTGGCGCCCTAAAAACATGGCATGGTACATAAGGGGTTATATGGCACACGTTGAGAACCACTGATTTAGAGAATATGAGGATATGTTAAGTTATAAAGTTTAGTGTTAGCAGCAATTCCTTTCACCATCACTCAATTACTTTTGTTTCTACATACCTTTCACCTATGACCTATATAACAACGTCACTGATTTTATAGTTAGGGACTTTGTTGAGAAATAGTCTGCAAATTTTTATGGAAGTTATAATTTTTTTTTTCAGTTAGTGATGAAATTAGTACATTTAACAAGCTGATTATCACTGTATTTTGAGAATGAACTAAATAAAGACAGGAACTATGAATCAATGATTTCTCAAGTCAATTACATCCAAGGTTAGATGTTTGTCATTTCTTTTAAAGCAAATTAGCTTTTTCCTTGTTGAAATTTGTTCTTACATTTATATCACTATCCTAAGATTACATACCTTCAACCAATGGAGGACAGAAGAGATAGCAGGGCCCAGAAACAAGCCAAGAAATTCAGGAGACTGCCAGACCACCCAATGTACCATAGAATAAATGGTCTTAGAAGGGGAAGACTCAAGCGAAGCAACTTTGTAGAATCTGCCAAAACAAAGATGAGAGCAGATCCAATAATTGCGATCGATATCATCAGCTAAACTCATCTATACTGCACACAAGCTCCCAGCTTGGAAACAACAGCACTTCCCAGAAATGACAGAAAACATTCCTGGTATTGAGAGAAAAAAGAGCCATACTGCAACAGAGAGAAGAGCCATAACAACAGAATACATACAGAAACATTACCGGAGCAACACCTGGACCCACACGGATGGATCAGCAATAAATGCAACAGAAGATGGAGGCAGAGGAGTGTTGCTGAACTGGTACAAAAAAAAAGGATGCCAGTGGCAACAGGAAAATTCTCAAGCAGAGGCAGAGACCTTGAAAACTGCAGCAGAAGTCTTAATGACAGAGGAAAGCACAGAGAGACAAGTTGCTTTCTTTACAGATGCACTGTTAGTAATTGCAACACTGAAGAGCTAGAACAATGCAGATCTGGATGACCTAAGAGTAGTACTCCACAAACTGAGCCACCAATTCAAACGAGTTGTAGTACAGTGGATCCCATCTCATTGCAACATCTCCGGCAATAAAGAAGCTGACAGACTGGCAAAGGAAGGTGGAAAGCTACCACAGCTTGACCCAAGTATAACTTTTGAAGAGGCAAAGAGTTTTATCAGAAGCAGATACAGGAACAAATGGGAAGCAGAATATCAAGGCCACACAAATAATGATGCATATTACCAGCTCAACAGAAGAGAACAAGTTATAATCTTCAGACTCTGCATGGGCCACAACAGATTGAGATACCACCTATTCAACAAGCTAAAGATAGGAGCTACCGATGAGTGTGACTGTGGCACTGTTGAAATGACTGCTGAACATCTGCTTCAAAGATGCCCAACATATGAGGAACAGAGAAAGCACATGTGGCCATCACCAGTACTATTCCTGGAGAAGCTCTATAGAGATATAAATAGCCTCAACATATTCAAGTTGACGTCTGAGAGTGAACGAAGAAGAAGAATATCACTATCACTGTACCAATTTTTCTCTTGGATTTATTAAACCAAAGTGACAATGACCTTATTAAAAATTAACATTATCATGAATGTTACGCCACTGTTTCGGGCGTGTGGGTATATCCTCGGCTGAAGATGTGTCTTATTTGAGCAGGGTATTTGATTAATAAATTGAGTGTCATCGTTTTGTTTTTCCCTTCCGAACCCTGTTTACAAGTTCATCAATATTATTGTTCTTTGAAGAGCAGTATCGTGCTTAAACAGAATCATAGGATGAAAACATAATGCGTTAATAAGTTCCGCCAACTTGAGGATCAATCAATCAAATCAGTTGATAATCCCAATTCTCTTTTGAGTCCATCCGACAAATTTATTACATGAAAAATCACGAAGACATCATATATTATGGCATTGTTAATATATTCATTGATATAAATCATTTCCACTCAATGCAAGTCCAGTCCACAATTATAGAACGATAATTAATCGTCGTCAGAACGTGGTGAGCTGTGTATACGCATTACGCCAAGGCAGTAACCGAAAATGAGACTCGCCCGTCTGCAACTATAGATCATAAACACATGATCAAAAATACTCCCGTATTTTGGACTTCAATAATTCCTGGGTTTTCTCTTTAACCGTCCTTACCTCACATATAATTAGGCCTGACCCTATAGCCAACATTTTTATAACGAGAATACTTGCACTATCAATAATTTGGGAGTTGAACAGAATTGCGTCCGTCTCGCTCGGAGCTTATATCAAAAGTGGGTGACCGTGACTTGTAGTCAAGCGGGACCATAACAATCCTGACACGTCATCAAGTTACTATATACTTCGCGTTCACTAAATACTGTGAAGCGTAAAAACCATTCTGTCTTTTAACAAACATCTCAAGCATCCAATGTGCAATCCTACAAGTGCTCACAATGTAGCAGACGACATTGTTAAAAAACATGTCGTAACAATGAACAATGTACAACGCCACCACTATGATATAAAATACCATGATCTACGCCGCACCAGAGCTGAGACTTCCTCTGTGGGAACGGCAGTGTAACGTTCACATACTTACTTGTATCTGAAAAATCTGTACCAATACGTGCTAAGCTGTCAAATGGCTGCTCAATGGACTCCATTTAATGATTCTTGAACCTGGCACAGCTGATTACTGTACCTAGTATGAGACTGGTATTGAATAAAAGTGAACGTGGTAAATAAAATGGGTGAATAAAATACCAGATAATTTGTTTTTTTAAACCAAACAAATACACAATTACCTTGGAGTTTGATGGAATTAATTTAAATGAGGCATTCAATTACATGAAGGCGGGTTGTAATACTGTTACATTGGGGGAAAAAGGGGGTGGGAGAGGGGGATCTAAACTGGTTCCAGCAATTAATTACTATTAAACTGCACTAACCTTAATCAAGAAAGTGGGCTTACAGCCTTTTAAAATGTACTATTTTATTTCCTTGTCATGTGGTTAATAACTGACAGGTTAAAACTAAGATTTCAGCCTCACTAAAATAAATAAACATGTGATAAAAGTGAGCACAAAGACCCAATACTACAATAAGCTATTTTCATCAAAATCAAATTTATAAATTAAAAAAAACCCTCTGCATCAAAGGTTGGTAAAAAGGAGGATCCCGTTACACGCCCATTGAGGCACATTGGGAATATGGAGTTAGGCCCATATTTTCTTGACCATCAGCACACTAGGGGTGACGTGGTCAGCATCGCGCCGGCCGCCTTAACCTTCCCAGAGTTGCTCTGGTACCCAATTGGGGCTGGGTCGACCCAGTAGCCGTTTGCGGCCTAAAAAAATCCCACCTCATCTGGGGATCGAACCATAGACCACTGAGCTAGGAAGCCAGTGCACTAACCACTATGCTACCACGGCTCCCAGCATCAAAGGTTGGCTGCAGATTATTTCAAAAGTTTTCCGTCTCTTGTCTTGAAGGTACACTCTTTTAGGTTCTCTCCTATTCATCTCTATATATTGTCTTTCCACCTGGTTGGTTGTTTCCTGAAACTAGGTCCTATAAATCCTGAAGTACTGATATGATATTCTTGGCGTGGTTACAAACCACATAATAGATAGATCTTACATCTGTGTTGAACAACCTAATTGTATTTTCTTGCATAGTTCAGTTTTTGTTGAAACATACTGAAGGGTGCCCCAAGAAGTTAAACTAGGGGAGTCTTGCTGAGGATTGACTAATTACTAAGACAATGCTCACGTTTTATAAATCTTTAATTAGAGGAAAAATAGATTGTGGAAGTATAATATATATGACTCTGCTGTAGACAGTAACAAGACTTCTTCTTGCGATCACATCTTTGATGTTTACACCGTCAGATAAGTTCTCATGATGAACTCAACCATTGTCTGGAGTTCCTCTTTAGCTCCATACAGCTTTGAGTTTAGGGTTGAGTCATTGAGCCAGTATATCTTTCTTAACTGGTCGTACAGAGGACAATCCTGTAGAACATACTCAGCAGTTTGTTCGTTTAATCCACATGTGCACAGTGGTGAAGCAGACAATCGTACCTTGTACATGTATTTATTCAGTTAGTAACAAGACTAAATTAGACAGAAATATCTTGCTTACAATCAATACTTATACAGTACAATACACGTCCATGAAACACTGCTAAAGCACTTTCTTCTTCTTCTTCTTTGATCCTTAGCCGCCTACCTTCAAAGCAGTCAGTGGCCATCACGCCTAGTGGCGTCTTGTAGGGCAACAACAAATTGATTCCACTTTGCTCGGTCGGTGGCCATCCTTCGTACAGTGCCCCAACTCTGGTTCATTCTTTGCATCTCAACCTCCACAGTCCTCCGCCAGGTTGTTTTTGGTCAGACTCTCTTTCGTTTTCCTTCAGGGGTCCAAAGCATAGCTGTTCTTGTGATGGCATCGGGGTCTCTTCTGAGGACATGACCAACCCAGCTCCAGCGTCTGCCAGCTATGATGGTGTGCATGTCCTCTTGCTTGCTACGAGTAAGCAGATCTTGGTTAGTGATGGTATTCGGCCAAAAGATTTGGTGAATTTTTCTTAGGCATGTTGTGTGAAAAGAGGACAATTTCGACATTTCCTTCTCTGTAACTCTCCAGCATTTCGCACCATAGAGAAGCACAGAAAGCACACAGCTCTGATATAATCTTAATTTTGTGCTTGTGCTGTATTGGGAGGACTTCCAGATGTTGTTTAGGCTAAAGAAGGCTGTTCTTGCCTTATTCATTCTGATGTTGATGTCTTTGCCTGCCCCGCCGTCTGGTGTTACTATGCTTCCTAGGTTTGTGAAGGTATCTGTCTGTACCAATTGCTGATTCCTTACTGATATGGGCTCAGGGTTGCTTACATTGAGCGTCATGACCTCAGACTTCTTTAAATTGATGTTCAAGCCCACCTGCTGGCTAAACTTATTAAGTCTATCCGTTTTTTTCCTGGATGTGTTGATGTGAATGTGCTAGTAGTGCAATGTCATCTGCATATTCCAGATCTTCCAATGTAGAAAATGTTGTCCATCTTATTCCTCTTGGACTGCCCTCTGTTGTCTGGCGCATCACCCAGTCTATGACTGTTAAAAATAGAGTGGTTGACAAGGGGCATCCCTGTCGTACTCCTGTCTTCACCTCAAAGGTTAGGTTGCTCTGCCCAACACTACACGTAAAGTTGGCATTGAGGCTTTTTATGATTGACACTATGCAGCTTGGAATTCCATAAGCTCTCAGTATTTTCCATAAACTGTCCCTATGTATGCTGTCAAAAGCCTTTTCAAAATCAACGAAATTAATGTAAAGCTGTCTTTGCCATTCTGGGCACTGCTCTATAATGTTCCTGAGAGTGAATATATGATCTACACATCTTCTATTCTTTCTAAATCCTGCTTGTTCCTTCCTCAGTTTGTGGTCTACTGCCTTTGAAATTCTCTGTATAATTATCCTGCCTAGTATTTTGCTGGGAACTGAGAGAAGAGTGATTCCTCTCCAATTATTGCAGTCTGCAAGATCTCCCTTCTTGGGCAACTTGACAATTATTCCTTTGTTCCACTCTGATGGTGTTGTCCCCGTTTTCCAGACTTGTGCAAATAGTGGTTCTAATAGTTCTGCTGCTAGCTCAGGGTCTGTCTTAAATAGCTCTGCATTTAAGTTATCATGTCCCAGAGCTTTGCCGTTCTTTAACCCTTTGATTGCTGTGATGATTTCTTCTTTTCGTGGAATGTCTGTATTCACATCTAGATCGTTTTCAGCTTCAGGAACATTCAATTGTGTCTCTGGTGGTTCCTTGTTCAGAGTTTCTCTGAAGCTGCTAAAGCACGAAACACTAATAAAGGGAAATAACTCAAAGTGAATATTCTGTGAGGAAGGAACGGCAACGTTCTTTTGGAGATTACCATCCGACTATATCTAAAAATACTACCAGTTTTTTCCTCTGTACTATATAGGTCATTGCTTCATGAAATAGGGTGACCAATTCCATTCCTTGCCTTCTCTAACTCAAGAGCAGAGCCAGTATCTATTTACAGCTGGGTATACTGTAGAGTGGCGTTACCAGGTTTCGATCCGTGAACCCGGTAACTCAGCCGCGCGAGGCAAGCGCCCTAACCACTCTGCCAATCATATGAATACCCTAGGGCCTAATTACAACTGAAACTTACAAGGAACAGGACAGTCACAGACTCTCTCGAAATGGTGGAACAACGGAAGGGGTAATGATGGTCATATGATGCTATTCTACTCTCCTGCCATTTCATTTTGTTTTAAATAAAAATTACCTGGATCTTCTATCCAAGACGCCACAGTTATGTTTAGATCGCCGGTTCTTAACTAACAGGACACAACATAAACATAATCTGACAATGACCCGGAAGTATACGTCACTTGGCAGATTTCTGCAGTGGTCGAGATTATTAAAATTGTCTACTAAAGAATCTTCCATTTCGTTATTTATGTCTGCTGTCGAGCCTGGTTCCCTCTTCGCGTTTCTGTCTTCCTTATTTCTATAGGTTCAGCTTTTAAATAGGAGTTTTGGCGAGACGCACCGCGTTCGACCTAAGCACACCGTCCCTCGGTTATATTAGGGTGCATGCTGGTATACAGACATTGAAGTTTGGTACTAAACTAAAGTAAGTTCAATTCTGTGTAGTCTAGTTTTTTGTTTTTTTTTTCAATAGCCACTTCCAGGTGAATCCAGTATCCGAACGGCACCGACGCCTAACTACGTATGTAATTAATAACAGTTGTAAATACAAGCCGGTGGTTCCACCCTGGGAGATCAAGAAAAAAGACACGGCCTACCACCTTGCAGAAATCCTTTTTTTACAGCTGCCGATATGGGAAAGTTGCATCACAACTGTCAAATCATTGTAAATAGGACAAATCACAATTGCCAATAATGCTTGTATGTTTAAAAAACAAACAAACAAACACGAGATAAAACCTAACAAAAACAAACAAATATAATATTAACGAGGAGGAGTGTAAAAGCCTGGTGTTTCCAGTTATATAACTGACTTTAATAGATATATAATTGACTTTCACCTGTCAAAAGTCATATGTATTGTAAGAACAGCATCAGACCTTCACCTTCCCATATTTTAATTTTTGTTCTCGTTAAATACTGTTTGGCTATATTATGGGGGGGGGGGAACACAAAAAGTAATACGACTTACTAAGAGAAAGGACAAGGAAACCTACGTTGCGGCCACAAGGCCTTCGTCAGGGACATACAAACAAAAGACAGAAGGGAAAGAAACTTTATGACTTTATATTTGACTATAGTATGCAGTTCCCTAGGTCTGTCTATTCTTAACACCTCTTCTATATTTATAGGAAAATTTGATGCAAATAATCTAATATTTGTATTCTCATTTGTTCACACCACTTACATTTTAACAAGAAGTGCTGTATATTATTGTCTTGAAGACATCCTGCACAGTAAGGCTCTTCTATTCTGAAATAGCCATTTCCCAGCTGTAGCATGAGAAGTTTCTTATTACTGGAAATACTACAACATGTAGATTCATACCTTGACTGCAATATAGAGTTGGAGGAACAGACAATGATAACAAAATAAGAAGGCTAGACGAGCTTTCATTGGATTGGGAAATATATGGAGATCAAAAGAAGTCAAGTCCAACACAAAAATCTGAATCTTCAATTCAAATGTCAAGTCAGCCTTATTATGTGGCTCTGAAACATGGAGAACAACCAAAAACAACAATCAGAAAGCCTCACACTTTTATAAATGGGTTAAAAAAAAGGATAGTCTCATAGTAATCAAATAATGCCGTAGGGGGAGTGAAGGGTTAGAGACTTCACAATATTAGGTTGAGCTTCGAGAGGTGGGGTAACCAGTTCTCCTTCAGACTGCCTTTACCTTTCCTAACCCACGAGTAGAGTCAGGTATCAATTTACAGCTGGGTAGACTGCACAGTAACGCCACGGTGTTTCCAACCCGCAACCTTTGTCGCGAGAAGCATGCGCTGTAGCTACGGACGCCCTATTAAATAGGTGCTTGTCTAAAACACAAGGATTGTAGTGGTATGACAAGATCACTAATCTATAACTGATGACACGAACCAGACAAGAGCCAGACCAAGTCATCATTTTCCGGCTTACGCACTGGACAGAGCAGGCTTAGATACCATCTGTACCACAGGTACAGTATTGGTGCAACAGATCTCTTCACCTGTGGCACCAGCCCCATAACGACCGAACATCTTCTGCAGTCCTGCCCAACTTACAGCAGTGAACGGAGTAGCACATGGCAACAACCTATTTCTCTCTAGGAAAAGCTGTTTGGATATGTCAAGGATCTTGAGCTGCTTGCTGCTTTTATTAAAGTCATTAATGTGAAAGTCTGAAGGCCAAGAAGGAGGAAAAAGAGGAAGAAGAAAGCCCGTCTTGCCTTTTGAATTCTTATTTTGATAACATTATCCAGATCCAAACCACAGAACGGAGGTATCTAAGAAAGGTGGTTGAAGTAACAAGAAGAGCCATGGTCCGCAACCAGACAATACGTCAAGGCCTAAAAACCCAACCCCTGCAGACCCAAGTAGAACAGCCCCAACTAAGATGGTTTGGTCATGTCTGCAGAATGGGAGAAGAACATCCGCCACGGCAGGTATGGGAGGCTAAGAGCCAGGGATTCAGACCTCCAGGACGACCCAGAGTCCGCTGGGAGGACAACATTAGACAATCTCTGAAGGACCGAGTACTAGAATGGAACCAGGCCAGGAGGAAGACAGCCGATAGGATAGTATAGCGCTCTACACCTCACGGTAAAAAAAGGGGGGGGGGGGGTGACAAAGTAAGTACTAATCATTAATGTGGAAGTCTAAAGGCGAAGGAGGAGGAGAGAAAAGAAAAAGAGGAAGAAGAAAGCCACTCTTGCCTTTTGAATTCTTATTTTGATAACATTATTTGTTGCACTGTCTGTACATTTTAAAACGCTGTTGACGTGACCTCTCACCAAGCATTATCAATTTGTCTTGCATCTGATTAGGGATATGAGTCACAAGCGTCAAGTTGTCGGCTAAATCTAATGCCTCATCAGTTTCGAGACCAATTCTTTGTATATACTGTCGCATGGGTGGTGAGTTCAATTCCAGGCGGTGTTCAACGATAACTTATAGTTAGCTATTCGGTCTATACTGTACACGATCTGTTTGTTGAAAACCTGCTTGTTTTTCTCTAAACTGTCCGTCTATTATCATCATTTTTATTTGCGCTGCTTAGAGAGTATGGAACTACCGCTGTAGCCGGCCCCCGTGCACGAAGCATGCATAAAACCTTCACATGTTCCTGCAGCGGTGGGTTCTGTGCCAATTTGTTTAACATGATGAGATTGCCAGCTCCATTCACAACCTCATAGTACGCCTTGTACGACATGCCGCAGGGTACAGCAATTCTATTCTTCATTAGTCTCTTCAAAGACCCCTAAGAACTACAGATCTATCTATGGCCTCTTTTAATCTCTAAAGACTCTACTAAGTATGTTTCTGGCATTGATAATAATATTATTCCTCTATAATTAGTGTGTGACAGGGAATGCGTCATTTTAGGAACTTTCCTTTATAACAAATACAGACCATAGCTTAGTGGATAGAAGTTAGTTAAAATTTAATCATAAAGTTATAATAGGAACAGACCATAAGGAAAAGGCTAGCGTGGATTACCCTTTTTATCCAATCCTGAGACGAATAAAAAAGAGAAGCAACGCTGACCTAGATTATGAGCTGAAAATAAGCGTGTCAAGTCCCGGCTAAAAAGTCAGTTGCAGATTTTGAAGTCTAAGAGTCAGACGCATATTTCTTATGCTGCAGATTTTTTTGAGGATTTCAAACTTTTACTAAAGGAAGTCTTTCCCCAGTTTTAGTGTGTGAATTGTGCATTTAATTCTCACAAGGAAAGGCAGTAAGTAGAGTGCTGTTAAAATACCTAAAACATTTTTCATGTCACAAGGAAATAGCTTTTGCCTCCCGCAGCACACTGTAAAATGGCTGCAAGTTATACTTTGAGTCAAAATATAGACTTTGGATTGCTAAGTAGAACCACTAACAGTTTGGTAGAACATGAAGCTCTTCAGGAAATGAGAGAATGGTTTAATCCTCTGAGGAACTGCTAGTATGCAATTACCGCTAGCTAATATTTTGAAGGATCAAGTAGCTAAGAGTTGAAATCAGGGTAATTCACTTGATATGAACTTCCCCATGCTATGTTAATGGAAGCAATGTGCATTTGTGGATGAACGAAATATGCATACTATAAATCTTTATGCCATAATGTACATACGTTATGTTGGAATAAAAATCACGTTGAGACCAAAACAAAATGATATTGTCTATTAAATACTTCGCCACACACAATATTGGAAGAAAGGAAGAAATGGCTGCTGAGAAACCTATCATGTCATAATTATCTGCTCTAACTCAATACAACACCTTAGAGGATAGTCCCCGAACCTGGTTAAATCCCGTAAGACTGTAAGGGAGAAATTGCGAACTCTAGCGGTCAAGCTAGTATCTAGATCTAACACTCTCTGCAATTAAACAGCAACCCCCAATTCCCTACCCGGCCACACATCTTTATATGTTGCCTAGTGACCAGTCCTCTATAAAAGAGCAGAAGCGAAGATGGATCAATTAATGGAAGATTTCCAGCAACTTGGGGTAGAACAGCAGCAGCAACAGGAAAACAGATTCGCTCAAGCACAACCACTGCAGCCCCAGGACAGACAAAATATGGAAGGACCAACAATGATAGCGCTACGGCAAATTACTGAAACCCTACAGAAAAATGACAACTACGCGAAATTCACTCAGGTTAGATCCATTGTTCAGCCGTTCGATGGAGACAAGAAAAAATTCAGAAGATGGTTGTCCGACATGGAAAAATTTGCGGCACTAGCAGAGGCAACAACTGATGAAGAGAAAAAGAAAATTGCTCTGTTAGGTTCTGATTCGTACGTGACTGATTTTTTAAGAAGGAGGTCCCAGCAGTACCCCACAGAAACCTACGAGTCCCTAAAAAAAGAGCTCACCCAGAGATATGGGGAAATCATAGACAAAATGCATGCTTGGTCAGTCCTTAGAAGCATGAAACAGGAAAGAGATGAATCGGTACAACTTTTTGGAGACAGATTCCTCAATATGGCAGAAGAGGCGTTTTGCGGAGAAATCCCTACCACACCTGATGTAGAAATACAGTTAGTGGGGATATTTGCCGATGGCCTTAGAGCAGAAAATATTAGAAGGCATCTCATTAGAAAAGACACCAAGACTATTGCTGAAACAATCCAAGCAGCAATACAGGAGGAAAATCTTCACCGAAGGTTCCAACAAAGAGTAGGTAGGGAACCCCGACCAGAATATAGGGACTATAATGAGCATGAGCCTATGGAAGTTGACCATGCCAAGAGGCAATGGACTCGCCCACGACAACGAGATGATAGGCCCCGCAATTATAGACCCCCCACACAGAGGCAAAACGACGTCAATAATGTCAATCCAAACGGATGCTTCACATGCGGTAGGCTCGGACATGGTTACTGTAATATGAATACATTAAAGTACGAGCCACACATTGTAATATAATGCGAATCTTGACATGTACGACATCCTGTAAATAAACATAGCTACAAACTGAACATGCGTTTACTGAGTGCCTTCTGAAACATGTGTGTGCTTGTGTAGATGACGAGGTAATGCTTATATACATACATCATAACATTACATGGTGGCAGCGGTCGATACCGGACTGACGCAAAAACAGCTACATGATAACACGTGAGTACAGTTTATTCGGCTAATTTTCGTCATCGAGGTCAGCCATGGCGGCGAAACACTATCGCAACGCGCCCGAAATGAGATTTGCCGGTCAAGATGATAAGAGTGAAGCTTTCTTGTTATGGCGCCAACGCATAGATCTATATTCCAAGACCACTGGTCGGGAAGGACAAACCCTAACTCCATATATCCTAGAAGCATTGGACGATGAAGGTTTGAAAATTTACAACAGTTTTGCTAGCGCCATGCCTGTGGAGTCGGCGACAGACCCCGCAGCCATATTGGACGAATTTGAAAAACGTCTGATAATAAAGCACACGAACTTTAGAGCGGCAAGATTAGAACTTCACCACCTGCGACAGAAACGTGGTGAAAGCCTAGATGATTTCTTTACTCGCATTAAGGAGAAAACAAGAGTATGTAAATTTAGCAAAGAAGAAGAAAAAGAGCGAATTATTGAACAGATTCTTCTTAGCACACCAATGCCAGAGTTCCAGAAATGGCTACTGAGCCAGAGTGATACACTAACTTTACAACAACTTCTGGATGAAGGCAGGAAACACGAGGCACAAGCACTAAACATTAAACAAATTCAGCAAGGTACAGTAACAGCCCAGGTGGATGCAGTAAAAAGCTATAAACCCAAACAAAACAAAGCAACTGGTTCGAAGCAACAAGAAAAACACAACACAAGCAGAGGTGCTATGTGTAAATGTTGTGGCCTAAACCACATACAAAACCACTGTCCAGCTAAAGACTCTACATGTCATTACTGCAGAAAGAGGGGCCACTGGATAAAATTATGTTTCAAGAGGAAACAAGACAGTGCTCAACACAACCTTCACAGCAGAGAGTCATCAAAACAAACACACTTTATGATGACTGAGGACCTTGACTCCAGTGAAGAAAGTGATCCTTCCACTTTTGATACTGTGAAGATACTAACTTTCAGTAATGAACCAAAGAGAACGCAGGCTTTCTGCAAGGTACAATTCCGAATACCAGGAATTAAAATGCACAAAGAAAGAAACATTCGGTTCAAGATAGACACAGGTGCCCAAGGTAACACTCTACCCTTAAGAATATTCAGACAGATCATGCCTGACAAGGTGGATGAGCAAGGATTTCCCACAAGGGATGTAAAACGTAGGAGTGGCAGGACAAAGCTAAGAGCTTACAATGGAACAAGTATAGACTGTTTTGGAGCAGTAACACTTGAATGTTCATGCAGAGGCTCTGAATGGACATTGTCAACATTTTACTTGGTAGATGTTGAAGGACCTGCAATTTTGGGTTTACCAATGTGCGAAAAGCTGAGTGTGGTAACTATTAACAACATTAAAGAGGATATAGGTCTTGCAGATGCTCTCAGCAAACTACCAAACCCCAACAAGACAGCAGATCTTACCCCAAACATCAAAGTTGATTTTGTCAAGTTTAGCGGTAATCGGCTTGAACACATCAGAGAAGACACAATGAGAGATCCTGTCCTTAACTCTCTCAAAGAACTGATATACCATGGATGGCCAAGCTCTATCAGGGAAGTTCCAACACACATCCGTCCATACTACTCGATGAGGGACGAGTTAAGCATCGAAGATGGTCTGATCCTTAAAGGAGATCGCATTGTTGTACCAGAAACACAACGCGATATCATCCTTAAACAGCTCCATAATAGTCACCTTGGTATTGTGAAGACACAACTGAGAGCAAAGAAAGATGTTTACTGGCCACAGATAAACAAGGACATAGAAACACTATGTAAAAACTGTTCAATTTGCCAAGAACACGCAAATAGGCAGTGCAGAGAACCTCTCATACCATCAGACATACCATTGAGCCCTTGGAGCATTATAGGAACTGATATTTTCTCAATCGACAATAATGACTATCTTATTATTGCTGATTACTACAGCAAATTTCCCATCATTGAGAAACTTCCACAACCCTCACCATCAGCTGTTATTGCAGACATTACAAAGAAGTATTGCAGCATGCTTGGCATCCCAGATGAAATTAGATCAGACAACGGTCCACATTTCTCAGGTCAAGCATACAGAAACTTCACTAAGGACTGGAAGATCAAACACACAACATCATCACCTAGATACCCTAAATCTAATGGTTTCATTGAGAGACAGATACAAACTATCAAGTCAATCATGAAGAAAACAAGAACAGAGGATGTACACCTAGCACTCTTGAGATGGAGAACAACACCGGTAGACAGTAAGATCGACAGTCCAGCAGAACTTATGTTTGATAGAAGAATTAAAGACCTCTACCATCTAAGGTCCACTTCCGTCCACAACATAGAGACAGCACATATGATCAACTTCAGCATCGTCAGCAAGTTCAGAAATCCAACTATGACAAATGTGCTAAAGACTTACCACCATTATATCCTGGTCAGCATGTGACTACCTACAACCACAACAATGACACATGGTCAAAAGCAACAATCATTTCCAGAAACCCTGAACCCAGGAGCTATACTTTAAGACCAGACAGCAGCAGCAACCTCCTGAGGCGAAACAGAGTGGACATAAGAAAAATCCCACAGAATACAACAGAACAGAGAATTCCCATGCTTTCAACAGACAATGCAGTAACTCCAGACCTTGGTGCCCCACAAAACCAACAAGCGCCAAGGCCGAAATCACAACCAACTCAAGCTAAACCAGGGACTTCCGCAGAACCACCAGCACTTTACACCACTCGTTCTGGCCGTACAGTGACACCTCCCAGCCGATACAGACAGTGACATATATATACTCACACTGAGCATTACACATACTTATCCTTTCTCACATGAAACATTTCGTTGGAAATGTTTGCACACATTTTTTTTTTCAAAAAAGGGGGGATGTAATATGAATACATTAAAGTACGAGCCACACATTGTAATATAATGCGAATCTTGACATGTACGACATCCTGTAAATAAACATGGCTACAAACTGAACATGCTTTTACTGAGTGCCTTCTGAAACATGTGTGTGCTTGTGTAGATGACGAGGTAATGCTTATATATATACATCATAACATTACAGTTACAAGTCCTGTAGAGCAAATTACAATAATGCACCATTCAGAAGAGGAGGTTACCAACCACAACAACCTGCACCACCCCTACGTGATTACACCAGAAATCAGTATACCAGAGGCACACCTCAACCCCTCATGCGTCAGGGAAACGGCCGCGCCACTCACTAAACAGGACCGTTAGTGAGGGCAACAATCACATAAAATGGTCCAAAACAAAAGAAACAACTTACTTACTTACTTAGTCGTTCCCCTTCTACCGTGAGGTGTACAGGTTTGGAAGAGAGAGCGCCAGACCATTCTATCAGCTGTCTTCTTCCTGGCCTGGTTCCATTCTAGTCCTCGGTCCTTCAAAGATTGTCTAATGTTGTCCTCCCAGCGGACTCTGGGTCGTCCTGGAGGTCTGGATCCCTGGCTCTTTGTTTCCCATGCTTGTCGTGGTAGCCGATCTTCTCCCATTCTGCAGACATGGCCAAACCATCTTAGTTGGGACTGTTCTATTTGGGTCTGCAGCGGATGGGATTTTAGGCCTTGACGGATCGTCTGGTTGCGGACCATGTCTCTTCTTGTTACTTCAACCACTTTCCTCAGATACCTCATTTCTGAGGTTTGGATCTGGCTTTTGTGGGTTGTAGTCATTGCCCACGACTCGCATCCATATGTCAAGACTGGGACATAGGTGGAGCGGTATACAGCCATCTTTGTTTTCTTACCAACCTCTTTCTTGCTGAGGAATCCACGATTTATGGCCTGAAAAAGTCTCCCAGCCGCTGCTTTTCGAGTGGCCAACTCTTCTTTGATGCCTCCCTTTCGGTCTATAATAGCTCCGAGATATTTAAAGTGGTCGACCTGTTCCAGGACCTGTTCTCCCAACTTAATCTGATGTTTTCTTTCTTCTCGTGATATCACCATGGATTTTGTTTTAGAGCTGCTTATGACCATCCCTCTCTTCTCCAGCTCTTCCTTCCAGACTTGCAGGTTGGATTGGAGATGTGCCTCTGATTTAGCAATCAGGGCAACATCATCAGCAAATGCCAGCTCCAAAATATAGACCTGTCTCATCTTCCAGTACCCCACTGAATACTTTCTTGTTCTCTCCTTACATGCCTTGATGACATCGTCCATAAGGAGTATGAAGAGGTAAGGTGATAGGATATCACCTTGTCTTACACCAGTGGTGGTCCTGAACTCTTCTGACTTATGGTTTGCTGTCCTCACATAATTTCTGCAAGACTTGTAGAAGCTCTGTATAGCATGAATCAGAGGTGCTGGAATATTCTTCCTTGCCAAACAGTCCCAAAGTTTGCTCCAGGGGACCCTGTCAAACGCCTTTTCCAGATCTATGAAACAAAGATGGATCTCACTCTTATACTCAAGGGCCTTTTCACTCAGCTGTCTGAGTGTGAAGATTAGGTCTTGAGTACTTCGGTTTGCTCGGAATCCGCACTGGACCTCATCCAATCAAAAGAAACAACACAGAACAGAAATTGTCAAGTGGGCCCATCCAGAAAAATACATTATGAAGAAATGCTGCATGATGGAACTAAAATACATCCGGACCCCAGTTAATGCATCATGTCTATACAGGGCCAACAATATAGAGCACTGGTAGATACAGGAGCATCCATCAGCCTTATTAGGTTCCAGCTGTTCAAGAAGATCCAACACTTAGTACGATTTCAACCGTCCAAAACACACCTAGCTTCAGTCACGGGACAAAGACTAAATTCAGTTGGGACAGCATGGCTAAAATTTTCCTTAGGCGAAACAAATTTTGAACACCCATTTGTCATTACTAAAGGAATGTCTAGAAATCTTATCCTAGGGAGGGATTTTTTTAACAAACACAAGGTTCGAATATACTATGACTTCCAGAAAATCAAAGTCAACAATACTTACATAGATCTCCAGGACGATATCCACATAGCGTCTTTGGTAAGACTCACAGCTCCCATAACGGTGGCTCCAAACTCCCTGGTCATAGCAAAAGGCAGAGTAAAAAATTCTGAGTACATAACACCAGGGCAATCAATCCAAATACAGCCCCTAGCAGAAGAAAGCATTATTGATGACCCATTGTTGCAAATTACAGAGGGAATCGCTGAAGTCTCGAAGGCTAGAGATTTCCCCATCATGATATTGAATATGTCAGGAAAAACTACCACTATAAATAGAGGCACAATTTTAGCACAAGTGGATACGTTAACGTTAAGACAAACCAAAACCAATAGAGACCATTCACAAATTGTCTCAACCACTCCCACTGGACATAATGCACGAAATCGCAGTACAAATAACCATAGTACACGGAAAGTAAACAGTTATAAGGCTTATGCAGAAAAAGACAGCAATATCAGTCACAGTTATGTTACACCACAGCATACCCTACCCAGGTGGCAGAAACGAACCAGTCCATACATAAGAAGAGTAAGGCCACAGTATGAAAATGACTATAATTACTCATTCTTGCGCCCCAGCACACCACGAGAAAAGATGAAGTGCTGTATATCACAGAGTAACAGAGAAACAGAGATTGTTTTGCCAGGAGGATATCCGAAGCGACAAGACAGAGATACATGCCCCATGGAGTATCAATATAACTCAAAAACAGGTGGATATGATAAAGTCCCAAAACCAATCGAATGTTCCGAAGAAAAGGAAGAATTCTTATACGACTCCACCACAGGAGGATACTATAGCAGCAAAGTTGGAAATAGAAAGAATGAACAATTTTCGCCCAGGGAAAGAAGACAGCCCTATAGCACAAACGGAAGAAATACAGTAACGTACGCGGATAAGCGCAGTTACGGCAGAAATAATCAGAAAAAATGGCACTACCCCAGAAATATAATAAGAAATGAATATACAGTAAATGCAGTGAAAAAGGAAAATGCACACAGCAGATGGCAGAGGAGACAATACCAAGCACAGCCCAACGAATGGCAAAGAAATATACAAAAGAAGGTCACATACCAGGAGCAGAGATTTTCACAAGATGCAAGAAAAATGCCAAAATACTATGGGAAGGAAACGGAGGCATCAAGACAGACCAGAAATATCGTGGCAGATCATAAATACAGAGAGAGAATAGCTCAGTTACTTGCAACCCTGAATGCCACAGAAGATAATGAGCCACGTTTGAAAACGTTTGTAGAAAAGCACCAAGATGTATTCGCACTAAACGACATGGAATTGGGCAGAACTAACACTGTCACAATGGACATTCAAACAACTACCGAGGAGCCAATACATATGAAACCCTATCATACACCCTTGAAAAACAGAACTAGTGGAAAGGTCTATAAATGAAATGCTACAGGCAGGAATCATCGAAAGATCCCGCTCCCAATGGTCCTCACCCATAGTGATCGTAACAAAGAAAGATGGCTCCAGTCGCTTTTGCTGCGACTACCGTGCCCTTAACAAAATCACAAAAGTCATTTCCTACCCCCTCCCCAGGATAGACGATCTACTTGCGACGTTAGGAAAGTCTACATACTTTACCACACTTGATGCGAGGTCAGGCTTTTGGTGCATCCCCATGACACCTGAGGCAAAACAGAAATCCACATTCTGTTCGCATATCGGAAGTTTTTTTTTGGAATGTTATGCCATTTGGTCTAAAAGGATCACCAGCAACATATATGTCACTCATGGATGAAGTGTTAAAGGGTCTACATCCATTTGCCCTGGCATACATAGACGATATCCTGATACATACCGCAGGCACGATGGAAGACCACCTCCGCAAGGTTGAAACAGTGTTTGATAGGCTCATGCATCACCAAATAAAGTTAAAACTGTCGAAGTGTGAGTTTCTAAAGACAGAAACAAAATATTTAGGCTTTGTCATCAATAGACATGGCATCAGACCTGATGAAGATAAAGTCAAAGTCATAAGAGAAATGCCTAGCCCCAAGACGGTGAGACAAACACGCTCATTTATTGGTACAGTGGGTTACTATAGGCGCCACATCATCAATTTCTCCAGAGCAGCAGAGCCTTTGATAGCCCTTACCCGCAAGTATGCACGCTTCAAATGGACAGAAGACTGCCAGAGATCTTTTGAGTATCTTAAAAATGCCCTAACCACCATCCCACTGCTTGGACATCCAGACATTTCTCAGCCCATGATACTATACGCCGATGCCTCGAATAACGCAATTGGTGCTTGTTTGGTCCAACCAGTACTAGAAGATGAAACACCCATCCTACCAAACATCCCCAATGAGAAACCCATTGCATTCCTATCACACGCACTATCGAAGACACAGAAAAACTGGACCACCATTGAGAAAGAAGCATACGCCATACACTATGCAGTACAAAAGTTTGACTTTTATGTCAGAGGAACCAAACTCATTATACGAACGGATCATCAGCCCCTGGTTAACTGGCTCACCAAAACACAAGAACAGCCAAAGAAGTTACAGACATGGGCAATGAATTTGCAGTCCTACGACACCACTATCGAACATATCCCAGGCGAAATGAACACCTGTGCAGACCTCTTATCCAGGATTAAATATGATGATGAAACTGAAGTGAAAACAAATAGAGTCAAAAATGATGGCACATCCTCAGAGATTGACGATAATGCAAAAGAAATTAATGAAATTACTTCATCAAATCAAAGAAGTACCTCAGATTCTGCCACTCAAGTAGAAGAAGAAAGTCAAGATATGTTTGACATGAGAGTAGAACAAGCGAAAGATGCAGAAATTGTTAAGCTGCTCACATACGTGAAGGAAAACCCAACAAAAAGTAAAGATTTTACAGTACACCCAACGGATGGAGCTCTATACTATATTGATAGTAAACAAGAAGGGACACTAAGAAAAGTCATTCCAGCACATATAATCCCAGAAGTACTACTACAGTTTCATGATAACAACGGGCACATGGAAAGAGACAAAACAATTGATGTTATAAAGAAAAGGTATTATTGGCAAACCTTCTACAAAGACATTACAGAGTACGTGGCCACCTGCAAAACATGTAAATTGCGGAACATGAAGCCACATTTAATTCCCCTTCAAGAAATGCAACCTTCCCATTACCCCATGCAAACAGTAAGCATTGACTTATCAGGTCCTTACCCACTAACCCAATCAGGCAACAAATACCTCCTGCACATAGTTGACCAATACTCTGTTTGGCCAGAAAGTTACCCACTCAGTGATGCCACATCGCAGTCCATCACGCAAATTTTTTTACAAGAATTCATTCCCAGGCATGGCTGTCCAAAACGAATCATTTCAGACAACGGTAAACAGTTTATCGGTAACCCATTTAAAGCCACCTTACACCAGCTGAATATTGAGCATACTACAACCACTTATTATTGCTCAAATGCAAATGGCAGAAATGAACGCATGCACGCCACCCTACATGATATTATTAGCAAATATATCAAGGGGAACCACCAATACTGGGACCTATACATTAACCAAGCTCTTGAAGCCATCCGAGTAAACGTGAACGATACCACAGGAATGTCACCCTTTTTCATGCTATACGGAAGAGAACCAAACTTTCCGTTAGACAACCTACTTCGCCCACAAAGAAAATACATGGGAGAAGACCCCATAGAAATAATCCTTCAAGAAAAGTATAAAGCTCACCAGATTGCACAACGAAATGCGCAGAAGGCATTTCACAAGAAACAGAAACAACATGATAAATCAGCCAAGCTACCAACGTACAAAATAGGAGACAGAGTATACTACAAGAAACATGTACGCAGTTCAAAATTCGATGACCGATGGTTGGATGGCTACAAAATCATGAAACAAACTACGCCCGTAAACTTCATTATCTGGAATGAAGAGAAACAACACCAAACAAAAGCTCACGTAAAACAACTCAAAATTGATAATCACCGACCCGTTCCGCCTCTGACGACAAATACAAGACCAGTCAGAAAGGCCACCCTAAATTATAATCCATCCAGTACAGATCCGTCTGACATATCAGAGTCAGAGACGACAGACTCTGAATCTTACCAAGACGACCACATACCCAGACCACCTACAAAGGAAATACAACGAGCAAGACAACAAAGGAATTCGTCAGAAAGTGAAGAGGACATCCCACCACTTGAATTACGTAATAGACTACAAGACAGAGACCTGCGCATTAGAAACGAAGAAATCAGGCCACAGACGTCACACGATGACAACAACAAAGCAACTTATATTCACACTCAAACTTACTCCCGCGGTGATAAATCGTCAGCTGATACCTATCACACCCCCAATTCAGGCAGCTCTAGTTTTAACACTAGTGAAAACCAAACACTGCTATACCACAAGAACAAGATTGGTCGTTCAGAACAATCAGATCCTGAAGAAACTATACCCAAGCAGATTGTTGAACCATATACCAGCAATCTTTATGGAGACGAAACAGAACAAGACATGAGAGAAGACAGTGTCGGCCCCGGCACAGCTTTGTCAGACCCCAACGAACAAAATGACAGAGAAATGGTAGAACTATATGAACAAGAGACAGACATTGATACAGCCAGTTCGATTGAAACCAGTGATGCGGATAGCACATTATTTATACCAGTCAGCTCCAGTGTCAAACGCGCCTATACAGCAGGGTCAGATGACTCACCTCCTGTCGTCAAATGCATGAAATTGCCACAAAATGAAATCAGACGAAAAATATTGAAGAAACGCTATCGTGTTTCAAAGCCCAGCCGAGAAGTGTTAGCCTCATCTCAACTAGTCAAAACCAACAGTGTGCAAATTACTGCGCCCACTGCAAACGGTTTTAACATACCCCAGAACCAGGTCAGACGAAAAATCAAGGCGAAACATACGCCCACTTCCAAAGTTAAAGATGTGCAATCTACAGTTCAACCATCACCGCATTCGTCGATGTCTTCAGCGCCCCACCACTCAGCCAATGTTGTATCGCCTACCACACCCATAACCACCGCTGTTCAATACGATGCTCGCCTAACCGGTAGGGAAATCGCAATGCTGGAGATGATGGAAAAATTTTCGAAGCTGTTCTGAGAAACACGCCCAGGTGTTTTATGTGTTCGCCACTCCGAACACGGTCACCGCGAATGTGCACTTACTTTTTAACAATGTACTAACTTTCCCATGTACTCTATTTTCAGTTTTTGACAGTTCAAATGACTTGCTTCCAGACTAAGATGTCAAAGCCTCACTGAGAAAGTTATTTTTTCCAGCCTTAAATTACTGATGCCCAGAGAACAATCAAGACCAGCCCACGGAGGATTTCATTAGATAGTATAGTTTTGTGAAATAAAAATGACAAAACAATTGATAACACACGGTGTTACGAGTTTACAGACATTATTTAGTTACAGACATTTTCTTAATATTTAGAATGTTACACAACCTTACCTATAACACATGTGTCACACTATTCTGTTGTAACATTCATCTCTACTTTTGAACTGATCATATTCCACGCTCCATTCACCAGACTTCTTGTCCTTGCAGCTCCAGAGTTCTGTACTTTCGCATCTTAGTGCATTTTCATGCAGGCACTTTACACCAGTAGTTTTTTCTTACCTCATACTAATATTTCTGTGATCTCAATTATGCTAAACTCCTTTACATCTATCACCTTGATCAATCATACTGTTCCTACTATGACATCTGTTAACAGCATATAATTCATACCCAAAACTAGTATTGCATGTTATGCTATCTTTCTCCACAGGATTATTTATTTTTCCAATGTTCATTATTATTATTTTAGACCCAGATGTATATTAGTACTGTCAAGATTTTAAAACATTCTCCAAGATTCCATATCCCAACCTTGACTCTCTATAGTAAGATTTTCTTCACTCCACTGTTACAACATCTTTAACTTACTATTTTTCCTTTCCACTATATTGAGACGACATTCTAGACTTGTGATCTTTTCAATCCCAATCATATTCATTCCTTGGAATTACAATCATGTTGTAATCAGGAGATCCTTGATGTACCCTTTCCTCGCCACTTATTGACAACAGATACTGCTACAATATTCATTCTGTTCTAACCTAAACTATTACTTGCAGCCCTATTGGTTGGGATTTACTATTAGGAATATTGATAGTATCTCTAGTGTTTAGTGAATTGATTTTTATCATTCTTTCGTACTTGTGATACAAACAGAAAAGAAATCACAAGAAAAGAAAAGAAATCACAAGAAAACAGAAAAGAAATGGAAAAGAGAAATGGAAAAAAGAAATGAAAAAGAAAAAAATGAAAAGAGACAAAACATAACAGAAAAATGAGAAGAGAAAAACAATTGGAATGTTTTTTATAAGATGTATTATATGTTTATATGCCACCCTCACACATTTTGATGATGATAAGATAATATTGTAAAACATTGACTGCCCTGAGGTTAGCAGCCGACATAAAAGAAAAGAAAAAGAGAAAATAAATCACCATTTCAGAGTGAGAAATTAGTTTTTACTCCTACTGCCCATTACCAGTCATACCCCCACCAGCATGATCTCTGATACTCCAGCAGTATTTTGTTGATACTGCCTATGACAAGTACCCCAATGACATTTGCGCATGCTGATTTTTTTGCAAATGAAAAATCCTTTGAGAGCATTAGTATATGCTAACCCCAGATTGAACAAATTGCACCTATTTGTTGATGATGCCTTTGCCCATGTTAAAGAAATAGCATTTGCACATGCTGACTTAGCAAATGAAATACCCCTCTACAGCATTTGTATATGCTGAACCCACATTGAACACCCATTACCGGATGAAAGCCACTGATGGCACATGAGAGAATGAAGCAACTGTTTAATGATGATGAAGATGCCATTTTATATTATGGTGAAATTTTATGTTGACACAACTAATGTTTTTGCTGTGCGGTTTATGCACTTATGCTCACATTAGAATAAGATAATGAATAATTTGAGGCTGTTATGAAATAACAGAGAAAAAATAATTGAAATTTTTGGGTTCTATGAACATAGAACAAATCGGAGGAATAAAATTGCCACATATGAGAACCATAAATGTATGGATCATTATTGGACAGGAGACACAAATGAATTATGATAATCCTATGGAACCAAAAGTGTTAAGGACACAATGGAGATATAATGAAAAAAAAAATAATGACTGAATAATTGCTACGCCCAGAGGTAAGGGAAATAGAGATACATCTGCATTTTTGGAGAAGATATCTCTTTGATTTTTGCTCATTGCCTTTGTAATATGAACATTGTTGTATAACAAATGACTATTCCTTATCACGAATTACAGAATGTTGTAAGATAGTTGAAATAAATTGACAATTTACTATACTCATAACATACCCAGAATTACAGGAGAGAAAAAAATACATGATTGATGAAATTGGACGTACTGAGATTTGCTCACCCCGAGGATATTGGATAAAAATAATGTTATCCCAAGGATAGACATGTCACAGATATATCATGGAGATATTATGACATAAGAACAGAATACCTAGATTGGAAATGCAGCAAACTTTGTCAAGGACACCATGAAATAGACCCCCGCCCCACACTTAAGATAACTGACGGACGAGATTTTTGAATTATAAGTACCATAAGTCACCCATCTGGCTGTAGTCAGCGGATGTTACAGGCACCACATAACTCTGACTAACCTTCGACCTGCGAAGGCAGAGTTGGTGTCGAAATTTTGCACATATGTAAAAAGACATGTTTTTGTTCATGTTTTGGTAAAGTCTAGACATTTGTGTTAATGGTTCCATAAATGATTAGTTGATATATTGTTGATAAATATTCGCAGATATAGTAAATAGACAATTAATAAGGATGTACTTCCAGTACGGAATAAGAGGAATAGGAAGGATCCACATTTTAAATATTGGAGCACCATGAGCGATGAATTGGACTTATAGAGAAAATGGAAATGGTGCACTGTATGCAAGGATAACCAGAAATAATAAGGATACATAGTCGCCAGAATGCCAGGAACCTTGTCTTGAAAAAAAAAAGAAGAAGAAAAATAGGAATATTAAAATGACATGTTGTATTCTGTTGATGATTGATTGGATAAGCTGATGTATGAATATTGTAGCAAAGTTAGTGCAAAGTTGATTTTTCGCAAAAGACTGGTAATAAATGATAATTGTAAGATATGGCTCACATAAGAGAATATACTTGACAGAAAACCAGAAAGAAAAAAGAAAGATTCCAAACAATTTGGAAAAAAAAAAAAAATGGCTGGATCATAAATGGACAGGATTATTACCAGACCTACTACCTGTATGGATATTGGAGACAAACATCACATATTTTGAAGAAAAAAAAAGGAATGTAATATAGAACATTCTCTACAGTGATGGACTTGGAACGAATTTATACACTTACCATTTGGAAAATGTCAATAACAGGAAACATACAAATAAATAAATAAGGATAAGCCATGAGGTTTTAATGCTTTTATTGTGAAAAATGATTACTTATAAAAATGATGCTGGTTATATTATCGTCTGATAGATATGCATATTATGTCTAGAGATGTTTTCTACATGTAATAATGAGCAAGTGGCTCATTCACTGAAAAAAAAAGAAGAAGATGATAAGTACCCATGAGAACATTGGCTATTTTATGAAAGTGGATTGCCATTACCATAGGAATTGGAGATCCTGGACATTTCTTGGAATATTGCAGAGTACTTGGAAAATAGAATAAACAAGTACGCCAGAAAAAAAGAAAAAAAAAAGATTTTTAAGTCTTGCAGACTTATATATGGAGCAAATAACAGGAACAGAAAAGAGATAACACCCCCCACCATATCCAAGAGAATGTAGTCAACTATATTTTCGAACGAAATGTAATAGATTATGATAATGCAGCCAAATTCTGCAAATAAGATATTTTATTGTTCATTTCCCAGTGTTGCCACTCGTCACATTTTTTTGGTGATGACCTTATGATTGTTTTTAGGATTTTGTTGGTCAGTGTTGCCAATTTGTAAATTTGGTTGAAATATGTATTGATAGGAAAGATAGTTTGCATTTTTGGAGATGATGTCCATCTATAAGGCCCCTTTATAGACGACAGTCCCATATAGACATAGGAGCTCAGATGTAGGAATTTCGTTAAATTTTCTGAAATCTTTTTAGACTTGGAAAATTTTTGAACTTGAAAATTTATTTTTGAAAATATTTTTGGACTTAGAAAATTTTTTTGGGATAAATTTTTGTTATTGATAGTACTCACATGTCTCCCTACGGGATACATTTGCGGAGCCCCGGGATCTATATGTGACAGGGAATGCGTCATTTTAGGAACTCAGACGCATATTTTCTTATGCTGCAGATTTTTTTGAGGATTTCAAACTTTTACTAAAGGAAGTCTTTCCCCAGTTTTAGTGTGTGAATTGTGCATTTAATTCTCACAAGGAAAGGCAGTAAGTAGAGTGCTGTTAAAATACCTAAAACATTTTTCATGTCACAAGGAAATAGCTTTTGCCTCCCGCAGCACACTGTAAAATGGCTGCAAGTTATACTTTGAGTCAAAATATAGACTTTGGATTGCTAAGTAGAACCACTAACAGTTTGGTAGAACATGAAGCTCTTCAGGAAATGAGAAAATGGTTTAATCCTCTGAGGAACTGCTAGTATGCAATTACCGCTAGCTAATATTTTGAAGGATCAAGTAGCTAAGAGTTGAAATCAGGGTAATTCACTTGATATGAACTTCCCCATGCTATGTTAATGGAAGCAATGTGCATTTGTGGATGAACGAAATATGCATACTATAAATCTTTATGCCATAATGTACATACGTTATGTTGGAATAAAAATCACGTTGAGACCAAAACAAAAGGATATTGTCTATTAAATACTTCGCCACACACAATATTGGAAGAAAGGAAGAAATGGCTGCTGAGAAACCTATCATGTCATAATTATCTGCTCTAACTCAATACAACACCTTAGAGGATAGTCCCCGATTCTTGTTAAATCCCGTAAGACTGTAAGGGAGAAATTGCGAACTCTAGCGGTCAAGCTAGTATCTAGATCTAACACTCTCTGCAATTAAACAGCAGCCCCCAATTCCCTACCCGGCCACAAGTGCTATTTTGCAAACCTCCCTTCTTTTGCAAGTTGATCGGATATCATCCCTTCTTGTCTACTGGTGTTCCTTCTCTCTGTTAGACTTTACAGATTATTTTGTATAGTGTATCTGTAAAGGTGTTATTGTCTGCTTCGAAGGCGTCTACGCCCGTGTATTTCCTGTGCTAGAATGGAGAGCAAAGAATAGTAGTGCTTAACCTACCAGATATTTCATAGAAGGCGAACATATTTCTAGCCAACTTGTGGAAACGGTAAGTCACCAAAACCATTCACAACAGAAATATATACAGGTCACCAACCCAGAATACGAACACCTAAAAACCGAAATATTCCGAAAATCGAAAGTTTTGGAAACGATTTTTAGGCGACTTAGGCTACGTTTCAGTGACTTAGGCTACTTGGACTACTTTGGGTGGCTTTTTGGGCTACTTTGGGCGAAATCCGAAAACCAAAAAAAAAAAAAACCCCAAAAACCGAAACACGGCCGTCCCCAAGCATTTCGGATTCTGAGTTAAAACCTGTAATTTGAAATAAGCAAGAAAGGTGCCATTATTCCCTTTCTTCGTTTACTCTCAGATGTCGACTTGAATATGTTCAAAGAAAGCAGCGGTTAGCATTAAGCTGTTAGCATCTCCGTACAGTTTTTTTCCAGGAATCCTAATTGTGACGACTGTATGCGCTTTTTCTGTTCCTCGTATGTTGAGCACCTCTGAAGTACATGTTCAGCAGTCATTTTATCGGCGCCACGGTTACACTCATCAGTAGTTCCTATCTTCCGCTTATTGAATATGCAGCGAAAGGTTTTTATGAGTGTAGTATTCAGTAGTAGTTACTGAAAAGAACTGAAGAATTCAGTCTGACAAGAATGTAGTCCCGGTGTCAGAGACGAGCACTGGTATCACAGGAGAGTCACGGCTGTGAAGGTCTCTACTGTAGCGAAATCTGTGAAATAATCGCTAAATTCAGTAAGATATTACTCCTATGATAATAAATAAACCCGCCCGTGTGTGGCTGCCTATTGTTGTCTTCTGCGCCAGTAGGGCGCTGAATTTTGTGCAGTGGTAATGCTTAGAAAATGATCTCGCCGTCAAATCTTACACGCTTTCCTAGTTCGTCCTTGAGAATTAAAAATAACATTTTGAAGGGTCAAGGAGTATTTTGTTCCAAGACCGAGAGAGAGAAAGAAGGGAGGTGGATGAAGGAGCGACAGAAGAAATGCTACCATTGTCACGCGTTTGGGTTTTGAAACGCCAAATTGTAATGAGAGCGCGACTGTATTGCGTTTAGCAGATTTGAAAAACAAGACGCAAAGCCATGCATGCATCGTATTATATTCTCGCTGTTGAAATGTATACACACACACACACAGTCAGCTCTCATTTCCTGTCTAGTAGTGTATTTCTGATGTAACCCAAACAAGTTGTTTTATTTTGAATAAAAATGATAGAGAAGGGGGGAAAGATGGCCGACTTATGGAAAAGTATATAATTGACGACTAACAGTGACGAATATGAAAATCCAAACGACAATGAATATGGCCATAAAAATCATGCCAACCTGGAGGACTTTCCTTCCAACCCGGTCAGGAGCTTCGCTCCTTCCCATCCACAGAGGGTTTATCACAGGAGCCGTTTAGGCTATTCAGTCAAATTTCCGGCCGTAAACATTTCTTCAAACGCCGACGCCCGGGTTTGAACCATGAACACCTGGTCGCCAGTACAACGCCGAAGCCATTACACCAGCGCGGCTCCCAGTCCAATTATTAACCAAGATATTAAAATAATACTATATATCTACGAACGGTAAGACGGACGGACTGTTGTTTTTGCTCATTCTATTTATAACATTATTTGGGGACGCAAGTTAAAAGAAAAAGAGGCATTAGAGTGATTCAAATCCGATTGGTTAGTATAGGAGTATAGGAAGGAGGGTATTGGTTGGCCCAAAAGCTAAATATATTTGGCAGACTCACTCCTAGTATGTTTGGAGTTTTTTTTTTTTTTTTCAAATTTGAATTGAATAGCGAGACCCTCGCTGTGATTGGGCCAGTCTAGTGATATTGGCAAAAAGCTTCCAAGGCTTGTCGCCATTTGAAACATAAGAGTTAGTATGCTAGCTGAGATTGAGAACAGCAGTGCTAAGAGTGAAATAAATAAATAATAAACCTTGGCAGTCTGGACGAGGGCAAAGCTGAACTTAGATATATATAAATGCTAATGCCAGTCAACGTATGTTTGTGATATTTCCATTGAATTGTGGTAAGAACGAAATTTATTAACCTTGTTATTACAAAAATTTGGTGTATAAGATACTGCTTTATTGGGAATGTTTTGCGACTAAGTATATAGGTCCGATAACAGACTTATGCAGGGCCTATGAGGTTACTCACACGCAGTAAAACTTACATGAGTGGTATAACTTAAAATGATTTCCACAGTTACCAGTGGGAAGGCTAACCCACATTATCCTATGGGAGAGGATCATTGTTGAAGTGTCAGAGACGTTGTAGCCATTAGGGAGAAGAATAGGAGCACTGGTATGAGTTATCTCAGATGAAAATGGTTGAAATGGGTTGGTCAGTGGGATCTGACCCTTTTCTTTTTATTGAATTATACCATGTATTACTTGTGGAATGATATTGTAGATGTGTTATAAAGAATCATAACCTTGTTTCGGGGTTTTTGTTCTGGTACTAAGTTAGTGCCAGAACCCTGGTGTATTTTATCTTCGTGAAAGAAATTGAAACATTTGCTGGTACACGCTGTCTACCACACTACACCAGGGACTGTGTCAGATTGGTCATTCGGTTGAAATTTTTGCTGGTACACGCTGTCTACCACGAATCAACCTATGAAATATAGAAGATTGTCAGCATCATAACTACTACCAACAGAAAGATAAGTGCCCTTGTGTCAGCACTGAAAGTTCATCCACCTGTATTATAAATTAATAAACAACATAATTTACTGTTGAATAAACATTCCACAAGAGATAGAGAAAAGAGAGAGGGGATGATGAAAATACCCCAACCCACCATTAATTACTAGTGTTAACTTCATCATCATCTCAACCCATAACCCGTCATGGGTCGTAGGGGTGCCATGGTGGAAGCATCAGCAGACAGGGTCCTCCACTGCTCTCTATTCTCAGCAATGCGTACAAGTGTGGAGAAACCGTGTCCTGCCCATTCTTTGATGTTATCAGCCCAGGATTTTCTTTGCCTTCCTCTTCTCCGTTTACCTTCGACTGTTCCCTGGAGGATCGTTTTCGAAAGGGAGTCATGACGAGTTACATGCCCAAACCAGGCAAGCTTTCGATACAAGATGGCGGCGTGGTAGGCCGCACTTTTTGTGTTGTGCATTTCATGTCGTCGTTTTGGAGTCTGCATCTGTGGTAGCAGCCCTCATTAATGCTGTATGAGTTTGTAGTGTGTTTGGCTCATTTTCTGGATTGTGTTGATAAGTATTTTAAAGATGAAAACATCAAGTTTGCCTGTCATGTGAGTTCGCTGTTTGTGTTTACCGAGTGAACAAGATGGCGGTTTTTTTGTGATGTGTCAACCGGACAGTGTTTCAAAACATTACAGATTTATTGAGGGCTATTGTTACTGCTCCAGGTACATTTTTGTATGTACCTGCAAGGATACTTGGAGAGGAGATGGGCACCGCCAAGCAAACCTCTTGCCCACTGAAATGTTATGATGGAAAGTGTTAACTTAGTCTATAGTAATACCTAAATATAGTTAGATTGTAATATTGTTTTATATGGACAGAAGATCCATTGTGGTATTTAATTTATGTAAATAAACCCATAATTTTCATTTTGTTGTTGGTCCTGACTCAGAAAATTCTGAATCAGGGCAAATAAAATTGTAAAAAATAGTTAATACCAAAATTTCAAACACGGTGTTAGTTCATTTGATCATAGACATTGATATTTGTTGATGTGTGTGTGTTTTAGCATTAAATTACCATCACACCACATATTCATAACCCTAGACACTATACGTAGTTATCATACATACTAGTCAAGAATAAGTCTGAATGAGATCATAAGGTGGTAGCAGAAAGGTTCTCTGAGAACTCACCCGAATAATTGTTATACTCAGGGGCCTTCACAGCTGACCTCATTCAGTACAATATAAATACATAACAACAACATTTCATAACATCTAAATCCACCACATCTACTTCAGATAGTATTCAGGTTAGAGACAGAGCCTAAGTTGCCACCTTGCTATGTAACCAACCTATGATAATCAAACAAATTCAGCAAAAATCAATTCAACAATATAAAATTAATAAGTCAGATGATTACAATTACTGAATCAATTTATTATGTACGAGTACATCTATCTTTTTTCCTTGTGCAAAAATGAATGATGAAAAAGTATGAAATTTGAATGAATAAAATTAATTACAAAATTGCTTTATAGTTGAGTTACACTAAATAACTAAATAAGAAGTCCCTAAGATTCCAGAAAGGACTTCTTATTTAGTTATTTAGGAAGGGGTAATGAAGGTCACCTTATGCTATTCTACTCTCCTGCCATTTCATTTTGTTTTAAATAATAAATAAAAATTACCTGGATCTTCTATCCAAGACGCCACAGTTATGTCTAGATTGCCGGTTCTTAACTAACAGGACACAACATAAACATAATCTGACAATGACAATCTTCTTCTTCTTCTTCTTTGATCCTTAGCCGCCGACCGTCAAAGCAGTCAGTGGCCATTACGCCTGGTGGCGTTTTGTAGGGCAACAACAAATTGATTCCACTTTGCTCGGTCAGCGGCCATCCAATGACAATCGAATAGCATAAAATGTTCCTCCAAATGTTCCTTTATCACTTAAGTATATCTTGTCTAGTTAAATGTTTGAGAACTGTTTTCTCACCCCTACACAAAGTTAATAAGCTTTGATTCTTTTGACTTCTCACAATGGTTGCAGGAATTTGGTCACATAGAATACTTATATTAAAGTTCTATAACTGTCCTCTATGAGTATACACAGCAGTTTCAGTTGAAGGTCTGGCACTGGACCACCAAGCACTGATGGGGCCTAGTGCTGAATTCTAGATGACAATATCTGATGCTCCTGTGTTGTTCAGGAAGACAACGTTTGACCAAGGATTCTATACCACTGATGTATGACACAGATCAACCTGGGGACAATATGGGACAAGTGGCTAGCCTTTGGTTATAGGGCCCACAAGCCTATGTGACCATGAATGATAGTGTTCAGATGTTTGCATGTATATGAATGGTACATGGATCAGTTCTGAATAGAATAGCGAGACAAGACAGGTGTCTAACTGCATAAATCATTCTAATATAATACATGAATAAATATAATACATTTTTATACATGATGATGATGTTACTGTCGCCTTTTACACTCTGGAGTGCCAAGTTCATTATTCCAAGTCAATAATTTTAATTGAACACTCCTACTGACATTTCTGCTAATCGTTGGTAAGCATCGAATTCCTTTCTATCCACAACTCAAATACAGTTCAGTCCTCTGTCTGATCCTGATACCATTCTAATTAAACAAGCTGTAGTAAAACAATTAATTATTCATAAATTTACATACCTTCTAGAATCACTGTAAAGCACAGAATAGTCTTGGTTTGGTGATGGAAGAACTGCACGGCAACAAATGGTAAAAGTTTAGCCTTCACAAGCGTCTTCCTCCGTCCGTCTATCTGACGTCTGCTGCTTGTGTGTGAAGTTTGAAATTTCCGCTGCTGCCCTTTTAGAGGGGGTGGGCGGGCGTACCAGAGAGCAATGCGATGTCACAGTTATCAGACTGCGTATTTGGTGCAGACTTGAGCGAGTTTGTGTTATAGCACGTTTCACTAGCTATGCCCTCAAACAAATGTAATTATCTGATTAACCGTCGAACGTATCAATGCCATTTTTTGCATACGATGTTATATTGGGTTAGCCCCAACAAATGTATACTTTATATCTGTGCATCTTGTCCAGTTCCCATAAACGGATGAAATCCTTTGATCTTTGTCGGCATACTAATTATTGTGTATCGAGAAAAGAAATTTTACCACTTCAGTCACAGATTCTGTGAATTGATTAGGCATAGGCGTGTCTACTAGTACAATAATGTGGCCATCACGTTTGCATATGAATACCTGTTGAAGATGATTTCTTAAATGATCTGCATGCCAGATACTCGTGACATTGTTTGTCATTGACATTTAGTGCGCTACCAATCTGGACATTCATTGTTCTAATTATTTCAATAGGTATCACCTCTTTGCGGTTCATAAATATCATAATGGAACGTTGCTCCTCTAATGTGCTTGTAAATAACGGTAAGGTCATCTTTAAAGAAATTAAACTTCATCCGAATCATAATCAGATGTCTCTGAGAAATTGATAATCAATCTCGGCTGAATGAAGGACAAACCATCATTCTTCCAATATTCCTCTTCCTCTTGTAACACATGGTTCTCACATTTCTTCCAATAATCCCTGGCTATATTGGAGATGGCGGCTTTTGTAAGTATTTCAACATCTTTAATTTGAACGTTCTATTTTCTGTTGCTACCTGTTCCTTAATTTTAGCCCAGACTAATTCTATTGGGTTTAAGTGAGAATGGTAAAGAGGCAAACTTAAACATATGTGACCATGTTCATGGATTGCCTTGTCTATATGAAATATCTTTGTATGCTGTGTCTTTTTTACAATTCCAAGTAATTCAGGCTTCAGGGACATTTCGTTGAATGGAATGTTGTTTGTGGTCAGCCAAATCTTTATTACATCTTGAGTACTTGATGAATTAGGAACTTTATCTTCTAGTTCCACAACGTTGTGATATGAAGCATTGTCCATTATCAAACACGACGGTCTATCCAAGGAAGGAAGTACATAATTCACAATCCAATCTTGAAATATCTTGCCATTCATCTCTGTATGATAATCCCTATTATCTGTGGATTTTGAAACAAATATGAGTACAGTATTATTTAGAATCCCATGATGGCTGCTTCCTGCATGTGCAATTATTAGGCGCTGTTCTTTGCTGCTTGGTACTAGTCTCTTAGTTGTCCCATCAGATGATTGCCATTCTCGTTCATTACTGGGGTGCGCATTGATCCAAGTTTCATCTAAATACACAAAATCATAACAATCTCTTCTCATTTCTCTGACCTCACGTAAATATTTACTTCTCATTGCAACTAACTATATGAGGCTTCTCACAAATAATGTTTCTACCACCAACATATTTTCTAAAAGTGAATCCCAAACTCCTAATAGTCCTCCAAAGCATAGATTTGGAAATATCAATGTCATTATTCTTTCTTAACCAAATTTTCAATTTCCTTAAAGTCACTGCCTCATTATTGTGAAACATATTGCAAATTTCTCTGCGGATCAATTCTCTGTCAAAATTATCCATCACTCTTGGCCTAATTTTCGTTTGTAAAACCCTGGAATTAGACATTTTAGATGTCGCTATCCAGCGGTGCAATGATCGTTTGCTTATCCCCAAGGCACAAATAGTCCTCTTTTATGGGTTTGAAATAGAATGATATAATTTTCCTCGAGTAGCTTCATTGCAGAAATACTTTAAAATCCTATTTGTGATTTGCTGTAATGTCATAAAATGTACTCGCAGACTCATTTTTCCTACTTAACCACACAATACTTTTTGTAGACACATCTTTGATTGACAATGTGTGCGTAACACCGGATATAAACTGTTTTTTGTTCAAGAAGTGCAATTTCACACTAAAATCACGCCAATTGTTTGATCAACCAATCATGTGCAAATGAGGTCGTATAATTTACTGTAGACATTTCAAAATGTGTGTGATGTGTGTTGGCAAGAAGACTTTTGATATTATATCGCAAAGAAACGAAAATTGAAACCAATGGCTGCATTTTAATGAAAAATTTAATTCATAGGGTCTATACCATTTCAAATTCACACACACAATTTCACTTATATGCGTTATATATTCGCTGAGATATAGCATTTTGAAGTTGGGCAAAGCTAGTGAAACGTGCTATAGCTGGGTTCAGAATTCTTCTTTATGCTTCTCAACCCTGTTATCCATGACTTTTATCTATATCTCCTTTCACTTTCCATAACTTCTGCTTTCCTATAATACAATGTTTTCCGTAATTGGTTCCGACTTCGATTTATATCAAATTTTTAAAGACAATCGACACAGCAGTTTTCAACGTGCTGGCGCCTTTACTCACAATTTTCTCCAAAAATACTGCACACAGCAACTATTCCGTTGAGTTGAATAAAGCTGGTCTTATCCTCCAAAAAACGAAATAACTGTTATCGCTTTCTGGCACTGCATTCACTTACACGACACACGAATCCATCCATATACTAGCACACTTTCCTTTCCTCTGCAGAACGCCATTATAAAAACCGGTTCGTTTACAAGCGAGCTCGCGGTTTTCTGATTGGCTGGCAATATTCTTTTTCTTTCTCTCATGACAAGGCATTGTGTTTACAACTCGTTACAGAATAGATAGTATCCCAATCTGTTGTGGTCCGTGCGAAGTCTGAAGTTTACCACTTGTTCACTTCTGTTAACCTGGCAATGTGCATAACTGTTACAGTGGCCTAAATGCTCTGCAACTTGCTCCTTTACCCGCTCTTGATAAAACTCTTACCCTCTTCAAAAGTTAAATATCCCGTTCAACCTCTGATGGTTACAATTAGGATAAATAGCGTCTTTAATTCCAGATAATATTTTCAATTGCTGATTTATGATCAGGGTATAATTTCTCCTTTCCATTTACTGTAAACTAAGTAAATTAACGTTCCAAATTGTGTGGATGTGCGTATGCAGTTTTTCCATTTCACTAACACAAACGTTCTCTTTTCCCAAGTGAGATCAGTGGAACACCTTGTACGGAGAAACAAAACAACTTGCGATTGTTACGATATATTCCAGCTTTCCTCTTCTCATAACATTCCCCAAAAAGGGGATTGCTTCTTTCTAACTTGTGAAATAAGTTTCCTTTACGCATTGGCCTCTTTCATGACATCCTCAGTACTCCTTTGGGCTGTTCATTGTATTTTTTACATTATTCTGTAAAACCACATCTATGTGGCATCTAGTGCCTTCCCTACTTGTTTACCAATTGTCCAGGACTCACTCCTATATGTCAGGATCGGTTTTATATAATACTGAAGAACTCTCGTTCTTACTTTCAATGACAAAGAATTGCTGCATAAAATACTCTTCCTTTTATAGAATGCTGCTTTTGCCTGAGATATTCTGCTCTTCACTTCTAAGATGCATCTTTTATCCGTTGTTATTAATGTGCCCAGGTATCTGTATTTACTGACCTGTTTTAAAACTGTTCCATTTACTTTGATAGTACATTCTGTGGAAGCCCATTTCTTTGAGACGATCATTACTTCGAAAACAAAATTTAGAAAAAAAACAAAAAAAACCTAGATGATACCCTTACGTTGATGTTGAAAAATGCACTGTCTCGAGAAAGTAAGTTCACGTGTATTTGACAATTTACAGCCATGTAATGTTGTATTTGTCACTAAAGTAAGTGGCACAAATTAGGTTATTATTATGTACCTTACGACGTAGGGGACTTATTTGGATGACACCGAAGAACACGACCCACGGTATTTAAGAAAGCATTATCTACAAACAGCTGGCAATACCTCGTAACAGAATATTCCCCATATGTTACTGTAAACTAAGTAAATTAACGTTCCATTTAATTTACATTAATTAAAGTCATTAATTATTTCAGCAAAAAGTATGCACAATAAAAGTTAAAATTAGGAAACCTCAGTGTCAAAAGAACAAAATAAGGCGTAAAATTACACACTAGAAAAACTGAGTGTCACGAGAAAAGTTTACATGTTCTTATTACTAACTTTTGAAATTCAACTTTGTCATAGATTCTTGCATTGAGTCAACTTTTCAAGATATTTTTTTATGAGAGCTGCGTCTGGGAGGATGTGTTTGTTGGCCTATGCTCCTTGGGGAGATAAAGGGTATTGATTGATTTACGTCTGGGAGATTGGTTAAAGCACTTATCTCTCATGTTAAAGTTACCATGTTCCGGGTTTAAATCAAATTTACCTAGTAGTAAATGGGTTCCGATTCTGCTCTTATGTTAGGAAAGGCGAAGGCTGCGAAAAAGGGAACTGGTCACCTCTTCTTATAAAGCTGGAACAAGTATACTGAACTTATAACACTTCACACCACTACGGCGATACCTGCCATGGGACTACCTTTAAAACTTGATCTTTTCTGACATCATGTCCTAACCTTTTCCATAAATGATTTGGGTGGAACATCATGTATAACAGGTATACATTTTGATCTTTATGGCCAAGGAGGCAATCAACGTGTTCGCAACTGTATTGCGTTGTTGCTTATTAGTCTGTTTTTCTGATAGAGAAACTTCATATGATCTTCCAGCAAATGTGGCAGAGTGAAACCATCCCACACGATCTCAAAGATGCCTCAATTATACATCTATATAAACGTAAAGGTAATCGACAAGACTGCAACAATCATCGAGGCATCTCTCTTTTATCAATCGCTGGGAAGATATTCGCCAGAATCCTTTTGAATCGCCTTACGGCTCATCTTGACAAAGGTCTTTTACCTGAAAGTCAGTGTGGATTCCGGAAAGAACGTGGAACCACAGATATGGTGTTCGCTGCAAGACAGCTACAAGAAAAATGCCAAGAACAGCACTGTGACCTGTACACAGCTTTCATCGACTTGACAAAGGCGTTCGACACGGTCAGTAGAGAGGGTCTATGGAAGATCATGGCAAAATACGGCTGCCCAAAGAAATTTATCACAATAGTGCAGCAACTGCATGATGGAATGCAGGCTAGAGTTCAGGAAAACGGTGAGCTATCAGAGCCTTTCCCCGTCTCAAATGGAGTTAAACAAGGGTGCGTACTTGCACCGACTCTGTTCAGTATCATGTTTTCTGCTATGCTGACTGATGCTTTTAGAGACGGAGACACAGGAATCGACATTAGTTATCGTATTGATGGAAAATTGTTTAACCTTAGGAGGCTTCAAGCAAAAACCAAGGTCAAATCACACACCATCAGAGATCTTCTGTTTGCTGATGATTGTGCCCTCAATGCTGGCTCAGAGGCTGATCTGCAGCATAGTGTGGATAGATTCTCCGAAGCCTGCGCCAACTTTGGGCTTACCATCAACACGAAGAAAACAGAAATCATGTACCAACCAGCTCCTGGCACAGTTTATACTGAGCCAGTCATCAAGGTTAATGGTGAGAAACTGAATGTTGTGAACAGATTCACATACCTTGGTAGCACACTATCCCAGAACATTGTCATTGATGATGAGGTGAACACCAGGATCTCCAAAGCCAGCAGCACATTTGGCAGACTATACACCAACGTTTGGCATCGAAGTGGCATTAGTCTACAGACAAAGCTGAAGGTGTACAGAGCTGCGGTGCTTCCAGTGCTGCTATATGCATGTGAAACATGGACTGTATACAGGCGCCACGTAAAGAAGCTAAACCACTTCCATACAGTCTGTCTCAGGAAGATAATGAACATCAAATGGCAAGACAAGATCCCGGATACCGCCGTTCTTGACAGAGCTGGTATCCCTAGTATTGATACTATTCTGATGCAGTCACAAATTCGCTGGGCAGGTCATGTAGTCCGCATGCCAGACCATCGACTGCCAAAGATACTCTTTTATGGTGAGATGCAGAAGGGTAAACGCTCCCATGGTGGCCAAAAGAAGCGCTTCAAAGACACGTTAAAGACGTCATTGAAAACCTTTGACATAAACCCAGACACATGGGAAGCTGCTGCGCAAGACCGAACTGCTTGGTGCACATCTCTCCGTAAAGGTGCAGCAGCATGCGAATCATCCAGAAGAGCAGCAGCGGAACAGCGGAGACAAGCTAGAAAGGACCGTGAAATAAAACCTTCACATGAAGCAAACATTCCCTGCCCACACTGTCCAAGATCTTTCCAGGCCCGCATCGGGCTCTTCGGTCACCTTCGTACCCATAGACTAACCTAACATATTCTTAAATAATTGGATGAACAGAGTGGTCTTCATCACCCGTGATGGACGAACAAACCATTAGTCTGTTTATTTTTCACAAGATTTACAAATGAAAAAACTCTTTCAACATTTAAAAACCTAAATACCTTAGCAATTTGGGGGAACAAAATATATGAGTGGCAACTCTGAAAACACCGGATGCTGAGACTTATAAACTGTACAGGAAAGTTTAAGAAAGAAGTCTTTTAACCAATGTTTTCGAAGACAGCAATAACTTTCTTATAATGAATAAACAGAAAAAGGACGGTGGTTCTTTTAAATCGTATTTGGGCAACAAAAAAGAAGGTAATTTTTACGTCGATAACTTTCGTTATTGTGGTGGCTTATTGGAAAATTGCTTTTTGTAAATTTTCATTAAATAACTCGTTATCGATAGTCCACCAAAGTACACGTTGAGTGAGACATTTTACATGTTTTTTCCAGTCCACTTTGTGCCGTGAAAAGTGGCAGTTTTCGTTCCTGTTCCTGGTTTGTTGTTCTGGTCAGTATCATACCATGTTTCATCAGGTATCAGGATTTCTGTAACATTAGGCCTACATAGCCTATTGAATAGAACAAGAATGGGACGTGTTCTTCGGGGTTGAAATGAAAAGCTGTATTCCGTGGTCTTCGACGACATCCAAATAAGTCACCCGCGTCGTTCTGGTTAGGATTCAGGTTAGGGTTTAAGGTTAGGTTTATGATTCCTAACCCTCTCACCTCATTACTGCGTCTCTCTTACTTTTTTGAGGCTGTATCAACACACGGTGCCATCCAAATGTTGCCCCCATCATTAGGGTTAGGATTATACGTTAGGGTTTGGAGCAGTAGATATAATGAGGAGGAAAATAAAAATAGGATACAAAACAAAACACAAGCAACAGAAATGAACATAAAAAAGCCAGGAACAAAATAAAAAGACACAGATATAGTGAACAACCACCAAATAACAGAAATTACACAAAGTGATGTTGGACATTCAATCCACAAGGAATAGATAACCCAATTTAAAAGTAAGATGATTCTCTGGAAAACAAAACAAAAAACAAGTTTGGCATCGCCCATGACAGGAGCAGATTGCTGTCACCTGGATATCAGAATTACCAGAAAGGTCAGGACTATTATAATGAGCAGCCACAGGTTTTTGAGCCCTATGAGAAATGCCGGTCAAATATGCTTGAAATCTGTCTGATAAACATCTGATTTTCCCCAGTATATATAATAACAGTTTGTGTTTGGAGAATAAACGTACAAGTACAGCAGTTATGGTGTTGACAAGTCCAAAGTGTGTATGGCTAGCATTCATCAGATCACTGAACAAGATTGTCCCTGAAATTCTTATCTCTATGATATGTCATTAAAGGGGCTTCACAAAACACCTTATGGGTGTTACGGACTTTTTAACAACCTTTGACACCAGTTTAAAGTAAGGCTCTAAAGGCTTAGGATGACCAAGATGTTGTGTGCGTATTCTGATCTTATAATGTCAAAGTCCGCCGGGTTCATTATATATATATTACAGGATTCCGTTGGGCACTACGTTGGTATCGATATTGTCTCTAGTAACCCGTGTGATGCGTTGATACTGGAACATGCTTCATATTAAACTTCTGATTATTGACTGACCTGTCTATTCTTGCCTTATTAATATCAGCAGTGTGAGATGCAGCGTGTTTAGGCAATTAAGTGTCACTGGTCATTATGAATGGATCAAACAGTATGGAATTCAACTCAGAATATGGCATTTAATAAGACCAGTATTGACGACTTAAACATGTTTAATTAACACTCTCATTTCATGAGTAGATTAGGGACCTCAAGACGCAGCAATAGAGACCGCAGTCAGCGACTCATAGCTTGACTGCCTGCGTCAGGACCAGCGAACCAGAGCTGGTCAAGACCGCACTCCACCTCCACGTGGTGGTCCTGGAAACAGTCTGCAGCTGTGCAGGCTGGCTGAGCGAGTGTGGATCGAAATGGGAAGGCAAACCCGGTCCTAAAAAATGCTGTGCAGAAGTCGGATGTGTCGACCGAAAGGTGCAGATATCACAGCTACGTTGTAAACAGACACAACACAACCACCGTCCTTTTCAGGACGAACGAAGAAGAAGAAGAAGATTTCATGAGTAGACACAACTATTCAAAGACATAGTTTATAAACATAGTTCCATGTACGTGTCGAATGAGTTCTTATTATTCATTAAAGCATATGTTCACTAATATATATATATAGTTCTGTATCATGGTCAGTTCCTTTTGGCCAACATCCCGTGGCATAATATTCATAGGCTAACTAGGCTTACTCCTGTTGCTAGTTAATAATAGCCCTTTTTCCACTAGACTTACTTCCACTGCTAGTTTTGAAATATCCTCCTTACGCTAGACTTACATCTGCTACTAGTCGTCTAATATCCTTGTTACACTAGGCTTACGTCTGCCGCTAGCTATATAATATTCGTTTTACACTAGTCTTACTCCTACTGCTAGTTACGACTCTTCATTTGGCATACACTGCCAGGCTAATCTGCCATAATTACAAACTGCGTTAATAACGAGACGACTTACGTTTAATCCAAGAACACACTGCTAAATAGATTTTTTTTTTTAAGGCCGTACCAAACACACGGTCTTCTGTTCTACATTTCAACCACATTACCTATCCACCTTCCTCCTGGGCATCCCTTACTGTGCAGAATGTCACCAGGACAATAATATAGAGCATTTTTTACTAAAAATTAAAACAGGAACAGTATAGAATATGATGTAGTATATATATCTTCATTGTAATATATATATCTTCATATCCATAACCTGTATATTGTGTAAATGTCTTTTCACTGACATTTATTCCACATTTCTACCATCAACAACAAACTCTCTCTGGACGCAGAAATTAGCAAAGCTGCACCTGCATTAGCAAAGCTGCACCCATCTTTACCCACCTCACAATGCATGTTTGGGGAAACTCAAAATGAAGACCAAAGCTGCAGTCGATAATGCCTGCGTCACCAGCATGCTTCTATATGGCAGCAAGACATGGACAACATATGCTTAGCAAGAAAGAATGCTAAATTTCTATCTATGGTGTCTACTCCTCATCCTTGGTATTTCGTTGAAGGACAAAGTGACAAATATTGAGGTACTGTCACATGCTGGCCATTAAAGCGTGTATACACTGCTTAGACAGTGCAAACTATGCTGGCTTGGCCATGTTCGCTGCATGGAAGATGGTCTCATCTCCAAAGATATATTCTACGGACAATTGACACATGGCAAAAGAACAGTCAGGCGACCGCAGCTGAGGTTCAAAGATGTATGCAAAGGATACATGAAGGCACTGGACATAATCCAGCAGCCTGGGAGGATGAAGCAGCCGATTGCACCAAGTGGCGATGCTCCCTACAGTGCCACCTCAGATTGAGTGAAAGAAGCTTTCACAACAAGCAGAAGAGAACACGCCGAAAAGAACACCAGGCTAAAAAACAGTTGAGGGATGTCACCTCAGGGGCACATTCCCATAGTCATTTATGTCTGAAAGGGGCTACTACTATTCCCCATTGTGGACCTTGTTGTACCATTTCACTCCTTCTATTCTATGCAAGCACCCATTTGTGAAAGTCTGTTTCTTCTTGTGCGTTGTTTTACTTGTTCTCCATGTTTCAGAGCCATACAATAGGACTGACTTGATCATTGAGTTGAAGATTTTTTCTTTGTGTTGGATTTCTTTTGATTCCATCAAGTAAACTTGAAGTGTTTGGCCATTTACATTGTACAAGTAGTTATGAGTATTTAGTATGAATGTACAAGTAAACATGGAAAGACCTTGAGCTGATGGCACGTGACAGAAAGACTTAGCTTATGTTTGTTGAAGGTCAGTTCTCCTGTGGAAGCTTAAGGGTCATGCTGATGCGTATGAAAATTAAAACTGGCTGCTCTTAATGTCAGTATATCTATCTTCATCTGTGCTTAAGGTCAAGGTTTTGCTGACAAAAGAAAAAGAAAGGCAGCTTATGACTATCTGAAACTTTTGAAGAGAGAAAAGCAAGTAGCGGAAAAAGTAGAAGGGAAGGAACCACCTAAACATAAGCACCTTGCATTCTTACATATGCAACACAGGTAAGTCATCAATGTTTCTGCTTTTATGATGTAGGATACAGTGATGTAATTATGATATGTATGTAGATAAGCTAGGTTGCGATTAGTGCGAATAATCAATCCCGTGAAGTGGTAACATAAATCAAATTTGCATTATTCAAAGTTATAATATTTGTTCCAACCTGATGAAAACATGCAATGAAAATTTTTAAAGATAAGATTTTGTATCTATTTATTTACATAATAAAACAGCAAAGGAGAAGAAGAGTTTATTTCTGATTCACGTATATTACACAATAATAGAATAGTTATAGAAAGTAAAATTTTAAAAAATAAAACGATATTGTACTGGACGATATGACAAAAATGTCATTAATGTCTTTTAAAATATTTTAGCACCATAGAGACTGAACTGAACTCCGCCTAGGCCGGTCCCAAGACCGGCTGAAAAAGGAGGAGGGCAGCCTGCATGGAGGCCGTAAGGAGGCAGCCCCTCCACCATGCAAAGGCACAACAGGCCAATCACCTGTTTGCTCTAAATCACGATTATGCGAACTACAAGAGAGAAAACTGGACTGATTCTAAAGGCGACAAACTGGAACGGACTACGACTTATGGAACTTGGAACACAAGAAGTATAAATGGGAAAGAGGAGCTGGTGGAAGAGATGAGGAAAGCAAAACTAGAAATCCTGGCTATAACGGAAACGAAGAAAATGGGACAAGGAGTCATGGATCTCGATGGCGACACGCTGCTCTACAGTGGTGTACCCACATCTGAAAGAGCTAATGGGGGTGTGGGTTGCATTGTGGCCAAAAACCAAAAAGATAGTATCAAGGGATGGGAATTTGTCTCGGAGCGCATTATGGTTGTAAAACTAAAAGAAGGAGAAATCATAGTCAACCTGGTCATAGTGTATGGGCCAAATGAGGATGAGAGAGCAGAGGTCAAGGAGGAATCCTTCGAGCTGCTTCAAAAGACAGTGGATGACTGCCTAGAAGAAATTATCATGCTCGGAGATTTCAATGCCAGAGTTGGAAATGACCATGCTAGATGGGGTGGAGTTATCAGAAGATATAGATAAGATACTCTCAATGACAGTGGAAAGCGACTCCTTAGAATCTGATCATAACAAACACAAAGTTCCCCCATAAGCGCATACATGCATATACTAGATGTGAACCAACAAAGAATGAGAAGTCAGTGATTGACTATGCCATAGTTAGGAGGAGCTCATTCAAATATGTCCGGGATGCTAGAGTCTGGAGGGGGCCAGAGATTGGAAGTGATCACTACCTGCTTACAATCCAAAGAACAACTGAAAGAGTTGCACAGCCTAGGAACTGCCCAACATTATGCAAGAAACTAAGTAAACGAAAGGGAGGAATGAGTATTAAGACCTACAAGCTGAGAGAGCCAGAAATTAAGACCAGATATCAGGGGCTTATTGCTACAGTGGTGAGAAACACAGAACAACCTGATGACTTGGAAACAACAAGAAAAAAGCTAGAAGGAGATGCGCAAGAAAACCAGAAATTGTTCTGTAAGACCTTAAAGAACATGAGGAAGGAAAAACAACGCTCTCTCAAATTTATAACGGACAAGCAAGGCAAATTGCTTACTGCCCTGAAGTAAGTAATGGAAAGAATATTTCTCAGAACTCCTTGATGGTGAGCAAGGTCAAGCATCAGAAATGATAACCACTAGCACAGAAGAGAAAACCAATGGTGGTGAAGATGATATAAAGATGGAAGAACTGAAGGCAGCACTGGAGAAAATCAAGATGGGCAGAGCAGCAGGGCATGATGGTGTAACACCAGAAATGGTTAAGTACATGGGAGCATCAGGCGACCTATTACTCTTAAGGGTCCTACAGGCAGCGTGTGCAACAAGGCCATACGAAAGGATTGGGAGATGCCATCATAACACCGATTTTCAAAAAGGGTGACAATCAACAGTGTGGAAACCATAGAGGCATATCCCTTCTCAGTGTCCCTGGTAAAATCTACTCTAGAATCCTAGAGCAGAGACTCCGACGCCTAGCTGAGCCACAATTGTATGAAGTCCAGTGCGGATTCCGAGCAAACCGAAGTATTCAAGACCTAATCTTCACACTCAGACAGCTGAGTGAATAGGCCCTTGAGTATAAGAGTGAGATCCATCTTTGTTTCATAGATCTGGAAAAGGCGTTTGGCAGTGTCCCCTGGAGCAAACTTTGGGACTGTTTGGCAAGGAAGAACATTCCAGCACCTCTGATTCATGCTATACAGAGCTTCTACAAGTCTTGCAGAAATTATGTGAGGACAGCAAACTATAAGTCAGAAGAGTTCAGGACGTCCTGATTGCTAAATCAGAGGCACATCTCCAATCCAACCTGCAAGTCTGGAAGGAAGAGCTGGAGAAAAAAGGGATGGTCATAAGCAGCTCTAAAACAAAATCCATGGTGATATCACGAGAAGAAAGAATACATCATATTAAGCTGGGAGAACAGGTCCTGGAGCATGTCGACCACTTTAAATACCTCGGAGCTATTATAGACCGAAAGGGAGGCATCAAAGAAGAGTTGGCCACTCGAAAAGCAGCAGCTGGGAGACCTTTTCAGGCGATAAATTGAGGATTCCTCAGCAAGAGAGAGGTTGGTAAGAAAACGAAGATGGCTGTATACTGCTTCACCTATGTCCCAGTCTTGACATATGGATGCAAGTCATGGGCAATGACCACAACACACAAAAGCCAGATCTAAACCTCAGAAATGAGGTATCTGAGGAAGCTGGTTGAAGTAACAAGAAGAGACATGGTCTGCAACCAGACGATACATCAAGGCCTAAAATCCCACCCCCTGCAGACCCAAGTAGAACAGTCCCAACTAAGATGGTTTGGCCATGTCTGCAGAATGGTAGAAGATCGGCTACCATGACAACCATGGGAAACAAAGAGCCAGGGATCCAGACCCACAGGATGACCCAGAGCCCGCTGGGAGAACAACATTAGACAATCTTTGATGGACCGAGGACTAGAATGGAACCAGGCCAGGAGGAAGACAGCCGATAGGATAGTCTGGCGCCCTCTTTTCCAAACCTCTATACCTCACGGTAGAAGAGGAACGACTACGTAAGTAAGTAAGAGACTGAACTGTCTTCTCTTTCTTTAAATCTTCATTCATATGCTGGTATTTCGTCTGCGTGTTTTATAATATTCCGTACAGTAGATTCAGGCATTCAGACTTCTCGTCCTACTTTAGATTTACTGTGACCACGTGCATGCCATTCAATTACATCAAATTTTTATTCTAATAATAACAAACCACTTCTTTTTTGTTCTGTCAGTGTTTCCATCTGAAGTATTTTTCCTGTTGAACATTTTGTTTAAAGCTCTTAAAAAAAAAAAAAAACTGTATATGGTAATGTGGTACAGCAGGCAGCAGGACATAAACATGCGATGATAAGCAAGTGCAGACTGACGTAGAGGCATGTAAAACACTTGTTTATAAACATTACTCTTCTCATTTGTGTGCACGCTTTTGAAAATTTAGAAAAATCCAGGAAAAAAAGGTCGCATTAATTAAAATCTGGGTTGCATTAAATGTGATCCGGGTATAATTTACTAATTTGCACTATTCGAATTTGCACTAATCGTGACCTAACTGTTCTGAATTTAACTTTGATTTTGCGCGTAATAAGTGCATGAGTCGAGAGTGGAATTAATACTTTCTTATTCTCTCACTCAGTCAATCATTACCTCTTTAGGTGTCCAATGAGCAAAGGCCTTCAGCAAACGCATGCCAGGTCCTCCATCAGCTGAAGTTTTTCCATGTCTTCTTCATCATTTTCACTTCTGTGTTCAGTTCTCTTCCTTCATGTGTTCTTTGGTCTGCCTCAACTTCTTTTGACATGAGGATTCCAGAGCGAGTACTGTATGGTGAAGCTAGTAGCATTGTATTGTTCTTTGACCTTGCTTAACAAGCACATGTAGTTAATCAGTTGTGGTCTCAATAACTTCTTCTTCCTCCCTCGTTTGTCCTGAAAAGGACGTTGGTTGCGTTGTGTCTGTTTACAGCGGAGCTGCGATATCTGCGCCTTTCTGCCGGCACATCTGACTTCAGCACGGCATTTTTTGGGGCCGGGTTTGCCTTCCCTCTTCGATCTCTACTCTCTCAGCCAGACTGCAGTGATGCAGCCTGTTTCCAGGACCACCACGTGGAGGTGGAGTAGGATCTTGGTCAGCTCTGGTTCGCTGACCCTGACGCAAGCAGTCAAGCTATGAGTCGCTGACTGCATTCTCCATTGCTGCGTCTTTGGGTCCCTGTCTCAATAACTTGAGAGAACTTAATTAATGAACTGATGCAATATTATGATCAACAATTCAGTTCACTGTCTACAATTGTATCTTACTTAAATTTTCCACCGGGTTCGGCAGTAGGCATGATGAGGTAGAACACAAATAATTGAATACAGGCTGCGTCATTATCCTATATTGCAGTAATTTTAATTTGATTGCATACAGTCTCATGATTGCAGTTTTTTTTACTCGTAACATCTGTTTAATGAAATTCGTATGAACAAATTCACGTACCAGGTACTTTTGTACAATAGATGCCTTTCACATTGATGCTTTGTAATTCGTGATACTGAAATATTTAGAGCTACCATTCTCAGTTGTTGTATTTGACATGTTTGTTCTTGATAGGAATACAAAACAGGCCAAGCAGAGTCATGTCTATAGTGCTGCAGAGAAGTTTGCAAAAAGACAGCAGGAAGAAAGAGAAAAAAAACAACAGGTAAATCATTTAAGATTACAGTCTAATCATTGCTTTTTTTTGTGGCAAGGGAATGAGTGGCTATAATCTTTCTTCCATTCTATTGTTATAAGATTGTCATGAGTGAGTTATGTAAGAATCTGCCTGAGACGAAAACCAAGCCGGTGTGATGTCAGAGACACGTCAACGGTCTGAGATGATAGAAGACCTTTTGTTCAACTACTGTCACCCTGCCTCTTGCTCTACTAGGAGATGAGGTTTATTACACTACAATGTATCCACATACAACAGTACGAGTTCAACTTAAAGAGTACAGGTACAGATAGGAAGGGAAATCTGATCCGTTAAGTAATTCTATTTTATTAACAACAGTCACACAAAAAACTATGGTAAAATAAGCATGAAAATCTATCACCACATTAAAAAAAACCTCAATGCGATGCAAGTAACGATGTACGAGACACAAAAAAAACAAGGTTAGTATAAAGATTTGGAACCTCTAGAAAAAAACAAGTAGGTTCCACACTCACACAATTATGGGGGCGAGGGTTAAACTAATAATCCTTAGCTGGAAATCCTGAAATAAAGAGTCCTACCTACACACACTAATCCCGCTGACTTGTCCCTGTCAGCAAGGAAGTTGAGGGGAACTGCGGTAAGACGTGGAATACAATGGATGGGTTTGAAAAAAAATCAAAAAAAGGTGATTCGTCTTACGAGGACAAAAGACAAAGAAAATAGTCTACGTTACGGCCACAAGGCCTTCGTCAGGAAAGGAAAGAAAGTGAAGGCTAGATAGGACACATAAAAACTAAATAAAATAAAAACTGGGTACTTCCCTGAAGGCAAGAACCGAAATTCTATCAAAATCGCTGTCTATTGATGACCGCGTGGCTGAACAGACAGTGACCACTTTCTGTTCAGCCACGCGGTCATCAATAGACAGCGATTTTGATAGAATTTCGGTTCTTGCCTTCAGGGAAGTACCCAGTTTTTATTTTATTTAGTTTTTATGTGTCCTATCTGGTCCACAGTTTTCTTAAAATCTACCGTCCCCTCTATTAATTTGAGTGCACTCTACCCCAAGTCCTTTGTTGGCTCGCGTGCGGTGATGCTCCACTGGAATCACAGCTCTGGTTGGCTGATCACAAACAGGAACGATTTTCACCCTCTCCATTTCCTGAACTGCTAATACATCCGTGAAATAAATGCACCCGGCTGTAAAACCAGGTACTCGAGAAGTGCGATGGAAACACTCTCGATACGATAGATGCGGAGGAATAAATCCACGTTCTGTATTGGCCCACTACTAATGTAGCATCCCTAAATAATAGTGGATGACGTAGCTTGGTGGAAAAGAAAACTGGTGCCTATGGAGCGGTACTACTATTACTTGGTGGTGGGCGAATTATTTATGTTTTCCAAGCAAGGGCAATGACCAATGGGCCCGTAATAGGGTAATGATAATAAGGACTACTATAGTTGGTGTGAAACCAAGCTGTACATGGGTTGATGACTTCCCCGTTATTCCACGAAGGCAAAATCGGGCTGATGGCTCAGTGGTCTACTGGAGATGACAAGGAGTTTGCAATAACGAAAACATAATCAAACCCTATGATCAACTCGCTAAATTAAATCATAAACATTACAATACGGCACAACAGATAAACAGGGTCGAAATAGGTACAGATAAACATACACCTATCCCATCTCCCCCTTTCAGCTGGTCAATTTTGACCTGGTGGTTAGCAGTTTCTTCTTACTCTCCCCTGCTCACCGTCCAGTCAGCAGACATCAAACAGTAAGTGCAGGGCTGGCTTATTGTAGCTTTTGCGTAATAATACGAAGACCCGGTTTTCCCGCAACTAACGCTGGGATGGGTTTTAGGCATGCATACAAGGCCACCCTCCCCCTCTCTCTACCTGGCGAGGCGTGACCTTAAAACCAATCAGGTCGGCTAACCCACTGGCAGATACACAATTCGCCGACCAGTCTAACTGGTAGCACTGGCGTTCGGCACATTAATAATTACATACCGCATATGACAACAATAGAAGTTTGCACTAGGAAAGCATTATAAATGAGTTAAAAATAATCAACAAATGTACAGGTGCTTACTTAAATTCAAGTTACATGTGGGGAAAAATTATATTTACACAATCCGCCCTTGAGGCCAAAAGATTTCAATTGCTTAGGTTAACCTTTTTGTGTGTTAAAGACTCAATTACATAGTTATCCATATATAGAGGAAGCTGAGTATTCCTTTTAATGAACTATATCAGACATCGTCACACAACCATTTGGCTCTTATAACTAGTAGCAGCATAAAATCACAATTCCCTTCTCAAAAAAAAGAAAACTGGCTATAGCTTCAGTTTCGGGTTGAATGATTGCTGTAATTTACCACATTACTAAAACCCTTTATGAAGGTTTACTCTGACTTATTTCAAATCCCAAGCACAAATCTGTACAAATTACCAAGTACTAAACTTGCTTACCAAGACTGTCAGAATCTCCCACTCTATAATAGCAGGCAAGCTGGCGTTAAGTCTTCTAACTTCTCACGGCAGGAATTTTTAGGACTGAAGCAATTAGAAGCAGAAGTAGACGGTATATATATTAATAGTAGGGTTGCAGGTGTGCGTGCATGGCTACCACGTGCGTAGAGAACAACGCGTAACTATTACCCAGAGAATTCTCCTAACAACAAGGTACAAAGAATTAGCATAACAGAGTAAAGATTGTTATGCATAGAGAGTCCCAGAATTCCGGGCATCAAACACAGGGAAGTTTAGGAGACCCTCACCTCAAGAGCGCAGGTGTCTTCGAACAAGTCGCTCCTTCTCCCAGACTGCCACATAACATGACGAAACTCCAGGAAGTTTCCCGTGTTTACGTGCAAAACAAAAGAGAAACCGCCAATAGATGGCTTAATAAGTTCTGCACATGGACAGTGAGGCGGCTAATCTTCCTTGGTCTTAAAGAAACAATACGGAGAGTTGTAACTGCTTCAAAGATTACTGTGACCAACTTAAGTCAAGGGGAGGGAACCTGTCCTAGTAAGAGTGACAGCGAGCACTCCCCCTTTCATCTACAGAAGAGAAATTAGAGAAAGAAATGCGAGTGGAAATCACAATCAAGAAGAAATGAGGGGTGGGGGTGTCGCTCCATCCCGTGCCCAACAATTTCTTACCTAATTCTGTCACAAAGATGTTTCCAGAGCCAGTATCTATCACTGACGATTTAGATTTTGTTCCATAACCAGATGTAAGACAAAATGAAAATACTTGATTGGAGGTCAAAGCAGACAGGGCTGAAAGTACACAGGGAAAAGATAAAAATACTGAGAGGAAATCCAGTAAATGATAAAAGGTTTGTGCTTGAAGGAACACCCCTACAAGATGTAGAATCTTACATCTATCTTGGCAATCATTTGAACAGAATCCAACCACAACATACTAGTGCCAGCTATGTACCTACCCCTATGAAACTGTTGACCACCACCTCTTTTGAGTGCCCAGCACTTGATGTTAGGAAAATGCTCCTTTCTCCGAGGCCAGATAAGTGTAACACCTTGTACAGAGAAACAAAAACGACTTGCGAAAACATGCAGATATCACTACATGGCATTGGGATGAAGGGCGAGAGCCCAAGCACCGCTGCATCAATAACAACAACATCTATCTTGGCATCTATGTTGAGAAAGCTGGAGGGACTTACAGTAATATCAAAATAAGCATACAAAAGGCAAGAAGAGCTCTCATTGGATTGGGAAATATGTCGAAATCAAAAGAAAAGTTTTATTAAAACATCAGAACATTCAACTCAAATGTCAAGTCAGCCTTACTTGTATGAAACATGGAGAACAGCACAAGCAACCGAGAAATTACAGACTTGCATAAATGAGGGCTTGTATAGAATAAAAGGATTGAAATGGTACAACAAGATTACAAATGTGGAACTGACAATAAGAACCAATGGACACAACAACGTAAGAGAAAACATTAGCATTGGATACAAAACACAGTGAAGACAATTGTTGAAAGCATTAAGAGACAGTCCTTTTTTTTCTGGAATCTCCAGGGTCTAAGAGAGGTAGAGGGAAACCAAAAAAAAAAAACATAGAGAAGAGAACTGGAGACAGACATTAAAAAGAAAAATAAAGCATGGACAGACCTTGAGCTGATGGGAAGAAAGGACTTGGCAACCATGTGTTTTAAGTCATATTTTTCTCAGGGAGGTAATGGCAGTATGTATAAATTATTAGAAGCATGCAATGTTTAATCCAGTCCAACTTATACAGTAACTCAGTGGTCAATAAAAGCTGTGTCAGAGGCATTCAAGTGTATCAACTATGTTAGTATCTTCTTTGATCCTTAGCCGCCGACCGTCAAAGAAGTCAGTGGCCATCACGCCTGGTGGCATCTTGTAGGGCAACAACAATTGATTCCACTTTGCTTGGTCGGTGGCCATCCTTCGTACAGTGCCCCAACTCTGGTTCATTCTTTGCATCTCAGCCTCCACAGTCCTCCGCCAAGTTGTTTTTGGTCGGCCTCTCTTTCATTTTCCTTCAGGGGTCCATAGCATAGCTGTTCTTGTGATGGCATCAGGGTCTCTTCTGAGGACATGGCCAACCCAGCTCCAGCATCTGCCAGCTATGATGGTGTGCATGTCCTTTTCCTTGCTCCGAGTAAGCAGATCTTGGTTGGTGATAGTATTCGGCCAAAAGATTCTGAGAATTTTTCTTAGGCAAGTTGTGTTAAAAGAGGACAATTTCAACATTTCCTTCTCTGTAACTCTCCAGCATTCTGCGCCATAGAGAAGCACAGAAAGCACACAGCTCTGATATAGTCTTAATTTTGTGCTTATGCTGTACTGAGAGGACTTACAGATGTTGTTTAGACTAAAAAAGGCTGTTCTTGCTTTGTTCATTCTGTTGTTGATGTCTTTGCTTGCTCCGCCATCTGGTGTTACTATGCATCCTAGGTATGTGAAGGTGTCTGTCTGTTCCAGTTACTGATTCCTTACTGATATGGGCTCACGGTTGCTCACATTGAGCATCATGACCTCTGTCTTCTTTAGATTGATGTTCAAGCCCACCTGCTAGCTATGCTTATTAAGTCTATACGTTTTTTCCTGGATGTGTTGATGTGAATGTGCAAGTAGTGCAATGTCATCTGCATATTCCAGATCTTCCAATGTAGAAAATGTAGTCCATCTTATTCCTCTTGGATTGTCCTCTGTTGTCTGGCGCATCACCAAGTCTATGACTGTTAAAAATAGAGTGGTTGATAAGGGGCATCCCTGTCTTACTCCTGTCTTCACCTTAAAGGTTAAGTTGCTCTGCCCAACGCTACACGTAAAGTTGGCATATAGGCTTTTTATGATTGACACTATGCAGCTTGGAATTCCATAAGCCCTCAGTATTTTTCATAAACTGTCCCAATGTATACTGTCAAAAGCCTTTTCAAAATCAACAAAATTAATGTACAGCTGTCTTTGCCATTCTGAGCACTGCTCTATAATGTTCCTGAGGGTAAATATATGATCTACACATCATCTGTTCTTTCTAAATCCTGCTTGTTCTTTCCTCAGTTTGTGGTCTACTGCTTCTGAAATTCTCTATATAATTATCCTGGCTAGTATTTTGCTGGGAACTGAGAGAAGAATTATTCCTTTCCAATTATTGCAGTCTGCAAGATCTACCGTCTTGGGCAATTTGACAATTATTCCTTTGTTCCACTCCGTTGGTGTTGTCCCTGTTTTCCAGACTTGTGCAAATATTGGTTCTAATAGTTCTGCTGCTAGTTCAGGGTCTGTCTTAAATAGCTTTGCATTTATTATAGCCAGGAGCTTTTCTATTCTTTAACCCTTTAATTGCTGTGATGATTTCTTCTTTTCGTGGAATGTCTGTATTAACATCTAGATCATTTTCAGCCTCAGGAACATTCAATTGTGTCTCTGGTGGTTCCTTGTTCAGAGTTTCTCTGAAATGCTCTGCCCATCTTGTTTCCTGTCCCTCTGCTGTCGTGATGATATTTCCTTGCTTATCTCTTACTAATGTAATATTGTTTGCACCTCGTTTTCCGCTGATGATTTTAGTTATTTTGTATACTGTGCTTTGTTCATTTCTCAGTGCTGCCTCTTCTGCCTGTCTTGCAAGAGCGTCTAGGAAATTCCTTTTGTTGGCTCGGGTTTGGTGTTTAACTTTCTTGTCCAGCTGACTGTACTGTTCCCTATATAGTTGCTTTAACCTGAGGGACTTCGCTTGTTTTCTTTCTTTTCATTTCCTTTCTCATCGTTATGGTGTTTAATGTTTCTGGTGTTATCCAGTCTTGCTTCTTCCTTTCCTGGAGTCCCAAGCATGATTTGCTGCTTTCCTTATATATAGTTGAAATGGTGTTGAATTTCTGGTCTATATCATCAGTCAATGTCTTTTCCTGACTTTTGGCAAATTGATATCACTTCTTTATTTCAGCCGCAAAAGCTTTTCTGGTAAGGGGGTCCTTCAATTTGCTGATGTCAAACCTTTTCTGTGTAGTTACAGTTGGTCCAGCCGTTCTTAGTTTCACTTTCAGTTTTGCTACTACTAAATGGTGATCACTTCCAACATCCGCACCTCTTCTTAACTTCACATCTTGTAATGCATGTCTCCATCTACCGTTAATCATAATGTGGTCTATCTGGTTTCTGCCCTGACCATATGATGATTTCCATGTTAATTTGTGAATTTTAGTGTGTGGGAAAAGTGTTCCTCCAATGACCAGGCTGTTAATGCTACAGAAACTTATTAATTAATCCCCATTTTCGTTTGCTGTTCCGCTGCCGCATTTCCCCATTACTCTTTCATTATATGTATTGTGTGTTCCAACTTTCGCATTGAGGTCTCCCATTACTACGATAAAATCATATCTAGGTGTGTCTTCCATTTCTTTCTGCAGTTGTTGATAGAATTCATCCTTGATCTCATCATCGCTGTCATTCGTATGTGCGTAGCATTGTATTATTGTAGTGTTGGTGAATCTCCCTCTCAATCTTATTCTTATCATCTGTTGTTGATGGGTTTCCATTCCAGTAATGTCCTTTCTATTCCTTTCTGTAGAATAATGGCTACACCTTCATTGTGCTGTCCATCATCTCTTCCAGAGTAAAGTACTGTTTCTCCTGTTGCTGTTTTAACTTTTCCTGCCCCTGTCCATCTGCTCTCGCTTATCCCTAGAATGTGTAATCTATAGTTTCTCATTTCTGCTGTGACCTGTTTTAGTTTACCCGTCTCATTCATTGTGCTGACATTCCAAAATCCTATTCTTGTTTCACGTTTTGCGGTCAGGATGTCCGTTTTCGTGTCGGTGGCTTCCTTTCGGCTTTCACCACTGACAGTCATACGAGCCTCAGACTCTGCATGTCCGTCCTGCAGCAAAGTTTGTTCATTGTCGTTTCCGTAACTTCATTTCTTATTACATAGACGGGTGTCAGCGCTATGCTAAAACCCCCAACCTGGAGGACCAGGGTGTCTGCTTTAGTCTGACCCCTGCCCGCGCAAACCTGTCCAGCTTGGTAGAACCTTCCAGGAGTAAAACTGCAGCTGGCATAGCTCTGGGGGTAATCAGGGTACGCAAGCCGCCATACCTCTACAAGGTATTGACACCTGTGATGGCAGTATGTTAGTATCAAGGTCACTAAATAGTGACAATGGCACATAAATCCAAAGTATATAGAAAGGTGACAACAAAACTGACAAGATCATTAGTTCATTGAAAATGAGACACCAGGTTATATGGTTTAGAACGGTTGCATTAGCTTTTGTTAATATGCCATTATAAGAAGCAGTGTTGTAGACTTCGGTTTTTTTTTTTTCTTCAAAAAGAGGACGAAAAGTATCTGTTAGTTCTTTAAATAAAAACAAAGAAAAATATATCTTGGTCTGAATTACAGATGTTTTGTAAGTCTCACTCCAAACTGTCCAGCTCTGGCTTCTCTTTAAAAAAAAATAACTAACCTCATGACTCCCCATTCTGGACTCTTCACAACCCTGAGATCTGAATAAACTATGCCACTGTGAGAGCGAGCAAACCCAGAATAAATAGGAAGGGTGTGGGTGGGTGTCAGGTAGAGAGGGATTGATGCAAGATTAGTTCAAGTTTATACATTCTAGTTTGCTTGCTTTTCTGTATTCCTGTTTCTTTTTGATACTCTGTGGTTGTGAGCCTTAATTCTCCTCTTGTTTTGTAGTAGTGGTTTATTACCTTTTATCTGACCACCCAAAAACCAAAATCTTCTGAAAATCAAAATTTTCTTTGGGCTACTTTTTGATCAGAGTTTGGACAGATTCTGACTATTCCAGTTGGGCAACTTTGGGCAAATTTTTTCAAATGCACATTGGGTAGCTTGGCCTATTGTTAGCGAATTTGTGCTACTTTTTAAATATTTTCTGCGACATATGAAAACTAAAAAAAAATACTGTTTCCGAAACAAATCTGCCACCAAGGATCTTTGATAAAGGGATACATATGTGTACCTTGTGATTTTCCAGTGTTGCAGAGTAACTTATCTTGTTTGTTAGTAGGTTAATAACATCGAATGGAAGATGCATCACTGATGTGAGGAGTAGAATAGCCCAGGCAAAAACCGAACACTATAAAATGAGAAGTATTTTATACAAAAGTTCTTTGTCAATGGAAGTAAGAAAGAGAGTTCTTCTGTGTTATACAGAACTGTCGTGGAACGACTTCTCACCGATTCTTTTCTTCTGTCTATTATTTTATATCTCTACTAAAATCTCTATCGTGAGATTGAAAAATAATTCCCTTCAGTGGACTTTTTCATTCTTATAATGAAAAAGTCTCTCTCTCTCTCTCTCTCTCTCTCGCTAGTCTTAGATTTAACAGTATTTTACTAGCTCAGGATTCTCGGTCCAAGGTAATAAATTATTCACTTCGCCAGCGAAAGTCGAAGGTGAAAAACAGGCTACGAACGACCGGAAGTGACCTGTGTTGGGTTCACGAAGGGAACTCATGTAAAAACAGCCGGAAACGATGGACGCTAGTGCGAGTTGAAATGAAGGTAACTTTATACCCCTGGGACCAGAACAGAATTTGCACACAACCCACCCCTGCCCGGAACAGATCCTGGAATATTGGAGGGAATTTTCTGCATTCCTCTTGTAACCATCATTCGTAGCAGACAGACTCTGGGCCCAAGTGGGCATTTCATGTTGCAAAATAGTTGTAGTGAATTCGTTGAGCGAAGTAAGTAGATCTAACTAATAATGCTGATTTTATAACATGAATAATCATATGTTTATCAACAGCTTGCATTGCAGTAACTTTTTGTTAAAGTTTTAAATGCATTTCTAATTTCAGTGACCATAATTGTTATTTGCATATTTGCAGAGCACTCAAACTAATGTATGAGTTTGTTGGTCAATAGACCTAATTAACTCCTGATCTTTATCTCACAGCCTGGCAGAAATAAGACAGGGTTAAAATAATTGATGTATATTATTGTTGTTGTTTCTTTTAGATTTGCATATTGACCCAAGCAAAACAGAAGTGTATTAGTGGTTCTTCTATTTTCTATTTCTTATAAGACTTCTGTGTTCTCTGCCAAGACTACAAACTTGATAACAGTGTTCTCAATCACTTCTTCTCACTTTGTCACATAAGGGACATTAATGTGTTTTTCATCATGGAATGTTCTTTATATGTATTTAATGCAATCTTATGCACATACCATGTTTGATGATTGAAGAACTATTTTATTATCGTTATATGAATGTTATTTTCTACAGGAACCAGGACTTTAAGAATGTTTACAATTATTTAGCTATTTAATGAATTTACCACTTGACTGACAAAATGTAAGTCAGCAGTTCTCAAGCCTTGAGACCATGACGACCCTTCAAATGATTTACTGCTCGAGTAAGCAAGAATGTAAATCATTGGTTCTCAGACCTTGGCAGCAATGACACCCCACCAAGTTAAAGCAGCATAGGAAACTATTACCCGGTGGTTCTCAAACCATTGTTGACAGAGACCCCAAAATTAAGACACTGCTCTATGGGCACTAGGTGAACCAGTGGTTCTCAACCATTTGATGACCCCAGCCCCTACCTTACAGTTTGTGAAACTCATTGCCCACATGGGGAAAACCACTGCTGTAAATAAGCAGACAGCCAGATAGAGACTGAGAACTCAAGATATGCTATAATGTCAGTTAAGAAGTGGTAGTTCATAAATAATAGAATACACATTGTTACAGAATGATAGTTAACCTTGTGTTAATTTAATTTCTGATGGACGCTTACCGGCCATCAGACTTAGGAGATGACTGCTCTTGAAACCACTAATGGGATGTAAATTGTTTCCAGTCCACCCAGGTTGCGGTTACAAAGATACTAAACCAGGTTGCGGTTACAAAGATACTAAACCAGGTTGCGGTTACCAGATACTAACCCAGGTTGTGGTTACCAGATACTAAACCAGGTTGCGGTTACCAGATACCTAAACCAGGTCCAGGGTACAAGTCCATGGTACCAAGATTACCCTTACCCAACCTTATCCTATCACCCAGTAACCATCCCACACATCCCATAAACAGAAGAGGCATTCAGCAGAGGTGACTTACCCCATCCTTATCTGTGATGTGCACTGAGTCCAGGGAAGCAGACTCTGACACCCTCTGAACCCATTAACTGTTATAAGACCAACCTACTGGGGCAGACCAAACCAAGGGAGTTCGAAGCAAAATCATCTCCGCAGCTACTACAGTCCTTGAGGAGATGAGTATTAACACCTACCAGCAACACTACCATAGAAAAGATCTCTGGTCCAAGTGATGACCACACTAGTTGATTTTTTTTTTTATAAACAGTAGAGCTAAACTTTTTTTCATATTTATATGTGTATATAAAAATGTAAGATTCCATACCCTTTTATCCAACTTTACATAACAGAGTCTGTTGTTATTTTTCTTGTTAACTTTATTTGGGTTGTATTTTGTTTTAAATATAAATCTACACCCTGGGGGCTCAGCCATAATTCAATTAATTTCTATTGGGTCGGGATATTTTAAATGTGGCTGGACACCAAATCTCTTTCTCAACCTTATGTGCTTTACACAGTCCTTTTGTAGGATTCCTGAGGAAGAATTTATCGTCCAGAAAATATCTTGTTTAGTGTCACCAGAATTCTCTTTTTTTTAAGTAAATTTCTAGTACACTATTTCCCGAGGAGAGGCAGTTTCTTCAAACTCGGAAGCTATCAATAAGACATTATTATCTTTATTCTTCCATTCCATCCAAGCTGACCTATCTCCGTCAAAACGCCCTCGCGACAACTGGGACGCTCGTGTCCGGGATTAACTCTTATTTCATATTTAGACACTTGTCTGAGATATGAAAACTCTTTATCTTTCCTAGACCACTACTGCTGTAGGTACTTGTCACTTATTGGTGTCCAAGTCTAGGATTAGATTAAAGAGGGGACATATAAATTACCCTAGACTATAATACATATAAATTTTTGCAAGAAAAACAGATTTTAAGTTGTGTTATGAGAACTCTTCTTGGTGGTACTGCTGGAAATTAGTTACCTATTGTTAACTAATTTTTAATTTGATGGTTATAAATGCTGGTTTGATTTAATATATGGTTTTGTAATACTTTAGTATAGTTAAGACTATAGAAAGTATTTTTGCCTTAATTATTGTTTGTGAGTTAGAGATCTCATACTCGCTCAACGAACCACTACGGATATAATGGAAGAATCTGTAGAGTTGAATGAGTGGAGAACATTCTGGACAGAGTTAGCCATTGAGTGTGAACTCTCCGGAGAAGAACTGGATACTTTTGTTTCACAAAAGATGGAAAAATGCAGGATGAGAGAAGCGGAAAGGAAGAAATGGAGAGCAAAATACACGGAAGAGAATGTGGAACATGAGAGACAAAGACAAGAAAAATCCCTCCAGTGTAAGGAAGAACTGGAAACTAAGTTTCAACCTACAAATATGGAATCCAGGGATAAACTTGAATCTAGGGATACTCATCAGGCCACTCCTTTGCCAGTTGCATCACCATCTTCAGTGGTAAATATAACTGCACCACATGAAGCCAAGTCTATGTCTCAGGATTCAGGCTCAGACAGAGCAGAGGTACGGATATCTAAACGGAGACATCTAGACCATCCTGAAAACAAGATTAAGCACAAGAGTGCTGATAATCTGAAGAGACCTTCCTCATCCTCAGCAAAAACTCACAACAGGCATACCAACAACAACCGCACCAACAACCTGGTAAATAGGATCGCTCAACCAAATAGGATCACTCAACGGAAAAGGATTACGCAACCCTATGGGAAGGGAAGGGATGTTCTTGAACATCACCTGTCGGCCAACTTACATCAGTTAGACTGTATGCGCCGAGACCCAATCCCACAGACTTCATACAAAGCTAAGGTCCCTACCATGGATGGGAACTTGACGAAGGCCCGGAGTGGATACAGGGATTCTCAAAATGTGGAGACTGCCACAGTAAATGGAGAAGAAATCACCTGTTTGTATTATCAAGGTCTTGGGTGTGATGCCCTTGTTTCAGCCTCTGTTATCGACCTTGATCAAGTCACCGAAGAGGATGTTGAGGTAACAGCACCCATGATAATCAACAGAAGGATGATTTTGCCTTTAGCTTATGTAGAAGTTAGGTCGAACTTTGTAAACGGCAAAGTAAAGGCCGCAATATTAGATGAACGAATTTACCCCATACCTCAAGGAGGGAAATATATCATCTTAGGAGACTCAGCACGATCCAGAGATGGCGTGACTGAACAGGCTATGGAGACTCCAATGCCTAACTCATCTTCCAACATTTTCACTGAAAAGTTGGAAGAGTGCAAAGGGATTGACCACCCCAGTGCACTTAATTCTGAACAAGTTTTGATAGTCTCACCCACTATCTGCGTGCAGAAAGTGAAGCCGGTCCAAATTTCCTTGGTACCTGGTGGGATGAAACATGTTTCAGAAATACCTTCCTTTAACATGGGAGAAGCGGCTGTAGAGGAACAGGACCCTCAAGCACTAAGACTTCACTCAGTTCCGATAACCTCACCCACTCTCTGGGATCAGAAAGTGAAGCGGGTCCAAATTTCTTTGGTACCTGGTGGGATGGAACATGTTTCAGGAATATCTTCCTTTAACACGGGAGAAACGGCTAAAGAGGAAAATGAGCCTCAAGCACTTAGTCTTCAGTCAATTCCGATAACCTCACCCACTCTCTGGGATCAGAAAGTGAAGAAGGTCCAAATTTCCTTGGTACCTGGTGGGCAGGAACAAATGATAGACTTATCTTTTTCTGTCACTGGAGAAACAGCGAAAGAAGAACATACATGCTCTCATACCTGGGAAGATAGGTATGTGTCCTTAGGCAGGTCAAGCAATATGACTAAAATAAGGTTGTGTATGAGGTTGGCAACCTCATCATGCAAAACTATTTGCTATAGATCCAATTGTAAGCAGAGTGTAGGCTTTAGGGCAAGCTCCTTGCCAGGAGGCAAGCTTCAATGGAGGATCCATAAGGGAGAAAAGAAGAGGGGGATATTTTTGCGAGCAGGCTTGCTCAACCCACCTCAACTACTTATTGAAGAGGAAACGGATAGCCATGTGTGGATTACAGGCATACCGTTTGACAGAGGAAAAAGGAAATATTTGGATTGAAGGAATGGAGGTCACGATACATGAATGTAGTGTCCGACATAAGAGAAGAGTCGGCTCGAACTTAGTTGGCCGAACTTTCAAAAGGGGGCTTATGTCGTGGAACGACTTCTCACCGATTCTTTTCTTCTGTCTATTATTTTATATCTCTACTAAAATCTCTATCGTGAGATTGAAAAATAATTCCCTTCAGTTGACTTTTTCATTCTTATAATGAAAAAGTCTCTCTCTCTCTCTCTCTCTCGCTAGTCTTAGATTTAACAGTATTTTACTAGCTCAGGATTCTCGGTCCAAGGTAATAAATTATTCACTTCGCCAGCGAAAGTCGAAGGTGAAAAACAGGCTACGAACGACCGGAAGTGACCTGTGTTGGGTTCACGAAGGGAACTCATGTAAAAACAGCCGGAAACGATGGACGCTAGTGCGAGTTGAAATGAAGGTAACTTTATACCCCTGGGACCAGAACAGAATTTGCACACAACCCACCCCTGCCCGGAACAGATCCTGGAATATTGGAGGGAATTTTCTGCATTCCTCTTGTAACCATCATTCGTAGCAGACAGACTCTGGGCCCAAGTGGGCATTTCATGTTGCGAAATAGTTGTAGTGAATTCGTTGAGCGAAGTAAGTAGATCTAACTAATAATGCTGATTTTATAACATGAATAATCATATGTTTATCAATAGCTTGCATTGCAGTAACTTTTTGTTAAAGTTTTAAATGCATTTCTAATTTCAGTGACCATAATTGTTATTTGCATATTTGCAGAGCACTCAAACTAATGTATGAGTTTGTTGGTCAATAGACCTAATTAACTCCTGATCTTTATCTCACAGCCTGGCAGAAATAAGACAGGGTTAAAATAATTGATGTATATTATTGTTGTTTCTTTTAGATTTGCATATTGACCCAAGCAAAACAGAAGTGTATTAGTGGTTCTTCTATTTTCTATTTCTTATAAGACTTCTGTGTTCTCTGCCAAGACTACAAACTTGATAACAGTGTTCTCAATCACTTCTTCTCACTTTGTCACATAAGGGACATTAATGTGTTTTTCATCATGGAATGTTCTTTATATGTATTTAATGCAATCTTATGCACATACCATGTTTGATGATTGAAGAACTATTTTATTATCGTTATATGAATGTTATTTTCTACAGGAACCAGGACTTTAAGAATGTTTACAATTATTTAGCTATTTAATGAATTTACCACTTGACTGACAAAATGTAAGTCAGCAGTTCTCAAGCCTTGAGACCATGACGACCCTTCAAATGATTTACTGCTCGAGTAAGCAAGAATGTAAATCATTGGTTCTCAGACCTTGGCAGCAATGACACCCCACCAAGTTAAAGCAGCATAGGAAACTATTACCCGGTGGTTCTCAAACCATTGTTGACAGAGACCCCAAAATTAAGACACTGCTCTATGGGCACTAGGTGAACCAGTGGTTCTCAACCATTTGATGACCCCAGCCCCTACCTTACAGTTTGTGAAACTCATTGCCCACATGGGGAAAACCACTGCTGTAAATAAGCAGACAGCCAGATAGAGACTGAGAACTCAAGATATGCTATAATGTCAGTTAAGAAGTGGTAGTTCATAAATAATAGAATACACATTGTTACAGAATGATAGTTAACCTTGTGTTAATTTAATTTCTGATGGACGCTTACCGGCCATCAGACTTAGGAGATGACTGCTCTTGAAACCACTAATGGGATGTAAATTGTTTCCAGTCCACCCAGGTTGCGGTTACCAGATACTAACCCAGGTTGCGGTTACAAAGATACTAAACCAGGTTGCGGTTACCAGATACTAACCCAGGTTGTGGTTACCAGATTACCAGATACCAGAAAAACCAGGTTGTGGTTACCAGATACCTAAAACAGGTCCAGGGTACAAACCAGGGTACAAGTCCATGGTACCAAGATTACCCTTACCCAACCTTATCCTATCACCCAGTAACCATCCCACACATCCCATAAACAGAAGAGGCATTCAGCAGAGGTGACTTACCCCATCCTTATCTGTGATGTGCACTGAGTCCAGGGAAGCAGACTCTGACACCCTCTGAACCCATTAACTGTTATAAGACCAACCTACTGGGGCAGACCAAACCAAGAGAGTTCGAACCAAAATCATCTCCGCAGCTACTACAGTCCTTCGGAGAGTTGAGTATTAACACCTACCAGCAACACTACCATAGAAAAGATCTCTGGTCCAAGTGATGACCACACTAGTTGATTTTTTTTTTAAACAGTAGAGCTAAACTTTTTTTCATATTTATATGTATATAAAAAAAAATGTAAGATTCCATACCCTTTTATCCAACTTTACATAACAGAGTCTGTTGTTATTTTTCTTGTTAACTTTATTTGGGTTGTATTTTGTTTTAAATATAAATCTACACCCTGGGGGCTCAGCCATAATTCAATTAATTTCTATTGGGTCGGGATAAGCACCATAGGCCACAGAGATGTGGTTTTACAGAAGAATGCTTGGAATAACAAACTTTTGAAAAGAAAAACCATTGAGAATGTCTTGAAAGAAGACATTGAGCAAAGTAAGCAAATTGGAATGCAGCAATCCACTTTCTTTGAGCATGTTATGAGAAGGAGAAATATTGATTATATTGTGATAACAGGAAAATAAAAGGAAAAAGAGTTAGAGGAAAAGAAAAAAGAGATGATACTGGACAGTTTGATATCATGGCATGGAAAGAAATCAACAACAGAATAAGTAAATAATGGAGACCAAAAGTTGGTGAGAAATATGATTGCCTATGCTACAAAAGTACTTTGGCCACATAAAAAGGCATAACACCTTGCAGAAGACCATAATAGAAGGGAGAGGTGAAGGCAAAATGTGCAAGGGGAAGACAGCGCTATAAGTGGGAAGATAACATCAAGAGATGGACAGAGAAGAGCCTATCAGAGTGCACCACCAAGACAAGAGACAGAAGACGTTGGAGATCCTTTACAGCCAACCTTCGTTGTGGAGATGGCAGCTGATGATGATGATGATGCCACCAGGCGTGAAACTTGATGATGATTCCTTGGTATTTGTTATTATTGTACGTATGTACTCATTAAGCTATTTATTTACAATCACTTGTGTAACAAATCTGTCATGTTATTACTTTCCCATTTATTTTTCTTGATACTACTTGTACCATTCCTTATATTACTCAAATTTATGACACCATTCTGAACTTTCTTATCTTTGCAGGAATCCGAGCGTATAAAAAAAGAAACGGAGACAGCCATGGCCTCATATAGAGAGCGAAAGAAAAAGCAACACCTTAAGCTTTGCAAAAGGACCAGTAAAGGTCAGCCAGTGATGAGATTTCAGATGGAAGTTTTGTTGGACAGAATCAAGAAACAGAAGGGAGAGAACAGCTGATACCTGAGGCTGGAAATGACTGAAAGGTGCAAATGTGTATATGGGTGGGAGTGACTGGAATGGGAGTGCAGGAATATAACAGATTAATAGTCTGATATCACTATCAAGATTCTAAGGCGAGTACACATATGCAGAACATAAAGACAAATTGCAGAGGTGTGTAATTGTTAAGAAATGAGCTTGGTGAATGGAACTTTAGGATTTTCCATTAATTTTCTTGTTCCAAAAAGGCATCATGATTGAATGTAATGCACATTGTTATGGTTAAGACATGAAATTGTAAACTTGACTTGAGTTTGTCATGAAGAAGTGTAGGAAGTGGACAAATGAATGGACCATGAAACATCTCAAATTGGAATCTTAACTCCATGAAATTGTATCACTGAATTAAGCTGTTAAAACAATAAAGAGTGGACTACATGAAGTATTTATTGTTCTGCTTGAAAATATAACATTTTATGAAAAGTGCCCACTTGCAGTTGCTATTTTGATATATGTCTCAATATGGAGTCCATAATTGATATTTGAATAACCAAAACATCAAATGTCAGCACCGATATATCGAAGTGTGTTAGGAAACAAACAATTGCCTCCATTTTGAAGTTTACATGAAGATGGTGTCAAGAGATGTAGAAGATCAACAGTACCAAGATGTTTGATTATGATGTGCGGAACTAGCTGTTTTGCTGCTTGTCCTTGACTAGCCTAGTTATTAGCCTTGACTAGACCTACCTGGACGAGGGGCATATCCAGAGAGTATCAGAAAATCTCGAAGGCGGCCGGATATAGTGATGCATTGTTCATCATCGCAGCAGGTTATAATGATTGAACTAACTGTGCCATTTGAATCCAGATTGGACGAGCAAAATTCGTTCAAAGCGGCAGAGTATAGTGATCTGGCCGCAGATCTGAGACACGGTGGGTTCACTGCAAGGGTCATGGCTGTTGAGGTGGTTGCAAGAGGGCTTGTGACTGCGTCAGTGTATGATTTATTGAAACTGTTGGGACTGAGAGGACAGTCGAGAACAAGGGCACTGAAGAAGCTTAGGGAAACTACAGAAAGGGCATCATGCTGGCTGTGGAACAACCGCAATGGGGTATGGAACTCGTTACAGTAAAATCTAGCCCCCACCTACGGTATAGGAAACACCCTGAAATTTTACTAAGTTTTCAATACATCGAGTTTTTCATTGTATTGGTGAAAGGACAGCGGCATTACAAGAATCAGGCGGTGCATTATATGGGGGCGAAGGTAGAGGCCGGCTCGCAAAGAATTCAAGCCTCGTCGGCGTCACGCAGGCATGTCAGTGCTGTGCTTTGGAACGACCACAATAACACTGGCTAACAAAAAAAAAATTTTTTTTTCTTTCTCTAACATTTCTATGTTTTTCTGGTCAATTTTAATGCGCTGTTTTTAAATCTGCAAACCGTTTTTCTCTATCAGGTCGGGATCTCTAGAAATACGCAATTGAAGTTTTTTAACAACGCATACAGTATTACAACATCATTTGTACAAGAAGTATAACAGTTATGTAGGCTTGAATTTCTTTGCAGTCGACTTTCGTCGGTGAATGGCATGTGGTACATCGCGATGAAGCATCCAACAATAATCGGCAAGCATGGTCACACTCCACCGTCCTTGATAACGTGACTCCATTACGGCGATATCTTGATGGAATCGTTCTCCATGTTCATCGCTGACTTCGCCAAGGTTGTCAGGGAAAAAGTCAAGATGCAAATCGAGCAAATGGATTTTGAGGGACATGTTACAGCCCATAATTCTGTATGCATCTATGCACTGCTTAACAATATGCACATAGTCGACAGATTTGTGATTTCCCAGAAAGCTATCGACGATCGATTTGAATGCCATCCGTGCGCGAAGTTCACTACCATGTAACAAGTTCTCGAATTGTTTGTCTGCAATAACTTTCCTAATCTGAGGTCCTACAAAGATACCTTCCTTTATCTTTGCATCGCTAATTTGCGGAAACTTTTCTCGAAGATAAGTGAAAGCTTTGCTCGTTTTATTTAACGCTTTTACGAAATTCTTCATGAGCCCCAACTTTATATGTAACGGTGGTAAAATGATGCTGTCTTTGTTAACTAATGGCTCGTGTATTACATTTTTATGCCCGAGCTGCATACGATCCCTGATAGGCCACACCTTTCTTGCATAATGTTCCCGTCTGTTGCGGCTGTCCCATTCACATAGGAAGCAACAAAATTTAGTATACCCAGTCTGCATGCCCGTGAGAATTGCAATGACCTTTAGGTCTCCACAAATCCGCCATTGGTAGTCATTGTACTTTATTTTTGCCAAAAGTATAGCCATATTGTCATAAGTTTCTTTCATATGAACAGAGTAGGCGACTGGAATTGATGAAAATAAATTTCCATTATGCAATAACACGGCTTTTAGACTAGTCTTGGAAGAGTCGATGAAAAGTCGCCATTCGTTGACTATGTGCTCATGACCGAGGTGCACCATTAGACCGTTTACATCTTTGCAATAGCAAATGTCATCATCCATCTCAAAGTATTGAACAAGTTCTCTGTGTCTATGACGAAATTTAGATATCGGAGTATTGGGCGCTAAAAGATTCCATTCTTTGAGTCGCGAACCGAGTAATTCCGCTTGTCCTTTGGTGAGAACGAGATCACGTATTAGATCTGAAATTTCTGAATGGTTAATTAAGTGAACACCATCATTCACCGGTATATAATCCGAGTCAGAATTAGTTTCTAAAGCAGGTAAACTATCACTTTCTGATGGTTCATTCACGTCCAACGGATATTGTTCTGGTGGAACTGGGATCGGACACGTGATTGGATCATGAGGCACTGGTTTCGAAACCGATTCAATATTTGGATAAACCACAGACTTTCTAGTTTTAAAAGTGAAACCATAGATATTTGTCAAGCAGAAGTAACAATCAGTAGCGTGATTTGTCGGTTCACGCCATATTACTGGCACTCCAAAAGGCATCGACTTATGCTTCGGCGATTTTCGTAACCAACCTGCCAATGTATTTGCACAAGTCGAACAAACTGCATTTGGCATCCAAGATTTATTTGCATCATCAACTTTCGAATCGAAATAAAGTTCATATGCTTTCTTTAGCAATGCTGTAAAGTTTTTCTGGTGAACACGATCGGTAAAATATCCGCACACGTAACAGAACAGATCGCCGAATTTCTACAACTTCTAGAAGCCATATTTCACTCAGAATTATTTCAAAATACAGTAACTATTTGAAATATAACGTAGCATATGTCATGCATCTTTTAGCAGTATAAAAAGTAGAATTATTTTGCATTTTATTAATTTTTAAAAAGTTATATAGTAAAAATGAAACGGAGCAAATAACGATTTCCTAAAAATATATTTATTCACAAATATCTTAAGAACCTGACGTGATAGAGATAAACGGATTTCAAATTTGAAATCAGCGCAAGAAACTGACCTAAGAACACTTATTCTTATATAAGAAAGAAAAATGTTGTTTGTCAGTGTAATTTGTCTTCTCTTTGTTACTTTCACAATTGCCTCCTGCTGGCGGAATTCCAGCTGCATCCAAGGTGGAAAGGGTTCATTTTCTGCACAAGACAACACTTGGGAGTCATGACCTAGGAGAGCGCCCCCCCTCCCCTCCCCCTTTCTCCCCACCTTAGAGTGTAAAGGAGAATAATGGGTCGAAACAGTTGTTCGACTGGGGACCATTGTGATGATCTGATTGCCTCCTGTTGTATCGCTCTGTATGGAGTTTCCTATCGGTCTCAAGAGATGTAGAAGATCAACAATACCAAGATGTTTGATTATGATGTGCGGGATTAGCTGTTTTGCTGCTTGTCCTTGACTAGCCTAGTTAATTATTTAATCATACCCATTACAACAGCAATTCTGCCACAGTAATACGTTTTTTCCTATAAACTCCAGTCCTCAATTATATGCAGGTACTTTGTTGGTCTGAATCCTGAGACTGAAAAGCATGTTTTCAGTATTTCAAAACAGGACTTAGGCAGTTTGTTGCGTGATTCTTTCCTTCTTACAGTTTCTGTGGTGTTCGTTCCAAGCGCTAACCACTATCAGGTTGTTGATACTGCTCGTCCAGTCACACTGTTGGTTAAATAGGTCAGGCCACCGAAGGTTGGGGCCCTGACATGGTGTACTGTTAGATGCGTGTGGCTTGAATGAATGTGTGAGTGTAGACATCAATTAATGAAGACGCGAATGGATGATAGTTCTACGAGTACACAGGACACTCACTCCAATCATATGCATGGTAGTCAATAACTGCTGGAACCACTGTAAGATTTCTCAGACGTTTAATCAGACGCACACACTGACACATAGCAGGTACAGTCATTAGAACACGTTGGCACAACAATCATCATATACTTGAAAAATGGGTGACAATATCAGATGTATAGTTATGTGGTACATCAATATGAAGGAACGATAGAAAGTAAACACTCAATCTCCTAGCTGTCTATCGTCTCATGTTCTAACTGACTAATCGCGTCAGTTAAGGTGGATACATCAAACATCAACAATAATGGTTCACTGTCCGAACCTTCTCCTGGCTAATATTCTCAAGCCGAAAGTTCATCCAATGTTTATGATGACCAAGTTAAACCACAATAATGGGTTTTTATATTATCTAGCTCCCTGTACCATCATCAGGTAGTAAGACATTTTCTGTTCTCCGATGATAGTCTTCCAATGGCGGGAATCAAAAATGGCTCCTCCTCCGTGAGCTTCGCTCACCTGGGATGGAGAAGTATGAAGCAGGATTACTTCGATATATAATCATAAATGTCCTCATTGCTTCTATCTATTTCTGCTATCAATAAGCTGGTTACTGGAGTAATCTGGTGCTGCTAAATTACATGTCATCTTCATCTGTGGTCAGCAACCCGAGATGCACGATAATACGTCTCTCGTTTCGTCTTAGCGACAAAGTTCAACAAAAAAAGGGTATGTGTTTTACCTTGGTTTAGAAAACACATACAGGCGAATAACGCACGCCATTCCTAGGTGTTAATAATGAATATAGGAGAATCTCTGATAATGCCATTATACAGAGACACCATCTCCTTCCTAGAATAGATCACAAATCACTCTTTACACTTTCTAAATAACCAGCCATAGACACGACGACATGGCAGCCTTCCTCTTCTCTCTCAAGAACCGCTGCGCATCCCTAACAACGCCTTTCACCCCCCCATAGTTCAGCTCACAAAATAGTCCGACATAGAAATACAAAGATACAAAGATATAAGAGCCAATCACCTTAACTAGACAAGGAATACATATAAATTCAGGTCATAAACATTTTAAACAAGACCAATTTGTTTCTGGCCATACCTGACGCAAAAAATGACATTAACAATATTTATACGCCAGATTGACCCACAAGAAAAGATAACCCATGTAATCGAATCTAACATCGACCGATCCGGGTTCTGTCCCCTTACTCTCCGAATCATAGATTCTCAATTAAATACCTTTCCTCAGACAAATAGCCATAACTTTATATTTGTATGCCTATGTACCGTAATCTGTGCGTCGCAGACTAATATGTGCTCAACACAGTTCTTCCCATCTCACTGAGTAACATATAGAAAGGAGTTGTCCGCAAGAGAGTAATGTTTATATCTGGGCAAAGAGGAGAACATGACAAGGAGTCTTGTAGATAGGGAGATAGATTCACGTACATTCAAATATGTGAATAGATTTATCACGAGACGTGTTTGCGGATGAAAGATAGAGTGGCCATTTTGATTCAGTACCACTGAGGTTTTTATGGCATGCAAGTTTGAGTTACGTCATATGTCAGTATGAAGATTTTGAGTGAGTCTGCATCATCATTATCATCATCACCCTTATGCTACCCATAGAGCATAGGCCTTCAACAAACGTATGCTGAGTCTTCCTGTCCTGTGCCATCAGCTGAAAGTTTTTCCATGTCTCCATCTTTCAGGTCTGTCTCCAGTTCTCTTCTCCATGTGTTCTTTGGTCTCCCTCTACCCCTTCTTCCCCTGGGGGTTCCAGAACAAGGACTGCCTGGTTATGCTATCGACAGGTTTCCTCAATGTGTGTCCTATTTACCTATCGCTTCTAATCTGTCATTCCACTGGCATTTGTCATCAGTTCCATATTCTTAGTGTTTATATGATCACATGGAAAACAAGTTTAGCGCTGTGCAGAGTTTTATTGATCAAAAGAGGTTACTTAGATTTGAGGGCTCAGTTGGTGGTTGAATGCCATAGAAGGTAGACAATAACTATATCAATTGGTGGTTGAATGCCATAGAAGGTAGACAATAATTGTATCAGTTGGTGGTTGAATGCCATAGAAGGTAGACAATAATTATATGTTATAGGGCCCTTTTTTATTAAAAAAAATATGCTGAATGTATTTTGTGTGTTTGAAATTGTTCAGGCTCTTGTGAAACATGTACTAATATGCTTATTTAGTTGTAAATAAAAATTGAAACTAATTATTATTCCCAATATGGTTATTTAGTTGTAAATAAAAATTGAAACTAATTATTATTCCCAATATGGTTATTTAGTTGTAAATAAAAATGGAGACTAATCATTTTCGTGTGTGCTTTGACTTGGTAATTTAACTGGGGCAAAGAAAAACAAAACCCACATGCATCTTGGTTGCAAAAATGAAAAATATCAGTGATTTGTGAGGAGACTGAACCACGAATATTGTCAAAAAGCATTTACAGCTTTTGAAAAGATGTAGAAATGAAAAATTAAAATACTTTTCTCTGAATGATTAAAATACCGGCAATTGCTTTACATGCTTTATCTCTTATCCTGACGTAAATGTTCAACTTGGAGCAGATTCTGATAAGCAGAATTTCGGATAAGTAGAAATATTTTTGATTGTCCTGGCAACTTCTACTTATCTGGACTGCACTGTATGTTTTAAACGAAAATTTGTTCAAGTAGACAAAGGCCCTCTATTGAAGAAAGTATTCAGCAACGAATAGAGTTTAGAATGTGTTTTGTGAATGTGTCAACCCTACTTATCACTCCAAAACTAATAAATAAATAACATGCATGTTGTTGGAAACCTCATCATTTAAAATAATTTGGCAACATTTAAAACCAAATTAGAAACTACTGCATAATGAGGGGGATAAAACTTCTCCTTTTTTATAAATCACTTTGTGGGTACAGCTCCTTTCTTTGTCAACATCCTCAGACGTCAACTTGAGTATATTTGAAGAAAGTGGGGATGGGCTTCAGGTGCTGACATCTCCATATAGTTGTTTTTTTCCAGGACTAGTAGTACTCGTGACAGCTGTACACACACTTGCGGGGTATTCCTGTAGCAAATGTTGAGCGGTCATGTTCATCTTCAGTTTAACAGATACACTCATTAGTAATTCACATCTTTAGCTTATTGAAAAAAATGATATCAAAGTCTGTTGTGGCCTGTGCGGAGTCTGAAGATAATTACTTGTTCTCTTCTGGTGATAGACATCTTTTTGTTCAGATGGTCTATTTGTTCTAAGGAGGAGCACTACAACAGTATGATATAGGGACAACTTATGAAATCGCAAAAACTACTATAAAAGCCTCATTCAAGTCCAAATGGGAAAGAGAGCACCCAGGCCATTTAAAAAATGATGCATATCATAGTTATGTAGGCTAGACCAGGTCACCATTTTTCAGCTGCGCACTGGACACAGCAGATTGCGACGCCATCTAATCTATACCTGTAGTGGTTTTGATGGTATTGTATGGTTGTGATGTTACCTAGTGTAATGTATGAGGTCAGCTGTGAAGGCTCCTGAGATAAATGTTGATGTGAATTACAGAAGGCCCTTCTTACTACCACTTACGACCTCAAACATATTTTTTTTTTTTTTCTATTATGAATGTAGCTACGTTAAATAGTCTAGGGTACTGAAATGTACTGTGTTGTAGTAGAATATACAAACACACACAGATAATTTATAAGTCTAATAATATTAATAAAATTTATAACACACTGAACTAACTCAGACTGTTTTAGTTTAAATATTAAAATTTTTTCTAAATTTATTTGTTCTGAACCAATGTTTTAGTTGGTCAGAACATATGAAATGTTATGGAGTTATAAATGGAATGCATAAATATATGGCATAATAAAATGGAATGTTTGTACATAAGTATTTTATAAGACTGGTTAATATTAATTATATTTTTAATGTCTCTGGGAGAACTATTACTGGATGTGCTGTTGGGGTGGTGTCATCACACCCACTCTGTGGCTAGAACAATCTTTGTCCATTGTCTTATAAACTGTAATGAATGTTATCTTTCCCAAAATTCAGTATATTAGTGATGGGGAAATATTTGTAAATCTTTAGGAGTATGGTGAATCCTCAGCAGGCCACTAATCACTCTGGCACTACCCTAGTGCCACAACAGAAACTCACAATTCTGAAACAAAATTTGTGCGATGTGTCAGTGCTTTATTTACTGCACCACTCTTACACACAGCACAACACATCAACATTACACAGAATGGGTCAGATCTCTCTGACCACACAGCACATCTTACCCAGTTGTTTTCATATAGTACTAGTTCCCCAAGACTGCATTGCATCTGAGATATGTTCAATAGTTTCCTTTTATTCAATAAGATAGGTGATATGTTCCCACTGATCTCAACAATAGATCTGCCTTCCATAGTCTTATTTAGGCGTCCATATATTTTGTTTGTCTCTAGACCCTGAACTTGGGCTAGGAACCTAGAGCGAACACTTACTTGTCATAATCATTTTATATGATATGGCAGTATCAATCACTCGAAATATTAAAATGTACAAAATAACTGCTTTCATTCTTACCAGAATTCAGAATTGAGAACACAGTTAATTGCTAGCAAAACTCAGCTGAGCTGCTGGCTATATGATGGCGTCCCACTAAATGTATGTACTATCTTCTGGGAACAACACCACAGGCAATAACCACTGTGTCCCTGGACAGATTTGTATCAAATGGCAAAAATGTGCATCTCTGTCCCGCTAATATGATTACAGTTGTCCAATCACAGACTTCCCCCCTAACTTTTTCAAATCTACAACCAAAAGTCAAATTCAGTCAGATCTCAGTCAAGTATGTATTATTGTCTGTTGGTCCGTCTGTCTCTACTTGGTTTTTCACAAAAACACACTTGGTTCTACATGCAATATCCTACACAAATCTGCCTCCTAAGTTATTTTTAGCCACAATTCTCCACCTTCCCCCTCTCTTGCATTACAGCTTGATTTTTGCATTTGCGTGTCTCAAGGACGCAAATTTGAAACTTTAGTGAAAGTATGAACAGTTCAGTCGCTAGTCTGATATGAACAACACAGTCTTTTGTCAATATCTTCCTTGTTATCTATCCGTCTGTATAATTTAAAGTATATTAGTTCTCTGCTTAAGATGGGCTATCAAACTAGCTAGGTTTTATATTCATAACTCTATTATTAAGAAAAAGCATATTTCTTCTCAAGTTTAGTTTTTTTAAATTTGTTCGAGAACCTTCTCTAAGGCGTTTGCCGCTGAATTCAAATAAAAGGACCAAGTATCGAAAAACGTCCAAGAAATGACTGTTTCGAATAAGAGCTAAGGTCTTTTCTGTCCATTTCCTTACATTGTGTCAACTAGTGACGTGATTTTTTTTTTCTCTTTTATTACTTAAACTACAACTTGCGTCTTTTTGCCCATTAGGTTCAAACACCTGTTCAGTCATATTTTTCCTTTTTTGATCTCCGTTTCCCTCCCGTCTACAAAGGGTAACCGTTTCGTCTGCACGTCTAACTAGTTAGTTTAAATGGCGGTAGGAAAGGCGGGCATGGGCGAGCATGTCTCCTAGTATCTTACGCATTATTTTTATCCTTACATTTTATCTTTGTAATTGGAGATATTTTAACGTTGTATCACGGTAAATTCATCACAATACCACAAGTACAGAATCAGTGCATCAGATCTCTTCACCTGTGGCACCAGCCCGATGACAGCCGAACACCTGATGCAGTCCTACCCAACATACAGCAGTGAACGGAGTAGTATATGGCAACAACCTATTTCACTCCACAAAAAACTGCTTGGAGATGTCAGGAACCTTGAGCTGACTACCACCTTTATTAGAGCCATTAATGTGGAAGTCTGAGGGCGAACGAGGAAAAAGAAGTTTCCCACTTCATTGTGTACATGCTCTTGATAAGTCTCTATCCCTCTTCACATGTAAATGTTTGTTTTACTTTGACACAGTTTCTCACCCAGTTTGAAAAGGAATATTGCAGCGAGATGGGATCTTCTGAAATTACCCATATAGTTTGTGGTGTCGCTCACAGGATATGTAAGCCTTTGTTTCCATGACTCCTGGATGCTGTTATTACTGGCATCACATCTGTGGAACACCATGCTCTTATTTATTTTATTTTTTTTAAAGTAATTTCTCTACTTCCCTGTTGTTTTTCTTTCTGGGTAATGTTGCTTAGTTTAAAAAAATATTCTCCCACCTCAATGTTCAGTTGTGTTAGCTACTGACCTGTATGTGTACGCATGTCTCCTTCAACTGCTTGGGTTGGGGTCCCTCTTTTAAACGGTGTTCTATAAGTCTGGCATCATAGGAAAGGTACTTATAAGAGAAAAAGGCGACACAAACGTTTTTATTCACAGAACTTGCTCACACATTCACAGAACTTGTTCACACATTAACAGAACTTGCTCACACATTCACAGAACTTGCTCACACATTCTCAGAACTTGCTTACACATTCACAGAACTTACTCACACATTCACAGAACTTGCTTACACATTCACAGAAGTTGTTCACACATTCACAGAACTTGCTTACACATTCACAGAAGTTGTTCACACATTCACAGAACTTGCTAAATATGTCCACCATTTTTCCTAATACACAAATTAAGATGCAATACCCAGTCATCAAGCACACTGTGAATAATCTCATGAGTAATGGTGTTACAAGCGTTAATAATGCTCTATGATGCCAGACGTAAGTGGGGCACCCTGGGTATTTTATACTTAGCGCGTTCCTTAGTGTATATGTCCGGTTATTTATTTTTTTACTCCCGAAGTATTTTCTCGCAACTTTGGGAATCTCTTCCCCCCCCCCCCCCCCCCCACACACACACACATCAAGGTGGGGTGATGGGGTTGTGTGCTTGAATGAATGATCCTCTGCTCCAGAAGGAGCTTAATTGGTATGCTAAGTTGTTGTGAGTTAGTGTATGCTTGCGCTGTGGTATTTTTGCCACAAGCGTTGTCAGCGGGAATTCAGCCATGATGCTCAGTGAAGTGTGTAGGGGTTTCACGTGTTTTGGTGAACATGAATGGAAGGGGACGAATGGACAGAAACGTGTGTTGGCAGACAACGAGTAGTGTAGAGAAGAAAAGTCTGCGACTAGAGGGCCAGTGATGTTGTGAAGCGGATTTGTTCATGAAGTAGATTGTTGAAGTGGTTTTCTAAGTACCAGGGTGGTTGTAAAATACTATGGATTTTGATATGTCGCCTGTGACCGCAATGGCCATACGTTCATTGTAACTTTCTTTGTTATATAAATCTATGGAGATTGAACAGGCCGTTGGAGTTACGTTATCATAAATTATTACTTGGACAGTGGGCCTGACGGAAGGTGTTTGTTTGTAGCTTGAGTCGCTACATTTCTAGATCCACCCACATAAACCCTACCCGTCACCCCCACTCCCTCCCAGCAGGAACGCATCGTTAGCGTGGGTGAGTATGATAATTTTAACGGCCTTTTAAAGGATATGCTCTCATCTTTATTATCATTGACTCTACTAAGCTGTTCCCCTTTTGTCTTCCCAGACCAATTGTTCCCTGGAACATTTGATAGATCTCATGGCCTTCAGAATTGTTCAGCTTCTTGCTGGCTCCACTTTTTAATTCTCCTTTTTGTATTGCTTTTGTGCTTCCTGTCATAATTCTCTTGGCTTGGTTGTTTGGAACTTTTGATCCTAAGTTTTATTTTGCTGCTGTTGACCATGCCGCAGTGCCATTTTCCAGAATACGTTAAAAGTAATACCTTGATAGTATACTAATGAAGAGTGTCCAATTGACAGGGTGGTTAGAGTGCTGGTCTCTCAACGGTAATGGTGCCGGTTATATTCACGGTATCGACACGCTCCAGTGTGCCCAGCTGTAATTGGGCACCTGACTGTTCTTGAGCTAGGGAAGGAACGGCAGCGAGGAAATCGACCTCTCTATGCAGGACCATGTATAGTGAAGCCTCTAACACTTCATCCCCTACGACATTATCAGCTATTAGACTACCTTTGCCTTTTAGTATTAATGATCGTCAAGTTCCAGAGTGGGTTTGACACGTGGTAGCCTCACGCTCCAGTCTACCCAGCTGTAAATGTGTACCCGACTGCTCTTGCATTTGGGAACGCAAAGGTAGCTTGGGTTTTCGTAATTTAGCAGTAGTTTGGAGCTAAGAGTTTTATTTGAAAAGGGAGCACCGTGCATTCTGTTTTTTCCACTGTGTAGAATTAGGAGAGAAAAAGAATCTTATTGAAACAAACTCTAGCCCAAGTTAAAAAAACAACAATAGCCAGCATCCCATTTTCTGAATACAGTTTCAGCTTTTTACCATTCTTGTTTTTTTATGAGTTTAAAAAAAACGGACGCACAACATACACGCACACAGTTTTATCTGAAGTAAATAAACAAATATATGAGAAAGCTACTCTGACTGATCAAACTGCAGACTCAGTATCAATAAGCTGCTCACATCATCCATCATGTCTTTTGGTGTTGTCTGAAAAATGAACAGACGTGTCAAATAATGTTAGTAGGTCTCAACTAAAAATAACACAGTAGTCATGTGACATGCAAGCACAGTGCTTCCCGAACACATGGTCGCAACTGTTCTTTTTATATATTTTTTAATTAGGAGTTTCGGCGAGGCACGCCTTCTTCATTCTAGACACAAGGTCCGTTGGTTATATTAGGGTGCGTGTTAAAATATAAAAGACAGTTTAGTCTGGAACAGAACTGTGTCATCAGGAATTTCTCTGTTGCGAACATGGATCTAAAAGGTCACATCTAGCGTTGTCGCTATAGTCGAGGTTGATCACACGGACCTCAAAAATCCCATTTAGCGTTGTCACTATAGCTTGGATCTCAAACATTTTCCTCCTTCTGCTTTGATGGTACGCGCTAACACTCTACGTCCTGCCAATTTCTGGGTAAGCGTCCGTTTGGCTAAGCGGATAGAGGGCTGCCCTCTCGCTGTAAAATTACCTGGCTCCGGGAAATAAACCTGGTAACGTTACTCCAGTCTACTCAGCTGTAAATGGGTATCTGACCCTGCTGTTGAGTTAGGGAAAGCAGAGGCAGCGAAGAAGGGAGTTGATCACGCCACCTGAAAGCGGGACAAGAAAGATGGGTCTCCCCCACGGCAGTATCCACTATGGAAATACGTTGACCTTTATTTCTGCCATGTACACTGGTGTTTCTTCACAACTATCTTGAATTTTTAATTCTCATGTTTTATTTTCATCGTCCTACTTTGTTTTTTTGTCCTTTAAAATATTCTGTCGTTTGATAAACCATCATATTGTAGCTTTTTGATTTAAAAATTGTGGGGTGTCAATTCACTTTTAATTCCGTTTTTACCTTCTAGGATCACGATCTTTGTCCATGTGCTCCATTTTTAAGTAAATCCATACGTCTTACGATTTCTTTTTTTTTTTTCTACAATTTTAACATACAGGTCGTTCTCTATTTATGCGTATTTCATTTACGCGAATTCGAACTTCCGCGCACCAATTTTTAGGTATTTTTGTTTTATTTACGCGCCAAACTCGAAGTTACGCGACCTGGTGTTTATACATTTTTATAGTATTTTATCTGCGCGGTAATGGGAGCACCAGAGTAAGACGGCGGCGGTTTGGATGTTTCTTTGAGGGATTTGTGGAAGGCCTTCACTTTTAAAGATCCACTTTCACTTGCCAAAACTGCATGGAATAAAGTTGCACGGCGATGCATTAACGGTGAGTGGGAACACTGACCTCAGGTCTGTCATGAATTTAAAGGCTTTTGCTTTGATGATAACAGTACCACAGCTATTATGAATGTTGTCAGAATGGCATCAAGATGAGCTGGCTTAGATGGAGTTGGCGAAAATAAAATTATAAATTTGTTTGAATCTCAGAAAGTAAACCTGAGCAACGAAGAGTTATTGGCGCTGGAGGAGATCACCACGGAAGAAGAGGAAACGCAGCAACTCAAACAGCCACCAGGCAACCAACTTACAGTGAAACGATTAAATGAGGCCTTCCAACTTCTTGAATCCTCCCTTATGATCTTCGAAGAAGATGATCCTAACATGGACACGGACTTTATGATCGGGAGAAGAATGATGGGATTTTGCTGCTCCCTATCATGAAATCCTCCGTGAGCAGAGAAAGTCACAAACTCAGCTCTGGACATTTTCTTCAGGAAACAATGCATTACTGCAAAGCCTGCTTCTCATTCAGATGACTCACCACCCCACCCCTCGCTAAATTCATCATCATCATCAGTTGCCATCTCCACAACGAAGGTTGCTGTAATGGATCTCCAACGTCTTCTGTCTCTTGTCTTGGTGGTGCACTCTGATAGACTCTTTCCTGTCCATCTCTTGATGTTATCTTCCCACTTATAGCGCTGTCTTCCCCTTGCACGTTTGTCTTCAACTCTCCCTTCTGTTATGGTCTTCTGCAAGGTGTTATGCCTTTTTATGTGGCCAAAGTATTTTAGCTGCCGAACTTTGACCTCCCTCATTAGTTCTCTTTTCATACCTAGATTTTCTAGGACCTCCTTATTTGTTTTCATCTCTTTCCATGAGATACGCCCCATTCTTCTATATATCCACATTTCAAGAACCTCAATTCTTTCTTCCAAATGCTTATTCATCGTCCATGTTTCTGCACCATACAGAAATGCAGAATATATATAACACTTTATGATTCTTAGTTTTAATTTGTGAGATAACTGTTTGGATGTCAGTATATGTTTCATGTTGTTGAATGTAGCTTTGGCCATTCCTATTCTCTTCTTGATTCTGAATTAGAATTCGCTGAATTAGAAGTTGATAAAGATGAAGAAAGTAATGGTCCTGCTCCTGACAATGTTGTTTTCTGTACATGTACTTAATATGAACGGTTTGTGCTAATTTAAACTGTTTATTATTACTTGTATTTATTTTTATTATTATGTACGGCATTGGTGGAACGCATCCCGCTTACTTACTTAGTCGTTCCTCTTCTACCGTGAGGTGTAGAGGTTTAGAAGAGAGAGAGCGCCATACTATCCTATCGGCTGTCTTCCTCCTGGCCTGATTCCATTCTAGTCCTCGGTCCTTCAGAGACTGTCTAATGTCCTCCCAGCGGACTCTGGGTCGTCCTGGAGGTCTGAATCCCTGGCTCTTAGCCTCCAATACCTGCCTTGGCAGCCTATCTTCTCCCAATCTGCAGACATGGCCAAACTATCTTTGTTGAAACTGTTCTACTTGGGTCTGCAGGGGTTGTGTTTTTAGGCCTTGACGTATCGTCTGGTTGCGGACCATTATACAGTACAGCTTACTTTACATGTATTTGAATGAGAAAATCGTGTTCCATTTACGCGAGGCTTTCTGGAACGTACATATAGCGTAAACAAAGAACTACATGTATTCACAAATGGGACTTCTTTGGTAACAGATATATATATATATATATATATATATATATATATATATATATATATATATATATATATATATATATATATATATATATATATATATAATTTTTTTTTTCTAACCAGCGGCACTCGAGCTTTCCAGCCCTTTTGGCCCAATGACACGTCATTGCGAGGCTGGGGAGCCAGTGGACTTTCCTTCCAACCCGGTCAGGAGCTTCGCTCCTTCCCATCCACAGAGGGTTTATCTGCAGGAGCCGTTCAGGTTATTCAGTCAAATTCCCGGTCGATGACACTCCTACAAATGCCGGCTCCCGGGCTTGAACCTTGAAAACCTGGTCGCTAGCGCAACGTCTTAACCATTACACCAGCGCGGCTCCCACATATATATAAATATATATATATATATATACACCCAAATGTTCCGTTCATTGGTATCTTACATATATCTACTGTTAATCATTCGGATTTCGTTTCTTAACTCTATTAACACAAGAAGACGAAAATTCTTTGAAATCAGCATTGTCGAATACATGTGTTGGGGAAACAATGGCCAGGCCTGCATTAAACAAAAGAACAGCTAAACTCCATACTTGTAAGGAAATACGTTTTTGTAATGTTACTGTTATATACCAGGGTAATTAAAAAAAAATCACTCCCTAAGTTTGTATTTCTTCCCGTCTATCCAACTAATTGTTAAGAAACAATATGAAAATAAAGAAAATTAAATGTTGTTTTATTACATTAAATGCATGTCACATTAAAATTACATCTAACTTTTAGATACGCTGCGTTCACTATTTGAACTCATAGAGGTCAGAAATGTTTGATCTTTATTCTAACGTCTTATTGGCCAGGTTAGATTTGATGTGATTTTGTTTTATTTCCAGAAATAACATTTTTTTTAACCTTTAGTAGCCAAATGTCAAATGATAGTTATTACCCCTTGTTTTAACATTTGTTTTATGTACGTATATCGAATGGATACAAGTGGCGATATAAGCATTTAAAAATAGGTAGTGACTTTTCAATCATCATGTACGGTAGTCGGTGAATGAAATTTACATGTACATTAAAATATAATGCATAAAAAGCTATATATATATATATATATATATATTCACGGGAGTGCATTCCCAAGCCATGTGAAGCCATATAAAATCCGTAACCAACAAGACAGTTGCAATTAATAGTAACATTATAAAGCAATTGAAAACATAAAACAAAAGCCTTTAGAAAAAAGTGGGGCTTTTAAAAATTGCATGCAGATGGAATTTGTATAGGTATTTATATTTTGTGTGATACAAAGTCTTCCCTCACCCGTGTGTTACCGGGACGCGAAAGGGGAGCAAAGAATAGTAACACTGTTCCCTGCCAAGCATGTCGTAGAAAGCGACTAAGGAGGGTTGGGCATGGGGCCGGTTACCCTATCCTGTAACAAATTTAAACCACAAAAAACTTCAACAAACATGGACAAGTCAATTAAGGAAAATAAAACACAGCCATCCAAGACAGGGGAAGGTCCTCTCGCAGGGAGGCGTATGATGCAACACAGAGAAAGCCGAAAGGAGTCTGTGTTACTAACTAACCTTCTTTCTTCTAGGAGATTTCCAGATTTGGCACCTGGAATGTTCGGACATTAAACGAACAAGGGAAAGTGGCACAAGTAGCAGCAGAGATAAGGGAATATAAAATCGAGGTTCTGGGACTGTGTGAAACAAAGTGGAAGGGGGTAGTGATAAAGAAAGATTGATATCTACTGGGAGTTAAGTGATGAAGGCGTAAATACTGGGCATTACTGATAAGTGTAAATTAATATCAGTGGGTAATTGAAGAATCTGTCTGATATAGATATATGTATGTATACGCCCACCCAGCGCTACATTATATAAATATTGGTTGCTGCTGTCACTATGCCTTGACTATTCAAAGTGGGTGTGTATTGGTGCATTCTTTCGTCACAGCACAGTAACACACATAGAAGCCATGTAGCGTAGAACGACTGGGGATGGTTAATGAACAGTTTTATTAACGCTACACACACAGTCACGATAACACAGACGGAAATTACGCATACAGTACAAAGCATAGGTAAGTCAAATCATAAGCTCAAAACACCCCACAGAGCTCCATTATAAATCGTGGTGCACTCCTCATCGAACATGCACAATAGCAAAATCCCTCAAAGACTGCCTTCACCGCAGTTATAAATATGGCCTTATAAAGTCGATAAATCTCCGACTCTTAAATGTCTTCTTCATAGAGCTCAATTACAGAATAATAGTGCACTCCTCATCGAACGTGCACAATAGCTAAATCCCTCAAGGACTGCCTTCATAATAGCATCCTAATAGCTCCATAAACTTCTTACTGCAGTTAATATCAAATACGGCCTGTACAAAATCCTGGCCTTCATAATATCTCCATAATCTTCTTACTGCAGTTAATATCAAATACGGCCTGTACAGAATCCTGGCCTTCATAATAGTTCCATAAACATCTTACTGCAGTTAACTCAAATGCGGCCTGTACAAAATCCTGGCCTTTATAATAGTTCCATAAACATCTTACTGCAGTTAACTCAAATGCGGCCTGTACAAAATCCTGGCCTTTATAATAGTTCCATAAACATCTTACTGCAGTTAACTCAAATGCGGCCTGTACAAAATCCTGGCCTTTATAATAGTTCCATAAACATCTTACTGCAGTTAACTCAAATGCGGCCTGTACAAAATCCTGGCCTTCATAATATGTAACACATAAAGACTATTCAATACAGTCCGTTACAAAAGTCTCCATCGAGACACACATGGCAAAACACTCTAAACATCTTTACCGAACACTGGTCGGGAACACACACTTAGAAAAACACCTTCGTTGACTTCACTCTGTCAACGCCAGAACCCGACTCTAAGCGGTCACAAAAACTCCCGCCTAAACAGTCACGGGACTTCGCAGTTCACCACCGCTCAGTCCCTTCCACGGACTAGCCGTGCGAACTATTTACAGTTCTAACAATACAGACCAGCGCTCATGACGCTATCTGTACACTATGACCTCTATCATATATTTGTTAACCCAATACATCGTTAATCAAGTATACAAGCGATGTAACCCTTAGTTTACTGTGACCAACCCATATACAAAGTATCACCTCTCTTTTTAACCTTAACATCTTACCACCACCCCCGGAGAAAAAATGATTTATCATTTTTTTAACAAAAACTACATCAATGAAAAATAAGGGGTGAGCTAAACTCTAAAATACTCATACAAAAATTAACTTATGTTAAGGTTATAAAAATACATCGACAAAAAATAAAAGCAAGTGTACAATAAAACAAATTATGCACAATAATTTGCTAAATACATTAAATAAACAGTTTCAAACAAAGTTAACGTATGTTCACTGTAGAGCAAGTAGTATACAACAAATAGAAAGTAACAGATAAGATCAAGCAAAAGAGGCATGATCAACATCAAAAATCAGCAATGAAATCAATATAGTCTTCTTCTTGCGATCGCATCTTTGATGATTACACCGTCAGACGAGTTCTCATGATGAATTCGACTGTTGTTTGAAGTTCCTCTTTAACTCCATATAGCTTTGAGTTTAGTGTTGAGTCATTGGGCCAGTATATCTTTCTTAACTGGTCATACAGAGGACAGTCCTGTATAACATGCTCAGCAGTTTGTTCGTTTAATCCACATGTGCACAGTGGTGAAGCAGACAATCGTAGCTTGTGCATGTGTTTATTCAGTTTGTTATGCCCTGTCCTGAGTCGAAAAATAGTTATCTGTCTGTTGGGTGTTCATTCTAATGGTAAAGAACTTCATTACGCGAATGGTTGCAAAGGAACAAAAATGTCAGAAAATGTTCTTCAAAACGAACTCCAACAAGTAGTGTTTAACTGGTCACTTACTGGCAGCACACAAGTCTGTGATGACTGTACATATATTTTATTTAACGTGACACATACGGAGTGGAACAAGACGATCATAGTTACAGGTGCAAAAGGGTCATACGTCAAAAAATGTTGATAATTACTTTTCAAGTTCATGAAGATTCTCTAACAATTAAGTCCTCTTATTCAAGTGACTAAGGGTCACTTCCTCTACCATATCATATGTATTGCAGTCAAGTCCGTTGACCTTCTTTCAAGGACGTATCTTATGGCCAACGGATTCATTCTCAAGGAGCAATACTTCTTATCATACTTGTAACAATTCCAGACTTTTTCCATACGATACTTAGGTAGCATATATATATAAAATCCAAACAAAGTCATCCACGACAATACGACCAGGTTAGAGTTCTGTGTTGACTAACCTCTCTATATCCATGCCACGACTTTGGCATTGACGAAAATACGGCATATAAAAACATGTGAAGCATACAAATCAATTAACTTCGTTTACTCGTAGGTATCCTCCCTCTACGGTAATTCAAAAGGGCTAACGACTCCGTCTGTCCATTCTAGGAATGACATACTACGATGAATTCCCGCTAGACCAAAACTAGGAGCGGCCTGATACTTTAATTTAACTCAATAAACATTCGATGTGACATGGGGCGACACTTACTTGATACTTCCACTATTGGCTTCATCATGAATACCAGTAGATATCATTACAAAATAATGGCTTCTTCAAACTTGCCAGATAAATCCAAGAAATATATATCGGACATAAATATGGTCCGAACTGCCCCGTTCAAAACATGACGTCAGAATTCCCTAACTAGGTTACCCGTGCGTCCAAAGCAACTCACACTGCATTGTGCACGTCAGTGCGTGAATCAATCGAACGCACAAATAATATAACTATTTTAAGTCTGGTGCGTACATTTGGCAGGACCGAAGACTACCCCCTTTAGGTAATAAATGTACGTAACAGCTCCCTTATTACCTCCCCTTAAAAAAAATTAATTCTATTAATTTTTTTTTGAACTTAGTACCCGAGAGAGGTGAGTCAAAACTACCACAAGATATATGAAATGCATAAAGTTATACCATATTAAGAAAAGAATATTAAACGAAATCAATATAACTAAATGATAGTATGCATTAAAGCACACATCCACACTCGACCTACTTTGGAACGATGTGGTAATATTCGAAGTAAAAACAAGTTGAAAATGAAAAATGAAAAAACCATAAAAAAAAGATGATAATAAAATTCAACTAAGTTTTCAAAAAAAAAATTTGAAACATATGATTTTCAAAAATGAAAATGAACAGCAACACTGATGATGATCAATGACAAGAGAATCAATAAAACAGAAAAATTTAAAATACAATGTGCAAAAATGAAGCAATGCAAAATTAAACACTTTAAGAATCAACACCCTTAATGTTTTCTAACACTAGTACGGTTGACTAGTGATCTAACAGTGAGATATCATAACTAAGACCCGTGAATGCAGGTATTACGTGACAACTAAGAAAGTTAGTATGTGTGTGATCCATAATCAATTAAATAGATTAAATTGAATTATTCTAATTTATATATTTCTTAATTACTAACAAATAACCAGTTACTAATATATTCTAAGTAATTCCAATATCACTATCAATATGTCAATGTTCAGTTACAACTAGTTAGTAATCGACGAGACGATGTTCTCAATGTTCCATACACGATAAAATATATTCTCGAACACGATATGTAGTGTAATATGTTCCATAGGAATAACAAATGTATATTTGTCGCTCTTAACAATGTTTCCATACTAATAAAAAGTTACTGTAGTACCAATGTTCCCGTACTAATAAAATGTTACTCTAATACCACTGTTCCCGTTCTAATAAAACGTTACTATAGTATCAATGTTCCCGTACTAATAAAATGTTACTACACAAGAAGTAATGTTATAATCTATAAGTAAGTATATCCTGAAAGTTATACTTATACGAATACTTCAGTTATATAAACAGTCTTTATAGATGTACAATCAATGATAATGTACAAAGTTATTCATGTTATCGGTGAGGATGTTTCAACATCTGGAAGTGGTTTAGTTTCGACAAGTTCGCTTGGGCATCTCGACAAACAGTCTGCGAACACATTCTTCACTCCAGGAATAGCTCGTATTTCAAAATTGAATGGTTGAAGCGCTATAGCGTAACGCGCTGACTTCGATGATTTAACGTTCTTCGTGTTCAGTGCGGTAAGAGCTTTTTGGTCAGATTCCACCACAAAGTGTGAGCCGAGGAGGTAACGTTCCAGTTTTGTGATTGCCCATACTAATGCGAGGAGCTCTTTATCCAGAACGGAGTATTTGAGTTCGCTCTCCGTAAGTTTTCTGGACACGTACATCACCGGAAATAAGGTGCCGTTATATTCCTGCATCAAAACTGCAGCAATAGCGTAAGAAGATGCATCACTGCGAAGAATGAAAGTGAGATTTTTGTTAGGCAACCTCAAAAAAGGTTCATTTGAAAAAAATCGTTTTATATAGTCTAACGCCGTTTGGTGATCCTGCGACCACTTTATTACATTAGATGTGCCTTTCTTCAGTAGAGACGAAAAAGGTGCAGTTATAGTAGACAAATGAGGGATGAATTTTGAATAGAACTGTATTAGTCCTAAAAGAGATCTAACTTGTTTTTTTTGTCTTAGGTGCCGAGATGTTTAAAATTTTAGAGACGTTACTGTCTTCTGTATACATGAAACCATGACCTATGCGGTGACCCAGAAAAGAGATGTCATGAAAACCGACAAAAGCCTTTGAAGGTTTCGCTGTTAAGTTATAATCCCGTAAGGTAGAAAGTAAAGCTTTTAATCCATGAATATGTTCATCCCAAGAGTCACTGAAAAGACAGATGTCATCTATATAAGTAATGACATCGGGACGATGAGACAATATGCGGCGCATCATGCGTACAAAGGTAGCTGGCGCATTCATTAATCCGAATGGCATAAAATTCCATTGAAAAAGACCCCGTGGCGTCGAGAAAGCGGTGAATGGCTTTGCTTTAGGAGTGAGTGGCACTTGCCAATAGCCCTTTGAAAGGTCAAATTTCGAAAAGAATGTGGCATGAGATAATTTCTCCAATAAGTCGTCTAAAAGAGGTAACGGTTCCGCATCGAATTTTGTAACTTTGTTTAATTTCCTGTAATCTACGCAAAGACGTATATTGTTGTCCTTCTTCCTAATGATTACCATAGAAGAAGAATATGGTGATGAAGATGGTTCAATTATATTTAATTGAAGCATCTCATCCAATTCCTTATCAACCTTATCACGAAAGTGTAAAGGGATAGGATATGGGCGAACTCGAATAGGCGTATCGTCAGTCAGAATAATGTCATGTTGGATGACTGACGTATGACCTGGGATGTCAGTGAGGACATCCTCATACGAGTGTAGAATATTAGAGACTTGCTGACGTTGATCAGCCGAAAGAGTAGATGAGATTGTAACATCATTCCATTTCTCAGTGGAATGGAGTGGTACAACTGGTATTGGTAGTTGTACATCATCGAAAGAAGATTCTTCTTCTTGGATGACTGACAAACTAGAATAGTGTTGAATAGGAGGTGTAGGATCGTCAGTTGCCTGGAACACTGACTGTAGATAATCAGGACGTGAGTAATACTCCTTCAACATGTTAATGTGGAAGGTTTTATGTTTACCATTAACATCAACGATGTAGTCGACATCGGATATTCTTGAGATGATCCTGAAAGGACCTCTCCAGGTAATTAAAAGACGATTGTTATGCGCAGGGAGTAATACAAAAGCTTCGTCACCAGGAATAAGCTGGCGAAGACGTCTATACTTGTTTGCAAATAGACGAGCTTTTTCTTTGGCTTGTTCGGATGATGCAGTAGCTAGTCTACAAGCATCTATGATTCTCTTTCTCAGAGAGATCACATACTCATAAGAGGATTGAGTTTCCTCTTCAATATTCTCGTCAACCAATAAGTCGTGGATTAACGACATCGGACCGCGTGGTTGCATGCCAAAAACTAGCTGGAATGGAGAAAACCCCGTGGCTTGATTTTGTACTTCGCGATACGCGAACAGAGCAGCGGGTATGACCCGATCCCAGTCTTGGGGATGGTCTTGGGTCATCTTACCCAACAACTGCTTGAGTGTCCTATTGAGACGCTCAATTAACCCATTTGACATCGGATGATAAATAGAACTAAGAGATCTGTCTATACCTAATGTCTTCATAACTTGAGACATGGATTCAGAAATGAACTGAACCCCATGATCCGACAAGATTTTCCGTGGAAAACCAATGCGTGAGAAGATTAACATCAATGCCTCTGCTACACTGGCAGATGAAGTGTTCTTGAGAGGGATGGCCTCAGGCCAACGAGTGCACATATCAATGCACGTAAGAATATGCGTATGCCCTCTAGCAGATGGAAGCATCGGACCAATAATGTCTATAGCCATTTTATCAAATGGTCTAATCGGGATGTCCGCAGCTTGAATAGGAGCCGCATGAAATGGACCCCGTACCTTAACTTCCTGACATATCAAACAGGACCGACAATAGAGAGTGATGTCCCTATGGACGCCTGGCCAGTAGAATGCCGAAAGCACTCTGGATTTGGTACGCGAAAAACCCATATGGCCCGCACATTGCGAGTCATGCGCATGTCGTAATATACGAGATCTCATAGAGGATGGGACTAAGATCTGATAACATAAGGATGAATCCTTTTCCCGTATTACTCTAACCAAAATCCCATTTTTAAGTATAAAGTCATGTCTAGATTTTGCAAGTTTGTTGCTGGTATTCTTTTTGTTCACATACTGAAAAATTTTTTTTTAATGAATCATCATTCTTTTGCAATGTTGCAAACAACTCCCGTGAAATAGGAGCATCATCATCACAAGTGGTATGAACTGTAGGTTCAATAGGTGTATCATGCGACATATTAGTAGCTTGCGCTCTAGTCACTACTGCATTTGCAGTTTGAATATGTCGCTCTTCCCATTCAGCTATTTGCTGTGGTGTACACTCTTTAATACCATGTATGCGACCAAGTATTACATCACAAATTGGATTCGGAAGGAGACATGCCTGGATCTTTCCTGAAAAAAATGGTGTATTAAGGTCAATAATAGCAGTGGGAAATGTTTCAACGGTGCCACCAAAAGTCACACACTTGACAACCCTGCCCGTGGCACAACTTGGGTTGATCAGCGAAGTCCGGACGCCCACAGTACTACAACCTGAGTCAAATAGGAGAGAGCATGAAATGTTGTTGACAAATCCCTTGTTAAACTTAAGAGAGCCCTGTCCCTGGTGTACTGACGCAGCAGTGGCCGTACAGACTACAGGTAGACTAGGCAAGGTATGTCCGCAACGCAGCGTCGTGATCGCCTTAGGCTGGAAAAGAGTCGAGCATTCTGGACAGTCTTTCACCTGGGTACAATCAAGAGAACAAGACATAGCATTGTGAGTTTCAGCTACTTTACCCTGTTCAATGTTAGCCTGTGTATCACTTAAAGCGACATTAGAATGTCTACCCGTATTACTCGACGATCTATCTCTACGACGCGATCGATTTTGATTATTTGCATTAAAATTGCCATAATTGTCGTTTCTGCTTGAGTTAAAATTTGGATGAGTCCGATAATTTGTATAATTAAAGTTATGATGTTCTTTAAAATTTTTATTCCAAGAACCTTGTCTGTTTTGCGGACCCTGAGATCTTGATCTCCAGTTTTGTTTATTATAATGTCCTTGATTATTTTTAAAATTATTGTTACCAAAATCTCGCGATCTGTGAGCTTGGTTCCAAGAAACATTAAATGGAGCAGATTGTTGAAATTGCTTCCCTTTGTAAAAGTTATCATTGTTAAAATTGTAATTATTTCCCTTATTGACATACCTGTCAGCACTAAAGGAACGATTTCGTGAAAAATTGTTTTGTTGTGCTGCAAAAGCAACAGGCAATTCATTCTTAATCTGTGCATTACTTAGATCCATGGTTGGGTGAGCAGTGCAGAAATTTTTTGCATGTTCTTCTAAGTCTTTCATAGATAAAGGTTTCCGTTCGTGTAAAAATGCGAGAAATGTAGGATTTACAGACGATAGTACCTTATCGCGCATCAGTAAATCGAAGAGACCTTCATACGACTTTTCAATTTTGGATAATTCGATCCATCTTTCTAGGGTTAGTCGTATTTGTGACAGAAAATCACTGAAATTTCTGCTTGATTGCGGTAGTAATGTACGAAATCTTAATCGGTATTCATCTTCTGTCATTTGAAATTTCTTCAGAAGTGCGGCTCTAAGAGCATTATAATCATTCTTCTCATTAATACTGGTAGTATGATAAACTGCTAAAGCATCCCCAGTAAGTAACCTGGATAAATATGTGCAATACAGTGTTTTATCCACGTTATAAGACCTACAAGTGGCCTCAAATCTATCTAGGAAAAATATTACGTCATCCGACGGGGGATTAAATTTAGGTAATTTAAGGTGAATTTCCTTAAAATGATCATGTCTGGATGAAGTTTGGCTTTCAAAAGTTCTCTGAGAATTAGCTTCCTGAGTTAACCTAAGTCTCTCATATTCTGACTCTGCTAATTTTAGTTCATGCTGTCGTTTTTTATCATTCTCTTCCATCTCAAGCTGAAGTCGTTTTGTATTTTGTTCAGCTATTAATCTTCTTTCTTCCATTTCCTTTTGTTTATTTTCCATTTCCTTTTGTTTAACTTCCATCTCAATTTTAAGTCTTTCTTCAGCCTCCCTTTGCTTCTGTTCTGCCTCTCGCTGAAATCGTTTCTCTTCTAATTCAGCGGCTTGTTCAGCTATTAATCTTCTTTCTTCCATTTCCTTTTGTTTATTTTCCATTTCAATTTTAAGTCTTTCTTCAGCCTCCCTTTGCTTCTGTTCTGCCTCTCGCTGAAATCGTTTTTCTCTTCTAATTCAGCGGCTAATCTCATTTTTTTCTCATTCTCCTCCGCCTCAAATTTCAAATTTTGTAATCTTAAAGTTTCTAGCTTTCTCTGTTCGGCTTCTATTTCTTGAGCTTTCTTATATTCTGCAAGTGCAAATGCTTTTGCTTCATCAGGAGCCATCTGAAGAGCTTTTGCTTGCTTAATGAAATAATCTAGTGAATACATTATGCTTTATAAGTAGTCACAATACTCTTGATTTATAAAATGATAATTAATCAATGTAAATTAATTAACCTTGTTACTATAACAAGTGTTCTTCGTTCCTGTCCTAGAACGGTATCTTTTGTTATCATATAGTTATGAAATATATCAATAATCAATATAGTAATTTATGTAATGAAATGTCATGAAAGCAACAACGTGAAAGACAATAGAAACATTACCGACAAGACACGATAATCAAAGACGAGTGAACACAATCGTAGAAATCAACAAAAATAGAAATGTGTAACTAAAATAGAATATCGTAAAAATTTACGATGACAACTACGATCAGATACTCAACAGGACAATTGACAACACAGTGTAAAAACATAGGTTTTGTAAAAAACTGAACGACAGGAAAGGTGAGACGGACGCATAATACAAACAAAATTCATCATAAAACTAAATACGAGTAAAAATAACTACCAAAAACAACAAGTAAACGTGACGAAACAGCTAAACAGATACTATCATAAGGAACAATTAGCGATCGGAACTTCGGCAAGGTTTCTAGCCTTGGACCGGAATTATCGCTCAATTGAAACTTACAAGTTGAGCCCTACAGAACGTCTGACGAAGAGCCCGAATTGGCTTCGAGATGGATCTCGTTCGTCAGATCAACCTCCCTACCTCCCACGACGAATGTACAACATATAACATATAACATGGAAAATGTAAAGATGGACATAACTATAGAAGGCACAGCTAAAAGTAATAAAATGTACAACGAAAGCACGTTATACTCATCTCGCGTGTGCCGGGAAAAAACAATGTGCCTCGTCTCCGTGGATGTACGTCTGAGGATAAAATACTTCGCTCTGCGTATATAACAACAGCTCGCACGTAATAATGACGAATAGGTGATCCCAAGGCAGTCAGTCACTGTAAAACTTGACGTGGAGGTTGATTGATGACCTTGAGCATTTGGTAACCGTAAGTTGATTCTGATTCATCATCACACTAGGTTCCAAGTTTGAGATGTTGTCGCCTTGAAAGTTCAAATCTTCTTTTCAACCGATACTTGGATTGAGTACGTTCCTGTGAAATTATTTATTTCCAGACCACACTGGCATACCATTTACTGTTGGGTGTTCATTCTAATGGTAAAGAACTTCATTACGCGAATGGTTGCAAAGGAACAAAAATGTCAGAAAATGTTCTTCAAAACGAACTCCAACAAGTAGTGTTTAACTGGTCACTTACTGGCAGCACACAAGTCTGTGATGACTGTACATATATTTTATTTAACGTGACACATACGGAGTGGAACAAGACGATCATAGTTACAGGTGCAAAAGGGTCATACGTCAAAAAATGTTGATAATTACTTTTCAAGTTCATGAAGATTCTCTAACAATTAAGTCCTCTTATTCAAGTGACTAAGGGTCACTTCCTCTACCATATCATATGTATTGCAGTCAAGTCCGTTGACCTTCTTTCAAGGACGTATCTTATGGCCAACGGATTCATTCTCAAGGAGCAATACTTCTTATCATATTTGTAACAATTCCAGACTTTTTCCATACGATACTTAGGTAGCATATATATATATATAATCCAAACAAAGTCATCCACGACAATACGACCAGGTTAGAGTTCTGTGTTGACTAACCTCTCTATATCCATGCCACGACTTTGGCATTGACGAAAATACGGCATATAAAAAACATGTGAAGCATACAAATCAATTAACTTCGTTTACTCGTAGGTATCCTCCCTCTACGGTAATTCAAAAGGGCTAACGACTCCGTTTGTCCATTCTAGGAATGACATACTACGATGAATTCCCGCTAGACCAACACTAGGAGCGGCCTGATACTTTAATTTAACTCAATAAACATTCGATGTGACATGGGGCGACACTTACTTGATACTTCCACTATTGGCTTCATCATGAATACCAGTAGATATCATTACAAAATAATGGCTTCTTCAAACTTGCCAGATAAATCCAAGAAATATATATCGGACATAAACATGGTCCGAACTGCCCCGTTCAAAACATGACGTCAGAATTCCCTAACTAGGTTACCCGTGCGTCCAAAGCAACTCACACTGCATTGTGCACGTCAGTGCGTGAATCAATCGAACGCACAAATAATATAACTATTTTAAGACTGGTGCGTACATTTGGCAGGACCGAAGACTACCCCCTTTAGGTAATAAATGTACGTAACACTGTCCCTGCCGGTCGAGAGTGTGATAGTCGTCTTTGGGTTGGTTCTGTTCTCTTCTGATAGTCTGGATAGCTCTCTTTTTCTCAAAGTATGTGACTTCATTATCTTCTTGTTCACATTCTCCTCCCTTTTTTGCAAGTTTATCTGCCTTTTCATTTCCGGGTACACCACAATGAGATGGTACCCACTGAAGTATGGTTCTCTTTTTGGCAGCTACCTTGTTTAGTTCATTTCTCAGATGCGGGAGTTTACCACCCTTGAGAGCTTGCAGGACAGACAGTGCATCTGTGAGGATGACTACCTGGTGGCAGTCAGAGTTGGTGTTATAAATCATATTGGCAGCTTGCTCTAGAGCTTGAACCTCAGTTGTATAGTTGGAACAGAATTTACCAGTGGGAATGTGCCTAGTCTCATAGTGGTTGTCAGGATATGAGATAAAGATACCCGCACCTCCATTCCTAACAGCATTAGTTGCTGATCCATCTGTATAGGCATGTATCCATGATTGATCGGGATAGCTTTCTTGGATCATACTCAATGTAGCAGTTCGTTTTTGCAGATCATTATACTCACATCCACTTGTGAGACCACTGACTGATGTATTAATTTGGAGGGCACTGCTGGCCTGCTCCCATGGTACAGGGTATAGGGTGGGCTTCAGTGGTTTTGTCTTCATGGATAGGTCTTCTTGATGCTGTCTTATAAGTCTTTTTTCCCCGATGCACAAAGCTGCTACGCTTTAGACGTCCCAATGCCAGATCATCTAGTCTTGCCTTCATTGGGTGCATTGGCATACTGTTGTACTTTTCCATCTGGATCATGGTTTTTGTGTCTCTCTTCTATGGGACAATGTCTGTAATCCAGCAACCTTCTGCATCTCTGTTATTGGTGTAGTTTTCATGGCTCCTGTAATGAGCCTGAGAGCTTGATTTTGCACCTTGTCCAAAGACTGCAGATGTGAGTTAGCAGCTGATGACCATGCTGCTGAGCTAAACTCTAAGTGTGGTCTTATTACTCCATTATAAATCTTCTTTAGATTTCGTTCATTTGCTCCCCAGTTGGTACCTGCTAATTTTCTGAGTATGCCTAGTCGTCTTCGGGCCTTTCCTTCTGCATTTTTAATATGCTTATTCCATGTAAGCCTTTGGTCAAATGTCACCCCAAGATAGGTGGGGTAGCTTTCTTCCTTGATCACGGTTGTCCCTAGGTGTATGTTAGCTGATTTGTCCTTGGGGGCGAGGGAGAACAGTGTTGTGGAGGTTTTGTCTGTGTTTATTGTGATAAGCCATTTCTCTGCCCATGACACTAGCATGTCTGCTGCCCGCTGCATTCTATAATTTGCTGTGGTGACATTTTCATCAGCGCACCAGAGTACTAGGTCATCTGCATATAAGGCAGCTTTAACTCCTGCAGGGAGATCTTTCACCAGGTCATTGATGTAAACAAGGAAGAGTGTTGGGGAAATTACTCCTCCTTGAGGTACCCCCTGATGGAGCAAACACTTTTCTGCTCTGCAGACCGTCAAGAGTGACTCTAGTTCTCCTGTTATGCAAGTATGACTGGATCCATTTCATCATGTTGCCTTGGATTCCACTTCTCCTAAGTTTTGCAATGAGGCCATCTTTCCACACCTTGTCAAAGGCCTGCTTGAAGTCGACCCAGATCGTTAGGACCTTTTTTCTTCTCCTGGAAGGCATCTTCTATTGCTTGAGACAAGTAAGTAACTTGGTCTTCTATACTGTAGCATTCTCTAAATCCAGCTTGTTCCGGCACCAGGATCTGCTCAGACTCTAAATACCATTTCAATCTGTGGTTGACTATTCGCTCCATAGTCTTCCCAACACAGCTTGTGAGTCTGATTGGCCGGTAACTTGCAGCCTCGGTCTTACATTTCCCTTTCTTTAGTATGGGTATTGTGATGGCTTCTCTCCATACTTGGGGTACCGTTCCTTTCAACCAGCTGTGGTTGAATATCTCAAGCAGTTTTGTCTTTGCTGCTGAGCTCAGATTTACTAGCATTTCGTTGCTGATTTTGTCTGGGCCGGGTGACTTTTGAAACTTAAGCTTGGAAATAGCCTTCTGTAGTTCTCCTAGTGTGATGGGTTCCCTCATTGGGGCAGGAGTATCTGTCTGTCCCATGGTTGCCAGTATTTCTTTTCTTATCTCTCTCTGATGGTCTATGTTAATGGGTAAGTTGCTTTCTGAACTGTATCTTCTAGCAAACAAGTCTGCAGCTTGTTTTCCTCTGAAAAGTTTGCCACCTTCATCCAATGTGATAGTCTGCCTTGGTGAGGAACGCTCTTCATTTAGAGACTTGACTAATCTCCAAAGTTTCCTGCCGTCTTTCTCAAGGTTCAGCGATGCCGTTTTAGTTCTCCAGCTTTTCCGTTTTTCTTCTAGCTTTGTTCTCTGAAACTCTGCTACAGCCTATTTCCATTTGTTGTGAGTTTCAAGTGAAGGCTGAGACCCTGCGTCCTTTCTAGCCCTGTCCATAGCTTCCTGACGTTCTTGGAGTGTGCTGGACCAGTATGGTATGTAGTTACGCCGGCACCCTTTGGGAATGGTTTCTTTTGCAGCTTGTAGTATGCATCTGTTGAAGTCTTTTACCACTTCATTAATGTCTCTGTTCTGTACCTTGAGGGTAGACAGCAGCGTGTTCACCTGATGCCTGAATAAACCCCAGTTGGCTTTTTTGTAGTTCCATCTTGTAATGGCTGGGCCTGTACTGAGAGTTGCACTCTGGACAGTAAGAAAGATTGGGCGATGGTCGCTTCCCCCTATTTGGTCTCCTACTTCTCTACTAATAGATCCAGCTATATCTGGTGTGGAGAAGGCAAGATCTGGTGTTGAAGTTGTGTGCCATCCTCTGGAGTAGAAGGTAGGAGTATCTGTGGCATTATTGACTAGGATTAGGGAGTGATCATCTTGCCAAGTTTCAACCTCTTCACCTCTGTGATCCAGATGGTTATAGCCCCAGCTCTGGGAGTGGCTATTAAAGTCTCCAACTGCTATAAAGTTGGTGGCTGGTACCTGTATAGAGCTGAGACTCAGGGGTTTGTTGTTCGGACAGTAATAGTTCAGGAGTTCTATTTCCATCTTGTCTACCTTTATCTGCAACAGCTGATATTCTGCTCCATCCATGAAGGTTTTCCTTTCGTGTGCAGGAATGTTATTCCTTACAAGAGTAAGTACTCCTCCTTTTCGTCTATCTTTTCTGTCGGATCTGAAGCATTGATATCCCCTTATTTTAAAGGTTTGATCTGCTTTCAAGTGAGTCTCTTGGATACAGCAAACACTGACTTGCTTCTCATACAAGATGTTTTCCAGCTCTGTCTTTTTGCTGTATCCAGCCTGCCTGCTGTTCACTCTCTCTGCATTCCAGTGCATCATGACAAGTGGCACTCTGGGTTTCTCTTTTTCTGTTTTGTTTTGGTCAGTAGTTCTCCTCCGCCGTCTGCTGACTCCACAAGACGGTCTAGAGGGTCCTCCAGTAGCTGAGGGTGGGCTCTGTCGAGGCTCAGAGCCCGGCACTGCACCTGCCTGGTGGAGCTCCACAGGGCGAGCACCAGTACGAGATTTATTTGACGGTGTACTCTCCATAGAAAAAAAAAAAAAAAAAAAAGCGAGTTGCGTGATACTGTGGTTTCCGGTGCGCCTTCTGGCCCAGTATCTACGACTTTAGCACCTGTTCAACGGGAGAGTGGACTCATCCATAATCTGTTTATGTTCCCAGTAGTAGACTATTCGCAAGCAGCCTGGGGGTGTCACTGCTCTGCGCGGACCTTGTTTACCGAGGCGGCGTCCGAGCTCGTATGGTGAAAATATGGTTGCATTATCTTCAAAATAGACCTGTCTTTCCCGTGGCTTTTCTGCCATCTTGCAACTTTGAGTTAGGGAGTTCTGAGCTCGTCTCTTTCCCAAGCATTTTATCCTGGCCCGGCACGCATACAGAGGACCCCACTTCTGGTTCTAAGTTAGCAGTTGGGGATAGGTGGGGTGGCACACTGTGCATTCCCCGTCATCCAGGGGGCTTTCCAACTATGCAGAGCTTGCACAATGCTGTGCTCTGGTTCTGGGCTCTCCCAAGGAATCCTCACGTCCTGCACAGAGCCACTTCCAGATACCTACCACCTGCCATCCCTCCACTGTAGAATCTCCTGCATGCGGCCATCCAGTCAAGAGCCAGTATTAAGTCTGGTGCCCATGTGATCCCCCCAAGCCCAGTGTGAAATGCTGGGTTCTCAACATGCTGCAACACAGGGGGGATTGTGATGCTCAGCCATCTCTCTCAACTCTGCACCGATAAGTGACATCGGGGACTTAACTGTGCCTCAGTACTGGGAGGCTCCGTTTCCGGGTACACCACACACAGCCAATTGAGGAACGGTCGTCGTGGGCGTGTCTTCAGTAGGGAAGTTGTGGAGTCTTCCTGTCCATGTTCTTGCACATCCTAACACTGCCCGCAAGACATCGGAGGTTTGGAGAGTGGCCTTCTCTGCTTTTTTGAGCCGGGGTGGGCTCCCCGGGCAAGTCTTGATGGGGATCGGGACGTGTCCACGCGCCAGTGGGCCCAGCATCGACCGCATCTGATGGAGGACTTGCTCTGCCAGGTTTGAGTTAGTGAATTCCAACTTTGTCATCTTCATGGCATTGTGATGCTGGGGTGCCTGTGGATTTCCTACCACCCAGGGTAGAAGCCAGAAGTGTACTGTGTCAGCTCTGGGGGAGATAAAGGGGGTGTTTCTGCATCTCCTTGAGATACGTAGCCAAGGTAGGGCTCACAGTGCTCATTCCCCGCCACCAAATTGCCTGCTGGTTACGCCGAGTTCTCCGAGGCTCTAGGCATGTGACCAAGAGTTGAAGGCAATAGGATCGTCACGTCCTGAGTCTCTGTGCATGTACGATGGGTTCCGATCTTCAGGAAGCAGTCCACATCAATATAGTAACAAAGATCCATAATCCCATTTGATAACAATCAAGTAAATCAAATCCTTACATTCAAGTGGATAAAACCGACATAAAAACTACCTCATACCAAACCATATAATTAACATAACAATCCTAAAGAAGGAAGTATAAGAAGTATAAGAAGTAAACGTATACAAATAGAATTAAGTGACACCAAGATGAAACATAGAAGCATCACGAAAGTATAAACTGCTTCAAAAGAAATGAAGTGAAACGAAGAATCATCCGAAAAGAAAGAAGAAAATTCAAGAAATGAATGTATAGAATAAGTAGTAATACATCCTAATAACTATCTAAACAAACAACGTATTGTAAAACAAATACAATCATGACAGAAAATCATCGAACAGAAAGACATAGTATATATATATATACTAACCACTAACGAAGGATATAACTAGATAATGCATAATAAATAATTTAACCAAATTGCAACACTTATTCATAATAAAATGAAATATCACAGGCATCACACACAAAAAAGTGTGATTTGTAAAAACACAAATATCACAATCTCAAAAGAAAAAAAAAAATTATTATCTCTTTCTCTCTTTTTTTTTTTTTAAATGTGGACATATCAATATATTAAGCACTGGACACATAAAAAATACAATACTTTCACAAAGAAAAACAAATACATTTTCCAAAATTACAATACAAAAAAGTTTCTTAACATTAAGTTAAATAAAAATAGTATTTTAAATTTTTACAAGTTTCAACCACTAATTAACAAATCAAAAGTGAAACGAACTTTTAACAAAATGTGTGACATAAAAAAAATATATTCACATCTCTAAGTAAACACAACTGAGCACCTATAAAACCACACTATTAACATCATACCAACTTGCACATATAAACATAACATTATTTCTCATGAAAAAGTGTTTAAGTCAGACTACTAAATTCTTCAAACAAATAATAGTATCTGCTATCTCTGACAATTCTACATGTTATAATTTAGTTCCAAAATAACATTTCACAACACAACAATTTCTTCATATAACCTTTGTATAAGGTAATATATTAACTACACATGGAGTTCAATACGAAAAAGAAAAAAAAACAAATTTAGTAACCAAAAAACTCTCTGAAAGCGACTAACGCATAGTCATAACCAATGAGTTGTGCTTAGGGCTGACAATCTCATTATGTATAAAACTATCACAACAATTAGTCCTGCAGAATCATATCAATGTTTTGATGTATCAATTTCACAACAGACCACATATGGTCAAACATAATATGAGCAAATGAAATAGTCTTCAGACTAGTGTATGTAAATACAAAAAATCCATAATTTCATCAACAACAAAAAATAACAATCGAAGACAAGTCAATACAAAATGAAATGTTACAATTCATTACAATGATAATACGTACAATATTTATCAACAATACAATTATTTAAATAACAAGATAGAGTACAAATAATGCATAAATATGGACATACACAATATCCAATGTAACATTATACAATACAATCATATTATACTATACAATAATACATTATCCTAGAAAAATCAAGTATAAGAAACATTGAAGTAATCTTGAATCAATTTCTAAAGAAAAAAAATAAATAGGTCACTACTCCGGTGTATAGTATTCTGTAAACCGTACGGGATGACATCAAATAATACAAGGTCAACAAACTGGCTGGGTTACGCTTGACTGCGCACACGGTCGTAAGGTAACAAACATTTCTGTCACAGGTAAAGGAAAAAACAGGCACGCTGACCTTTATCGCACAGCTGCTACTGTTTGAAAAATACAAATGAAAATCTTCATTTTAATCAACTGTAAGATTATCATGAAAAACGGATAGGTTAAACACACAATTACCTATACCCGTGGTTATGAAAACCTCTGGTCTTCATATGATGCTACCAACTCTTCCTTCACACATAGTATACAACCCAGGAGACTTGGGTCAACCTGACCGAAAATGACGGTCATCACACCAGTAGTAGTCTGAAATAAAGTGACATACACAACAACGAGATTCTCTCTCGTAATCCAAAAAACATAGCAGTAGTAGTACTTGGGACATCAATAGTTACTGTTACCTTATTTACTACCAATGACTTTGGGATTTTGTTGCACACAGTTAACCTGGTTATCCGTAGTAATATTTTGAGAGTTATTATCTCTATTACCATTCCCCTTATCATTCCATTTGTTCTGCCTAGAACTGCAGCTAGCATTGTTATGCTTAACATATCTTCTAGGATAGAAGTATCTAGTAAATGAATCTTGTTGACCCCCAGAACAATTATTACCAGGTTTGTAATCTTTAATGTAACTATTCCTACCATAATTTCTCAACTCTTCAGAATCAATCTTTTGAGATCTGTTAGACTGTCTGGAAAAACTACCATTTAATGGGCTTCCCTGGTACTGTCTAACATTATGGTTATCTCTTTTACCAGAACTGTTATTCTTTTCTGTGTTAACATGTTTATCTGCTGTATCACACTGCCTATATTGTGTATAACAAGCAGTGGAACTCATAAAATCTTTATGGTTACCAACATGATGTTTGTTATATTTATTACCAGAATTAGATATTACACATGAAGTATCCTTGCTGGTCTGACGCCAATAGCCATTAATCTTCAACGTAGCGTCTTCCGTACGTGGGAAATTATATCTGCCACGCCGAGATTTAAATCCATCATGTTCCATTTTCGAATTCGCAAAGAGTGTATAGGGCGGGCTCTTTGCTTGTTTATTAACAACCTTCTGTATACTATTGTCAACCTTAGCAGTAGATAAATCTTTGATGCCCAAAACCACATCCACTAAACCATTCAATCTTCTTCTCAATTCAGTAATCTCTTGGTTTAGTTTTCTGTTTAAGTTATCACATGTTATAACTTTGCATCTCTCTTCTCTAAGTAACCTCTCAATCTTAATCACTTTCCTTCTCTGCACCGTTAACTCTTCTAACCTCTGCTTATCATCCTTTTCCTTATTTGCATTCAACTTTGTTAAGTTCATCTGAAGTTCCTCAATGTCACTATCATGAGTCTTCTCTGTAGATACCAAATACTTTTGTTTCAGTCGGTGACTAACAATCACATTGTCACTCAATAAGCCAGTAAGTGTTTCATTACATAAGTTTTCACATGTCTTGGCTTGAACTTTTAATTTCTCGTGTATTTGTTTCTTTTCCTGCTCTTTTCGAGTGAGATTACCTATTACGCTATTCATATGTTCTATCTGAACTTCCAAGTCCTTTACTCTATTGCATTCTGAGTCTAATGCTGTTTTCACACAAGAAAGCTCCAAGTTTGATTTATGCAGATCACTTGTGAGTTTAGACACTGTTTCTTGTAGTTTTCTCTTCTCAGTTATATCCTGCAAGATAATCTCTCTTTCCTGAAGCGCACTCTGTTTGATTACTTTTATTCGCTCCTTCTCTTCTAATTCCTTTTTCAGATCATCCTGCATGTCATTGCGGATTATGTTGTGTAAAACCTCATGCACAAAATTTTATCTTGCCTCATCATAATTGTACACAAACGAACGCAGATATTCTAACACATCCGCCAAATCTCTAGCCAAGATAACTTGAGGACCTGACGAAAAGTCATCGTTAGCAAAAACCGACAAAGCTTCTACCACATTAAACAAAAAACCATCCAGCACGTATTTCTGAATTGCTGGGCCTCGTAATCCATCATAATATTTAGCTTCTTCATATAAATAATTCAACACTGGCGTCATATCGTCTGTAGCCATATCACACTCCATGTTAATTCAATCACTGAGTGATTATAATTATTACAAGTTTATATCAATATATGGTATAAACTTTTGAATCAAGATAAAGTAAGTCAGTATTATGTCACATGAGCAACAATCAATTATGCATTAAATCTCATAACAATACGCTATCAATATGCAATACTCAATAGAACAAATAATGACAACTGGAAGGCTTGAGAACATCATACAGACACAGTTTTCACACAAAAAATCACTTATCTTGTAAGTAGAAAACCGTTCCGTTCTTTCTCTGTTACCACTGATGAGCATCAGACAACACACCATAAGCACACTCCCTTGTTGAAAGTTACTGGAACAGCACTGGACTCGTCGTCAACTGTTACCTCTGGCACTTGATTCGTCAACTGTCACCTCTAGTACTTGATACAGCATAAAATAGGAAACTTGACTGCTGCAAATATGTTATAGGAAGCATGTATACATTAGACACATCACCGTGTCACCGATCCCAGATTACCAGAGACACCACACTGTCTGTAAGCAATGCAGGTGTCAATAAGACTTGAAATGTTTTACTGCCGACTCATTTAGGCTGTAAATAAGCACACTTGATAGGGCGACCAACACAGGTAAATCTGAACTGGGTTCTAAATCGAAGCTCCGCCCACACAGGGCTAACTACTGTTACAGATGAGAGAACTTGTTAGTGCATACGCCACACACAAGGCACACTAAATACAGGTCAAGGTCTGGTAGAAACAATCTTACCACGTGAAATCATGAGCCTTGCGCCCCAAAGGTATGCTGATATTCATGAGTCTATTCCATAAACAATTGATGAAATCCTTTGAACGCGAATTTTGCGGGTTTTAAATTCCAACTTTACTGAAAACCACCACTGATAAAGAAACGCCAATGTTCCCCATACTGGCCACCACTGATAAAGAAAGATTGATATCTACTGGGAGTTAAGTGATGAAGGCGTAAATACTGGACATTACTGATAAGTGTAAATTAATATCAGTGGGTAATTGAAGAATCTGTCTGATATAGATATATGTATGTATACGCCCACCCAGCGCTACATTATATAAATATTGGTTGCTGCTGTCACTATGCCTTGACTATTCAAAGTGGGTGTGTATTGGTGCATTCTTTCGTCACAGCACAGTAACACACATAGAAGCCATGTAGCGTAGAACGACTGGGGATGGTTAATGAACAGTTTTATTAACGCTACACACACAGTCACGATAACACAGACGGAAATTACGCATACAGTACAAAGCATAGGTAAGTCAAATCATAAGCTCAAAACACCCCACAGAGCTCCATTATAAATCGTGGTGCACTCCTCATCGAACATGCACAATAGCAAAATCCCTCAAAGACTGCCTTCACCGCAGTTATAAATATGGCCTTATAAAGTCGATAAATCTCCGACTCTTAAATGTCTTCTTCATAGAGCTCAATTACAGAATAATAGTGCACTCCTCATCGAACGTGCACAATAGCTAAATCCCTCAAGGACTGCCTTCATAGTAGCATCCTAATAGCTCCATAAACTTCTTACTGCAGTTAATATCAAATACGGCCTGTACAAAATCCTGGCCTTCATAATATCTCCATAATCTTCTTACTGCAGTTAATATCAAATACGGCCTGTACAAAATCCTGGCCTTCATAATAGTTCCATAAACATCTTACTGCAGTTAACTCAAATGCGGCCTGTACAAAATCCTGGCCTTTATAATAGTTCCATAAACATCTTACGACCAACCCAAAAGGACTTGAACAATTACTTCTGTCCACCAAAAAACACAGCGAGGCCCAGAATCTATACCTAAACACCAAGAAGACCAAAGTATTGACAACAGACAAAGTAAAGACCAAACCAGAAATTGAAATTGATAACGAAGAACTGGAAAGTGTCAATGAATTCGAATACTTAGGATCAATCATTAACAGCTCTGGCGACTGTGCAGTAGAAATTAAAAGAAGACTTGCAATTGCTTCACATAAGCTAATACAGATGAAAAACCTATGGCAAGGCACAAGCAAACAAACAAAGTTACAACTGATCAGAGCATGTATATTCCCAGTAGCAACATACGGCTGCGAGACTTGGACACTCAATAAAACAGTTGCAAAAAAGATTACATCATTCGAAATGAAATGCTACAGAAGGATGTTGAGAATACCCTGGACAGAAAAAAAGACCAACAGAGAAGTACTGCACTCACTAAACGTACAGGAACATTGGCTCCTAAATACCATCGCAATAAGGAAGCTGAAATTTTTCGGTCATATAAAAAGACATAATAGTCTGGAAAAAACAGTGATGGAAGGCATGGTCCCTGGAAAAAGGGGAAGGGGTCGACCTAGACGACGGTGGACCCAGGACATCACAGAGAGTCTGAACTTGTCTTTGGCTGATGCAGGTCGACTTGCCCAGAATCGTGATGCGTTCAGAGCAGCTGTAATGGAGACAACGTTCTGGAAAGAATATGTCACATGATGATGAAACATCTTACTGCAGTTAACTCAAATGCGGCCTGTACAAAATCCTGGCCTTTATAATAGTTCCATAAACATCTTACTGCAGTTAACTCAAATGTGGCCTGTACATAATCCTGGCCTTCATAATATGTAACACATAAAGACTATTCAATACAGTCCATTACAAAAGTCTCCATCGAGACACACATGGCAAAACACTCTAAACATCTTTACCGAACACTGGTCGGGAACACACACTTAGAAAAACACCTTCGTTGACTTCACTCTGTCAACGCCAGAACCCGACTCTAAGCGGTCACAAAAACTCCCGCCTAAACAGTCACGGGACTTCGCAGTTCACCACCGCTCAGTCCCTTCCACGGACTAGCCGTGCGAACTATTTACAGTTCTAACAATACAGACCAGCGCTCATGACGCTATCTGTACACTATGACCTCTATCATATATTTGTTAACCCAATACACCGTTAATCAAGTATACAAGCGATGTAACCCTTAGTTTACTGTGACCAACCCATATACAAAGTATCACCTCCCTTTTTAACCTTAACAGGTAGACAGGAAGAAACTCATCACAGGTGAATTGGTGCTGTACTCAGGACATGAAGACGAAAGTTCACACCACAGTGAAGGGGTAGCTCTTATGTTATCTAAAGAAGCTCAGAAAGCACTCATTGAATGGGAAGTCGTTGGACCCAGAATAGTAACAGCTACCTTTAAAGCAGCTAAAAAGAAAATAAATGTAAATGTCATCCAATGTTATGCACCAACTAATGACAAAGAAGAGTCTGTGAAAGAAGCATTTTATTCTAGACTACAGGAAATTATGGAAAAAGTAAAAAGAAGAGACATCACAATTTTGATGGGTGACATGAATGCAAAGATAGGTACAGTCAACACCGGCTTTGAAGAAGTCATGGGAAAGCAGGGGCTAGGAATAATGAATGAAAATGGGGAACTATTCTCAAACTTCTGTGCTTCAAATCAACTGGCTATAGGAGCAAGCATGTTTCCACATAAGAGAATACACAAGGCAACATGGATATCACCAGACCATAGAACAGAAAATCAGATTGATCATATATGCATAAACAAGAAGTTTAGATCATCATTGCAGGATGTAAAGAAATATAGAGGAGCAGATGTGGCATCAGATCACCACCTTCTGATAGCCAAAGTAAAAATGAAACTCAAGAGATATGCAGCAATGCAAAATTATAGACAACAATTTAATGTAGGACATCTAAGAAATCAAGAAACAAGAGACAAATTTGCGGTCACAATATCCAACAAATTCCAAGTGCTCCAACAGCTGGAAGATGTAGAGAATACAGAAGACTATTGGCAGCAAATCAAAACGGTATGGAATGAGACATGTGAAGAAATATTAGGGAAAAGGGAACGACAACAAAAAGCATGGATAACAACAGAAACCATCAATAAGATAAAAGACAGAAAAAACAAGAAAGCAGATTTAAACACAAGCAAAACCAGAAGTTCCAAAGCCAAGGCTCAAGAAGTGTACACAGAAGCAAAGAAAGAAGTTAAAAGAAGTATCAAAAGAGTCAAGAGGAAGTATATTGAGGAGTTGGCAAGAGAGGCAGAAGATGCTGCAGCCAAAGGAAATATAAGAGAACTGTATAACAGCACAAAGAAGCTGACAGGGAAATACAAGCAAACAAGTTTCCTCATAAAAGACAAGAATGGAAAACTGCTCAGCAATATACAAGAGCAAATGAAGAGGTGGACAGAACATTTTGAGGACCTTCTCAATAGAACAGCTCCAAAAAACCCCCCGGACATCCAGCCAGCAGAAGAAGAGCTACAAATTAACGGTGAAAGACCAACGAAGGAAGAAATAAAGAAAGCCATAAAGCTTCTAAGAGATGGAAAGGCGTCTGGACCTGATGACATTCCAGCAGAGGCCATCAAAGCAGATATCGACACGGCTACAAAGATGTTATATAAATTACTTGGTAAAGTCTGGGAAAAGGAAGAGATACCAGCAGAATGGAAGGAAGGATATCTGGTTAAGTCGCCTAAGAAAGGAAATTTACAAGAGTGCACAAATTATAGAGGAATAATGTTACTATCAGTGCCAGGAAAAGTATTAAATAGGATTATCCTTGAGAGATTAAAAGAGTCCATAGACAAGAAACTGAGAGATGAACAAGTAGGTTTTCGACAAAACAGATCTTGTACAGACCAGATAGCCACTTTGAGAATAATAGTTGAACAAAGTCTGGAATGGAATTCACCATTATACATCGGATTTGTGGACTACGAAAAGGCATTTGACAGTGTAAACAGAGAATCACTTTGGAAATTGATGAGGCATTATGGAGTTCTCCTGAAGATCATTAATTTAATAGAGAAAACATATGAAGACATGACATGCAGAGTTCTTCATGAAGGACAGCTTACAGAACCATTTGGGATAAGAACAGGAGTGCGACAGGGATGCCTCTTGTCTCCATTTCTTTTCTTATTAGCAATAGACTGGGTTATGAGAATATCAACAACACACAACAGAAATGGATTCCAGTGGACTCTAAGCAGTTGGATGATCTGGATTTTGCTGATGACTTGGCTCTTCTGTCCCATAACCGTAATGAGATGCAGGACAAATTGAAAACACTCGATGAGAGGTCACAGCAATTGGGTCTGAAAATACACAGGGAAAAGATAAAGATAATGAGAATAAATGCAGGTAATGAAAACAGGGTTTAACTTGAAGAAGCACCAATACAAGATGTAGAATCGTACACATATCTCGGCAGCAATATAGACAAAGTTGGAGGTATAGACAGTGATATCAAAATAAGAATACAAAAAGCAAGAGGAGCTTTCATTGCATTGGGAAATATATGGAGATCAAGAGAAATCGGATCCAACATGAAAATAAGAATCTTCAACTCAAATGTGAAGTCAGTCCTATTGTATGGCTCTGAGACATGGAGAACAACAAAGACTTACTTACTTAGTCGTTCCTCCTCTACCGTGAGGTGTAGAGGTTTGGAAGAGAGAGCGCCAGACTATTCTATCAGCTGTCTTCTTTCTGGCCTGGTTCCATTCTAGTCCTCGGTCCTTCAAAGATTGTCTAATGTTGTCCTCCCAGCGGACTCTGGGTCGTCCTGGAGGTCTGGATCCCTGGCTCTTTGTTTCCCATGCTTGTCGTGGTAGCCGATCTTCTCCCATTCTGCAGACATGGCCAAACCATCTTAGTTGGGACTGTTCTATTTGGGTCTGCAGCGGGTGGGATTTTAGGCCTTGACGTATCGTCTGGTTGAACAACAAAGACAACAACCAAAAAGCTACAGACTTTCATAAATGGGTGCTTGCGTAGAATAGAGGAATTAAAATGGTATGACAAGGTTACCAACGTGGAACTGATGACAAGAACTAGACAAGTGCCAGCGGAACAAGAGATGAGAAGAAGACGATGGCGATGGATAGGACACACACTGAGGAAACCTGTTGATAGCATTACAAGGCAGTCCTTGTTCTGGAACCCCCAGGGCAAGAGAGGCAGAGGTAGACCTAGAAGCACATGGAAAAGAGAGCTGGAAACAGAGGTGAAAATGATAGGGAGAACGTGGAAGGAACTTGAGATGATGGCACGTGACAGGAGGACTTGGCATGTGTTTGTTGAAGGCCTATGCTCCTTTGGGAGTGGAGGGTTATGAATGAATGAAAGTCTTCCCTCCATTGTGGAAGTGGAGACTGTAGCGATGAAAGCTTGGACAACTCAAAGTGCTTGTGGGATTTCTACAACCGCTGCTACTATCACTGCTACTACTACTAACATGTCAACAAACACTACTTACCACTTCTCTTACAGTTACTAAAAGGCAAAGGTAGTCCCAACGTAGGTAATGTCGTAGGGGAGTGAAATGTTAGATTTAATTATATTAGGTCCAGTTTTCCCCCTTCCTCAGATCTGAGGAAGGTGGTTGAAGTAACAAGAAGAGACTTGGTTCGCAACCAGACGATACGTCAAGGCCTAAAATCGCACCCCCTGCAGACCCAAGTAGAACAGTCCCAACTAAGATGGTTTGGCCATGTCTGCAGAATGGGAGAAGATCGGCTACCACAACAAGCATGGGAAACAAAGAGCCAGAGATCCAGACCCCTAGGACGACCCAGAGTCCGCTGGGAGGACAACATTAGACAATCTTTGAAGGACCGAGGACTAGAATGGAACCAGGCCAGGAGGAAGACAGCCGATAGGATAGTCTGGCGCTCTCTCTTCCAAACCTCTACACCTCACGGTAGAAGGGGAACGACTAAGTAAGTAAGGTCCAGTTTTGAGAGGTGGGGGTGACCAGTTCCCTTCTTGGCTTTTTTGCCTTCTCTAACTCAAGAGCAGAGTCAGGTAGCCATTTACAGCTGGGTAGACTGGAGCGTAACATCGCCGTGTTTCAAAAACGGTACTTTTACCGCAACAGGCCAGTGATTTGACCACTCTGCCATTGCCTACAATTCCTACTAACTATCAACACTAACACTGCTACTACTACTATAACTAACTATCAACACTAACACTGCTACTACTACTATAACTAACTATCAACACTAACACTGCTACTACTACTATAACTAACTATCAACACTAACTCTGCTACTACTACTATAACTAACTATCAACACTAACACTGCTACTACTACTATAACTAACTATCAACACTAACACTGCTACTACTACTATAACTAACAAGACAACGAGCACTACTGCTTCTATTGCGACTACTACTACTACAACAATTACTACTACTACTACAACAATTACTACTAACTATTAAAACTCACACTTCTACTACTAACATGACAACAAACACTAACACTACTGTTACTACTACAATTACTTACTTACTTAGTCGTTCCTCTTCTACCGTGAGGTGTAGAGGTTTGTAAGAGAGAGTGCCATACTATTCTATCGGCTCTCTTCCTCCTGGCCTGGTTCCATTCTAGCCCTCGGTCCTTCAAAGATTGTATAATATCCTCCCAGCGGACTTTGGATCGTCCTGGAGGTCTGGATCCCTGGCTCTTAGTTTCCCATGCTTGTCGTGGTAGCCGATCTTCTCACATTCTGCAGACATGGCTAAACCATCTCAGTTGGAACTGTTCTACTTGGGTCTGCAGGGGTTGGGTTTTTAGGCCTTGACGCATCGTTTGGTTGCGGACCAAGTCTCTTCTTGTTACTTCAACCACCTTCCTCAGATACCTCATTTCTGAGGTTACTGCTACAATTACTACAACTATTAATGCTACCACTAACACTACTATTAAAATTACTACTAACGGTTACTACTACTACTTCTAACATTACTACTAACTATACTAATACGACTACTAAAGCTACTACTTCTACCACTACCACCACCACTACTACTACTATTTCTTCTACTACTACTACATGCAAACATTTTTATATCTGCACTATTAAAGTAATTTTTTTTTGTTAATGAAGGATCAAGCTTTAGAAAGAGACAGGCAATTTAAAGAGTAAAATGGAAAACCATTGATGTTACATAAATACATGCGGGAGTAAGCTATTTGTCATACTTGAAGAATTCTATTCTTGTCAATTGTTTCTTAACGATCTCTGTTGCTTGCTTAATGGGTAGCTTTGCATCATGTTTGTAATGATACATTATTCTTCTAATAAAGTTTTTAAATGAAATTTATCGCAGTTAAAAAAAACTGGCCTACGTGTAGTATGGTGAGACAAAGACAGAATAGGCCTACAGTACCACCAGGCATGTCGTACAAGGCGACTAAAATGAGATTATGCATGGGGTCAGCATTTTCATTATGTAAAACGCGTTGCCACGGAAACCACTTCTGCAAGAATGTGTGAGTGCTTGGTGCAGGCTTCCTGCAAGAGAATCAGCGACAGCAGGAATCTCCATACTGTGTAAGGAGCGCACATGGAAGAAGAATCCTATATATAAAATCCCAGCTTTTTCTGTCAGTACGTAACGCTAAAGGATGCAACTTTGGTTGAAAGTTAGACATTAACTGTATTGTTTCCCTTATTTGTACTCTCCCGAAAATAGTAACACTTACCAAAGAAGAAGGCGCAAATGACGGTGTGCACAAAAATATATTTATAGAATGTGTGATCCCGTATACACACATTGGGATCCTCGCTGTTGCTACGTAGTTCGTGTACTGTGGTGATGCACAGTGGTATTTTTAATACTTTTGAATAAGTAAAATTGCCGTTAGGTATTGATGCTTTTGAATTTAATTCCCGTCTTATGACGGGCTTTTACACTAGTAATAAAATAGGTACTAATGTAAGTTGGAAGACAATTTATCAAATGCTCGAGAAGGGATTCCTTCATTCATCACTCTTCAGCCCCTCAAGGAGCATAGGCCTTCAACAAACACATACCAAGTCTTCCTGTCACGTGCTATCAGCTCAAGTCTTCCTGTCACGTGCCATCAGCTCAAGTCTTCCTGTCACGGGCCATCAGCTCAAGTCCTCCTGTCACGTGCCATCAGCTCAAGTCTTCCTGTCACGTGCCATCAGCTCAAGTCTTCCTGTCACGTGCCATCCGCTCAAGTTCTTTTCACGTTTTTCTCATCATTTTCACTTCTGTCTCCAGCTCTCTTCTGCATGTGTGTTTTTTTTTGGTCTACCTCTTTCTCTCTTTCCCTAAGAATTCCAGGACTGCCTTGTAATGCTATCAACAACTAACCTCAATGTGTGTCCTATCCATCGCCAGCGTCTTCTTCTCATCTCTTGTTCCACTGACGCTTGTCTGGTTCTTATCGTCAGTTCCACATTAGTCACCTTGTCACACCACTTCCATCCTTATATTCTACGCAAGCATCGAATCATGAGTCAGAAGCTTTTTGGTTGTTATTGTCTCAGAGTCACATAATACGACTAACTTGACACGTGAATTGAAAATTCTGATTTTTGTTTTGGTCCTGATTTACCTTGATCTCCATATATTTCCCAGTGTAATCAAAGCTTCTATAACTTGATATATTCTTATTTTGATATAATTGTCTGTCCCGCGAACTGTGTCTGTATTGCTGCCAAGGTATGTGTATGACTCTACATCCTGTAGAGGAGATTACAATGCACGAATTCAACATGTTCTGGGCAACAAACAAAAATATACTCTTAAACGTAATCTGGATTAGCTAACATCTGGTCTCACTTTCCCTCCTACATTTAAGCAAGGCGTTGGCGCCGCGTCGTTGGTCCTAGGTGTAGCGAGATTTGGTACCACTTGCTTGGTTGTAGAGCGACACGCACGCCCACAGCGCACACACACACACAGCGCAAGGACAACGCGGCGGTCTTTCTTTGAAGTTTGAAGACGGGGAAAAAATGTGAAATATGTTTAAGCCAGACGGTACTGAAGAATGAGGAAATAGCTAATATAGGAATGTATGGCGGACTTTCAAAGTTTGCATTTACAGGAAATTCAATTTAGAACTACAAGAAAACGCCTGGTTTGAATACAATTAAATAATAATAGTTCACTAAAGGAGATGGACTATGAATTATATCCAAAAGGATATTATTCCAATATAAATAGTTTTAAAGATAATTAATATTTTTCACCTTCATCACATCTGCTAAAAGTTAGCTAATAATCTTTAAAGATTTATTATAACTACATGCCTAAACGGATTTAAATATAAATTGGATAGAATGAAAGCCTCAAATGGGGAAAATGAAAGGATACCTAGGAAGGAAGGAAGGAAGGATATAAGTGTGTAGTGAACAGAAGAAAAAAACAAGTACAGGAAACGCACAGATCGCCACAAATCGCCTCAAATCGAGAGATTAAACGAAAATCTTTTGGGACTTTAGGAGGTGCTTTCTCGTACGGGCGAGCGACTGAAATATAAGGACAGAGAGGCACGTCGAAAATCACACACAGCAAATCCAGAAGCCAAAGTGAGAAACTGGAAGACAGCATCTGCAAGAAAAGTTCTATTTTCACGCTGCATGCAGGGCAGATTAAATTCAGCCAAAACAGTCTCACCGTGAGCTTATAAATCCTAAGAGGGTATGTAAGTTTATTAAAGATATATGTATGCATAATATCATTTTATTTCAGATGTTATTTACGATTTGATTGTATCAGACATGATAAAAAGGGAATGACGCTAACCAGAGATAACCTTCACCGGCATTGTCAGGAAGCATAACCATTAATTGGTTAGCCAAATATATCATGGCTAGTTCTTGCCTGGAAGCTTACGACATACCAGCAAGTACATAAGTGACTTGAAATCCATAGGTGGAAGGCAAAGGTTATATCGTACCCATGTATCATAACATGTGATTTATTCATGTATTTTGTTAATTCTGCACAGTATACATTATCTTATCATGCTATCTCTGTAACATACTACCATGATTCATTCATTTATATACAAACACTGAAGACATGGTCGCCTCATGAACAGCAGTGTGTGGTGAGATTGTTGGAACACCATGGCCACCTATTACCTTTTGTTCCAGGTTTTATGATCAGTTTTTATGATCATTGCTGATCAAGATTATGATCATTCCTGACCGAATTTACCCAAAAGACTTGAAGACCGTTGATCCTGCTAACTGAAGCCTAGAGTTCAACCAATCTTCAACACCTTAGTCCCCCGTAGTTATAGGGCGGGCTAAAGGAAAGTCTTCCGGATTCAAGTGTGTCTCAGGAACCTCGAACTAATTTCAGATGAGTTATGTGTATACAATCCACCAAATCCTCTGAGCAGTTTCTAAAACGACTGTCTAATGATGACAACTAGATGGCAAGAGATAATGTGACAATCCTTTTATTGTAATTTCAGTGGACTATAAATCCAAGACTTTTTCGCTTGTTTATTTTAATTTGTAACTATAATAATCATTCATTTTACCATCTTCCAACACCCATTTCTCATTACAAGAATATATAGATGTACATAATACATTATGAAATTGTACTCATTTGACTTGTTAAATTTTTAACTGTTAAATTTTGAGTTACCTTTTCAAATTTAATTATATTATCACATAGGGTTACTATAGCGAAAGTAGCAACTTATACTTCTGCAGCCTAAATCTGTTGTCCAGCTCAGAATATTCACAGCTGTAACTCACTTGTGATACCAATGTACTTCCCGGGCACTGGAACTTCATCCTTTCTGGAGAGAGATTTTACTTCTCCTCTACCACTATTATCATACTAGAAAAACCTTTCGCTACACTAGGTTCGATTCCCGGTAAGCCTATCACTTATATGTTTTTTTCTGTTGTCTAATGTTATCCTTTATGTCCAACGAGTACCTGTTAAATACCTTTATTTATTTATTAATTTATTTACATTTAGCATAGTAGGTTAAACAAAATAGGATATGCCAGATTTTCACATAAACAAGGGGGAGGGCCAGAAATGCTTATTTCAGAACTAAAAGGGCTTACCGAACCTTTTTTTAATCCGCCCCTGAAAGAAAAAAAAATGGTCTACCAAAAGCAAGAAAACAAAGCATTGTAATAAAGTTGTGGATAATGCATACGGCAGTGAAAGATGTATATACTGTCTCTGTTAGCTCCTGTAGCTTTGTGTTTGTCATTTAAATACATTTGTGAACAGTAGTGCTTGTGGTTGTTCTTCTTCTGCGTTCAGTTTGTAGTCATGCTACATCTGCAGACCTGTCGTCAGTATAAGTCCACAGTCTTTTTAATCTACATGTGACAGCCCCGTAGCTTCTTCCTCAGCTAAGCACTCTCTGGCCAGGTCTAGTGCCCCTTTATCATATAAGAGTTACGCCAACTAAAATTTGGCCGCCATTTTCGGCTGTACCCGTATTGCACGAAAATGGACCCAATCGCGAGTTTCAGACCCAATATGCATTTTCCTTTAGGTTAACTAATAATTTGAAATAAAATTAGATGCAAATACAGTAGCACATATTTGTACTATTCTTTGTATTTCAACTAACAAAACAAACAGAAGAAAACTAGTTTACTTACCGGTTTATTGAATAGAATCAGTAACGTGAATTTTTAACACATACTCCGTTGAATTTTATATTCTGTTAGAATTCCACTATGTAGCAACAAATATTCCGTTAGAATTGCAACACTTAGCAAAACATACTACCTTATAAAATAATATAATAAAAGTAATAAAAATATATAAGATTATATATATATATATATATATATATATATATATATATATATATATATATATATATATAGATATATATATAGATATATATATATATATATATATATATATATATATATATATATATATATATATATATATATATATATAAATTTATAATTATATTTTATATTTATATTATATTTATAAATATAAATATATATATATATAAATATAATCTTATAAATACAGAAGAGGTGTTAAGAATAGACAGTCCTGGGGAACTGCATAATATAGTCAAACATTATTTAACACGAACAAAGGTTAATATATAGTGGCCGGGAATGTGAAGGTCTGATGCTGTTCTTACAATACATTTGACTTTTAATAGACGAAAGTAAATTAAGTATCTGTTAGTGTTAAAGTCAGTTATATAACTGGAACCACCAGGCCTTTACACCCCTCCATTTTAATATTATTCTTGTTCAGAGTTTCTTCTTTATTTTTGTTTGTTTGTTTGTTTATTTATTTAACGTATAAGCACAATTGTGATTGTCCCTATTTACAAGATTTGACAAATGTAATGCCACTTTCTCATATCGGCTGTTGTTCATATTATTTGGAATTGAAAAGAATATATATCCTAATTATAACCCATCAGAGGTTGAACGGTTCTTTCCTTTCCTGACGAAGGCCTTGTGGCCGTAACGTAGACTATTTTCTTTGTCTTTTGTCCTCGTAAGACGAATCACCTTTTTTCGATTTTTTTTTTTTTTTTTCAAACCCATCCATTGTATTCCACGTCTTACCGCAGTTCCCCTCAACTTCCTCGATTATTCTCGCTACTAGCCCTGGTATTGTCCAGCCGAAAATGGCGTCTACGTCGCTCAGCCTCGTTTTCGATTCGGACATAGTTGGCGTAACTCTCTATAGATCTAGGGGCACTAGCCAGGTCTGGCGTCGCAAGTCATCATGGGCAGGGTGTGTTGGAGAATGTGTTCAGGGGGTCTGGGATTCCGGTTCCACGCACACGTTCAATTAGTGTGAGAAATCCTAAGGCGATATACGTGGCCTAGTAATCTGAAAATGCCAGTTCTGATGCGGAAAAGGAAGGTCTGCTGGTGTCTATGAAGTTGGCTGAGTGTATCGGTTCTGTTGTCTATATCCCCTTCCTTCTTGCACTGTTAGTTGTATTGTTGTGCTTGTGGTAGTAACATTGTTTACTTTCTTCTGGGTTTGTTGCAGTTTATTATTACATGACTGTTACTGATTTCTCTTGCAGTATTGAGATTACTTAAAAGCTACACTCTCATAAATGGGTGTTAATTGAGAACAGAAGGGTTGAAGTGGTATGACAAGTTCACTAATGTTGAGCTGCTGACAAGAACCACACAAGTGCCAGTGGAACAAGGAATGAGAAGAAGGTGCTGGCCATGGATAGGACACACATTGAAGGAGCCAGTTGATAGCATTACAAGACATCCTTTGTTCTGGAATTCCCAGGGTAAAAGAGGCAGAGGTAGACAGAAAAACCCACGGAGATGAGAACTGGAGATAGAACTGAAAATAAAGAGGAAGATATGAATATGCGTGGAGATGATGGCACGGAACCAGAAGTTAGTGCTCCTTGGGAAGTTGAAGGTTGATGATGATAATTGAGATTGTTTGTAGTGACCAGGTTATTATCTTTACATTTTATTACTGTCGTTATTTAGTTGTTTTATTGTTACTGTTTGTGAAGTGCAGTTATTGGTCGTGTTGGTCATGTTGTTGTTATTTAAACATGTTATTGTTTAGAAAACGTAATGAAAAACAGAAACATCATTATAAGCACAGAAATTCGCTTACGTGGGGCTACGTGTGGTCCATTCTTTTATATGGATGCGAATGTTGGACAATGAGTAACCAAATGGTGAAAAAACTGGAGGCAGCGGAAATGTGGTTTTTGAGAAGGATACTGAGAATATGGTGGACAGAGAAGAAAACAAATGCCGAGGTATTGACAACTGCGGGTGTTAATAGATCGATCATCAAAACCATCAGGAAAAGACAAATGAAATTTATGGGACATATTAACAGAAGAGGAGGAGTGGAGGAATTAGTCTTAAGTGGGAAAATACCAAGTAGGAGAGGAAGAGGAAGGCAGAGAAAGATGTATGTGGAAAGCTTAAACAACTGGGCAACAAACAACAGCATGGGCAACAACAACATCATTAGACTATCAAAAGACAGAGAAGATTGGAGGGTCGTGATCGCCAATGTCTGTTCCAGACCAGGCACCTGAAGAAGATTGTGTAGAAGTTATTACACTATTTTGTTGCTGCTGCTGTGTTATATCCTGTTGATAGCATTACAAGGCAGTCCCTGTTCTGGAACCCCCAGGGCAAGAGAGGCAGAGGTAGACCAAGAAGCACATGGAGAAGAGAGCTGGAAACAGAGGTGAAAAATGATGAGGAGAACGTGGAAAGAACTTGAGATGATGGCACGTGACAGGAGGACTTGGCATGTGTTTGTTGAAGGCCTATGCTCCTCTGGGAGTGGAGGGTTATCATGCTGATGCTGTGTTATATATGAAAGTGGCAGTATTGTCATATTATTTTTCTTCTTCTTTCACCGTTCCCCGAGGAGCATAGGCCTTCAACAAACATACGCCAGGTCTTCCTGTCCTATATCTTCAGCTCAAGGTCATTCCGCGTGTGCCCCATCCCCTTCATGTCTTCATTTCTCACTTACATGTGTTTTTTGGTCTTCCACTACCTGTCTTACCCTGGGGATTCCAGAACAAGGACTGCCTTGTAATGCTATCAACAGGTTTCCTTAATGTGAGTCTTATCCATCTTCAGCGTCTTCTTCTCATTTCTGATTCCACTGGCGCTTGTCTAGTTCTTGTCATCAGTTCCACATTAGTGATCTTGTCATCAGTTCAACATTAGTGATCTTGTCATCAGTTCCACATTAGTGATCTTGTCATCAGTTCCACATTAGTAATCTTGTCATCAGTTCCACATTAGTGATCTTGTCATCAGTTCCACATTAGTGATCTTGTCATCAGTTCCACATTAGTAATCTTGTCATCAGTTCCACATTAGTAATCGTGTTATCAGTTCCACATTAGTGATCTTGTCATCAGTTCCACATTAGTGATCTTGTCATCAGTTCCACATTAGTGATCTTGTCATCAGTTCCTCATTAGTAATCTTGTCATCAGTTCCACATTAGTAATCTTGTCATCAGTTCTACATTAGTAATCTTGTCATCAGTTCCACATTAGTAATCTTGTCATCAGTTCTACGTTAGTAATCTTGTCATCAGTTCTACATTAGTAATCTTGTCATCAGTTCCACGCTAGTAATCTTGTCATCAGTTCCACGTTAGTAATCTTGTCATCAGTTCCACATTAGTAATCTTGTCATCAGTTCCACATTAGTAATCTTGTCATCAGTTCCACATTAGTAATCTTGTCATCAGTTTCACATTAGTAATTTTGTCATCAGTTCCACATTAGTAATCTTGTCATCAGTTCCACATAAGTAATCTTGTCATCAGTTCCACATTAGTAATCTTGTAATACCCACTTCAATCCTTCTATTCTACGTGAGCATCCATTTATGAAAGCCTGTTGCGTTGTGGTTGTTGTTTTTGTTGTTCTCCATGTTTCAGGTCATACTTCTTTTTCTTCTTCGTACACTCTCAAACGTCCACTTGAATGATCTCAAAGAAAGCAGTAGTCAGTTTGAGACTATCTGAATCCCCTTAAAGCTTTTCCACGAAAGGAACTGGCGTCGGCCATATGCGCTTTCTCTGTACCGCATATAAGGGACAACTTTGAAGCAGATGTTCAGCAGTCATTTTATCAGTGCCACAGTTACACTGATCGGTAGTTCCTATCTTTAGCTTGTTGAATAGATGGTATCTCAATCTGTTATGGCCAGTGCAGAGTCTGAAGATTACCACTTAGGTCATACAATATGACTGATTTGACATTTGAATTGAACATTCTGATTTTTGTATTGGACTTGATTTCTTGTGATCTCCATATATTTCCCACTGCAATGAAAGTTCCTCTAACCATTTGTATTATTGTTTTGATATCACTGTCTCTCTCTCCAATTTTGTCAATATTGCTGCCACGATAATGTATGTTTGTACATCTTGCAGCAGACTTAACAATTCAAGCAACCCAAAGCCTTATGCAGATCAACATTTAATTCTACCGAACAGAACCGAACACCAAACAAACAATCCAACAAACAATCCAACGAACAATCAAACGAACACCCAGTCAGTGTTCATAGACTGTGTGCTCAAGGCATTTACAGCTTGGCTCTTGTGTGTCTTCTTCGTCTGTTCTCACTGGGCGGCTGTCTCAACAATCCCAGTTTCGCCACTTGCTACCCCTTTTATAGGCCCTGGCCTAACCACTCAATTTACTGCGCGCTTACGCGCATTAATCTGCGCCACACAGATAACACACGCGATTATTGCTCCAGAATGCATGAAAACACAGATATACACAACTAGAGCAAAAACACTACTAATATGTAGGCTTATTATGGCCTTGTAATAAATCTGCTTGAAGATAACGTGATCAAAAGGCACTAAACCACATAGACAACATGACTGCCCAGATGGGGCCAGCGCCGAGAACGACAGATCTCAAGATGGCGCTGTCACATATTCCCCGCCTGATTTTGTTGTCGTCCCGACAACTGCACTAAATCAGGCGCTTCAGTCGTATTCTCCAAATCTGGAGGATCACCTTTTCCTTCACTTCGTCTCAGGTCATTGCTGGTTACTCTAATGCTCGGACTCGCTCTGTCCATTCGTTGGATGATATATGGACCCCCTGTCATTGTGGGAGCACGAACTACAACGTACTCGTCTTCTGACCACATATCACGAATCTCGGATCTCTCAGCGTCGTGCATTCTCTTCTTCACCAATTCTCCGACCTGTAGTGGAGTAGAACACGACAGCTTGTCACATCTCTCTTTCCGGACTGCTGCAAAACTCTGCAACGGTGGCTCTGCTCTTACGTGCGCCCCTCGTAGCCTGGAAACGTGTCCTTCAACGAGTTTTAGATGAGTCTCCTCCTCTAAATGCCGACCACTTTTCCCGGCGCCCTTATGGTGACAGTTGCCACGGCCATCTCTTGGCTTGCACTGTGACGGCAATGTAGATGTGTTGGTACGCTTAGAGAGGGCGCTCTTTGATGGGCAAACCGATATCAAATGGTCCGGGGACCTACAATGGAAACATCGCTTAGGAAGCGGGCCCTGGGGACACTTGGCTGCCATGTGGTTCGAAAGGTCTCCACAGTTGAAGCATCTTATTTTCCTAAGCTTCCTTGGTGCCCTGGGTCGCCTCCTGCTACCCTTACATCCCTGGCCGCCTTTGACTTTCTTCCCTGCAATAAGCGCCTCACACTCCGGTCGACCACCAACCATCTTTATCTTTGAGCCATTCTGCTCCCCTTCTGTAACCTGACTCCCAGCCGCAGAGGGGTCTAGTTTAACGCTTTGTGGACATCGATTCTGTACGTGGCCTAGTTCTCTGCATTTAAAACAACGAACTGTCCTGGTACGTCTCCCCTGCTCCTGAGACATCGCATCAATTTTAGCCTCTAATTGAGCCACCTGTGCTCTCAGCCGCTCTACTTCTGCGTTTAATGCATGCGTATCTGACACAGTCTCTGTTCTTGCCACTTCAACACTGGCAACACCAGCCCCCGAAGCTGCTTCGACACTGGCAACACCAGCCCCAGAAGTGGGCTCAGTCTCCAAAAACCGTAGGGCATAGTCCCTCACCGACGTGAACGATGCTGTAGGCTCCTTGATGATCATTTCCTTTGCAAGTTTTCTTAGTAGGTCATCTCTCAGACAAGCAGCAAACTGGTCACGAAGAAAGGATGGCGCCAAGGGAGTGACGTTGTTCTGCTTTTGTGCCCTTACAACACTTTCAAACACCTCGTGAATGCGATGGGAGAATTCCCAAAGAGACTCCCTTGCACCTTGCCGGGTAGAGTAGAACACTGGGCGGCTGTCTCAACAATCCCAGTTTCGCCACTTGCTACCCCTTTTATAGGCCCTGGCCTAACCACTCAATTTACTGCGCGCTTACGCGCATTAATCTGCGCCACACAGACAACACACGCGATTATTGCTCCAGAATGCATGAAAACACAGATATACACAACTAGAGCAAAAACACTACTAATATGTAGGCTTATTATGGCCTTGTAATAAATCTGCTTGAAGATAACGTGATCAAAAGGCACTAAACCACATAGACAACATGACTGCCCAGATGGGGCCAGCGCCGAGAACGACAGATCTCAAGATGGCGCTGTCACACTAAGGCTAGGCGATGTTCCCCAAACCTTACAAAATGTATTCCATAATGCAAGGGGCCATCCATAAAATACGTCCACAAAATTCTAGCATTTTTTAACCATCCCCTACCTCATGTCCACCTCTGTCCACTTTTGATTGACCCCTCCCCCCTTGTGGACGTCCACTCCACATGGTCTTGATTAAACACATAGGCTTAAATTTTTAATCACTTACCTATATTTAAAACTTAAAAATATAATTATGAAATCACAAAAATTGTGATGTCGGTTCCCAGAGAGTTAATATACTAAGGTCGTTTATTCCAGAGAACAGGAGCATAGAAGTTAAAACCTATTCGTATTAGAGATTCTGAGTCTAGAAGGACTGGAAGGCCTGAAAAAAGGGACAAAATCTATGTGAGTGAGAGTTGTCATGTGGTCTGTGAATTGGACGTCCACTTTCAGCTTAAATACCACCCCTCCCCCATGTCCACAGTTGTCCACTTTTCACATACTCCTTCCTCCCCCCTCACCTGTGGACGTCTGTTATGGATAGCCCCTAATGGAAACTGCAGTGATACTAGATTAACATCTTTATTTTCCTTAGCGTTCCTTACGGAGCACGGAGCCACCACTGTAGCTGGTCCCACTGGAAGCCAGCACCAAGCAATCACATGATCTTACAGCGGTGGTATCTGTGGAAATGTCTTTCCATTTGTGATGTTTATTTGTTTCCTGTTCTCTGTCTATCTTCTCTGGTCTAACTTTCTGTCTATCTGTCTGTATAACTTTCTGTTTATCTGTCCGTATAGCTTTTAGTCTATCTGTCTGTATAACTTTCTGCCTATCTGTCTGTACAACTTTCTGTCTACTTGTCTGTATAATTTTCTGTCTACCTGTCTGTATAACTTTCTGTCTATCTGTCTGTATAACTTTCTGTCTACTTGTCTATATAACTTTCTGTCTACCTGTCTGTATAACTTTCTGTTTACCAGCCTATATAACTTTCAGTCTACTTGTCTGTATAACTTTTTGTCTATCGGTCAGTATAACTTTCTATCTGTCTGTACACCTTTCTGTCTATATACAGGATGATTAAAAAGTGACGTCCTGTTTTTTAAAATTATTATTCAACTAATTTATATGACACACACATCACAATAAAGACAAAGTTAACAGTAATTTTATCACACATAATGTTATGCCACATTAACAACAACTCAGCGTGAGATCTGGTGTGGTCAAGATTTCATATCAGGCAGCAATTTTGGCTATCTCTTAAAGCGTCCGTTTATTGCCCATTTTAGATTTTTCTTTTTCTAGTAAATAAATAATAAATGATATTTTTCAAATTACAATTATTGCTCATTGTTTAGATATTTGTTTTACGTATATCCAGTGGGTGTAAATGAGGATACAAGCACTTAAAAATGGGAAGTGATTTTTTAATCCCTCTAACTAGGTCTTATCTAGCTACGTCTCTACATCTATATATCTATCCGTCTGTCTGTTAATCCTATCCGTTGGTCCATACCATCGGTTGCCCGTCTGTTTTTCTATATTTCTGTATACCTCGATCTATATAGCTGTCTTGTCTATCTTTGTATAGCGTTCTGTCTATCTGTTGCCCATCCTTTCGGCTATCTATCTATCTATCTATCTATCTATCTATCTATCTATCTATCTATCTATCTATCTATCTATCTATCTATCTATCTATCTATCTATCTATCTATCTATCTATCTATCTATCTATCTGTCTGTCTGTCTGTCTGTCTGTCTGTCTGTCTGTCTGTCTGTCTGTCTGTCTGTCTGTCTGTCTGTCTGTCTGTCTGCCTTCCTGCCTGTCTATTTGAATGTCTGCCTGCCTATCTATCTGTTTTAATTTGCCAGTTAGTATGTACACCCGAATTTGACCGTCTATCTGTCTGCTCTGCCAGTCTGTCTATCTGAAACTTAGTCCTGATTCGACGGTGTGTAAGACATGATTGCTTACCTGTAGTACTTGAGTCATATTAATATGAACATATATCCACGTATACAGAGGTTTGAACTCGACTCTTGTAGCCTTATACTTTGTCGTATTAAGCCCTTCTGAATTCAGCCTGTCTCTGGAAGATTCCACAAGCTTTAATCTGATAAGAGTGGGAAAGTAAATTGCTTTTGATGTAGTGATGATTGTTACAAGTTATTTTGAACACCACAACGGGTTTGCTAGTGGAGAGCGTTATTATACTCTACCAATTCATATTATACGGAACTACACCGCAATAAGATATGACGTAGGCTAATGTATGCATGCAGAAGATATGAAAAGTTGAGCAGAAGTGTAAATCGTCTGCTAGGGACTTCTCAATGTGATCTTGTAGAAGGTGGACGTGTCTTGATGAAGCTCCAGCATTTTATGTGTGTCCGCATGACTTATTCCTAATTCTTCTTGGAGGTGGCATTGTGCATGTATGCCGGAGAGATGTGATTGTCAGTGAAGTATTCAGATGTATCATTTCAATAACTATCGCCATTTCAATAACTATCGTGCTAAATCGACAGTGTCGCGGACTTTGACGACTAGACTGATCATTTTTATCAAAGTATAACCTCCATTATGCCTAGTGGAAAGGCCAATATATAAAGCTATGTCATTGATCAGTGATTATCATATTCAATATAAAGATCGAGCTCAGTGATGTCATTAAAAGACGTAATCTTGCGTCTACATAAGAGTGAAGCGTTTATTTACAGTTATCTTTACTGTTGTCGTTGTACCTTAGACTTACTTGGTCAAAAATCTACAACGAGAGAATACACATGAACAACATGATAAAACGCAACGCAACAATGGTGGTGGTAAATGTCATTATGTCAAGGTAAAGGTAGTCCCATAACAGAAACTACCGTAGGGTTGAGAAGTGTTAGAAATTTCCCCATACTGAATCCAGCTTTATGAGGAAGGGTGACCAGTTACCTTCCTCTTTGTCTTTGCTAACTCAAGAGCAGAATCATGTGCACATCTACAGCTGGGTAGAACGAATGAACGAACGTTGTTATTTATATGTGACAGACTAGACAAGGGTATTGTCGCGAAATTCTTTGCACAACCTCTTCTCTCTCTCTTTCTCTTTCTCTCTCTCCCATGATTTCGAATGCCAAATAGGACAATGACCCAAGATCGGGGGTTTCCAGCTACTTGACGATCAGTATTTTAACCGAGAGGCCAATGACATAGATAGCCGGGGATTTCCAGTTGACCGGGTGGGAACGCCCATATAGCGGCTCATAGGACATTCACCCGTGACCCGTAGGCTGGGGGTTTCCCTAGCCTGGATGAGTTCAGTGACCGCTGTTAAACGTATAAAATAAAGACTATATCGGTTATGTTTTTACTCACATCTGCAAAAGCCCCGAACAGACAAGCCAGTTGCAGGAAACTTCTAGCGTGTAATCTGTCAGACTACCAGGCAAAATAATTGCTTTTATATATGCCGTCTTTGGCAAGCCAAACTCAATATTGGAACAAGGCTGGCGAGCTGAATGCATTATCTTCTTATATGCAATTATTTGTATTGAATGTTTGAACTGCTTTCAATTATTATCTCATTATATGCAATTAACTTTAGTTAATGTTCGCACTGCTTTTCAGTCAATTGCATACTTTTATTTAGTGGTTGTATATTTTATCGCATTCATGTATTTAATGTTGTATGATTTTTGTATGCCTTTACATCAGTTGATAATATATGTATGTCCCTACCCTATTAATATTATATGTTTGCAGCTCGAAGAATGGCGCCCAACATTGGTCCATGTCATTTATGTAATAATATGACTGATATCTGAGCCTGGTTTATACACCACACTCAGGACAATTATTGCCTCTAACCAGAGAGATAAATAGATTGTTCCTTTGTGTGTATCTCCTAGCTCCCTGGTGGTGACAAATGCAGGTGAACTCGCAGTCGTGTAGTAAAACCTTGCAGTATACAGCTACGAACTATTCCAGCAACTTGGCCAGGGAGAGAAAACTTGCAGTGATATTGTGAAGTCATACAGCAGCAGCAACCTTCATGATAAGTGCTTTTTAAGAAAGGACCAACATTAAAAGATATTGTGTCATACCAGTCAGTGATTAGAATTAGGACATCTTCTTCTTCCTCTTCTTCCTCGTTCGTCCTGAAAAGGACGTTGGTTGCGTTGTGTCTGTTTACGCCGGAGCTGTGATATCTGCACCTTTCGGTCGACACATCCGACTTCAGCACGGCATTTTTTGGGATTGGGTTTGCCTTCCCTCTGCGATCCCTACTCGCTCAGCCAGACTGCAGTGATGCAGCCTGTTTCCAGGACCACCACGTGAAGGTGGAGTACGGTCTTGGTCAGCTCTGGTTCGCTGACCCTGATGCAAGCAGCCAAGCTATGGGTCGCTGACTGCATTCTCTATTGCTGCATCTTTGGGTCCCAAATTAGGACATAAACCTCAGCCATCGTGAAGGGTACCCTAATAATAAACATAACTTTTGTGTAGGCTACTTTTATCTCCTACTCAGTAATATATACATATAACCATTTTTACATAATTTGTTTTTTTCTTCCTTGTGTTTTTCTGTAACCAATATAGCTTGAGCTAATATATATTCATTGAAAAGAATTTCACTGTTGTTTCTTTCTTTTCACTAAATGTTCTGTATTGCATGGTAGTTAACTGTTTTTGTTAATCATTATCTTAATTACCAGCTGGGGGGGGGGGGAAGGGGGGGGGTCTCTTGAGCCATAACAGTACCTCAGGAGAAGTGTGGCTGAAGACCTAACCTACTCGCAGGATCCTTGATGGGATTTGCTTCTTGACTTAACTGAGAAGAGTTTAAATTTCAATCTCCTGAATCATTTCTTCCTACAAGTGTCGGACTATTACCTACAGCGAGCCAAAAGACACTGTGGAAGAGATTGGTACTCTCTTTTATTTCTTCTATCTATCCTCTCTTCTACCCTGTTGCCACAAACTGGACTGCTTGTCCGGGATGAACTCATAGCATCTGTATGTTCCCTAGACTACAATTAATGTATTGCTAATATTTTGGTTAATAGTTTGGTTATCAAGTAATCTTATACAACTTCCCAGTACACTTTGCACGTAACTGGTTTGATCTTATATGCAGTATATTGCACAGAATATAACTGGTGACTGATCTTCTAGTGTATGGTCCAATTTATTAGTTAAGTTTGTATACTAGGTTTAACTGAGCTACTTAACTAAGAGCTATCCTATAGGTTGAAATTTTTGTTGTTGCACAATTTTGTTTTATTGTTGTGGCAGTAATACACTATATTATTAATATTAGACAGTATTACTTTTACCTGTATTGGTTTGTGAGTAGGTTTCTTCAAGCTCATTCGACTTGATCCAATATTACAATGGCAGAAACAGCAAAAGTAAGAGCTTTCTTAATTGAGAGTGGAAAAGAGGTGGGGCTTACATGAAAAGAGCTCGCAGATTATGTATCCTCAGAGATGAAGAGCATCAGAGAGGCAGAAGCAGAGAGGGACAGGGAAATCAGAGTGGCAGAAGCGGAGAAGGATCGTGAAATCAGAGCGGCAGAAGCGGAGAAGGATCGTGAAATCAGGGCGGCAGACGAGAAGGAGAAGGAACGACAACATGCCCTGAAAATGAAGGAACTGTATGTGGAACTACTCTCAAAAAGCAAGGAAGCTGGGAGCAATTCCGAAACTTCATCTTCTCCGCCCTCGCCCTTTCAATATGATAGTGCATCAGCTCTCCCTACACCACACCTAGGACCGATGGCTTTCCCTTTGGAGCTATTTATGGAGGGAAAAGATAACATGGACAGCTTTTTGGACCGGTTCGAGAGATTTGCATCTTCATTCGGGCTGGACCGAAAGAGGTGGAATCTGAAACTCTCGCAAGGACTCAGGGGTGACAGCTATGATGTATTCTTAAAACTGGCTCCACATGAACAGGATGATTATGATTGTCTGAAGAAAGTCCTCTTAGCTCGGTACGAATTGAATGCTGAAGCTTACCGGAAACGGTTCAGAAAATTCCGTAAGGAAAATGGAGAATCGTAGCCCAGTATGCTGCTCGCCTGGAAGCTTATTTGCAGAAATGGCTGACTCTCGCGTCATTCGAGAAATCTTACGAAGGGCTGCAAGAATTAATACTAATGGAGCAACTGAAAGAAATGATGAGCCCTGAGATGAGACGATTTCTCGTAGAAAACGAGGCAGAAAGGTTAAATACCTTAGATACATTATCTGAACGCTTTCAGAATGCACAGACTGAGACTCTGACCTCCAGACGGAGATATACAGACTACCCGGCTCGGCAGACTGCGCCTAACAGCTCCAATAGTATTACAAGCTCAAAGCCACCCTACATGAAAACTCACCATGACAGACCAAATAATGGACAACCCCACAAGAACACGGAAAGGAAAACTTCCTATAATGCAAACACAGAGAGGGATGTGTGCCAACACTGCCGGTCACCTAAACATAGTTCTCGTTATTGTAAGCGCCGACCCCTCCAAATGAATGCAGCTTGCATAACAACCAGAACTCACAGCCCTGAGCCCGCAAAGGATGACATAGATTCCTCGAAGTGACCAGCTGTCATTGAATCTGTTATGGTTAATGGGGAGTAAGCTCTCTGTTTGTATGACACTGGGTTATCTTTTGACGCAATCGTCGCAGCTTCTGTTGTTAATTCTAACCAAATTACAGAGGAGACGATTGAAATGCAAGGACCCACTAAATCTGGTGCGTCCATGATTCTACCAGTGTGCAGGATCCAGGTTCAATCGCGGTATGTGACTCGAGAAATCAGAGCCGCTGTTCTAAAGGATTCCATCTACCCCCTGATTTTGGGCTGTAGATATGTGTTCCTAGGAGAACCAGCCCGGCCTCTGTCAGTTGCGGCTGTACAGACCAGGGATCAATGCAGGCAGAACCCTGAGTCTGGAACTCCGACCAACATCTTCCCAGAAGAGTTGAAGAAGGCACAAACAGCGGAGAGCACTTTCTCGCCTTGTTTTAAAAAAACTTCCTAAGTCTCATACCCCGCCTCTCAAGGGAGAGATTTATAAGAAGAATGGTCTGTTGTACCGCAGAGCAGGCAAAGGAGCGAGCGAACACTCACAGCTTATTGTCCCCTCATCCTATAGGACCCCAATCTTAGAAATGGGCCATGCCTTACCTTTCAGTGGACACATGGGAATTGGAGCAACCATGCAGCGCATTTCCTGCCACTACTATTGGCCAGGGATGAATGCAGACATCAAGCGGTATGTTTAGTCATGCGCACAGTGCCAAAAGGTGGCTCCTAAGCACTGGGTAGCTCCTGTAACCTTAGGAGAAATGCCTGTAACAGGTACCCCGTTCGAAAGGGTGGCAGTCGACATTGTTGGGCCCTGATTAGGACAAAGAAAAAGAATAGCTACATTCTGACGTTGGTTGACACATGCTCCATGTGGGCAGAAGCAGTCGCAATGCCTTCGTGCGACTCAACTCATGTAGCGGAAGCCCCCCTTACTATATTTACGAGGTTGGGGTTCCCTCTTCAGATCCTGACGGATAATGGATCACAATTTCGGGGGAAATTAATGGAAGAAGCGTTTCGGATTTTCCAAACGCGATACATTCATACCTCTCCATATCACCCCCAGAGCAACGGCCAAGTAGAACGGTTCAATGGAACCTTAATTTCCATACTGCGAAACGTCCGGTGTTGTCTTGCGTTTTGCACTAATGACCGGTTATCAAAGCATCTTTTTTTGGGGATGCCTAGCTGGCCGGGAGGATAGTGTGATTCGCTTGTATAGCTAGGCGGTGTTGTCGTACGGAAGGTCCAGGGTTCAAATCCTGGGTAAGTTTTTCTGTTGTCTTGTGTTGTACTTCTTTATTTCTTACGAGTGCCTGAAAACATACCTTTATGTTTGTCTAATATTTATTTACTGTTCACAGGCCTCGGGTTTCCCTTCCTTATATGTTATAAATGTTTATACAATACCAGAAACCTACCCTCTGTTCTATACTACTGTTCTTAAGTCTTCTATCATTTACTAGACACAGTATCAAGGTGTTTGTCTTGTGTGGACTGACATATACTGTATAATAGGGGAACAACAGAAGTGATTGCGTCATTAATAAGGCTAAGCTGCCCATTGTAAACGTCCGGTGTTGCCTTGCGTTTCGCACTAATGACCGGTTATCAAAGCATCTTTTTTTTGGGGGGGATGCCTAGCTGGCCGGGAGGATAGTGTGATTCGCTTGTATAGCTAGGCGGTGTTGTCGTACGGAAGGTCCGGGGTTCAAATCATGGGTAAGCCACTCACGTCTGTAGTTTTTCTCTTGTCTTGTGTTCTACTTCTTTATTTCTTACGAGTGCCTGAAAACATACCTTTATGTTTGTCTAATATTTATTTACGATTCCTACCTGCCAGCGGCATTGTTCGCCTACAGAGAGGTACCTCATCACTCGACAGGAATTCCGCCAGCAACACTGCTGTTTGGGCGCCCAATCAAAGGTCCTCTAGAGGCACTTCTGAGATCCTGTACAGACGATAAAGCGGATGACACAGTCATTACCGCGTCACATTATGTTGAGGAATTGAAGCAACGCCTCCAAACAGGTTGGAAGTTGGCCACAGCAAATTTGCGCAAAGCCCGTCACAAACATGCGCACTGTAGAAGGTATGTTGATGGGGTTGTAGTACAATACATCTTCCGTACCACATATAGGAGTCAGTAAGGTTGAAGACCACTTGTATGGTTCTAACGATTTATTACAGTCACATCACGTCGACATCACAAATGAACGTACTGACATCAGGACATGGTTCAAGCACATTTAACATCATGTGATGACATTAGTTCATAGTATCCAATAACATAGAGGCTCTGCCAAATTATGCCGCACAGGTGGTGGGCTTCTAAAAAGTGTCTAATATTCTTCATATATCTCATTGACCAAACAGGTCAGGTAAATCTGTGCCTCACAACAAGGCCGCAAAAGTAGCGGGCTTCTAGATCCGTAATATCAATCTAACTTTCTTCTGACATAGCACGTCAGGTACATCTCTGGCAAAAACAAGGCCGCAAAAGTGGCGGGCTTCTAGATATGTAATACAAAGTTCTTTCTTCTGACATAGCACGTCAGGTACATCTCTGGCAAAAACTAGGCCGCAAAAGTGGCGGGCTTTCAAATATCATAAATATCCTCTGACAATCCCAGTCAGGTACATTTCTGGCAAAATAGGCCGCATAGATGGCGGGCTTTCAGATATCATAAATATCCTCTGACAATCCCAGTCAGGTACATTTCTGGCAAAATAGGCCGCATAGATGGCGGGCTTTCAAATATCATAACTATCAGTCCTCTTGATAAATACTTCTCCGCACTGGGAGTAAGTCACCTCAAAAATGTTAATTAATACAGGACAGCTAAGGATCGAGAACTGAACATTGGGGATAAAGTTTTATTGCTCTTGCCAAGCAGCCATAATAAACTTCAGATTAGTTGGAGAGGACCCTATGCTGTTGTCGAGAAAATCTCCCGCACCAACTATAAGATAGCAATTAAAGGTAAACAGACAATTTACCACATCAATCTGCTGAAAAAGTACAACAACGTGCATCAGTAGAGCTAGCCCATTTGATGGCCATTGCAGTAGCCAGTGAAGTAGAGGATGAACCCAGTGTAGCAGTCGAATACCCTATGTCCTTGAGTGAGACTCATGCCGATGTGCAAATAAGTTTTACTCTAACCCTGGAACAGCATGAGCAGGTGCAAACAATGTTGGAAACGTATGCAGAAGTTCTCACGGACAGGCCAGGTCTAACCAGTTTAGCAGAGTTCGATATGAAATTGACAGATTCAATGCCAGACCGTGTGAAAAATTACCCTATACCCTATGCCAAGGCGGATGCATTGAGAGAAGAAATAGAGAAATTGCTCAGTGCAGGCATTATTTCTCCATCCGAATCACCCTATAGTGCTAGTGTTGTGCTCTTTCGGAAGCCTACCGGAGAGCATAGATTGTGTATTGACTATAGGAGACTGAATGCAGTGTCGGAGTACCAGGCTGAACCTCTGCCAGATCAAAACTCACTGTTCACTAAGCTAAATACAGCTCGTTATTTCTCTAAAATCGACCTTAGCAAGGGGTACTATCAAATTCCTGTGAAGAAAGAGATCCGACCACCACTGGCATTCAGCACCGCGGAAGGACACTGAATTTAATGTCCTCCCATTCGCATTACATAATGCGCGTAGCACATTCACGAGAATGATGAGAAAACTTCTCGCACCCCTTCATAACCCTGCTATTACGAACTTCATGGACGATATCCTCATCGCCACTGACACCTTTGAGGAACACCTGAATGCAATAGAGATGCTACTCCGAAGGCTTAAGGAGACAGGTTTAACCGCTCGCCCAACTAAATGCCAGATAGGTTTTGACCAACTGGGGTTTCTCGGCCACACCATTTCACAAGGGTACATGTTCCCAGAGGAACGTAATGTTGACAAACTGCGCAATGCACCTCGCCCTATTACTAAAAAGGATGTCAGATCATTAAGGATTTCAACACTATAAGCGCCCCACTGACGAACCTTACGAAAAAGAATACTCCGGAAAAAGTGATCTGGACCGCTGAGTGTGAGAATGCTTGTAGTACCCTCAAGGAAAAACTCACAGAGAAACCTATCCTGCATCTACCGTACTTAAGCCGACCATTCATACTACGCACCGATGCTAGTTAGATTGGGATTGGAGCCACCTTGCTACAAACTGGGGAAGACAATGCATCTACATTATTCCCCATAGCTTTCGCTAGCCGAAAGTTGAATGCTGCAGAAAGAAATTACTCCACTATTGAACGGGAATGCCTAGCTTTGGTATGGGGGATTCAGAAATATCAACCATACTTATATGGGAAGCCCTTCACCGTTCAATGCGACCAACAACCATTGATGTTCTTAGCGGCTTCCAAAAACCTGAATTCAAAGCTCATGAGGTGGTCGATGTTAATGCAACCATATAACTTCAAGGTTCAATATATACCTGGGAAACTCAATGTCGGAGCAGACTTTCTCAGCCGTCACCCATGCAGTGGGGAAGCACAGGCAAGTCATCAGCGACCCAATAATCCTAACCTCCCTAAAAACTTCCAGGATGGTGGGGGAAATCAAACTAGGACGGAGAGGGATCGAGAAGAAGATGTCAGTCGAAACTAGTTCACCTTACGATAAACTTTCACAGGGGGCTATTGTCGCGAAATTCTTCGCCCAACCTCTTCTCTCTCTCTCTCTCTCTCTCTCTCTCTCTCTCTCTCTCTCTCTCTCTCTCTCTCTCCCATGATTTCGAATGCCAAATAGGACAATGACCAAAGATCGGGGGTTTCCAGCTACTTGACGCTTCAGTATTTTAACCGAGAGGCTAATGACCCAGATAGCCGGGGATTTCCAGTTGACCGGATGAGAACGCCCATACAGCGGCTCATAGGACATTCACCCGTGACCCGTAGGCTGGGGGTTTCCCTAGCCTGGATGAGTTCAGTGACCGCTGTTAAACGTATAAAATAAAGACTATATCGGTTATGTTTTTACTCACATCTGCAAAAGCCCCGAACAGACAAGCCAGTTGCAGGAAACATTTATCGTGTAATCTGTCAGACTACCAGGCAAAAGAATTGCCTTTATATATGCCGTCTTTGGCAAGCCAAACTCAATATTGGAACAAAGCGGGTGAGCTGAATGCATTATCTTCTTATATGCAATTATTTGTATTGAATGTTTGAACTGCTTTCAATTATTATCTCATTATATGCAATTAACTTAACTTAATGTTCGCACTGCTTTTCAGTCAATTGCATACTTTTATTTAATGGTTGTATATTTTATCGCATTCATGTATTTAATGTTGTATGATTTTTGTATGCCTTTACAACAGTTGATAATATATGTATGCCCCTACCCTATTAATATTATATGTTTGCAGCTCGAAGAATGGCGCCCAACATTGGTCCATGTCATTTATGTAATAATATGACTGATATCTGAGCCTGGTTTATACACCACACTCAGGACAATTATTGCCTCTAACCAGAGAGATAAATAGATTGTTCCTTTGTGTGTATCTCCTAGCTCCCTGGTGGTGACGAACGCAGGTGAACTCGCAGTCGTGTAGTGAAACCTTGCAGTATACAGCTACGAACTATTCCAGCAACTTGGCCAGGGGGAGAAAACTTGCAGTGATATTGTGAAGTCATACAGCAGCAGCAACTTTCATGATAAGTGCTTTTTAAGAAAGGACCAACATTAAAAGATATTGTGTCATACCAGTCAGTGATTAGAATTAGGACATAAACCTCAGCCATCGTGAAGGGTACCCTAATAATAAACATAACTTTTGTGTAGGCTATTTGTATCTCCTACTCAGTAATATATACATATAACCATTTATACATAATTTTTTTTATTCTTCCTTGTGTTTTTCTGTAACCAATATAGCTTGAGCTAATATATATTCATTGAAAAGAATTTCAATGTTGTTTCTTTCTTTTCACTAAATGTTCTATATTGCTTGGTAGTTAACTGTTTTTGTTAATCATTATCTTATTACCAGCTGCTGGGGGGGGGGGGGGGGGGGGGGGGGGGGGGGCGGGGGGTGTCTCCTGAGCCATATCAGTACCTCAGGAGAAGTGTGGCTGAAGACCTAACCTACTCTCAGTATCCTTGATGGGATTTGCTTCTTGACTTAACTGAAAAGAGTTTAAATTTCAGTCTCCTGAAACATTTCTTCCTACAAGTGTCGGACTTTCACCTACAGCGAACCAAAAGACACTGTGGAAGAGATTGGTACTCTGTTTTATTCTTCTATCTATCCTCTCTTCTACCCTGTCACCACAGGTATACGAAAAATAAAAAGCTTATTAACGACACAAGATTAAAATATAAAAAAGAGACACAAACATCGTCACAATCAATTCTAAAGTAATATTTCAGAACAATAGATACCTGTCTGGATTCGGACTGTTTCCCTTGTCTGGCATGTGAACAATAGTATCATACCGCCCAATTTCTTTTGGGTACCGAAGCATTTTGTATCCAAATTTTAATATTCTGCAGTGTGAAATGGAACTGCATTATTGTAGTGGGTCAAGGTAAACGTATTCACTGCAAGTAATTGAACTTAAAATAGCTTATTAGTTATCGGCTAAGCAAATGAGCGGTTGAGTGAATGAATGATTGAATGAGTGGGTCGATTTTTAAGTTTGTAAATACTGAAAGTGCTGAAAGGCCATATAGAAAATGCAAGGAATAATGATTGTATTCTTAAAATAACGAAACACCAGATCTCAATCTACAAAAATTAACTGTGGCTGTAAACTATACAGTGAAAATGATGAGATGGACACGGAAAGACCTAGAACTGATGGCACGTGACAGGAGGACTTGGCATGTGTTTGCTAAAGGCTTATGCTCCTTGGGGAGCTAAAGGATATTGATTGATTGACTGACAAGGAAGCTATGTGGAACTAATGGGAAAATCCAGACAAATACCAGAAGAAACATAGGTTAGGGAAGGTTCTGGCGTTGGATAGGGCACACATTGAGGAAACCCATTGACATCATTGCAAAGCAGTTTTTATTATGAAATCCCCAGGATAATAGCTCGGTGGTCCATGGTTCGATCCCCAGCTTAGGTGGATTTTTTAGACCGCAAACGACTCCGGGATCGACCCAACCTCATGAAACCGATACCAGAGCAACTCTGGGAAGGTTAAAGCGGCCGGCGTGATGCTGACCACATCATCCATAGTGTGTCGATGTTCAAGAAAATATGGGCCTAATACCATATTCCCAATATTCCACAATGGGCGTGTAACTGGATCCAGGATTATAGGAATAGAGGGAGACGTAAAAAAATCAACGGAAAAGGGAATTTGCGGAAGACATGGAATGCATACAGAAGGCGTGAAAAGACCAAGAACGGATGGAACATGCCAGGAACGCGTAGTGTAAATTTACTAAAACCAGTGTCCCAGAAAGAAACCAAAGATAATGAACGAATGAATGACAGCAACGCTAGAATGGAAGATAAAAGCAGCGTATGAAGAATGTTTGTATACATATACAAGATCCAGGCAAAGGTAGAATATAGCATAAAACATAAAAGACAGTCCATATGTCACAAGTAAAATTGTTTTGTCAGATATGGACAACTTCCTTAACCGCTTGTTGATAATGATGAGTCAGAGTTTATGCATTCCTAATTGATTGAATGATTATGTGAATTAATGTTTCACACAAATAAACGTAACTGTAACTTCGTGTATTTATCCTTAGAATGGGAACTGCAATCTCGTAGGTTTTACTATTATGCTCCCAGGACACATACTTTTTTTTCTCTTGGCACAGATACTGGAATAATATCTATGTGAGTCTGTGTCTGCCTGTCTGTGTGTATGTGTCTCTCTATGTGAGTGTATGTACGAGTACATAAATACATATAAATATATGCATATTGGTTTATTATAATTCCTTCTATTTCTGAGTTCTATATTCTACACACCTAGCTCGCAGGTCGTCATCTTCCCCTCCCCAGCCAAAGTACAAGTTTGAGCAACCATTGATGTTCCTAAACTGCTCTCTTGTAAAAGCCACAACGCCTCCAAAATATGACTTGTAAGGCAGCCTGTAAAGCCATACGGAATGATATAAAAGCTGAAACGTGAGTTAAAAAGTGGAGAATTAGTAAACAAGAATGAAAAGAACCGAGGCCACAGAGATATAGTTTTACAGAAGAATGTTAAAAATACCACAGACAGCTAAAAATAGTAATGAGGATATCCTGGGTGTCACGTGATTTCTCCCCTTGCACTGCAGTGATGGTCTAACAGTGACCAAAATTCAGAGTATTTACTGATGGTCTTGAAAGGTGTCTACCTTTCGCTCAAGATTACTCTTGCCAGAGATTTGAATTGAAGAATGGTGCTTCAATTCTAGGGAGCCTCATAGGAATTTAAGAAATCAAGTACCACAGCTGATATTATCCAGTCCGTAATAAACTTTTTATCTTCCCAGGCTTTCTATGAGGAGAAGAGAATTTTGCTCGTTTGATGAACCCCCAAATGATTTCATTCAGTAAAATATTATTTCAATAGCGCTGACTATGTGTATTTAAAATGACTGAGAAATACGGGCGCAGTTCACTCACAAAATGATTAAATCAACTATAAATTTGTATACATAAAGATAACAAATTTAATAAGTAATTATAGTTAACAACGTAAAATAAATAAGGGGTTGATGTAGGAAATTTTAGTTTTTAAAGATTCATCATAGGCGAGGGTCTGAAATGTTTGTTTTAAGAGTTCACTTGGTAGCTTCAAGTGGGTACTTAGCTGCCAGTAAGGTGTCAATTGGTTTCTGCTCCATCCGATGTTGGTTCTTTGCAGGTTGTAGACTGGTTCTCTCGTCACTGGTCAAGACTGGTTGCCGCAACACGTCCCTCGTAGTATCGTGAGGTAACTAAGAAGATGGTCCAGCGTCTTCAAGACCCGTCTGATGTTAGTGTCTAGCTTTGAATGAAGGCCACTTATACAACTTTTTGTTCCACAGACTAATACCACTAATTGATACTACTGACAATTATCATGAAATGAGAGAAACAAATATCCCTCCTGAGTATTGGGTCTCCTGACACGAAAATTAGGTGTCCCTCATTTTCATAACACCCTCCCATCTGCCTCAGAACTTTACCCTCTCTGAGCATTAATGTTAAACCTAGTGAGCGGAAAACACCAATTGCATTGATATAAAACATTTTTACATATACATATGCACTGGTTTAAGGTTAATATAATAATTATGTACATTATTTCTGTCATCATCCACTCCCTGCTTCATATGGAACTTGGGACTACCTCTGCTTTTGGTTCTCTATGAGAAATCCGCATGAAGCATTCACCAGCTCTTGCAGTAGTGGTTCATGAAACCATCGTTCTATATGCTGAGGTTGCCAGCCTCGTGTGAACTTGGACATCCACTAGCAATTTTCACATGTTAATATTGCAAAATATAGATTTATAAAATGTACAACTCACCCAAAATACTTTGGTCAATTTAGACTTCTGGCTCAGGGAAATAATTTAGTCAACTTGGTTAAGATGGTTTTTACAGTCTTTTCTTTAGCTTGCAACGTATGTCACTCTCTTGTCCCTCTCTTGTCATCTTCAAATCTTCCAATCGATTTTTCAATCACTTCCAGATGAGCAATAGCGCTGAAACTTGGCATGGTTTAGTATTCCCCATGACAATACAATAATCAGTCGTAAAAATAATAAAATGAATAAAATTAAAATTAATTTTTTGGTTTGTATTGTATCATCACTGAAATGAGTGATACCTGCAAATAATCTAGGTGTATTTATTCCAACAAGATTGTCTCTCTTGAGAGAAATATTGAAACTTCTCCCCCTTCCACACACACCCTATCGCACGCGCGTGCACAGACATACACACAACTGACAACAACATTTTAAAAAAAAATGTAATTTACAACTCTTATTAAAATTTAAAAAAAATATATATATATATTTTTCCGTGTAATATACTGAATAATAAAATCCGCCTCCTGTGCTCTGGACTTGTTTATCGCAAACTGATAATGTCATTAGCGGATCGATTACATTTGACTTTAAAAAAAAAAAAAAACTAAAAAGAAGAAAATTAAAAATATTTACAAAAATATTTTAAACACAGGCTTTTAATGCACTAAAAAGCCACAAACAATTTTTCAAGGAGTTTTTAGCTTGCAGTCAAAAAATTTAACATCAAATTGACAAAATGCCTGGGGCGCTTAAGCGCTTATCACATATTGTATCCATAAGTGTGTAATGAAGTATAAAGCAGAAGTTAATTTCATGTAGAATCAGCGCGCCAGGCTTATTGTCAATTTGATATTACATTTTTTGACTGCAAGCTATAAATTCCTTGAAAAATTATTTGTGGCTTTTTAGTGCATTAAAAGCCTGTGTTTAAACTATGTTTTTTTACATATATTTTTCTCCCACACTTATCTGTTATGTGCCAGCCAGCACCTGTGTCTCCCTCTACCAATATCTGTTCGTTTCAAATTATTGTCGGCCCAAATGTGTTTTTGGGCGAGAGCTTTTATGTTTCCCCCCCCCCCCCCCCCCCCCCCCCCCCCCCCCCCGTACGCACATTTCCTTAACAACACGTTTTCAAGTCTTTTTGTTCTTCACACGATCATACCTTTTAACTGTAAGGTAATAGTAAAGATAGTCCCATATCGGATACTGCCTTAGGGGAGTGAAGTGTTAGAGAGTTCACTGTACTAGGTCCAGCTTTATAAGGTAAGGAAACCAGTTTCAGTCCTCCCTGTGTTTGCATTCCCTAACTCACGAGCAGTCAGGTACTCATTAACAACTGCTTAGGCTGGAGCGTGACGCTACCACATTTCGATACCAACTTTTGCCATCTGCCAGTTGTCCGTAGAAAATATCTTTCGGGAGGCGACTGTCTTCCTCACGGCGGACATAGCCAAGCCAGAGCAGTCTGCGCTGTTTTAAGCATTGTATACATGCTTTGAAGGCCAGCACGAGACAACACCTAGACATTAAAATTTGTCACTTTGTCCTTCCACTAAATACCAAGGATGTGGCGTAGACACCGTAGATGGAAGGTATTGAGCTTTCTTTCTTGCTTAGCATAGGTTGTCCATTTCTCGCTGCCATATAGAAGTGTGCTGGTTACGCAGGCATTATATACCACATCTTTGGTCTTCATTGTGAGTTTGGAGTTTTCCCATTGTGAGGCGGGCAAAGGTAGCTGCAGCTTTACCAACGCGGTCGTCAATTTCTGTGTCCAGAGAGAGTTTGCCGTTGATAATACACCCCATATATGTGAAGTGGTGCACCCCTACCAATTCACAGTTAAGATAGTGATAACTGGTGCAGCACCCACATCCTGACCCAGCACATTTGTTTTCTTTAGACGTATTGTGCATGCAAGGATTTTGGCCTCACAGTTGTCTTTTTTGTTTCGGCTATAATGTGTAAGTTACCCCTGCATAAAAAATTACGGAAATGATAAATACATGCTTTATTTCATCTAAACATGAAGGCATACGATAAGCAAATAAATGTAGACGATCGTTGAAATATGCAAGCAGACACAGCTAATTAAAATACTAGCAAGTAACACGCTAAAAAAAAATAATGGGGAATGAATTTTTTTTTTCTCCAGCGGCCATTTCATTGCTTTTCATTTCAACTTCATTGGATCTTTGCGGTCGAACTTATCATAGCTTTTGGTCAACGTACCATGAAAACAAAATTGAAAAGCATGCATGTTTTTTTAATGGATGTTCAATTAAATTGCATGGTGCTTTGCACGCTGTTTATGTATTTTCCTGCAAATGGACTATGAAGTTACTGCATGGCATGCCTGTTCTTTTAATGAATGTTCAAGTTAGTTTTCACGGTGCAATGCGCGCCGTTTCTTAATTTTCCTCAAAAGTTGGCGGCTTGGTTGATTGTTGGTTACAGACGCTTCATTAATAAAACTGTATATGAGGGTATTGCACATTAACGAATAGATAGACTGAAAGAATACACATACATCGATGAACAGACCCACCCGTATCTCCATTTACTAATTGCCGCAGTCATATGTCTCGGGTGTGGGGCACATCTGTACAAACATTTATCATTCAAAACGATCATGTCGACGTCGTGAAAGATGAAGCAGTCGTAGTTATCGATCTTTAGCGCTTCCAGGTAGCCGACGTTGAAGAGCATACCCCTGTTGAAGGTCGTGGGCAAAGCCTGGTGAAGGAGTTCAAATTATGTTATCAGGAGAATAACAGAATATCCCAGTGATTGGGTGTTGAAACAAGAACGTCATAGTAATAATAATTATTATAATTGCCTCTGCAGACATAACTGACTATGGGAATGCGCCCCTGAGAGCGTCTTTTCGCCCAAATCTGAGGTGGCGCCGTAAATATCATCGCCACTTGGTGCTATCTGCAGCTTCAATCCTGCTCAGTTTGCTGGATTTATGTCCAGTGCCTTCATGTCTCTCTTTTACACATCTTTGAACCTCAGCTACGGTCGCCCAACTGTTCTTTTGTCATGTGCCAGTTGTCCGTAGAAGGTATCGTTCGGTATGCGAACATTTTCCATACGGCGAACATGGCCAAGCCAGCGTAGTCTGCGCTGTCGAAGCACGAAGCAGTGTATACATGCTTTGAAGGCCAGCCCGTGACAACACCTCGTCATTTGTCCCTTTATCTTTCTACGAAATACCGACGATGTGACGTAGACACCATAGATGAAAAGTATTGAGTCTTCTTTCTTGCTTAGTATGTTGTTCTGTTGTTCGTCCATCACAAGTGATGAAGACCACTCTGTTCATCCAATTATTAGGATGTTAGGATAGTCTATGAGTACGAAGGTGACTGATGAGCCCGATGCGGGCCTGGAAGGATCTCGGACAGTTTGGGCAGGGAATGTTTGCTTCATGTGAAGGTTTTATTTCACGATCTTTTCTAGCTTGTCTCCGCTGTTCCGCTGCTGCTCTTCTGGAAGATTCGCATGCCGCTGCACCTTTACGAAGAGATGTGCGCCAGGCAGTTCGGTCTTGCGCAGCAGCTTCCCATGTGTCTGGGTTTATGTCAAAGGTTTTTAATGAAGCCTTAAGCGTGTCTTTGAAGCGCTTTTTCTGGCCACCATGGGAGCGTCTACCCTTCTGCATCTCACCATAAAAGAGTATCTTTGGCAGTCGATGGTCTGGCATGCGGACTACATGACCTGCCCAGCGAATCTGTGACTGCATCAGAATAGTATCGATGCTAGGGATACCAGCTCTGTCAAGAACGGCGGTATCTGGGATCTTGTCTTGCCATTTGATGTTCATTATCTTCCTGAGACAGACTGTATGGAAGTGGTTGAGCTTTTTTACGTGGCGCCTGTATACAGTCCATGTTTCACATGCGTAAAGCAGCACTGGAAGCACCGCAGCTCTGTATACCTTCAGCTTTGTCTGTAGACTAATGCCACTTCGATGCCAAACGTTGGTGTATAGTCTGCCAAATGTGCTGCTGGCTTTGGAGATCCTGGTGTTCACCTCATCATCAATGACGATGTTCTGGGATAGTGTACTACCAAGGTATGTGAACCTGTTCACAACATTCAGTTTCTCACCATTTACCTTGATGACTGGCTCAGTATAAATTGTGCCAGGAGCTGGTTGGTACATGATTTCTGTTTTCCCCGTGTTGATGTTAAGCCCAAAGTTGGAGCAGGCTTCGGAGAATCTATCAACGCTACGCTGCAGATCAGCCTCTGAGCCAGCACTGAGGGCACAATCGTCCGCAAACAGAAGATCCCTGATGGTGTGTGATTTGACCTTGGTTTTTGCTTGAAGCCTCCTAAGGTTAAACAATTTTCCATCAATACGATATTTGATGTCGATTCCTGTGTCCCCGTCTCTGAAAGCATCAGTCAGCATAGTAGAAAACATGATACTGAAAAGCGTCGGTGCAAGTACACAGCCTTGTTTAACTCCATATGAGACTGAGAAAGGCTCCGATAGCTCACCGTTTTCCTGAACTCTAGCCTGCATTCCATCATGCAGCTGCTGCACTATTGAGATAAATTTCTTTGGGCAGCCGTATTTTGCCATGATCTTCCATAGACCCTCTCTACTGACCGTGTCGAACGCCTTTGTCAAGTCGATGAAAGCTGTGTACAGGTCACAGTGCTGTTCTTGGCATTTTTCTTGAAGCTGTCTTGCAGCCAACACCATATCGGTGGTTCCACTTTCTTTCCGGAATCCACACTGACTTTCAGGTAGAAGACCTTTGTCAAGATGAGCCGTAAGGCGATTAAGAAGGATTCTGGCAAATATCTTCCCAGCGATTGACAGTAGTGAGATGCCTCGATGATTGTTACAGTCTTGGCGATTACCTTTACGTTTATAAAGATGTATAATTGACGCATCCTTGAGATTGTGTGGGATGGTTTCACTCTGCCACATTTGCTGGAAGATCATGTGAAGTTTCTCTATCAGAACTGTACCACCATCTTTATAGACCTCAACAGGAATTGAATCGGAGCCGGGGGCCTTTCCACTAGAAAGTTGACGAATCGCTTTTTGAGTCTCCTCCAAGGTCGGTATATCATCTAGTGCTTCATTTATAGGAATTTGGGGCAGTCGGTTGATGGCTTCATCGTTAATAGATGATGGCTGGTTCAGAATATTATTAAAGTGTTCGACCCAGCGTTGGAGAATTTTTTCCTTGTCTGTAATTAGTGTTTTTCCATCTGCATTAAGGAGGGGAAATGATCCTGATGATATTGGACCATAGACCGCTTTGAGTGCATGGTAAAAATTTTTCAAGTCATGGCTGTCAGCAAAGCCTTGGAGCTCATCTGCTTTATTACTCAGCCATGAATCCCGCATCTGGCGTAGTTTATGTTGGACGATTCTACGCATGTTGTTGAAAGCGTCTTTCTTGGATGTAGATTTTGGATCATTTAAATATGCTTTATGGAGATGGTGTTTCTCAGCCAACATCTTCTTTATATCATCTGAGTTCTCATCAAACCAGTCATTTTGTTTCTTGATGGCGGGACCCAGGACCTCTGTAGCAGTGTTGTAGATCTGCTCGCTTAGGGCTGTCCAATTTGTTTCCGCACTTTGGCCGTCTAACGAGATAGATTTGAGACGGTCTTCTAGGGTGTCAGTGAATGACTGTTTAATTTTTGTCTTCTTTAGTTTGGTAATATCCAGCCTTTTTTGAGTTTTCTTTCCCTGAGGGCGCCTGGCAGGTTGGATACGAATTTTAAGTTTAGACACAATGAGGCGATGATCAGTCCCGCATTCGGCACCACACATGGACTTGGTCACCCGGACATCTTGCCTGTCCTTCTTCCTAACAATTACATAGTCAATTAGGTGCCAATGCTTCGAGCGAGGGTGCATCCAGGAGGTCCTGTTGCGGATAGGAAGTCGAAAAATGGTGTTGGTGACAAGGAGGTTATGTTCTGCGCAAGTCTGGAGGAGAAGAAGTCCATTGCTGTTACAGCAACCCACGCCGTACTTTCCGATAGTGCCATTCCAGGAGATGTTATCTGAGCCTACTCTTGCATTAAAGTCACCAAGAATAATAAGCTTATCTGCTTTGGGAACTGATGCAATGACTGCATGTAGTTCTTCGTAAAACTTATCCTTGACGTCATCCTGGTTTGTCATAGTTGGTGCATATGCGCTAATGATGGTGGCATGTTTCCTTCCATAAAGCAGCGGGATCTTGACCGTCATGAGTCGGTCATTTATTCCCTTTGGGGCTCCGCTAGCTTGCCAATAATTGCTGTTTTGATTGCAAATCCAACCCCTGCTTCTCGTCTTTCTTCAGTTCCTCTTCCGCTCCAATAGAATGTATAACCTGCACCCTTTTCGCAAAGTTGGCCCTCGCCTGCAAGTCGAGTTTCACTCAGTGCTGCTATGTCAATGTTGTATCTGGCCAGTTCTCTCCCAATCAGGGCAGTTCGCCTCTCGGGTCTGTTTGTGTTAAAGTCTTTGTCGAGTAGAGTGCGCACATTCCATGCGCCTAGAATGAGGGGGAAAAATCTGTCCTTTCTTTTTCTTATGTGTCGCCCGCTGAAGTAGGGTACCCACCAACCGCGGTAAGCTGGTTAGGTAATGGTGGAGCAGGCAATGTTTAGGGCACCTTTTCTAGCCCCTTCCTCATGCCATGGAGGTGAGCAGTGCTTTCCTAAAGAGGGCTGCTCAGTCACTCAGGGGGCTGCCGAATCCCACTGCTGCTCCGATCAGTGGAAGACGACCATATGGCCTGAGCCGCCTGTGTGTAGGTCTGCGACTACGACTGGCAGCGCACCCACGCCTGCCGCTTCGCCGCTCGCCCATCGCCACAGGACTTGTTGTGAGTGGATGGATGAGTGGATGAGTGGATGAAAGAGTGACTTGCGCAGTGATTTGGTTTAAAGTGAGGAAGAGTTGCGCAATTCGTCGACCTCACTCTCTCGCCTGGGTCCATCTTAATCCAGTAGCAAGACAAGTCAAGACGACTGGAGATGAAGTCAGGTGCAGTGGATGACCATGGCTTTCTACGTGCCTCGCCATGCTCCTTACGCTCCACAGCGCGTTGCTGGTAATCGCCGTCATGCCCGTTGAACCAACAGGTGGTTTCTTCCGCGCAGTCTACCGAATCCAGTCTTCGCATGCATGGGTAGGCAGACCCTAACTCACCGAAGGTTTATAACCAGTCGGCTACCCTCACCTAGTTTAGCCGGCCTGTCAAAGCCGTTTCCCGGGGGGTGGCCGCTGTCGCATGCTGACAGCTACGAGGAGCCACAGGTGAGAGCTGAATGCCAGGTTTGGACCAAAGGTGGCCGAGCTGCCCTGAAAAGGCATGACAGCTCCTTAACCAGAGGTACTACCAATACCTGACATCCCAAACCCCCCTGCTTAGTATAGGTTGTCCATGTCTCATAGTCATAGTGTTGAAAGATAACAATGATGGAAGAGAGATTAACGCAAGAGCTGAGGCGAAACAATAGATTCAATGCGTAGATCCTGGGGGTCTCTGAAGAGACAAAGAAACAATAGAACTACTGCCCTTCCGTTCATGTTGTACAAAACGACTAATATGAGGTGTGTATGGAGTCTGGCAAACGCATCATGTAAAACAAATTGCTACATAATGCACCGCTGTAAGATCTTGGTGCAGGATTCTTGCTAGCGGGTCAGCTGCAGTTGTAGCTTCACTCTCAGTAAGCAGCGGAAAATGATGATGATGAATACAAGTTTGGACGTCGTCAAACAATTCTACAGAAACAATGATGATAAAATAAAATTAAGACAACAGTAATTTAACACCTTGCAGAAGACCATAATAGAAGACCATAATAGAAGACCATAATAGAAGACCATAACATCAAGAGTTGGACGGGAAAGAGTCTATCAGAGTGCACCACCAAAACAACAGACAGAAGACGGAGATCTATTACAGCCGATCCTCGTTGTGGAGATGGCAGCTGATGATGATGATGATGATGAATTCAACTAAGAAAATAAAATTTCAAAGACGAAATGTGAACTTAACTAAGAACATAAAATGAAGGCAATTGTAGTTGGTTGAGCGACGTTTTTGGCTAGTGGGGAAATTTTGAAGTTATATCTTCATACTCCAGCAGAACCATATGACACAGAACGGATTTTCATTTGACAAGATCATAACACAGCAAAAAACAATGTATGTTATTCATTTTTAAGATGACGCAAACAAGACACGATATTTAACTCGTACTACGTTAACAAATTGGACAAGTAAAGTTTATAAGAACTTTATAATTTCTCGAAACCACTCGCGCTGACATACCAATTTGCCTTTAGCTTTGTCCGATTTGTCATTACTGTTGACAAGAACAAAGTCATTAGGCTGAGGTGGTCCTAAATGATTTACATTCAGTCTTTATTTGAAAATCAGTGTGCGCTCAACGTGTTTTTTAAAAATATTTTACTTGTTTAAAAAATCGATTTCGTCCATTCTCAAAATGAGGGTTAAATCCCAGACTGGTCTAATTAACACCAACTAAATCACAAGATTGCAACGTCTCTAGTAACACCAACCTAGTATCAAGACAGACAACTCTAATTATCTTGGGGACAAGCAATCTGTATCTCCACTCAGGTATTATGCACGTGAGCATTGAAATATATTCTTTCAGCGTTGTGACGTCTGGATTTGATGGAATATAAATTTGGTGAAAAAAAATCATCAACAAAGGTCGGCTGTATTGAATCTCCGACGTGTGATGTCTCTTGTCTTGATGATGCATTCTCATAGACTCTTTCATGTCCATCTCTTGATGTTATCTTCCCATTTACAGTGATGACTTCTTCTAGCACGTTTGTCTTCAACTCTGCCTTCTATTGTGGTCTTCATCAAGGTCTTTTTATGGTGGCAAAATATTTTAGCTGTCTAATTTTAATCTCCTTCATTAATTATCCTTTCATTCCTAGGTTTACTTTATTTGTTTTCTTTTAATGAGATGTCTCTTCTACTTCTCTATACCAATATTCTTCTAGATATCAACATTAATCTATATATCCACATTCTTCTATATATGCACGTTCTTCTATATATCCACATTCTTCTATATATCCACATTCTTCTATATATCCACATTCTACTATATACCCACATTCTTCTATATACCCACGTTCTACTATATACCCACGTTCTTCTATATACCCACGTGCTTTTATATACCCACATTCTTCTATATGCCCACATTCTTCTATATATCCACGTTCTTGTATATATCCACATTCTTCTATATATCCACATACTTCTATATATCCACATTCCTCTATATATCCACATTCTTCTATATATCCACATTCTTCTATATATCCACATTCTACTATATACCCACATTGCCAGTATTTAGTCTGGTGCCCAAGTGATCTTGCAACTCAGGAGGTGGATTGTGATGCTCAGCCCATCTCTCTCAATTCTGCACCGATAAGTGACTATATACCCACGTTCTACTATATACCCACGTTCTTCTATATACCCACGTGCTTTTATATACCCACATTCTTCTATATGCCCACATTCTTCTATATATCCACGTTCTTCTATATATCCACATTCGTCTATATATCCACAATCTTCTATATATCCGCATTCCTCTATATATCCACATTCTTCTATATATTCACATTTTTCTATATAACCACATTCTTCTATATAACCATATTCTTCTATATACCCACATTTTTCTATAAATCCACATTCTTCTATATACCCACATTCTTCTATGTACCCACATTCTTCGATATACCTACAATCTTCGATATACCCACATTCTTCTGTATATTCACATTCTTCCATATACCCACATTCTTCTATATACCCACAATCTTCTCTATACCCACATTCTTCTATATACCCACAATCTTCTATATCCACAATCTTCTTTTTCCCCACAATCTTCTATATACCCACATTCTTCGATATAATCCACTTTCTTTTATGTATCCACATTCTTCTATATACCCGCATTCTTCTATATACCCACAATCTTCTATATACCCATATTCTTCGATATATCCACATTCTTCTATATATCCACATTCTTCTATATACCCACATTCTTCTATATACCCACAATCGTCTTTGTACACACAATCTTCTATATACCCACAATCTTCTATATGCCCACATTCTTCTATATGCCCACATTCTTCTATATATCTGTCGCATAGAGATTTATGATCAATAAATTTCTATATTCTTTTCTTTTCTACCCGTATCCTCTACTTTATTATCGCTCTTTTATCCTTTTCCTGGTTTTTTTTCGCATTCGTTCGTTTGCGACAAAATATATTTTCCCATTCTGACTTTGCCGTTTCTTTTCTCATACTGCTAACGCATTGTATTGCATAATCGTGTCAGTCCCTGGACGAGACGAAATACGGTGAAATCCGTCTCGATAGACATGGGATGGCAGACATAGAGTCTAGCATTTCCATCTGACACGAGTTTTCTTCGGCTAAGTTTCTCGGCGAGGTGTGGAAACTGCCATCCGCATCGCTCAGAAATGAGACAGGTCGTCGTAGAAGGTGTGAAGACGCACGTTTGGCAGTTATGGGCAACGTCTGAGTAGATGGGAAGTGTTAAGTGTTAAGAGGGGGAGACGGGGGTATTTGCGAAATAACGTGGGATCCTTTGTCTGTTTCATATATCTACCTAGTAGCTGAAATTTGACTTCATTCATACTCCTAAATCTGCAGTAGACAGATCACTCGTGCTAGAAAATATCTTGTATATTGCAAAGTTCTGAGTTTCTTGTCAACATTTTGCCGAGTTCTAGACTACCATTATATTGAAGGATTCTAGTTCGTGGTATTAAATCTGTAGTTCTGTGTGGAGGTAAATATATATATATCTAGTAGAATTGAATGATTAAGTGTTAAATTGCCTATTATATTTCACCAGTTAGATTTTTGTGCAGAGAAATTAATTTATAAGTCTGTTACATTCTCTGGTGACGTGTTTCAGTGGAAAGCAGAATAAATGATAATTTCTAGCTTAAACTCATGCAGCTATAAATAAATTTAATTTAACTGCTAAATACTCATTCGAGAATATTTTTAAAACTAACTTAAAACTGCACTGATTCATCATTGAGTATTGACGAAATACGTAGGTATTTCTAATTCATGATGATTGATTTTATGAATATAACTTATTACACTGCGTAGTGGTTACAACACCGCTCTGGCGACCGGGTGATGCAGGATCAAACCCGGGCGACGGCATTTGAGGATTTTTCGTCGACCGGGATTTGGACTGGATTAACTCGAGACCTGGCGATGACATTTGAAGGAGTGTCGTCGACCAGGGATTGGCGACTCCTGAGCCGACCCAGCTCTAATGGGTACCTCCGAAATCGGCGAGTATCTGCCTGAATGGCGAGGGACACCTGTCTCTGTACAAGAAAAAAAAGGGATACTCACGTAAAATCAATGTCAGGTTAGAAATTAATAATAACCTGAGATTTCGCCTCGAGTATTAGCGGGCGTACGAAAAAAAAAAAAAAAAAAATGATAAGTCAAGCTCTCCGCTTGCAGTTTATACTTACTTACTTAGTCGTTCCCCTTCTACCGTGAGGTGTAGAGGTTTGGAAGAGAGACCGCCAGACTATCCTATCGGCTGTCTTCCTCTTGGCCTGGTTCCATTCTAGTCCTCGATCCTTCAAAGATTGTCTAATGTTGTCCTCCCAGCGGACTCTGGGTCGTCCTCGGGGTCTGGATCCTTGACTCTTTGTTTCCCATGCTTGTCGTGGTATCCGATCTTCTCCTATTCTGCAGACATGGCCACACCATCTTAATTGGGACTGTTCTACTTGGGTCTGCAGGGGGTAGGATTTAAGGCCTTGACGTATCGTCTGATTGCGTACCATGTCTCTTCTTGTTACTTCAACCACCTTCCTCAGATACCTCATTTCTGAGGTTTGGATCTGGCTTTTATGGGTTGTAGTCATTGCCCATGACTCGCATCCGTATGTCAAGACTGGGACATAGGTGGAGCGGTATACAGCCATCTTCGTTTTCTTACCAACCTCTCTCTTGCAGAGGAATCCTCGATTTATGGCCTGAAAAAGTCTCCCAGCTGCTGCTTTTCGAGTGGCCAACTCTTCTTTGATGCCTCCCTTTCGGTCTATAATAGCTCCGAGGTATTTTAAGTGGTCGACCTGCTCCAGGACCTGTTCTCCCAGCTTAATCTGATGTTTTCTTTCTTCTCGTGATATCACCATGGATTTTGTTTTAGACTGCTTATGACCATCCCTCTCTTCTCCAGCTCTTCCTTCCAGACTTGCAGGTTGGATTGGAGATGTGCCTCTGATTTAGCAATCAGGGCGACATCATCAGCAAATGCCAGCTCCGAAATATAGACCTGTCTCATCTTCCAGTACCCCACTGAATACCTTCTTGTTCTCTCCTTACATGCCTTGATGACATCATCCATAAGGAGTATGAAGAGGTAAGGTGATAGGATATCACCTTGTCTTACACCAGTGGTGGTCCTGAACTCTTCCGACTTATGGTTTGCTGTCCTCACATAATTTCTGCAAGACTTGTAGAAGCTCTGTATAGCATGAATCAGAGGTGCTGGAATATTCTTCCTTGCCAAACAGTCCCAAAGTTTGCTCCAGGGGACCCTGTCAAACGCCTTTTCCAGATCTATGAAACAAAGATGCATCTCAATCTTTTACTCAAGGGCCTTTTCACTCAGCTGTCTGAGTGTGAAGATTAGGTCTTGAGTACTTCGGTTTGCTCGGAATCCGCACTGGACCTCATCCAATTGTGGCTCAGCTAGGCGTCGGAGTCTCTGCTCTAGGATTCTAGAGTAGATTTTACCGGGGACACTGAGAAGGGATATGCCTCTATGGTTTCCACACTGTCGATTGTCACCCTTTTTGAAAATTGGTGTTATGATGGCAATCTCCCAATCCTTTGGTATGGTCTTGTTGTACCACGCTGCCTGTAAAACCCTTAAGAGTAATAGGTCGCCTGATGCTCCCATGAACTTAACCATTTCTGGTGTTATACCATATGCCCTGCTGCTTTGCCCATCTTGATTTTCTCCAGTGCTGCCTTCAGTTCTTCCATCTTTATGTCATCTTCACCATCATTGGTTTTCTCTTCTGTGCTAGTGTTTATCATTTCTGATGCTTCTCCATGCTCACCATCCAGGGGTTCTGAGAAATATTCTTTCCATCTTCCCATTACTTCCTTCGGGGCAGTAAGCTATTTGCCTTGCTTGTCCTTTATAAATTTGAGAGGGCATTGTTTTTCCTTCCTCATGTTCTTTAGGGTCTTATAGAACAATTTCTGGTTTTCTTGTGCATCTTTTTCTAGCTTTTCTCCAAATTCTTCTCAGGACTTCTGTTTTGCTGCTAGCACTTTGTTCTTTGCTTCTGTTCTGAGTGTCACACATTCTCTATATTTTTCCATTTGTCCTGTTGTGTTTTTAGCTCCTAAGTATTGTTTCCATGCCATTTCTTCTCTCTTATTTTCTCTTTGACTTCCTCTGTCCACCAAGTTGTCCTCTTTCTCTTGTTCCCAAGTCGGACTTCACCGCATGCTTCTGCAGCAGCTGTCTTTATGATATCCTTGAATTTAATCCAGAGGGTTTCCAAGTCATCAGGTCGTTCTTCTGAGTTGCTCACCGCTGCAGCAAAAAGCCCCTGATATCTGGTCTTAATTTCTGGCTCTCTCAGCTTGTAGGTCCTAATGCTCATTTCTCCTGCTCGTTTACTTGGTTTCTTGCGTGATGTTGGGCAGTTCCTAGGCTGAGCAACTCTTTCAGTTGTTCTTTTGATTGTTAGCAGGTAGTGATCACTTCCAATCTCTGGCCCCTCCAGACTCTAGCATCTCGGACATATTTGAATGAGCTTCTCCGAACAATGGCATAGTCGATCACTGACTTCTCATTCTTTGTTGGTTCACATCTAGTGTATGCATGTATGCGCTTATGGGGGAACTTTGTGTTTGTAATGATCAGATTCTGCTCACTGCAGAATCTAAGGAGTCGCTTTCCATTGTCATTGAGAATATCTTCTCCATATCTTCCGATAACTCCACCCCATCTAGCATGGTCATTTCCAACTCTGGCATTAAAATCTCCGAGCATGATAACTTCATCTAGGCAGTCATCCACTGTCCTTTGAAGCAGCTCGAAGAATTCCTCCTTGACCTCTGCTCTCTCATCCTCATTTGGCCCATACACTATGACCAGGTTGACTATGGTTTCTCCTTCTTTTAGTTTATCAACCATAATGCGCTCCGAAACAAAGTTCCATCCCTTTATACTATCTTTTTGATTTTGGGCCACAATGCAACCCACGCCCCCTTTAGCTCTTTCAGACATGGGTACACCACTGTAGAGCAGCGTGTTGCCATCGAGATCCATGACTCCTTGTCCTTTTTTCTCTCTTGTGTTGCTAGTAATCGTGATTTAAAGCAAACAGGTGATTGGCCTGTTATGCCTTTGCATGGTGGAGGGCTGCCTCATTACGGCCTCCATGCAGGCCGCCCTCCTCCTTTTTCATCCGGGCTTGGGACCGGCATTATAATGTAAGTTATAACCGAGTACATAGTATGTATAAGTATTTTATATGTTGTTTTTCTTTATTCAGTGAAAACTGGGGTAACCCAACTTCGCCAGCGTTTTGTACGGAGAAATATCTGTGAAGAACAAAAACATTTTTTTCTTCAAGACTTGGGTGTACAAAGTAAAACCTGTCTAGATTGCATTGGCATCCAGAACGACAGAGTACCCATTACATAAACTTTTTTTTAAGATGTAATGAAGTAACGGGCCCATCGAGCCTGATTTAATTCTTCCAGAGAAAAACCTCAAGTACATTTCAGCCCTTGTGGCAAGCAAAATATTAATATCAGTAACTTTCCGACGGAGTTGTGACTAGTGGTGGTGTGACCAAATAAAGTCCTATACTGAGAGAAGGCAGTTACCTGACATTCCTAATTGCTAGAAACCTAAGCTATTGGCACTGTGCTCGCTGTTAACGTTCGTGCCTGGACAATTTTAATGCGACAGAACCAGATATCCTAAAATAAGTATAACCAAGAAAACGTTCCCTGAAGCAGTGAATTCAACCCGTCTTTTTGGAACTGGGGTTCTCTTGGCCAAGTCTACCATTGGAGAGTCTGTATGTGCATGTCCTAAAAAAATTGTGTTTCCAGAAGTTGCTACCAAAGCTGTAAGTACGAGTGAAAGCACATGATCACGGCTGACTGAATATAGTGAATGCAGGCCTGAGTTATTCCTTTATTGTTGTATTTTGGCACTCATTTTGCTGTCTTAAATTTCTTTATGCTAGTTTGTTTTGTTGCTAACAATATTTTTCCTTAGGATAGATCAGAGTATCCAAGTCTGTTCATACCTTTAAAGGGAAATCTTAGACTAAATCATATGTATCCGTGACTCTTTGGGGCTATCACTTTTCTTCTAACAGGACTGTGGGCTATACATCGAGGGAACAGATCATACCAACGGGTCTATCATTCTTGTAGCAATGCATTGACTTTATGACTATTTGTAAATGTTTGATGTAATTTTATATGTTGTGATGGAAGTTTATTTTGATAATTAAACTTCACATTAAACTTAATCAGTGTGGCGGTCAGTTCGTTCCCAAATATCTATATTTTCATTGTCATAGGTTCACGTGTTGTGCTTCTATTGTCGTCACTTATGTGTGTGGGTATGTGAGGTTATATATATTAATATATTATATTAGATTTGTCTGACTAATCTAACTCTGTTGTAGATGATAGGCTGACTGAGAGAAGCTTCTCGAGTGTCAGGGACAGAATCTACAATATTTCCTCCACCTCACTCGTGAAATCTATTTCTATTTTTTTCACCTCCCACTGAGCTATCTGATTATCTCTATGTCTATTCAGAAGGGACCAAACTAAGTCTTAATCACCTATCACAAATCTACGACAATATCCACGTTCTTCTATGTATCCACATTCTTCTATATATCCACATTGTTCTATATACCCGAATTCTTCTATATATCCACATTCTTCTATATACCCACATTCTTCTATGTACCCACATTCTTCGATATACCCACAATCTTCGATACACCCACAATCTTCGATGTACCCACAATCTTCGATATACCCACATTCTTCTATGTATTTACATTCTTCTTTATACCCACAATCTTCGATATACCCACTTTCTTCTATATATCCACATTCTTCGATATACCCACATTCTTCTATATACCCACATTCTTCTATATACCCACAATCTTCTATATACCCACATTGTTCGATATATCCACATTCTTCGATATACCCACATTCTTCTATATACCCACATTCTTCTATATACCCACATTCTTCTATATACCCACAATCTTCTATATACCCACAATCTTCTATATATACCCACAATCTTCTATATATACCCACAATCTTCTATATATACCCACAATCTTCTATGTTAGTCCTTCTGACCTGTTCCACCATTTCCAGATTTTTCCATGTCTTCCTCATCCGTGTGATTTCTATCTCCAGTTCTCTTCTCTATGTCTGTCTCAGTTCTCTTCTCTATGTCTGTCTCAGTTCTCTTCTCTATGTCTGTCTCAGTTCTCTTCTCTATGTCTGTCTCAGTTCTCTTCTCTATGTCTGTCTCAGTTCTCTTCTCTATGTCTGTCTCAGTTCTCTTCTCTATGTCTGTCTCAGTTCTCTTCTCTATGTCTGTCTCAGTTCTCTTCTCTATGTCTGTCTCAGTTCTCTTCTCTATGTCTGTTTCAGTTGAATATGTCTGTCTCAGTTCTCTTCTCTATGTCTGTCTCAGTTCTCTTCTCTATGTCTGTCTCAGTTCTCTTCTCTATGTCTGTCTCAGTTCTCTTCTCTATGTCTGTCTCAGTTCTCTTCTCCGGGTGTTTTGCGATCTCACCTTCCAAATCTGGAGAGTGTCTTTGAAAAAAAAAAAACTGGTGTGTCAGCAACCTAGACTCCGTTTGACTTACTCTGGTTGCCTCATGAGCCACATTACTGAAGGACCTTCCTGTCTTGGATGGCTAAGGTGAAATATTGTCTTTCATAAAGCAAAGGTTTAATTTTTCTAAATTGCTACGTTACTTTCATAATTTCTGCTCTATCATAATAACAAGAAATATGACAATAATTATTTTGCCATTGGTATTATGATAATAGAGAGAAGAAGAAGAAACATAAGATTAAGAAAAAAGAAGAAGACACAAAATAAGATTAAGAGAAAAAAGAAAAATAAGAATAGGGAAAAAAAAGAACAAGACGAAAAAGAAGAAAGTGAAGAAGAAGAAAAAGACGAAGAAAAAGAAGAATGAGAAAAAGAAAAACGATAGGAAAATGAAGAAGAAGGAGAAGAAAAGGAAGAAAAATAGGAAGAAGAAGAAAAATAAACATAAGAATAAGGAAAAGAAGAAGAGAAAAAAAGATTAAGAAAAAGAAGAAAACAAAGAAAAATAAGAATAGGAAAAATAATAATAAGAAGAAGACGACGAAAAAGATGAATAAAAAGAAGAATAAGAAGAAGAACGGACGAACTTTATTTTCGAAAGGTTAAGAATTGAGCGCGTCTTTCATTCTGCCCTTCCACTCTCACTTATTTTGCCTACTGTATCTTTTCATTGCCACATGTTACTTTAAACATTAATTTATAGACATGCAACATTATAAAGGTAATATTACAGCATACATTTACAGTATGCAATCATAATCAAAATTAACTTTTGTTTTTTTTTTTTAAACAAACAAGAAAGTAATGAAGGAAAAACAAACAAACAACAGAAGCAACAACAAAAAATTAATTAAAATAAAAAATAAAAGAAAATAAATAAAGTAAAACAAAAGAAAAGAAAAGAAAAGAAAAGAAAATAAAAGAAAATAAAAGAAAAAGAAAAAACAAATCCAAAATATTTCTGCAGTAAATCAATAATTCGAACATATTCAGATTAAGGTGGCATGAAATCAGAACTCATGACGTATTTGAACAGTCTTCTATTCAATGAGGTGAGACTTGGTGTGTGTTTCTTTGATTTCCATAACTCAAGAGCAGAATTAGTTTGATAGATAGATTGATTGATTGATAGAATGATTGATAGATTGATTGATAAATTGATTGATAGATAGATTTTATAGATAGATAGATAGATAGATAGATAGATAGATAGATAGATAGATAGATAGATAGATAGATAGATAGATAGATAGATAGATAGATAGATAGATAGATAGATAGATAGATAGATAGATAGATAGATAGATTAGAGATAGATAGATTAAATAGATAGATTAGCAGACAGACAGACACAGACAGACAGACAGAACTTTATTTTAAAAAGTTTGAGAATTGGGCACGCAGGTCCGTCTGACAATCCAGCCCGTTGTCTTTCTTTCTGTATCCCGACACTCAGACATAAGAAGAAGAAAAATAAGAAGAAGAAGAAGACAAAAAAAGGATATCGAAGGCAGACAACAACGACAGTGATTGTGATTGACAATGCAGACGTAACAGAATTTGTCATACCTGCTCAATAACAAATATTCTAAAGTCAAGTTGCTGACGTATCAAGACAGGGAGCAAATTGTTCAACAAAATAAGCAGATGTGAGTGCCTGTTCCTGTAAGGTATAATGATAGCCAGCTTCTCGATGGCCACGCAGTCCTCAGGCGCATAATGTCCTCCTTGCATGCTGGCATAGTTCTTCTCCAGCCCAGCTGGCATAACAGATGCTATGTTACTGGCTATATGCCCAACTGTTGACCAGAGAATCAAACCAAAGAAGATATCACGAAGAAAACAAAATGTATTAATCTATATATTAGTACTGATTTGATTGAAACAACAGACTCAAGTAAATCGAATTCAGCTTTATGTCATGGGATTTCTCCCCGTGCTCAGCAGTGATGGTCCAACAGTAGCCACAATTTAGAGTATCTACCGAGGGTCTTCAAAGGTATCTATCTTTCTCTCAAGATTACCTTTTTCGGGGATTTGAATTGAAGAATGATGCTTCAATTCTAGGGAGTTAAGTTAGTTGCTTATCCTTTACATGACGTGGCAATCAACCCCAGCTTTTGTTGGCTGTTTTTGATTTTTCTAGGCAATTTTTTCATTCAGTAGTTTGCCATTGCTTTCTGAACGGTACGGCGCTTATACCATTGTTAAAAATCCACACAAAGCGATCTGCTACCAAACCGCCTGCAGCAGGTTTCGAACCTGGTATATCTGGATTATGAAACTGCGTTCTAGGGAGGCACATGGGAATATAAGAAATCAAGCACCTCTGCTGATATTATCAAGGCCATAATGAACTTTAGTATCTTCCCAGACCGTCTATGAGGAGATGAGAACTTTGCTCGTTTGATGAGCCCCCAACTGATTTAAATCAGTAAAATATTACTTCAAAAGTTCTGTTTATGTGTATTTAAAATGACTGAGACATACGGGTGCAGTTCACGCAAAATGATTAAATCAGCTATATGTTTGTCTATATACAGATAAAATAAAATTTGTAATTATCTTCAACGGGGTTAAAATAAATAAAAGTGTTGATGGAAAAAAGTTTAGCCTTTAAGTCTTCATCACAGGTGATGATCTGGTTATGGTTTTGAAAAGGTTTTTAAAGAGGTCACTTGGCAGCTCTGAATGGGTACTTAGTTACCAGTAAGGTGTCGGTTAGCTTCTGTTACTGCTGATGTTGGTTCCTTGCAGGTTGTAGACTGGTTCTTCTCGTCACTGGACAAGTCAGATGGCAGTAACACGTCCCAAGAAGTATCATGGGGTAATTACGAAAATAGTCCAGCGTCTTCAAGACCCGTCTAATGTTGGTGTCTAGCTTTGACTTACTTATACCACACACTTGTTCTACAGACTAGTACTACCAATTGGTACCACATACCCAAATTGGGAGATACAGATTTCTGACTCAGGGAAATAGTTTTGGCAACTTGGTATATCATAGCAAATAAAGCCTACATAGACGAGATCAACTGCTGTATCCACATCATCGATTGTCTGTTGTCTACATCGTCTACAACTTGTATTTGTTTTGTTTTTTTTGGAGTATACGGCTGCCACTTTTGCTGGCCATCGATTTCTATTTTGATTATGTTCTTCTGCTTCCCAGGTGCGTATTACTTCCAGGTAACAATTTATGTTCGATACATTTTTTTTTCTGGACTAAAGTGTCGAACAAAATTCACCCACCTAATTTTCCATCTTCATTTTTATATCTTAGATATTACCTTTAGTAGGGTTTATTTCACTTCTCTCATACCGTTTAGCCAGTTATCCGAGTTTTATTGCCCGTGGAAGGGTATGTCACTGCTGTAAACAGATGGTATCTAAGGAACCACTCATAAAACTCGGCATGAGACACGTTAGAACATAAGTTGCTACTCTCCTCGCTTTACTCTATACCTCAGGGTCTACTATAACTATACTAATACTCATTACATTTAAAGGTACAGGTAGTTTATTTTAGAACCTGCCATAGGGGAGGAAAGTGTTAGAGACTTCACTGTACTTGATCCAGCTTTATGAGGTGGAGGTGACCAGTTCCCTTCCCCGCTGCCTTTGCCTTCCTTAACTCAAGAGCAGTCAGGTACACATTTACAGCAGGTTTTCAAGCCTGGAACGTGGTAACCTTGCCGTGGAAGGAAAGCTGTCAAACCGCTAAGCCAAAAAAGCTTCATTAAAATTACAAGATTTTTTTTTTTTTAACGTACGCCCGCTATTACTCGAGGCGAGAAATTCCGGTTAGTATATCCAACCTGAGACTGATTTTTACGTGAGTATCCCTTTTTTCTATGTACACTGACAGGTGTCCACTCGCTATTCAGGCAGATACTCGCCGTCTTCGGAGGGTACCCATTAGAGCTAGGTCGGCTCAGGAGCCGCCAGTCCCTGGTCGACGACACTACTTCAAATGTGTTCGCCCAGGGCTCGAATTTATCCAGTCCAAGTCCCGGTCGACGACACTCCTTCAAATGTCCTCGCCCGTGCTTGAACCTGGATCACCCGATCACCAGCGCAGTGTGGTAACCATTACACCAGCGCGGCTCCCAAATTACAAGAATTATAAACCGGCTAAACTAAAAATTGTGAAAGACTAATATCGAAAAGGAAAACTATTAAGATAGTTCAATCTTTGGCAATTGTTTCTAGTTCTTACTCAACCAGGCGCTGCTACAAAGTGTAGTGCCGCTATTGATATTTGCTAAGTTAGTACAACAATCCTCCGCTTAGCCCTATTAATTCGTTCTTGAAAAATCGAGCGTTAACCAGGAAAAGCGCTAAAAGAAAATTACCATAACAATTAATAGCTGTTATAATAAACGGTAGGATTTTAATAATACAGTAGAGCTTCGATTATCTAAACTAATTCGGACCAAGATTGGTTCGGTTAATCAAATAATTATGATAATCAAACGTACATGACAATACCAAGTTTATACGACACAACGTGTAATTATGCCTACAATTAAGGTCACGGAAGCCTGTTCTGAGTCTACACAGTAGTTCAAGCCAAACTGTGATTTTTAACTCCCGTAATGACAAATTAAGACTATTTCTTTGCAAAGGGTAAAGGTAAAGGATCCCGTTTGAGGCATGAGGCATATTGGGAATATGGTGTTAGGCCCATATTTTCTTGACCATCGGCACACTAGGGGTGATGTGGTCAGCAAACCCGAACCTTCCCAGGGTTGCTCTGGTAACAAATTCTTGAGGCTGGGTCGACCCCAGAGCCGTTCGCGGTCTAAAAATATCCCCACCTCAACTGGGGATTGAACCATGGACCACCGAGCTAGGAAGCCAGTGCACTAACCACTGTGTTACCGAGACGCCTATGCAAAGCTGCATATAAAATCTTCAAATAAATAATCGGAAAAGAAAGTATTAAATGACAGGAGTAATACGTAAGTGTCACAGCATAATTGCGCACTAAATTTTAGAGTGGTTACACTGTAGTGTGACAACCCTGGTATTCATCTTTGGATACCTGTCCAGCCGGTTTTTGGCTAGAAGGAAAACGGGAAGAAACGGTTTGGCGGAAGAGTCAGTCATGATATGTCCGCTCGACTGAGAAGTCGTTGATGGCCGTGGTCAGCAGTTTTGCTGGGGAAAGTTATAGAGTTGCCACTATTGCTCATTACTTCTTGCCGTTATTTTCATGAGATCAGGAGTAGTGATTTGTTGCTAGTTTGATATCCTCCTGGATTGTATTGTAACCGAGCTGGTTACGGCATCAATTTGAAGATATGTGCCCGCGTCAGTTGAATGCGGCCCTAGTAGTTATATTGATTTTATGTAGTCAGAGTTAATCCTTCATATGTTGTTGTGGTTCAAGTGCTGACTGGCGTTCCGCCAGAGATGGTGATACTTGACCTTTTGTTATTTGTTTCAACCCAGGAATGTTCTTCCCTTTAAGTTTGGTGATAAGCAAAACAGTTTCAGCACAACAACGTATATCCACAAGAAATTATTGTAAAGTTCCACAAACAGCAATGTAGAAAAATTCAATTAAAGTTTATCGATGTAATTAGACAAACACTGTAAATTTCACAATGATGATTGGTTATCCGATATGAAAAAAATATGTAATCCAACTGAATAATGTAGGTACATCCATATAGAATAATATATGTATATCCACAAGAAATAATTTACTGATTTGTTTACTCAAAAACATGTCTTGGTATCCTCAAAGACGAAGTTCACCTAACGCTATCTGTAAAAATCCTCTAGTCTAAAATCATGGTATCCTTGGAATCATAAATCCTAAAATCGCTGCCAATCGCCCACAACTCTTCTATTTATACTATTTCTTCTTTTTTCCCGCCTTTTTTCACACGACTCGTTCTTTTTTCCACACGACACAATAGTTAACATTTGCACTCCGTTCCTCAGCTTTTAGACCTTTTTTGCACACGACATTCTGTTATTTCGACTTTATTTTCACATGTGTGATCTTTTCCAACTTAACATTAGGATAAAAAAAAAACCCAGATCACACAAACATTCATTTCCCACTTTCGCGCTTATAAAACCCATTCATTATTACCTGTGATTGACCTACGTTTACCCTGTCAGAGCAGTAACGGCAACTGAACTTTGAATGAATGCTGCGTTTTGTGTAAAAACGTCTTATTTGCATTTAAGGTATGTCATTCTTACATGTATCATCTTCTAGCACATATAAACGCTTAGCGTTAAAGTAGGAGGGACAAAGCTAGCGTGAAAGGTCAAGCGGTCACAGTATTTCATGATTGCAATGATGTGTTGCGTTTTGTCAGTAGTGTGTTCCGCCTATGTGAGTGATTGTCATGGCGGTTGCTGAGTATATTAGCTCTGCGTGTATTATTTGGATATCTTGTTGAGCTATAGTGTGTGGCAAGTATGTGGCAGTTATTTCAGTGCATTGTGCAATGCATGTTCATGTGTATCGTCAGCCGGGTGCGGCTCCTCTGTGTGTGATATTCATTAAAAGGGTCATTACCTGTTATTGGTGTTATCATGTTATTTATGTCAGCTATTGTGTGCTATGGTTGTACCTTTGAGACAGCGAGCTAAGAGTCTAGTGTGGAAGTACCTTAAACCCATAGTACCAGTAGAGAGTTCGCTCTGACAGCACAAGTATTCTCATGTGTCTAGTTCTGACATCTGGGGGCTCTGGGTCCGGTACGTTAGAGGCCATGGGGCCAGTGGTTTTCTAGTATTTGGCTCATATTTATTGCGGACTGTTTCTTTGGCTATGGAGGCCTATACGTTATAATATTAGTTCCCAGCTAGCTGACGTGTTAATTGAATATTTTTTGATAATAAGGCCTAAGAGCCTGTGGGGCAGTAATTTTGCCATTATTTATTGTACACACAGAGTATTAGAAGGTTAGTAAAGCTACTGTGTTAGCGCCTTCATATTTTCTGCAACTCACTGGGTGAGTTGTTTACATTTCAGGGTCCAGTGTATGTGTGGATCTGTTAGTGTCTTGTTTACGGTCTTTGACCTGACCTCGATTTCCAGGGCTGACCTACTTTCCAGTATCACAGCGGGAATGGCTATTTTGTCAGTATATTTCAGTCCATACACGGTGAAATAAAACGTTGTTAAGTTTCAAGTTGTCTGTAATGGTATTGTTGCAGGGTTGTATACAATTATTGAAGTATTAAGCTTTTGTTACAATGTGCGTCAGACGGGGCAGTTTGACGTATCTCTGAGTTTTTTTGGTGGTTGGCAACATTGATCCAGCTGGAGCAACGGAGTGACAGGTGGTGTTAGTGGGTCATATAGTATGTAAAGCTGGTTAGTTTGGCAAGGAATAGAGGTGCAGTGAAGTCAGGCTTTAAATAGATAGATAGCAAGGTAGTCCTCACGATTTCTTGGTAACATTCGGGGCTCCCTGCGGAGCAAAGTTACGTGTTCAACAGGGCGGGGAGACGACTTCGGTTGTTGCGCTATCCTGCTTGAGTCACTGTAGCTTTGAGTGTTACCGTAGAAGGGTTAGGAGTTGTTGTGGAGGACCTTTGTGAACTTTTAAGTTCATATAGGCATACGAGTATGGTTAGGGTGGTTAGACTATAGGCGAGTCATCGTGTTCCCGCTACATGAAGGAGCTGTTCAGCTGGACTCTTGCTGTGACCTTCCTTTACTGGGGTGCCCAGCCATGGGTAAATAAGCTCTGACGTGACCTTCCTAAGCCGACGCCAGTGACATTGCTCTGACGTGACCTTCCTAGGCCGACGATAGTGACATGTCTGTCAACCCAGAACTGCCCGTCCAGGGGTGAATCTGTTTGCCCATTGTGTCCTGCCGACTTACAGAAGACTGTGTATTGTAGCTGTGTAGCTGAACTGTGTATGAGTAGACAGTCCCAGTGTATTATAGACAGTGCTGTGGAAGCACCCTGAAGGATACTAAGGTCTGTGCGTGAAATAATATCATACCGTAACACTCAGATTTGACAGTGAATTGATTCCTGGACTTATATTCGTTTGGATTTTACGTGTCCTAGTGTGAAGTTTCGTTCGTTCTGTGACCATTATCATCGTCAGGGCTGAGGATTCTGCTTGCTCAAGCGCCGTTGGACCTTCAGATAAGTTATTGTTTGTATGTTTATGTATTATATGTTATATTAATATTTTGTTCTTTCTCTGATAATGTAATGATATTGTCTGTCTTCTTTACTGATTATATCTATTAGTTACTTTCACATGGTAAATAGTGTAGTGCTGTTTTTGTATTTGCTTCTCGGTTTGTTATTGTTTTCTTTCCTCATGTTTAACATTTCTTTATTGCGTAAGTGTGACTTGGTGTGTAGGTAGATTGATTGTTAGTTAAATTTGCTCTTGCTCTGTGTTCCTTATAGTTTGGAATTATCTGGATTATATATTTTGATACATTATAGTAATATTCTACTGTTTAGGTACTTCATTTATTTTCACTGAGGTGAATACAGTGCTTGGGGCAATAGTTAGCTTCTAGCACCTCATTGTTGAGTGTGGTTTTGGTAGTGTCTTTAGTGTTATAGTGTATTGGTGTGTGAGTGTAATCCAGTTTGGCCTTTTATAGGAAAGATTGGATTGGACCAATTCTATTAGGTTGTGGCGTGTTTGTTCTGTGGTGGAGTCTGGCAGACGAATTTCCTGCGACTGCCCTACTTTACATTCCGGGGCCCTGTTGGTGTTAGCGGTAGTTGTGAAGTGTGTATTTATATTGTCGTGTACATTCTGTATTTCTTGTGTTCTGTTTAAGTGGTGTGTTATCTTGTCCTATCTTACTATCTTGTAAATACGTTTACAGGTATCCCTTGTTTTCGTTCGTGCTCAGTCACGCATTGTAGATATTAAGCTATCTCTTCTCTTTGTATTCTATCATCTATTTCCTCGTGACTGGAATTTTGTTTTCGTGGTGTGATGTGTATGTTGCTTTCATTTGTGTAGTTTACATTTGTGTTCATTTGCCATAGGTAGTGCTTGCTTAGCAGAGATTACAGAGGTGAGTAATAATTGGAGTGTTATTGAATATAGCACCAGTGTGAGTGCCGGTAAAGACTGTGAAGTAAAGTCTAAGTGGTGACTAAGTTGATATAGTGGTGTCATAGCACCATAAAGCATCATAAAGTTGTTATTATACAACTATTGACTTTTATAAGTTGTTATATGGGCGTCAAAGTGCAACTATAGACTACTGTAAGTTTGAGTAAGGATTTAGTAGAGAATAAGGGGCCAGAAAGATCTGATTTTGACAAAGTGGTGAGAACATAGCCAAAAGGCTAAGTGAGTCTTTAGTGAGACCATAACGTAAACGTGAATCATATTTACATAATAAACTACGAGGTGGTATTTACTTTCATGCATATATATATGTGTGTAAATTGATGAAGAGATATCAATATTTACCATATTATTACTGAATATTATTGTAAGCAGAAATTTATTTGCTGACTCAAGTGCAGCGTATACAGTCGAGTAATTATATTATAGAGATTTATACTAAAGTTAATAGGAAGAACTACTAGTGTACATCATGGATATGGACACTTGCATGCGGATTGGCACGCAAGCCGGGTACACAGGAAAAGAATTGGTGGAATTTGCCAAGGCAGAATTCAACTCAGTTGAAAATCAAAGAACTTTGAAAGAGAAGGAAGCAAAGGAGGAGAAGGAAAGGAAAGAAAAGGAAGAGAGGGAGAGAACTGATAAACAAAATGCTCTAAGAGATGCTCGAGCTGAGGAGTTAGAGCTAAAAAGAAGAGAATTCGAATTACAAGAAAAGAAGATGAAAGAAGATAAGGAGTTACAAGAAAAGAAGATGAAAGAAGATAAGGAGTTACAAGAAAAGAAGATGAAAGAAGATAAGGAGTTACAAGAAAAGAAGATGAAAGAAGAAAGTGAGTGGAAACAGAGAGAATTCGAGGTACAAGAAAAGAAGATGAAAGAAGATAAGGAGTTACAAGAAAAGAAGATGAAAGAAGAAAGTGAGTATAAACAGAGAGAATTCGAGTTACAAGAAAAGAAGATGAAAGAAGAGAGAGAATTACAAGAAAAGATGATGAGAGAAGATAGAGAGTTACAGTTGGAGAAGGAGAGAATGAGAATAGCTCTGGAAGAGAAAATGATGGAGAAGGAGATACAATTAAAGAAGTTAGAAGTGGGTGCGAGTGGTCAGAACTCAACTTCTGGTGGGGCTCATCGTCCTTTTAGGCTGCGGCTACCAAATTTTAATGAGAAAATAGACAGTTTAGATTTCTTTTTAGAAAGATTTGAGGCAGATGTGTAGCCTATAAGGCTGATAGGGATCAGTGGCCATCTCTTTTATCGACACTGCTAGTGGGGCCCGCGATGGAGACTTTTTATAGGCTCCCTGTAGAGGAAAGGGCCGCTTATGATAAAGTGAAGGAGAGATTGCTCCGGAGGTTCCGTCTGACTGCTGACGGCTACCGGACGCGTTTTAAAAACGCGATGCCTAATTCAGACCAAGACTTCGAGGATTTTATCTCGAAGATCAAACTTCTATTGAATAGATGGATCGAAATGGAGGGAATTCCTAAGGATTATAATGGCTTGTTGGACTTAATATTACGAGACAAAGTGTTGTCTTCGTGCTCTAGTGAGCTGGTTGCGTTCTTCCAAGAACGTCAACCAAAAGACATTGAGTCTATGGCCCAGTTGGGGCACCATTATGTCCTGGCCCATCCGGGCAAACCTATTCAGAAGTCTCGTCTGGCAGATGACTTGGTTGCCAGTGTTGGCAAAGTTCAGCGCCATTCTGGGCGAAATCAGTCAGACAGGGGTCAAGAGCAGAGGTATGAGAAGCCTTCAAGCCCCTCTCAACCACATAGAGGCAGTTATGGGAACTTTCGTTCGTATAGAAACAGTCGGAAAAGGGGACAACATAATAATTATGGTGACAGAAGGGAGTACCAAACTCATAAGCAGGTACGCTTCGAGGACTTTCGGGACGAAGACAGATTTTGGTACAAAACCAAACATCATAAGCAGAGGAGTGCTTCCTCAGAGAGTCGTTCTTCTGACTCTGATGCGGGGTCTTCGTCCTCGAAGGGTTCCAGCAAAAGCACACGCGAGGAGAAAAAGAGAGAGCGCGTGTGTACTAATTGCGGTGGCAGGGGTCATAGTGCTGATAGCTGCACTACCCCGATTGAACACGCAAATTCCGCGGTTGTGTTGGACACAATCAACAGCGAGGACTGTGCGGGATGCCGTCCTCTGTTCAATGTGAACGAGAGATTAGTGCTACAATGTGGGCATGCGGCACCATGTCTATCGGCAGTGCATGAGACTGGCAAGGTGATCCTCCACGAAGGAAAGGTGGAGAATAGACCAGTCCGGGTGTTGAGAGACACCGGATGCACAACAATTGGGGTGCGTCGATCGTGCATCAACGACTCCTGCCTGACGGGCAAAACGGTAAAATGCACCACGTTCGGGGGCAAAGTTGAGACTTACCCCCAGGCGTGCATTAGTGTGGACACACCGTTCATTACGGGTAGAGTCTACGCGTTGGTCCTGGAGGATCCCATTGCCGATTTAACCGTCGGTAATGTACGCGGGGTGCATAGTGCTATGGGTGTAGCTGATGCAGAGGCTCAGCATCACCAAACTTCCAAGATTGATGAACAAAAGGTACATCGGAAGCGTATTTCGCGGCATGTACCGAAGGACATGACTAGGAGCAGTGGGGACTTATATGCAAGTCCGAAAGTTAGTGATCGCACAGTTTTGGTGCGTAACGTGCCACTGAGTGCTAGTTGGCGCACACTCAGACGAGTGTTTGATGAGGTTGCGCCGGTTAAGTTTGTAGAAGTATTGTCGCTACGCGACAATACCAAAATGGCACGGGTTACTTTTGTGAATAGTTGGGGTGCGCGTAGGGCAGTTAGGCAGAAGCATATGTCTTTGCTTCAAAACCATCTGCTAATAGTTCAGCGTTAGCTAGAGCTAGATTTTCGGGTTCGTTTTAGTAAGATGGTTCAGGTGAAGCGAACTGAATCTGAGAGGCTCTGACCCGTGCCCCCAGTTCTATTGTGATATTGTTATGATGATTTTGTATAAATTGGTAAAGATGGTGAGATTTCTTGTTTATGTCATAATGATGACATTTTTGATATATAATGGATTATTTATGCTGCCATAAAGGCAATATTTAGGAAGTACACTTTATGTGTGGATATGCAATATTACCTTATGCCTAGTACTATATTGTGACAGGATGATTGTGGTACGAGAACTTAGGGGTTGATTGGTGACAATCAGGTATTGGAATTTTGTGTAACGTGCATTATATGTAAGTTAGTCCAGGATTAGTCAGTCGGTGTTATTTTTCACGACTGTCAATACCTGGTATGGATATGTACATGTTTTCTTGTATCGAATGGGGTGAGTAAGAAGGCATGTATGTCAATGATATTGAGCAACTCTGGCATTCCTTATCTGCATATGGAGGTGCTATATTGCCATTTCGGTCGTCCTTACCCAGAGGGGATGGGGCGTACTCCTCCGATGGGAGAAAACTGCGTTTTCTTTCTTGGGGGGGGGGGGGTGGATGTCACAGCATAATTGCGCACTAAATTTTAGAGTGGTTACACTGTAGTGTGACAACCCTGGTATTCATCTTTGGATACCTGTCCAGCCGGTTTTTGACTAGAAGGAAAACGGAAAGAAACGGTTTGGCGGAAGAGTCAGTCATGATATGTCCGCTCGACTGAGAAGTCGTAGATGGCCGTGGTCAGCAGTTTTGCTGGGGAAAGTTATAGAGTTGCCACTATTGCTCATTACTTCTTGCCGTTATTTTCATGAGATCAGGAGTAGTGATTTGTTGCTAGTTTGATATCCTCCTGGATTGTATTTCATGATTGCAATGATGTATTGCGTTTTGTCAGTAGTGTGTTCCGCCTATGTGAGTGATTGTCATGGCGGTTACTGAGTATATTAGCTCTGCGTGTATTATTTGGATATCTTGTTGAGGTATAGTGTGTGGCAAGTATGTGGCAGTTATTTCAGTGCATTGTGCAATGCATGTTCATGTGTATCGTCAGCCGGGTGCGGCTCCTCTGTGTGTGATATTCATTAAAAGGGTCATTACCTGTTATTGGTGTTATCATGTTATTTATGTCAGCTATTGTGTGCTATGGTTGTACCTTTGAGACAGCGAGCTAAGAGTCTAGTGTGGAGTACCTTAAAGCCATAGTACCAGTAGAGAGTTCGCTCTGACAGCACAAGTATTCTCATGTGTCTAGTTCTGACAGTAAGCATAGCAATTCGTGTACTACTGCACTAAAAGTAGATATTGTAACTTTTTATTTATTTATTGGCTCGGCGATGGTTAGAATAATTGACGTTTCGGATAATTGGCGTTCGTATAATCGACGTTCTACTATCCTATATATAGAATCCAAGCTTTTTCTATCATTGCCTAACGCTAAGGGATGCAACTTTGGTTGAAAGACATTAATTGTATCGTTTCCCTTGTATGTACTCTCCCGAAAATAATAACACTTACCAAAGAAGAATGCTCAAATGACGGTGTGCACAAAAAAATATTTATAGAATGTGTGATCCCGTATACACACATTGGGATCCTCGCTGCTGCTACGTAGTTCTTGTACTGTGTTGATGCATAGTGGTTTAAAAAAAATACTTTTGATTAAGTAAAATTGCCGTTAGGTATTGGTGCTTTTGAATTTAATTCCCGTCTTATGGCGGGCTTTTACACTAGTACTTCAGGTTTAGTAATGGCATTCTTGCTTCGTATAGTTCCCTGGGGTCTCTGGTGAGACACAAATAAAAAGACTGCTCTCTTAGGCATGTCGTACAAGGTGAGTAATAGGAGATTATACATTTGGCTGGGAACCTTACTAATACGAGATTATACATTTGGCTGGGAACCTTACTAATACGAGATTATACATTTGGCTGGGAACCTTACTAATACGAGATTATACATTTGGCTGGGAACCTTACTAATACGAGATTATACATTTGGCTGGGAACCTTACTAATACGAGATTATACATTTGGCTGGGAACCTTACTAATAACGAGATTATACATTTGGCTGGGAACCTTACTAATACGAGATTATACATTTGGCTGGGAACCTTACTAATACGAGATTATACATTTGGCTGGGAACCTTACTAATACGAGATTATGCATTTGGCTGGCAATCTCATCACGAAAACCTGATTGCTACAGAAACGATTGATGTAAGAACATGTGAATGCCTCATGCAAGTTTCCTGTAACAATGACCAGCTGCATGAGAAGAGAGAAGGAAAATAATGATAATGAATTAATGGCATTCTTAATAGATTTGATAGAAATACCAGTGTAAAAACCCGTCATAAGATGGGAATTAAATTCTAACGCACCAATATCTAACGGCAATTTTACTTATTCAAAAGTAATTTTAAAAAACCAAAATATTTGTTTTACATCTGATGTTAAAAGTCTGAACATGACAGAAGAGCATCTTGATTTTCTGTTGTTTTAATCTGGTACAACTTAAATCATGGATCTCCGCATCTTTCAGTAAAATTTTACTAATAAATAATGTAGTTTTACACTCTTTAATATTAATATATTTTAAGTACTTTTTTAAATGAAAAAATACACCGATGTAAGGGAACCAAATAATTGTGTACAAAGTATGAAAGAGAGATGTTAGTGGCGCCGTCATTTGCGCATTGTTCTTTGGTCAGTGTTACTATTTTCGGGAGAGTAAATATAAGGGAAACAATACAATTAATGTCTAACTTTCAACCAAAGTTGCATCCCTTAGCGTTAGTGACAGAAAAAGCTGGGATTTTATATATATTGATATCATAGAAAACAAAACTATTTTTACAGTGAAAAACTACAACGTATTTGTGTGTACTGATATTTTTTTTTTGTCGGTTAATAAATAGAAGGAAAATAAACAGCCAATGTGCTCTCTCTCCCTTTAGCCAATGGTTTTGGAAAAGTTATTTTGTTCAGATTTTAAAATGTTTTTGTGTTGTCGGTCGTCAGCGTTCGTGTTTGTGTTTCTCTCTCACAGAGAGACAGAGTTTGTTGGTATTTTTCGAAATTTTATTACCCTGATGCTATCCCTTACTTTTTTTACGACACATTCAACAGATGATTGAAGAATCACTACCTATTTTTTTTTCACTCTTTGTGACGACATTTGTCGCGTTATTTATGCCTCTTTTTTCTCTCCTACATGATCTATTTATTTCTTCATTTTTTCCGCACATAAAATTGTGCCCTGCCACTCCTTAGATTTGGTTACCTTTTTCCATACTGCGATCGTGTCATTTCACGAAACGTGAAAGTGTTTGTTGACTTTCTACGTAATGCATTTCCGCCGGATAAGAATGTCCAGCTGGATGCGTTGTTAATCACAAACGCGTTCAGACACTTTGACGGAGAATATAAAGAAAGCCAGGTTGTTTGTGTCTGCATCAGTTTTAGATTACCCCACCTGTAAACGGGGTAGAGGCGATGATTAATCTTTCCCATCCAGAGATTGTCTTTGATAATAATTACAGATAAACTCGTATGGGAAGACAAATTAGCAAGGACACTATCTTGCAGGGATTAGGTTACAAGTCTGACTTGGAAAGTTACCTAAAAGGAGCTCAGCCGTATATGGAGATAAGGTCATGTGTTAATATTTTCAAATGATATTTTTGAAACACGAGGTTGAAGGTAATAACTAACGTCCCAACCCACTTCATTCTTGTTCATTGATTGGATCAAATGAGAGCAAGAAATATAATTCTTTCTGATTCAAAGCCGGTCAAAAGTCCAGGTGGACGTGTGGACATGCAAACTGCGGTATAACGTAGCACATTTAAGATATACGACACTGCATTCCAAAACCGTCAGAGTAGACAGCCCAGAAAAAGCCAGGAAAGAATAGAGTAAGGATTCGGAACTTACAGGACCGGATAAAACGTATTGGAGCATCTTATGAAACATCAGGAGAAAAACTTAACATCATTAATACGAAAACCGGAATCATAGAGCACCGCTCACATGTCACAGAGGGATTCTATATAGAAATAATACCACAGACGCGTATTAGAGGCATCTTCATCAAGTTGCCGAGACTATTCAACTGAGCAAGAAGTCTAGATTTCCCAACTATTTGGGTTTGTAGTACCAGTCTACGATACCAGTTTTGAAGACGAATCTGTGGTTCGGAGCTTGTTTTCAACATTAGGCGCCTAGCTTCAACGGCCTGTGAATATACTCGCATTGACCAGAAGTGGTTACCCATTGCACTCGCGTTTTGGGACGTGCTCTGGCCACAGAAATCGTAAATTGACGGAGCAGCCAGCACCAACAACAACACTTCATCAATCTGACAGCTAAGTCAAATCTTATCAGGCCAGAACCAAACGAATACTTTTAGTTGTTTCAAACTTATTCCAATTCCAGCGAAGTTTCAGTGAATAAACAACTATTAACTCACCACTCCTTCATTTATTTACAATTGTTAAAGAATAACTGATGATTAAATTTGTTATATATTGTACAAATTCATAGTTGATTTAATTATTGCGGAGAGAAGTACACAGGTATGAATCAGTATATTTCCAGAGATTTATTTTTCCTTAACCAGTAGCACCTGGGCTTTCAGCCCTTCGGCCCAATGACATGTCATTGAGAGGCTGGGGAACCTGTGGACTTTCCTTCCAACCCGGTCATGAGCTTCGCTCCTTCCCATCCACAGAGGGTTTATCTCAGGAGCCGTTCAGGTTATTCAGTCAAAATCCCGGTCGATGACACTGCTTCAAATGCCCCCGCCCGGACTTGAACCTTGAACACCTGATCGCCAGCGCAATGTAGTAACCATTACACCAGCGCGGCTCCCATTTTATATAGATAAAAGAGCTACTAAAGTAACATTTTACTGTTAAATCAGTTGGGGGATTCAACGAGCTAAATCATAAAATATATCCCTTCACAAAAGGCGGCGGGCAGATACTAAGTTAATTGTACTAAGATACTTTCAGCATTGTTCTTGACTTCTGAATATCTTGTGAAACACCCTCAAGGTAGAAGCATCATCATCCTTCTATTTACATCTCTGCCAAGAGTAATCTTGAGCGTAGATAGATACCTTTGAAGGCCTACATTAGACACTCTCGGTTTTGGCCACTGTTGGACCACAACTGCAAATCAGCGGAGGCAACCCGTGACACTCTTGAGCTTTTATTTTATATGTTATTTTTTTTTCCAAAATAAAATAAAATAAAATAGAATCTACAATGGCCAAGACCTGCCACTACAACACAAGAGAGAAAAACATTTCTGCCACTTTGAGGTCACATACTGAACAGGCTGGATCTTACGTTGGGCTTTAATGTTAGAGTTGCGTAGCATATTATGTAAAAGCTCTTGATTTTCGTTATTTTGACGCTTATATGAAAGAAATTACCTGGATAGAAGTGGAGAAATAAAAGAAAAAACAAACAAACATACTTTATAATAGCCCTGCAGACAATTTTTGAGAGTTTTACTTCAATCAATCAATACCCTTTAGCTCCCAGAGGAGCAAAGGCCTTCAACAAACACATGCCAAGTCTTCCTGTCCCGTGCTATCGGCTCAAGCTCTGTCCATGATTTCTTCATCATTTTAACCTCCGTATCCAGCTCTCTTCTTTATGTGTTTTTTGGGTCTACCTCTGCCTCTCTTTCCCTGTGGATTTCAGAACAAGGACTGCCTTGTATCAACAGGTTTCCTCAATGTGTGTCCTATCCATCGCCAGCGTCTTCTTCTCAACTCTTGTTCCACTGGCACTTGTCTGGTTCTTGTCATCAATTCCACATTTGTGACTTTGTCATACCATTTCAGTCCTTCTATTCTACGCAAGCACCCGTTTATAAAAGTCTAGCTTTTTGGTTGTTGTTTTTGTTGCTCTCCATGTCTCAGAGCCATACAATAGGACTAACTTGACAACTGAGTTTTACTTTCAGTAATCCAATAAATTCTGCAATACAGTATCTGCTATAGAACATTGCCGCTCCCGGGAGACTCCTAATGAGACAGTGACTGAATAGGACGACTGCTCTAGTGGTTTGTGTCAAACGGTGACTAATATAAGTTTGTGCATAGGGCTGGTAAACTCATCATGTAAGACAAGTTGCTGCAGAAACCACTGTTGTAAGAACATGTGAATGCGTTGTGCAGGTTTCATGCACGCGGGCCAGCTGCAGACATGACTCTATGCTCTATAGTAAACGACAACGGAAATGATTATGATGACGATGATAACAATGATGCTGCTGTTGCTGACGATGATGATTATGATGACGATGATAACAATGATGCTGCTGTTGATGATGATGATGATTATGATGACGATGATAACAATGATGCTGCTGTTGATGATGCTGATGATTATGATGACGATGATAACAAATTTGCTGATGCTGCTGCTGATGATGATGATGAGGATGATAATAATTATGCTGATGCTGTTGATGATGATTATGATGACGATGATAACACATTTGCTGCTGCTGATGATGATGATGATGACGATGATAATAATTATGCTGCTGCTGCTGATGATGATTATGATGACGACAATATCTGTTATACTTACATAAACCAGGTGGCCTTTTGGGACATCTTGGTTTAGCAATTTCCGTTTTATTAGAGATCTGAGTACCATCTCCTGTATCAGAAGTTAGCCAAGTTACGTTGCCTTGTTCAAGTGCAGCCAACAAAAAAGCAACATCATGTCTGTCCCGAAAGTTAACAATCACTTCTTTCAAAATCGGCAGACTGAGTGGATTGCTCTTTGCCAGCGTTTTTAAGACACTGCGAATATTCGACACAATTTCGTATTTTTTGAAGTCCCTATTTAATTCATGTTTCTGTATGTGACTAGCCAGTTCTCTGGTTCCGAATCTTGGGAAGTGCTCACTGGACTCTGAAACAAAAAAAAATTATTATATTTTAACTGGCAAATAGACTGTCACATTGTCAAGACAAGACATCTTAAAAGTATTTTTTTTTCGTGTGCGTGTTTATGTGAGTTCTACATTTTTTTTTCAGGTCTGTCTCTGTCTCCTTTCTACGTCTAGCCTTGTCCTATGACCCCCGACCCCTTGTTTTCCATCTTGTTCCGGGGATTGCATGTCACAGAATGTCCCATTGTATGATATTCATTTATTTCTTTCCTTTATTCTTTCTTTAATCACCTGGAGATTGACATGAACGGGGTAAACAAGACAGGGACTGACTTTGAACGGAGGGTAACCAAATTGGAAGACTAGGAATTTTGTTGTTGAGGCCTTGTGCTTTACGGGGACCTGAAACATATTGTTGATAACGTGTTTATTGCATGCCACGTGATACTTACTCGTGTAATCATTGGATTATTTCGAAATTTTAGCGTTTCTTCGGCAGATAAGAATTGTGTCTAAGACAAGTAAATTTTACTTTTGCTAAATTTTTCACTTCATAACGTTATAATACGTATTAACCAAACCACTAGGTCTTTAATATTTGGACGAGTGCCCTAATATAACAGACGGAACTTATGTCTAGGTTGAACGTGCTCGTCTCGCCAATACAAGACACAATTTTATTTAAAAAAAAAAAAAAAACTTGAAAATGCGCTCCCATTGATACAATACAGCTGAAAAAAAAATTATGAAGAGCAGGGGTGAACTGACGAGTGATTTTTGTTATGGAGAAAGAACGGGTAATTTGCCCCTGATTATCGATTCTACGTGGAGAAGTTATGGGAGAATGACCCCCTTTAATGCAGTGGACTCTCAGACAGGGCCCAAAATGCCCAACGACATTCTGCCCCTGATAAAGAAACAGCAACAGGTAAATTTTTTGTAATGCTTAGCTGGCAGAGTGGATAGTGGCGATTCGCTTCCGTGGCTAGGCGGTGGGTGCTGGTTCGATTCCCGGTAAGCCTATCACTTCTGTTATTTTTCTGTAGTCTAATCTTCTACTTCTTTATTTCTCACTGAGTGCCTGATAACATACTCGTACCTTTGTGTGTTGTTTGTTTATTTATTAACAGGTAAAGTTGTACGTTGGTTTCAGTATCGATTCAGTTCAGTCATTGTAAAACTTATTTCCTCAATAATAATAATAGCCCCTTCAGTCATAGCTGACTATGGGAATGCGCCCCTGAGGTGACAGCCATCAGCTGCTTATTTTGTTGGTGTTTCTTTCGATGTTTTCACCTCTCTTCTGCTTGCAGCGAGAGCGTCTTTTCGCCCAGTGAGGTAGCGCCGTAGATAGCATCGCCACTTGGTGCGATCGGCACCTTCGTCCTCACAGGTTACTGGATTTATGTCTCTCTCATGTCTCTCTTGCATACATCTTTGAATCTCAGCTGCGGTCGCCCAACTGTTCTTTTGCCATCTGCCAGTTGGCTGTAGAAGATATCTTTCTACATGCGATCATCTTCTATGCGGCGGACATAGCCAAGCCAGCGTAGCCTGCGCTGTCTAAGCAGCGTATACACGCTTTGAAGGCCAGCACGTGACAACACTTCAACATTTGTCACTTTTTCTGTACGTTATAGCCTTCTTTCTTACTTAGCATAGGTTGTCCATGTCTCGCTGCCATATAGAAGTGTCTTGGTGACGCAGGCGTTATATTCCGCAGCTTTGGTCTTCGTTGTGAGTTTGGAGTTTCCCCATTCACGTGTTGTGACGCGGGAATAGGTAGCTGCAGCTTTGCCAATGTGGCTGTCAATTTCTGTGTCTAGAGAGAGTTTGTCGTTGATAGTAGACCCCAGGCGTGTGAAGTAGTACACCACTGCCAATTCATAGTTATCGATAGTGATAATTAGTTTACAAAATAACTAAAATCATCAGCGGAAAACGAGGTGCAAACAATATTATATTAGTAAGAGATAAGCAGGTAAAGCTCATCACCACAGCAGAGGGACAGGAAACAAGATGAGCAGAGCATTTCAGAGAAACTCTAAACAAGGAACCACCAGAGACACAATTGAATGTTCCTGAGGCTGAAAACGATCTAGATGTTAATACAGACATTCCACGAAAAGAAGAAATCATCACAGAAATCAAAGGGTTAAAGAATGGACAAGCTCCTGGCCATGATAACTTAAATGCAGAGCTATTTAAGACAGACCTCTGATCTAGCAGCAGAACTATTAGAACCACTATTTGCACAAGTCTGGAAAACAGGGACAACACCAACGGAGTGGAACAAAGGAATAATTGTCAAATTGCCCAAGAAGGGAGATCTTGCAGACTGCAATAATTGGAGAGGAATCACTCTTCTCTCAGTTCCCAGCAAAATACTAGGCAGGATAATTATACAGAGAATTTCAAAAGCAGTAAACGACAAAGTGAAGAAAGAACAAGCAGGATTTAGAAAGAACAGAAGATGTGCAGATAATATATTTACCCTCAGGAACATTATAGAGCAGTGCTCAGAATGACAAAGACAGCTGTACATTAATTTCGTTGATTTTGAAAAGGCTTTTGACAGTATACATAGGGACAGTTTATGAAAAATACTGAGGGCTTATGGAATTCCAAGCTGCATAGTGTCAATCATAAAAAGCCTCTATGCCAATTTTACGTGTAGCGTAGGGCAGAGCAACCTAACCTTTGAGGTGAAGACAGGAGTACGACAGGGATGCCCCTTATCAACCACTCTATTTTTAGCAGTCATAGACTTTGATGCGCCAGACAACAGAGAGCAAAAAAATCATAGTAATACCTAATTCTTCAAACTGACGTTTTAATACCTAATTCTTCAAACAGTCATTTTAATACCTAATGCCTCAAACATTCTTTCATACAATGCGTTAATGACTTCTGCAACCGACGTACTGAAACCTTACGTGATGATATCGTGAATGGGGTGCCGAAAGATAAACTGTAGCGGTTAAATAGGAGAAGGAAGTTGATCACCAACCCCAACAGACAGGCATGCACAAGGACTTTGGCCTTGCTGTAGACCCGAACACAATTTGGTACGACCATGATGTACGGACATAAGAACCTGTAATACAAAATACTACGATTACATTCTAGAAAGATGTTGAAAAAAATTATTAGTAAGTATATCTTCTTCTTCTGCGTTCGTCCTGAAAAGAACGTTTGTTATGCCGTGTCGCCGTTTACAGCAACGCAGCGATATTTGCGGCTTTCGGCCCGACATATCCGGTTTCAGCATGGCATTTTTGGGACCGGGTTAGCCTTCCCTCTTCGATCCCTACTCTCTCAGCTAGACTGCAGTGATGCAGCCTGTTTCCAGGACCACCACTTGGAGGTGGAGTAGGGTCTTGGTCAGCTCTGGTTCGCTGACCCTGACGCAAGCAGTCAAGCAATGGGTCGCTGACTGCATTTATCACTGTTCTTCGGTTCCGTAGTAAGTATATAAATATCATCATCATCATGTTTCTTTGCTCTGTCTACGGACTATGGAGCCAGCACTGCAGCTGTTTCACTTGCAGACAGCCGGCACCAAGTATTCCCATGCTCTTGAAGTTGCTGTTTCTGTAGCTATTTGTTACACATGATGAGGTTGCCAGCTACATGCGCCAACCCATATTAGTTACCTTATACGAGTGCATGACGGTACAGTAGTCCTACACGTGTTCGTGTCGTCACAGACCTGAGGGAACTACACGGTGCACAAATAAATATACTTAAACATACTGAGAAAAAGATCGTACCAATTTCTGAAAAAGTACTTTAATTTTGTACAAACAAAAATAAAAGCAATAATAAATTTAACAAAAAGTAATTCATTTTAGGCAAACTCTGATTGCCTTGCTGATCAAATAGAGGGAATTAATTTTAGAGAATGGTCGAATAATGCAGAAGTTAAATTATAGATGATATAAGGTAACTAATATGGGTTGGCGCATGTAGCTGGCAACCTCATCGTGTGTAACAAATAGCTACAGAAACAGCAACTTCAAGAGCATGGGAATACTTGGTGCCGGCTGTCTGCAAGTGAAACAGCTGCAGTGCTGGCTCCATAGTCCGTAGACAGAGCAAAGAAACATGATGATGATGATATTTATTTTGAGAGAAGTATAGAACTAAAAATAATAACGGTAATAGTAATAATAGACATAACACATACATTCTTTTACCTAGAATTTTATACTTGCAATTGCACTGTAATCTGTGAATGTAATTCAGAAGTGCTCTCAAATGTAACTGGCAGTGTAAGCCACGAGTGGAGAAGCCAAAGAAAAATCATGAAGAATAACGACAGAAGATAAAGCCAAGCAACAGAGATCACGTAGGAAGAGAAAAGAGGTCCAAATAAAAGTCGACGACGGGCAGGAATAATTGCAGCCTACGTAGACACCACACGTAGAATGACTGCCGACCAAGCAAAGCGGAGACAGTTTGTTGCTACAGTACAAGTTGCCACCAGGCGTGATGGTCACTGATTGCTTTGTCAGTCAGCAGCCGACGACCAAAACAGAAAGAAGAAGACACGATGAACGAAACAAGACGATGGTTATGTGCAGTGTTTTATGGATTATTCAAGGTAGTACGAGGTTTCGTGGTGCGCCCACTGTCTTATAACTTTACTTTACTTAGTCGTCCCTCTTCTTCCTTGGGGTGAAGAGGTTTGCCAGACAGAGCGCCATACTATCCTATCGGATGTCTTTCTTTTAGGCTGGTTCCAGTCCAGTCCTCGGCCCTTCAGCCATTATCTGATGTTGTCCTCCCAGCAAACTCTAGTTCGTCCTAGAGGTCCCCATCAAGGCCAGCTCCTTGACGTGGAGATGGGGCTCAAGTACAGCCATCAGCGGCTGAAAAACCAAGACTGGCCAGGCCCTCCTAGACTCGAGCAAGACCACAGTCTGCCCTAGCAAGTCAAGGTGCTGAAGACGGAGGCAACCAGCCAAGAGGCGCACCACGGCAATCAGGATGCCACGCACATGCGCTATGGGAAGTATGCCTATATCTGCAAAACGTTATGGCACTCGCCCTGTGACGGACACCCAGGCAGGCGCAGTGCCGGGCCCTCTGCCTCGGAAGGGCCCAACCCCTACTACTGGGGGTCCTTCTCAATTGCCCCGTGAAGCCAGGAGGCATGAGAATAGAGCTACTGGCCAAGCAAAGAAAAGACCATTTAAAATAATGCACTGGAATGCTGAAGGCGTCAATAGTAAAAAAGACGGCTACAGCAAAAAATTAGAGCTCGAAAATATCTTGAATGAAGAGCAAGTAAATGTATGTTGCTTGCAAGAAACCCACCTCAACAAAGACATAGCCTTCAAAATCAGAGGCTACCAGTGCTACCGATCTGACCGAATAGACAGGCGAAAAGGTGGAATACTGACACTCGTGAGGAATAACATCAGTGCATGTCAGCTTGAAACATATATGGAGGGAGCGGAATACCAGATGCTTCATCTCAGGACAGAAAGTTCAGAATTCCACCTGCTCAACTACTACTGTCCGAGCAACCGCCCACTGGCACTAGATACAATCCCAGCAAAAGAAAGACTGATTGTATGCGGAGACTTCAACAGCCACTCACAGAGCTGGGGCTATGATCACATGGACAGGAGAGGTGAGGAGCTTGAAAACTGGCAGGATGACAATGGGCTTATCCTGATTAACCAGCCAATCGACCCACCAACCTTCTACTCGAGATCATGGCACACCACCTCTACACCAGACCTGGCATTCCACTCACCCAGCTTGGAGTGGAACACCACACGCATTGTAGGGAAACAACTTGGAGGCAGCGACCACCGGTCAGTCTTCCTAATTGTGGAAAATGAACTTGTCAAGGAGAGCAGCACTCTCTCTAGGTGGAACTACAAGAAGGCAGACTGGACAATGTACCAGCACCGTACTAGTATACTGGCTAGAGATCTGACTGTAGACAAAGACATCAATAAGCTAGTCGATGAATTCAGCAGATGCATATTACAGGCTGCTCGTGAAACAATACCTAGAGGGGCTCGTAAGCACTACAAACCATATTGGAATAGTGAACTAGAGCAGCTGCACAACGACGTGGAAACATTTCGAAAGCAGGCAGAGACCAGTCCATGCCAAGAACACCACAATAACTACCAGCAAGCTAAGGCCAAATTTCAAAGGGCCAAGTTGCAGGCCAGGCGAAGAAGCTGGAAGGAGAAAACAGAGTCCTTGAACTTTGAAAGAGATACGAGGAAACTGTGGAAGCTGGTAAAGCAACTTAACGATGAAGGTACAGGGAGAAACTCAAGGATTGCTCTGTACAAAGATGGAAACATCCTCATGGGAAAACAGGCAGCTGATCACTTTGCAGACTCCTTTGCTAAAGACAACAACATCGAAGTTAGCCCAGAGAAGCAACAGGGGACTCGTGAGAAACAACACGCAGGACGAAATGGAACCATACCTGAAGTTATGGAGGCACCAATCACATTCAGAGAACTGGAGCTTGCAATATCCAAATTGAAAATGAGAAAGTCGCCAGGAGTTGATGGAGTGTCCAATGAAATGATTAAGAACTTGGGAACCGCAGCAAAAACAAAGCTGCTGCAGATCTTCAATATCTGTTGGAACTCAGGCAGAGTTCCACAGACCTGGAGGGAAGCAATCATGATACCACTCCTAAAACCAAGAAAAGACAGTTCCACTGCCTCCAGCTACAGACCAATCAGCCTTACAAGCTGCCTCTGCAAAACAATGGAACGTATCATCAACCTCAGGCTACAGTGGTACCTTGAAAGTGAAAACCTTCTTGTACCACAGCAGGCGGGCTTTAGGCAGTGTTATTCCACCGAAGATCAGGCAACTTACCTTTCCCAAGAGATTGAGGATGCGTTCCAAGATAAGAAACTGGTATTAGCAGCATGGATAGATCTAAGGAAAGCATTTGACAAGGTTTGGAAAGAAGGGCTTCTGAAGAAACTGAGAAATTGTAGAGTGAATGGTAAGATGTACAAATGGGTGAAAGCATACTTGCATAACAGAAGAGCCCGAGTACAACTAGATGGCCTCAAGTGTAAGAAAACTCTACTGCGTCATGGCGTCCTTCAGGGAGGGGTTCTGTCCCCCACACTTTTCCTAGTCTACATCAACGACCTGGTTGCTGAACTACCACATGGAATGAAAGTGGCAATGTACGCTGATGACCTGGTAATATGGTGCACAGATGAGCATGCAACAGTGGCCACCAAACTGCTACAAAGAGCTATAGATGCCTTAACCTCATGGGCAAATAGATGGTGTGTCAGCATCAACACAGACAAGTGCAGCACTACGCTCTTCACCCTCTCTCCCAAACAAAAAGCTGGTGTCATCAAGATAAACAAAGAGCTCCTGAGAGAAGATAAACAACCCACCTATCTCGGAGTTACATTCGATGATAGGCTGACATGGAAGCAGCACATCAACAAGGCAGCAACAAAGGCCAGGAGGAAGCTAGCCATCCTGAGAAAACTAAGTGGAACCACATGGGGAGCCAGCGGGAAAATACTTAGTAAAGTTTACCTGCAGGGCATACGACCACACCTGGAAAATGGGTCAGCTGCGTGGTGTCCAGCATCAAACACCACATTACAAGAGCTAGATAAGGTGCAAAACCAGGCGCTTAGGGTCATCACGGGGGCAATGAAATCAACGCCTATAGTGGAGATGGAGAAAATGGGGAGGATACAAGCACTGAGAGAACGCAGAGACACGAAAGTGCTAACACAGGCAGAAAAGTTCCTCTGTATGCCGAGCCATTCAATGAAGGACAGATTCCAAAACCTAGCAATGGGGCGACTGAAAAGAAGCAGCTTTATCCACCAGGCCAAACGATTTCGTAGACAAACCTCAGACCTGCCTGAAGTTAACAGCCCCCTAAAGTCTGTGCCAGAACAAACCCCTTGGAGAGAGGAGCCTGGACTACCAGTACACATCCAGACAAAAGTGAAAGGAATATTCGACAGGGATGAACAGAACAGCGTGCAACGTAGGACAGTCACTCTCAGTTTCCTGGATGATGAATACCCACAGGACCTCTGGGTCCGAGTATACACGGATGGGTCAGCACAGAATGCAGTAAAGAATGGAGGAGCAGGAGTGTACATAGAATACCCAAACAACACTAGGGATACGGCCAGAGTACCAACAGGGAAATTCTGTAACAACTATGATGCAGAAGTCCAGGCAATCAAGGTGGCAACTGAGAAACTACTGAACACCAATCTCGGTCCACAGCCTGTAGTATTCCTGACAGATGCAAGATCAGCACTCCAAGCACTTCAGTCCAGAAAATTGCCAGTTATACAAGCCCTACTTTCTGAACTGTGCAACCAGCGCAGGGTCGCCATGTAGTGGATACCGTCTCATTGTGGAATACCAGGAAACGAGAGAGCAGACGGACTGGCTAAAGAAGGTGCTGCAGACGAACAACCGGATGTACCAGTTACGTACCATCAGAAGAAAAAGATGATCAAATCTATCAGAAAGTCACCAACATCAACGCAGGATGACTACCAAGCTATGAACAGATCAGAACAAATAGTCATTCTGCGCCTCAGAACAGGACACAACCGCTTTCGCAGCCACATGTATACAAAATTCAAGATTGGCAATTCAGCCATGTGTACATGTGGACAGGCACCCCAGACAGCGGAGCACGTACTGCAAGATTGCCCCGAATATGATATATTGAGGCAAACCCACTGGCCCAGAGAAACAACACTGGAAACAAAACTATATGGACCTCTGTATGAACTACAAAAGACAGTGAAGTTTATACAAGAAACAACATTGCAGATATAGACAATATATTTCAAGCGAACGAAAGAAGAAGAAGAAGTCCTAGAGGTCTTGTTTTCCCATTTTTGTTGTCCCATTTTTGTTGTGTTATCCGATCTTCTCCCATTCTGCAGACATGGCCGAAACATCGTAACTGGAACTACAGGGGTTGGGTTTCAAGACCATGACATATTGTCTGGCAGCTAACCATGTCCCTTCTGGTTACTTTAACCACTTTCCTCAGATACTGAATTTCTGATGTTTTGCAGTTGCCTTTTGTGGATTGTAATCCTTGTCCATACTTGCATCCGTAGATCAAGACTGGAACATAGGTGGAGCAGTATGCAGCCATCTTCGTTTTCTAGCTAATTTCTCTTTTGCTGAGGATTGCTCGATTTATGGCATGAAAGAGTCTCCCAGCTGCTGCTCTTCGGGTAATCAACTCTTCTTTGATGCCTCCCTTCCGGTCTTTTACAGCTGACGTTCCTATTAGCAAATAATTAGTTAATGTCTGTTTCAATGTTTGTGGTCTTTAAGAATTGTAAAGTTTTTTAAAATTACTTTTAATACATTTCGGTGCCTCCCCCAAGCAGATTCCTGGTTCAGCCGTACCGCTAGGTTATCCGCCTAAGAGCTGACTGTGATTATGTGGTTGATTCTACATGCCTTTTGATGAAAATCTTGGTTAACTTGGACTATTCTCACTGCTTTCGTAATTTCTCATTATTTTTCCTAATACTGTGCCGTATATAATACTGTGCCGTATATAATACTGTGCCGTATATAATACTGTGCCGTATATAATACTGTGCCGTATATAATACTGTGCCGTATATAATACTGTGCCGTATATAATACTGTGCCGTATATAATACTGTGCCGTATATAATTGGCAGATGTGCCTTAGAAAAGCGTTACTATGTGATGAGCTTTCATTCTTCTTCTTTTTGTATGCATAGGCTCTGATTGACAAAGCCGTCAGTGGCCATCACGCCTAGTGGCGTCTTCTAGGGCAGCAACAAACTGTACCCATTTTGTTCGGTGGGTGGCTTCCTTCGTGCAGTGCATGGTTCATACTTTGCATCTCAGCTTCCGCCGTTCTTCGCAAGGTTGTCTTTGGTGAGCTTTCATTGCTTAAGTCGATCACAATAATAACAGTTGTTAAACGTAGATGTGGGATCGAAGTCGCAGCAACAGTGATAAATGCAGTCAGCGACCCATAGCTTGGCTACTTGCGTCAGGGTCAGCGAACCAGAGCTGACCAAGACCCTTCTCCACCTCCAAGTGGTGGTCCTGGAAACAGGCTGTATAACTGCAGTCTGGCAGAGAGTAGGGATCAAAGAGGGAAGGCTAACCCGGTCCCAAAAATGCCATGCTGAAACCGTATAGGTCGGGCCGAAAAGCACAAATATCGCAGCTTTGCTGTAAACGGCGACACAACGTAACAAACGTCCTTTTTAGGACGAACGCAGAAGAAGAAGAAAAAACGTCAAGGGAGTCCCATTGTATGGTATTGAAACACGGAGAACAAGAAAATACGACAATCTAGACGCTATTTTTCAAGATGAGTGCTCTCACAGAATTGAAGGATTAAAATGGAATGAGAAGATCACCAGCATGAACCAACTTATTAAAAGAATCAAACAAGTAAAGTGAAATAAGACGCGAGGAAATGACTTTAGTGGGGAGTAGGACACACATTGAGGAAACCAGCTGATAGTATTACAAGGCAGTCTATGTCCTGGAATAGTCAGGATAAATAGACTAGTGAGAGACACGCATACAAAACACATGACATAAAAATAACTGGAGACGTACATAAACAGGGTAGAGATGGATCAGAATAGACAAGCCCACAAATGAAACTGCTGACTTAAACTAGTTGATGGCCTATACTCCAAGGGCAGTTGAGGTGTAGGGGTGACAATATTACTCGGGTAATAGATGGTTTAGCCACTGCCAAACTTGTTATATCTCACCAGTTGCTGCATATTGTCAAGTTTGCCTTTCTTGGTCAGTTTAATTATCCTTTTTTTTAAAGGAAATGAGAGAAGATCTGACTAGCATCAGATGATTATTTGTCTCTGTTCTTTCACTATTTTGGTCCACACTGTTCAAACTAATTGTTACACGGATATTTACAATATGTCTACCATTACGTGTATACATACACTTGTAATACTACCAGTCAATTAACACTATCTCTGTGCATCAAATACTACATTTTCACAACAACTACCACTATATACCAAAGATCGTACTTCTAGTGCCATCACCTCTGAGCGTTCATTACTACAAGTCAACCACTACTACTACTATTACTACTGCTGCTACTACTACTACTACTACTACTACTACTACTACTACTACTACTACTACTACTACTACTACTACTACTACTAAAACGAAATGTTTTATTAGACTAATATTATTTATAATACACAAATAAGTGCTTTATAGAAATTCCTAAACTTTATACCTTCAGGTTCCACCTCACCGCCGAGATAATGCCCAATTCATCCAACCAACGCAAAGTCTGTTCTGCATTAACGCCTGTGATACAAATCAATTTAATTGTACCTTTTGCCGAAGACAACGACAGATACTAAACAACAACAACAACTTGCTTCCTCATCAGTGTTATCCACATTTCGTACTCGGTCATCTCCGACAAGGAGCAGTATTCGCGTTTACAAAGTGAAGAGTGTGTAATCCTTTGAGCACATTTTTTAAATGAAATCCAGAGACATTGAGTAGACTCTGCCTCGGACCAATTATTTTCAAAATGTTATCAGGGTTTGCTTCCCGCGAAATGTTGCAGGCTGTACTAACACAATGGGAATTCTTCCACTGGTGAGGTTAATCTCGTGAACGATGAAAATGTATGGCAGTTTTAATTTTGAGCCGTAACAGTTAAGTTTTCAAGCTGAAGGTGAGAATCTGGTGTGTTCTTAGTTTATTTTGTCTCTGTTACGAGAGAAATACCCTAATACTGGGCAAAAGGAGATACACAGTCTGCATTTTGAGCGATTAGTGTAAGACCTGGGAAAGCGCTGTTTGTTAGATGCAGTTGGCATTTTCCATAGCTAATCGTTCTCATCGCCCTAACATTAACTACTCTCGGTGAGTGACAGGTCTCGCTCATAAGAAAAGAAAGGGTAACTCAGAAAGTAGGGCCCCTGCTCTGCCAACAGATAAGGGTAGAGGTCAAGAAAATAATCGAACGAATATGTTAGAGAATAAGATGAGAATTACAAAGATGAAAATGAAGAAGATAACGGGAATTTAACAAAGAAAAAAATTGAAGAAACGCGCATTATTTCACATCACCATATATTATTAATACAACACCTCCACTGTTATTCCAATAACTGCCTATAACTAATTAATGACTTCTACTGCCACCATGAAATAAATACTACAAGTACGCCGCTATTAAATTTCTTTCAGTGCTACCACTATACATCTAATACAACATCAGAACTACTACAACCACAATTTATCTGGTACTACACCTAAAAAAACCACTACCACATCAGCATTGTAGATATTCCCGGGTCTTTTCTATTTTTATAAATATCCATTTATCCGATTGGACAAATACAATATAAAATGTGGAAATTAAAGCAAAAATAACAGCACACACTACACATCAACAAAATGTGAATCGTAAACAAGCAACTCTTTGTAACAGTTCTGTGTGTAAACCGCTGTACAACCATGCCCACTTCTCTACATGTTTTTTTGTTTTTGTTTTAAAGGTGTTACTTAGTTCAGGCAAGCACACACCTTTAAGCGTTAGCCACGACGCGAATATGCCTCTGTAATTAGTTACTGCATTACAATCACCTACGATTTGTCTTCAGTAATAAAAACAGAGACAGGAAATCAATAGATACACTTTCCGATGGCGGTTTTAGGGATAATTGGCTACTCGAATGCAGTAACCTTGTTCCTTTTTAATTATCTCGTGATAGATCAGATCGCGCGTTGTTCCAGGAAGTCACTGAAAGGGCAATACAAGAAAAGATGCATTGTTCATTGTTGCATGTTGTAAGAAGCCACTAGTGTGAGTTGTACATGAACCTTCATTATATAAAAAAACATACAACAAAAACAACTAGTGCAAGAGTACACGAAGCTCCTTGTCTGAGGCTTCCTACAACGAGAACGAATTGCAGCAATGAGACAGAAGACGGTAAAGAGGAAAAATGCTGGGTCTAAATGTGCGGCCTCTAAATTATATTTATTCAAATATAACAAGCATAATAGATTCAATATAATAAGAACAATATATTTCTTCTTCTTCTTCTTCTTCCTCTTCTTCTTCTTCGTACACTCTCAGACGTCTGCTTGAATGTGTTCTAAGAAAACTCTGGTCAGTTTGAGGCTATTTGTATCCCCATAGAAATTTTCTGGTGACGGCCATTTGTGCTTTCTCTGTTCTTTATATGTTAGGTCATCTTTAAAGCAAATGTTCAGCAATTATTTGATCTGTGCCACATTTACACTCTTCGGTAGTTCCAGTGTGTCTCTGATGAGACAAAGAAAAGACATTAATGCTGCTCCCTCATACACCGCACAAGGCGGCTAATATGAAGTGAGGCATGTAGTGATGGCATCCTTTTATGTTTACACTAGTGTAAAAGCCCGTCATAAGACGGGAATTAAATTCAAAAGCACCAATACCTAACGGCAATTTTACTTACTCAAAAGTATTTTTTTTAAACCACTGCATCACCACAGTACATGAACTACGTAGCAGCAGCGAGGATCCCAATGTGTGTATACGGGATCACACATTCTATAAATATATTTGTGTGCACACCGTCATTTGCGCAGTTTTCTTTGTTGAGTTTTACTATTTTCGGGAGAGCCCATATAAAGGAAACAATACAATTAATGTCTAACTTTCAACCACAGTTGCATCCCTTAGCGTTAGTGACAGAAAAAAGCTGGGATTTTATATACAGAAATATTGCTACATAAATCACAAATATCACGATAATGCTTTGGGCAAGCTTCCTGCAAGAGGACTAGCTACATTGGTGGCTCTATGCTCCATAAAGAGTGAAAATAACAATGAATGAATGTCGAAAGAATTAAAAACAACGCTTAGTTTTTCTAGCGCAGTTCGATCTGGTATTGGCGTTCTTCAATTTAAATTCATTTTGAAATACATTTAAACATCTTCATCTAACATTTTAATAATGCATTTCTGGAGCAATCCATAAATGATCACGATCCCCTAAGCTACGAGTTTTCACCTTTTTTTATTTTGGGGGGGGGGGGGGGGGGGGGGGTGTTACGAGTGAGAAAAAAAGTTGTCTGTAACGAGACAAAAGTCTGAGTGAGGTGAGAGATAGAAAATCTGAATTAAGTAAAGAATGTGAATTTTAGAGTGGAAGTGTAACTATCAGGAGTAGAGATGCTTTTACACATTCAGCTCCTGTCGCTCGTAACCAATTTTGATGTTCCACTTCACTCTTCCTCTCTCCAATTTTATCTCTGTATAATGAGTAAGGATGCACACAATTAATTACTTCGCACACAACACTAACAGATAGTAAAGAAATTCTAATCTGCTAAATGATATATATGTCACATAATTTCGGGTCGATCTCTTCTTCACTACGGCAGTAATCAGTAACATTTGTTGTACGTACTGATTACCAGGAATTTCCGGGGATCGACACATTTAATTATCTCTTAACAAACAGATATTTCATATTATCAAACCATTTGACACTCATTTTTGCGATAATGCATCACATTTTGCTTGGCGCTTCACAGCTTTGTGGAGATTAACGCAGGTAAAACTCATATGGGTCTGATCAGTTTCGCATAGTTTTGTGTGCTTGTCGTGAAACATTCTAAATCCACATATATAAATTAAAAGGTAAATGTAAAGCCTAACACATAAATTCAATAAAAGGGAAAGAAGAATGGTAAAGAACAGTGCTGTCACAATGACTGTACTCGAGATCCCCCTTTTTCTGCTTCGTCTGCATATTCTCACGCTTTCACGTTGATAGTAAAGCCTACTGCATCAATACACGCTTTCTACAATAAAACGTGTACTGTATTTCTAAAAAAACCTTGAGCTAGGCATACTGCGTAATGACCTAAATTAATACTTCCATTAATTTCATTTTATACACTACGTTAACATAAACGAAAGGACAGATGGACTTAGGATAGAAAGAGAGTGAGGGCTGAAAGCAGGAACGCATGCAACACTAACACGCGTCTCGCGATATACAATTAATGCCACCCCAAGCGCAAGGCCAGAAGCACTAACTTTTTTCAAATAGACAGTGATAAAAAACACTACAACTACGAGAGTTAGGTTTAAAAACCTGTAAAATGCTTATTGGGAAACATGACATTCTACTGTTTTATGTCTGAAATCCTGACATTAGTATGACAGAACAGTCGAAAAGGCAGGACAGGTGGCGGTTCTAAATCGATAAAAATAAAATAAAAATACACGACTATCCTAGAAGAAAATGCATATTTTGAACGCAGCCACTTAGCTCCCTTAAAACTTATATATTTGGGTGCCTTAGGACTTGCTGACAAAGAATATGTTAGGTACTAAGCAATTAGTCTAATATTTAACAAATTATAGCCAAAAGAAAATAGTGAGGGTGGCAGACAACACCAAATCAGAATCTCACAGTGGCATGTTTTGAAACCACCATTGTACGGGAAATAGGCCACCATGTTAAATCCTATTTGATTGGCGGGAATGATATGTAAGGCTAAACACGATTAGTCGGACTACAAATACTAATTTTGATTGTTAGGGGAAACGTGAGAAGGGTAAAATTTTTTGAAAAGCTTGTGTAAACATGGCCCGATTGGTTAGACCCGCCAATATAGTCAATTAGGAGCGTCAGTTCAGTGCCACATTTTAAAATAAACTTACTAAGAAACAGTGCGTTGAGAACCAGATCATATTTTTCTAAATAAAAGTCTGGGACAGAGGCAGATCGGAATTTGTGCCATTATTCATCGCCAGTCAACGTATTTGTTATCATTTTCATGAATTGTGGTAAGCTTGACATATTTGAGATCTTTTTAATGAAAATTGAATGCAAATTGATAATTTATGTCTGTATATGTGCGTGGTTCAGTAGCAAACATGAGGCAAGGCCTAGATAGTGCTCCAACCTGAACAGGACGTGTCGGAGAAAAGTAAAACTGCATGGAATTGCCAAACAGTACACTGACACCTATCTTATTGACTAGAAAGAACTAATGCTGGAATTGCAGAGGCGTAGTAACCATTAGGGAGGAGTATACTGGTGTAAATTGTTTCAGATGAAGCTAGCAGTTGGCCTACCGCTCTGAACTCAGTGTTTGTTATGTATTGTGTTCAGTGTGGAAATAGATTATAAATTAGTTCTGAAATAGGAGGTACAACCTTCTTGTTTCAGGAACCGTGGTCCTAAGTTATTGAAGCAGCACCTGGTCTGAGTTTTGCTGAATCCAGAGGCTGACAGCATACTCCTTGGTCCAGATAGCGACCAGTGAGGTGTCTCCAGAACACAGGAAGCAATCGAGCAGAGGAGTCTTTTTCTGCCACCATCACGAAAGATAAGCTTCTGTGGCCAGAGTAGCTCAACATTATATGCCCCCCTCTAGAATTGACATTATATTAAACACCGAGGGACAATAAATTGTTTCAAATGACAGGAACTGTGAACTTTTCCCAATACTATTTCCAAGATAATCAAACACTTGAAGTCATGATGACAAACAACAACCTAGCTTGAAAAACAAAACCAGTATTATTGAAAGAATTATTACATATATATTTGAAACTTTACACTTGACTCATTTAAGATAGTCTTATAGAGTGTTATATGTGTGTGAGTGTCACAGTGTTGTAAAGTGTTGTGGAATAAATTAAATTGTTTATCTGTCTGTTGTTGTTCTGACTTACACTTCATCATTTGTGTAGTGAAATGGACAGAGATACAACGGTAAAATATCTCCAAAGATAACATTTAAGGATAAAAACATAATGCGTAGGCTGCTGATGTACATGATCGCCCAGACCGCGGGTCATCATCCTCCATAATAACTGACTTGCTAGACAGGAGGGGAACGGCGGATCAAAAAGGAAAAAAATATGACTGGAAAGATTGCGTGAGACTAGAAAGGCTAAGGAGACGCAATTGGGGGGGAAACGGAGAAAAGTCACGTTTCCCAAGTTGACATAAAAAGTAAGCAACTCGACAGAAGGGACCATAGATATGTTACGCCACAGTCATTTATTGGACGCTTTTGCAATACCAAGCCCTTGATTTGAATTCAGCGGCTAAAACGCAGATGTTTGGAATATTACAAAATTTAAAAAGTACTTTTTTCTTAATATTAATGTTAGGAATATAAAAATTAGCTGGCCGGATGGCCTATTCTGAGCAGTGAACTAATATGTTCTTAATTTTACAGACGGATAGATAATATTGAAGATAATGACAAAAGACAGTGTTGTTCACATCATCGACAGACTGTATTGAATCTAAAAGTGTCGCTAATTGCACAAAAAAACACGACCTCGAAACGCAGGTGTTCAAATTTACTTAGTATGGAGGAGAGGGTTTTTGGGTGGTAGCTGTGTCTAAATATAACTTTTAACGACAAAATTTTGGAGGGGAGAGAAAGGTTGGTTCAAAAATCAAGTACATTTTGTAGAAACACAAGTAGAGACGGACAGACTAACAGATAACCATCCATACTTGACTGAAGCATGACTGAAATGACTTTATGGTAGGAAATTTGAATTTAAAATAAACCTAGGCAGTGATTGGCCACAGACAATCATATCATTAGCGCTCAGACGCGAAAGTGGGGCCATTCTTCAATAGTTGTTCAGTGATAGACACAGATTTTAAAGTGTGGTGATTTCCATATGAAAGAAAGTGTAATAAATTTAGGGACGCCATACTATAGCCAGCAGCTCAGCTGAGTTTTGCTAGCAATTCTGTGTTATTTATTCATAATCTGGTAAGATTGAAATTATTTCCTTATATATTTTGAATATTGTTTCATGTTCGAGTGATTTGATACTGCCATATCGAAATCTAGCCTTACAAACAAGTAGGGATTTGCTCTAGACCCCCCGCCCTAGTCAGGGTCTAGGGACCAACAATGTACATAAACTCCAGCAAGGGTTAGGCAAGACAGATCAAGTGTTGAGAATAATGAAACATATTACCTATCCTCTTTTAGGGCAGACAACTAATAAATATTTTTCAGAACCTATAGTCTGGGAGGATCTGTCTTATGTAAAACCACCATGGTAAATGTGCTGTTTGGTCAGAGAGATCTGACCTGTCTGTATGATGTGGTTGTTGTGTCAGTGTTGTGTCCAGACGTGGGTAGAGAATAGATTTTGACACATGGCCCATACTTTGATTGCAGAGCTGCGAGTTTCTGTTGTCAACAAAGCAGTGTCTATTCAGTTGGTGACTTTACTCGAGTGTATCTGTGCAGTACTTGTGACAGAGACCACCATTATTGCCCGCCAGTACGGAGAGGTGGGACCACCTGATTTCAGCACCAGAGCTACAACTACCAGATGAGTGAGCCTCTGGTCTGCTGGACATTCACCAACGCTGTGTAGTTACTAATACCCCCCATAAAAATTCCCACCATTTTCTGGACACTGTGTAGTCAATATAGACAGGTGTGATGAGGCCACCCCAACAGCACAAACATTAACTATCCTCCCAAGTAGATGACTACTAGAACATTTTAATAAAACTAACTAGTATAGTACATATATATGTACACTATTGCATTTATGATATAATATTCCATGCATTTCTTTCATAATCTCTAAATCCTTTTAAGTTCTGGTCAACCTAAAAAATTGATCCAGAACAAAATAAATGTAATATAATTTTATCAAAAATTTTACACACGTGAGTTAGTTCAGTGTATTTTAACATTTATTAATATTATTAGTCTTGTTAAATATCTGTGGGTATATCTACAACCTATTACACCACACTACATATCATAACCCTAGACACTTTACGTAGCCACATTCATTAAAAAAAAATTAAGTGTGAGGTCGTAGTGGTAGCAAGAAAGGCCTTCTGACAATTCTCAACTACATTTTATCTCAGGAGCCTTCACAGCTGGCCTCATACAATTACATTTAGTAATATCCCCATCATACAATACCAGCAACACCACTACATAAATTGGGGTCTTGTCCAGGGATAATTAGCCCAACAGTAATATTAGGATATTAGGATCTCCTGGTGGGAGAAATAAAAGTAGGGAAATAAATTGTAAAATTCCCTTTAAAATTAAAAGTGTCCCTGCAGATAAAAGTTGGTGAATCTTCACAGCCAGTAATAATTAATTAGTTAACTGGTTAGTTAGAATTAGTTAGACTATAGTCATATAGTAATTAGAAGTACTTAGTGTATTTACTGGTTAGAGATTTATCTTGTATATTATTATATTGTCTAAAAAGTATGGCGGAGCTGGCAAAATTTAGATCAGCTGCTGTGCTCACCGCGAAGGAGATGGGAATGGATGGTCAAATTTTAATTCAATACGTAACGGCTGAATGTGATAAATATATTGAACGGGAAGAAAGGAGATTAGAAAAAGAGGCTGAAAGAAAATTAGAGGCTGAAAGGTTAGCTGAAGAGAAGAGGTTACAAATTGAGGCTGATAGAGACATTAAGAGGCTGCAGATTGAGGCAGAAGAAAAACGACAGCAAAGGGAGGCAGAAGAAAAAAAGGCCGAAAGGGAAGCAGAAGATAGAAGGTTGCAAAGGGAGCACGAATTACGACTAAGGGAGCTGGAATTACAAGGCCAGGCTCCTGAAAATGGTGCCAGCCCTTTTGCCTCAGATGCTACGCCTAGTCTGGGAGCCTCAAACTCCGCTATGGGGTTTCATTTAGACCATTTTGTTGAAAAAGACGATGACATAGAGGGGTACCTAGGACGTTTTGAGTTATTAGCTACTACGTATGGGTTAGAGAGAGAGAGGTGGAGCTTAAAGCTATCACAGGGATTGAGAGGTACTTCTTATGAAGTATTTGCTAAAATGAACAGGGAAGACCAAGACAATTATGACATGTTAAAGCAGGCTTTGTTATTAAGGTACGAGAAGAATGGTGAATTTTATCGTAAGAAATTTAGAAATGCCAAACTGTTGTCTGGGGAGACATACCACCAATTCTCTGCTAGACTAGAAACCTATTTGGAGAAATGGACGGCTCTGGGGAAGACCCAAGATCTTAAAGAAATGATCATGATTGAGCAATTGAGAGAGTCCATGGCTCCAGACATGAGAAAATTTCTCATGGAACAAGGTGCAGAGAAGTTGGGGGAAATTTTAAATGTTGCTGAGAGGTATCAGGCAGCCCAGGCAGAGGTAAGTGGTGCTAAAAAGAAGCACATAGACAATTTTAAAGCTCCACAGCAATTTAATAAATTTGATAATAGAGAGCAGGGAAATAAAGGTAGGACAAACTTTGAGCGGCCAAGAAATGACTATCGCGACAGAAACTCACAGTTCAATGACCAAAAGTTCAATGAAAGAAAACCGTTGAACCAAGGAAAAAGATGGTGTAAATGGTGCAAGAAGGATAACCATAACACCGAATTTTGTAGAAGGAAACCGTCAAACATTGCTGCAATGAAGTCGGGGACGCAAAGATTAAAGGTTAATCCTAAGGGACAACAGGAACCTTATCACCCCTGTTTGTGAGGATGTTATTTGTAATGGGGTCACCATAAGGTGCCTTTATGATACAGGTTTGGATTATGATTCAGTTGTGAAGTCTAGCCTAGTGGACCCAAGTCAGTATACCACAGAAACAGTGGAAATACAAGGGGCGACTAAGGACATACCACTCATGACACTTCCCATCGCAAGGATAACGGTGAAAACTCGCTATGTGGAAGGAGAAATCAGAGCAGCAGTGATAGATGAACCAATCTACCCTCTGATATTGGGGTGTAGATACGTCTTCTTGGGGAATCCCGAGAAACCTGTGATCATGGCGACAGTGCAGACCAGGTCACAGAAGAAGGAGGAAGAAGGTGAACCTATAAATGCTCATCCAGAGGAGATGAGGAAGGCGCAGGCTGATAGGACACTCAAGCCATGTTTTAAAAAATTGCCCAAATGCCACACACCTCCGAGCAAGGGGGAATATTTCATGAAGAACAAACTCTTATACAGGAAGGCCGGAACTGGAACAAATGGTCATAACCAGCTGGTTCTTCCCACTTCATATAGAGATAAAGTGATGGAACTCGGGCATGCGATTCCCTTCAGTGGTCACATGGGGATCAGCGCCACAGGACAGCGTATAGCTTGTCATTACTTCTGGCCAGGGATAACGGAGGATATAAAAAGATATGTCAAATCCTGCCCAGAATGTCAAAGGGTAGCTCCAAAGCATTGGACTGCTCCTGCAACTCTAGGGGAAATGCCCATAGTGGGAACACCTTTTGAGAGGGTTGCAGTGGATATTGTAGGACCTCTCACTCGGACCAAGAGGAGGAACAGTTACATCCTTACTCTGGTGGACACTTGTTCTATGTGGGGAGAGGCGGTAGCCCTGCCATCAATTGATTCAAAACATGTAGCAGAGGCACTACTTACAATATTTACCCGATTAGGATTCCCGCATCAAATCTTGACGGATAATGGTTCTCAGTTCAAGGGGAAACTAACGGAAGAAGTTTTTAAGCTATTTCAAGCCAGGCACTTTCATTGTAGTCCGTACCATCCACAAGGGAACGGCCAGGTAGAGAGGTTCAATGGGACTCTCATTTCTATCCTGAGAAAGCTGGCACACGAAAAACCGGATCTGTGGGATCAATTCCTGCCCGCCGCATTGTTTGCGTACCGGGAGGTACCACATAGTTCAACCGGGATGGCTCCCGCAACTCTGCTATTTGGGAGGCCAATAAAAGGTCCATTAGAAGCTCTATTAAGGACCTGGACAGATGAGAAGGCGGAAGAGACTGTTACCTCATCGTATCAATATGTGAACGAACTGACCACTCGTTTGAAAGCTGGATGGAAACTGGCAAATGATAATTTGAAGCAAGCCAGGAAGAAACATGCAGCATATTTTAATAGGAAGGCAAAGGACAGGGAACTGGCAGTCGGAGAGAAGGTGCTGCTTCTACTTCCCGGAAGCCAGAATAAATTACAAATTGGTTGGCAAGGTCCATATACGGTTCTAGAGAAGGTGTCTAGAACAAACTATAAAATTGACAAAAAGGGGAAGGAGAAAGTTTATCATGTAAACCTGTTAAAGAAGTATCTGGACAGACCACTCCAGGAAAGCACCCCCTTATTGACCTTGGCTATTGCAACCCAGATGCAAAAAGAACCACTCACCTCACATGAATACCCATTACATCCTTGTGAAACAGCAGCACAGGTAAAAGTCAGTAAGCACCTGACTAAAAACCAGAGGGAGAGAGTTCAAAAGGTTCTGGAGGAACATACAGATGTATTAACAGATAAACCAGGCCATACAAATTTGCTACAGTATGACATGAAACTGGTAGACTCAAACCCAATCTGTATGAGAGCCTATTCTATTCCGTTCGCGAAGGAGAAGGCATTGAAGGAAGAAATAGAGTATTTGTTGAAGGAGGGGATTATTTCGCACAGTGAATCATCTTTTAGTTCTAGTGTCGTTTTGTTGAGAAAACCGTCTGGGGAACACAGATTGTGCATAGATTACAGGAAACTGAATGCTGTCACAGAAGGACAAGTGGATCCATTACCAGACACAAAACAGCTATTTGCCAGACTGAACAAGGCAAAATACTTTTCAAAGGTGGATCTTAGTAAAGGCTATTACCAGATCCCAGTGAAGCCTGAAGTGAGACCTTATTTGGCTTTTAGCACTTCGGATGGACATTATGAATTCAATATGCTACCATTCGGACTGAAAAATGCTCCGAGTGTGTTTTCAAGGATGATGCGCAAATTGTTGGATCCCCTGAATAACCCATGTATCACAAATTTCATGGATGATATTCTCGTCGCCACCGAGACATTTGAAGAACACATTGAAGCTCTGGAGATGTTGTTTGATAGACTTCGGGAGGCGAACTTAACTGCTAGGCCAACCAAATGTTGTATTGGATGCAAAGAGTTGGAATTCTTGGGGCACACTGTATATCAGGGTAATATGACCCCTGATCCTAAGAATTTGGAAAAACTGCAGAGAGCACCTAGGCCGCAAACAAAAAAGGACGTGCGATCATTCGTGTCGTTATGCGGATTTTATCAGAAATACATCAAAAATTTTAACGCTATATGTGCTCCTCTGACTGATCTGACTCGCAAGGGACTTCCAGATAAAATTATTTGGACTGCACAATGTGAACTAGCGTTCCAAGAGTTAAAGGAAAAACTCACTAGCAAGCCTATTCTCAAACTGCCTGATTTGACACAGGACTTTGTCTTAAGAACCGATGCAAGTAATGTAGGACTCGGAGGGGCTTTGTTGCAAAGATCATCTTCACCTGATGGGGAACTTAAACCAGTCGCTTATGCAAGCCGCAAATTGAATAAGGCGGAACAAGGATACTCCACAAGCGAAAAGGAATGTTTAGCATTAATCTGGGCAATAAAGAAGTTTCAAATCTATCTGTATGGTAGGACATTTGTGGTGGAGACGGACCATCAGCCTCTCGTGTTCTTGTCTCAGGCTAAGCATGAAAACGCAAGATTGCTGAGGTGGTCTTTGTTGCTTCAACCTTATCAGTTTAGTATCCAATATATCCCAGGCAAATTGAATGTCGGTGCAGATTTCCTCAGTCGGCACCCCTGTGATCAAAATTAGAGTAGTGGCAGACGTGAGGAGCAATTTTACCTATGTGTATCGCTGGTGTTGGAACTTGCCATAGGCATGTTTTCAAGTGGGGAGATGTGTAGTGAAATGGACAGAGATACAACGGTAAAATATCTCCAAAGATAACATTTAAGGATAAAAACATAATGCGTAGGCTGCTGATGTACATGATCGCCCAGACCGCGGGTCATCATCCTCCATAATAACTGACTTGCTAGACAGGAGGGGAACGGCGGATCAAAAAGGAAAAAAAATATGACTGGAAAGATTGCGTGAGACTAGAAAGGCTAAGGAGACGCAATTGGGGGGGAAACGGAGAAAAGTCACGTTTCCCAAGTTGACATAAAAAGTAAGCAACTCGACAGAAGGGACCATAGATATGTTACGCCACAGTCATTTATTGGACGCTTTTGCAATACCAAGCCCTTGATTTGAATTCAGCGGCTAAAACGCAGATGTTTGGAATATTACAAAATTTAAAAAGTACTTTTTTCTTAATATTAATGTTAGGAATATAAAAATTAGCTGGCCGGATGGCCTATTCTGAGCAGTGAACTAATATGTTCTTAATTTTACAGACGGATAGATAATATTGAAGATAATGACAAAAGACAGTGTTGTTCACATCATCGACAGACTGTATTGAATCTAAAAGTGTCGCTAATTGCACAAAAAAACACGACCTCGAAACGCAGGTGTTCAAATTTACTTAGTATGGAGGAGAGGGTTTTTGGGTGGTAGCTGTGTCTAAATATAACTTTTAACGACAAAATTTTGGAGGGGAGAGAAAGGTTGGTTCAAAAATCAAGTACATTTTGTAGAAACACAAGTAGAGACGGACAGACTAACAGATAACCATCCATACTTGACTGAAGCATGACTGAAATGACTTTATGGTAGGAAATTTGAATTTAAAATAAACCTAGGCAGTGATTGGCCACAGACAATCATATCATTAGCGCTCAGACGCGAAAGTGGGGCCATTCTTCAATAGTTGTTCAGTGATAGACACAGATTTTAAAGTGTGGTGATTTCCATATGAAAGAAAGTGTAATAAATTTAGGGACGCCATACTATAGCCAGCAGCTCAGCTGAGTTTTGCTAGCAATTCTGTGTTATTTATTCATAATCTGGTAAGATTGAAATTATTTCCTTATATATTTTGAATATTGTTTCATGTTCGAGTGATTTGATACTGCCATATCGAAATCTAGCCTTACAAACAAGTAGGGATTTGCTCTAGACCCCCCGCCCTAGTCAGGGTCTAGGGACCAACAATGTACATAAACTCCAGCAAGGGTTAGGCAAGACAGATCAAGTGTTGAGAATAATGAAACATATTACCTATCCTCTTTTAGGGCAGACAACTAATAAATATTTTTCAGAACCTATAGTCTGGGAGGATCTATCTGATGTAAAACCACCATGGTAAATGTGCTGTTTGGTCAGAGAGATCTGACCTGTCTGTATGATGTGGTTGTTGTGTCAGTGTTGTGTCCAGACGTGGGTAGAGAATAGATTTTGACACATGGCCCATACTTTGATTGCAGAGCTGCGAGTTTCTGTTGTCAACAAAGCAGTGTCTATTCAGTTGGTGACTTTACTCGAGTGTATCTGTGCAGTACTTGTGACAGAGACCACCATTATTGCCCGCCAGTACGGAGAGGTGGGACCACCTGATTTCAGCACCAGAGCTACAACTACCAGATGAGTGAGCCTCTGGTCTGCTGGACATTCACCAACGCTGTGTAGTTACTAATACCCCCCATAAAAATTCCCACCATTTTCTGGACACTGTGTAGTCAATATAGACAGGTGTGATGAGGCCACCCCAACAGCACAAACATTAACTATCCTCCCAAGTAGATGACTACTAGAACATTTTAATAAAACTAACTAGTATAGTACATATATATGTACACTATTGCATTTATGATATAATATTCCATGCATTTCTTTCATAATCTCTAAATCCTTTTAAGTTCTGGTCAACCTAAAAAATTGATCCAGAACAAAATAAATGTAATATAATTTTATCAAAAATTTTACACACGTGAGTTAGTTCAGTGTATTTTAACATTTATTAATATTATTAGTCTTGTTAAATATCTGTGGGTATATCTACAACCTATTACACCACACTACATATCATAACCCTAGACACTTTACGTAGCCACATTCATTAAAAAAAAATTAAGTGTGAGGTCGTAGTGGTAGCAAGAAAGGCCTTCTGACAATTCTCAACTACATTTTATCTCAGGAGCCTTCACAGCTGGCCTCATACAATTACATTTAGTAATATCACCATCATACAATACCAGCAACACCACTACAATTTTCATAACCCTAGACATTCAACGTAGTCATCACAATATTCCAGAATAATTCTGACTGAGGTATAAATGTGGTAGCAAGTAAGGTCATCAGTAATACACCACACTTATTAGATTTAGATACCTTCACAGCTGATCTCAGTCAGTACACTAAGTCCCCTATAAATATTAATATCATCCCACTTTACCACATATATTGGGGTCTCGCTCCTGGGATATTGAACTTTCTCCTGTTATATATATTGAGAATAATAAGAATTAAAAGGTATCCTTGGGTGGAATTAAATAAGGTTGAGCTCTCAGTGCCTGTGGTTGTCCTTAGATAATTAATTACAGATTGTATTGTTTAGTTAGATACTGTTTACATTTACCTGTTAGAAAATGGCGGACCTGGCCAAATTTCGATCTGCTGCTGTGCAGACTGCTAAAGAGTTAGGAATGGACGGGCAAATTATGATTGCTTATGTCACTGCTGAATGTGACAAATATATTGAACGGGAAGAAAGAAGATTAGAAAAAGAGGCCAAAAGAAAGTTAGAGGCTGAAAAGGAAATTAAGAAGTTACAATTTGAGGCTGAGGCTGAGACTAAGAGGCTGCAGATTGAGGCTGAGGCTAAGAAATTGGAGGCAGAAAGAGAAGAGAAGCCATTAGCTGCAGAAAGGGAAGCCGAGGCAAGAAGACAGGCTGCAGAAAGGGAAGAGAAGAAATTAGCTGCAGAAAGGGAAGACAAGAAATTAGCTGCAGAGAGGGAAGCAGAAAGAGAGGAAAGAAGATTGGCTGCAGAGAGGGAAGCAGAAATGGAGGAGAAGAGATTACAAAGGGAACATGAGTTACGATTAAGGGAGTTTGAGTTTCAAGGCCATGCTCCTGAAAATGGTGCCAGTCCCTTTACCTTCGATGCTACTGCTAGTCAGGGAGCCTCAACCTCAACTATGAACTTTCATTTAGATCATTTTGTTGAGAAAGACGATGATATCGAGAGCTATCTAAATAGATATGAACTATTAGCTACCACGTATGGGTTAGAGAGAGAAAGGTGGAGCTTAAAGTTATCTCAAGGACTTCGTGGGGCAGCTTATGAAGTTTTTGCCAAAATGAGCAGAGGTGATCAGGAAAATTATGACATGCTAAAGCAGGCTCTTTTGTTAAGATATGAAAAGAACGCAGAATTTTATAGGAAAAAATTTAGGAATGCTAAACTACTGTCAGGTGAAACCTATCACCAGTTCTCTGCACGGTTAGAGACATACTTGGAGAAATGGACTTCTCTGGGGAAAACCCAAGATCTTAAGGAAATGGTCCTTATAGAACAACTAAGAGAGTCCATGGCTCCAGACCTGAGAAAGTTTCTCATGGAACAAGGTGCAGAGAGGCTGGGTGAGTTGTTAAATGTTGCTGAAAGGTATCAAGCAGCTCAGGCAGAGGTATCAGGTAATAAAAAGAAACAGGTAGATAATTTTAAGGCACCACAGAACTTTAATAAATTTGATCCTAGAGATCAAAACAAAGGTAAGCACCAGTTTGATAGGCCACGGTATGACAATAAAAATAAAACCCCACAATTCGATGAAAGGAAATATGATGAAAGAAAATCTTTCAACCAAGGAAGGAGGTGGTGTAAAAATTGTAAGATGAACAATCATGACACTGACCGTTGCAGAAGGAACCCTATAGTTATGGCCACCCTTCAGGTCAGGTCGACCTCAAGACAGGAGGAGGATATCCTGTTAGATACCACTCCAGAAGAGATGAGGAAGGCACAGGCTGGGGATAAGACCCTCAAGCGTAGTTTCAGGAAATTGTCAACTTGTCATACAACTCCAGGCAAGGGAGATTTTTACATGAAAAACAAGTTGATTTACAGGAAGGCCGGAACTAGATCCAATGGTCACGGACAGTTGGTTCTTCCAAAGACATATAGGGCAGACTTAATAAGGAGCCTACATGTGAAACAAGATGGGGACCATGAGAAAATAGGTACCATCATCCAAAAGGTGGCTCACAATTATTATTGGCCCAAGGCAAGGTGGGACATTGAGAATTTTGTAGAAAGGTGTAGCATAGCACATGAGGGAACACCCACAAATGGGAACATTGATCAGGACCTGGACACGCCACGGGGCAAACTTAGGCCTGACAATACAAAGAAAAATAAATTTCATAAAGTGGACCAAATGGAATGGGAAGCCCCTTTTCACGGACAAGCTTCAATTAACTGTTTTACAATGGCCACTACGCAGAGAGTGCGAAAAGATGTCTTACCCCAGGATAAGCCGAAAATCCCTCAATCAGACTTATATGAACTTGAGGAAGAGGATGTAGAGAGGAAATCTCTCATCAAGAATTATAAGTGGGGAGACAGCCCCAAGAGAAGAATTGGTAGCGGTCGTTTTGTGAATGATAATTCTGGGAAGAAAAATCATCACTATAGAGCTTCGAGTGGAAGAGACCATACCGGTGCATGGACAAATAGGTCCACAAAATTAAAGGTTCATATGTAACGCTGTTAAGAACGTGGACTGATGAAAAGGCAGAGGAAAATATTACATCCTCATACCAATATGTGAATGAGCTGACCACTCGTTTAAAAACTGGCTGGAAACTTGCCAATGAAAATTTGAGACAAGCCAGGAAGAAACATGCTGCCTATTATAACAGGAAAGCTAAAGACCGAGATTTGGCTGTGGGAGAGAAGGTACTGCTTCTTCTACCCGGTAGTCAGAATAAGTTACAAATTGGATGGCAAGGTCCATATACAGTTCTAGAGAAGTTGTCTAGAACCAATTATAAGATAGATAAGAAAGGGAAAGAAAAAATCTATCATGTGAATCTCCTGAAGAAATATTTGGAAAGAGAAAATCAGGAAGAGACACACTTGTTGACCTTGTCCATTGCCATGGAGATGAAAAAGGAACCACTTTCATCATTTGAATATCCATTACACCCCTGTGAGACAGCGGCACAGGTGAAAATCAGTACACATTTAACGAAAAATCAGAAAGAGAGAGTGCAACAGGTTCTAGATAATCATACAGAGGTGTTAACAGACCGACCGGGACATACAAACTTATTGGAATATGATATGAAACTGATAGACCCCACACCTGTCTGTATGAAACCCTATTCGATTCCTTTTGCTAAGGAGAAAGCTTTGAAGGAAGAGATAGACTATTTGTTGAAGGAAGGATTTATTTCACACAGTGAATCTTCGTATAGTTCCAGTGTGGTGCTCTTAAGGAAACCCTCTGGAGAACATAGACTCTGTATAGATTACAGGAGACTGAATGCTATTACAGAAGGACAGGTGGATCCATTGCCGGATACAAATCAGCTGTTTGCCAGACTAAATAAAGCTAAATATTTCTCAAAAGTGGATCTGAGTAAAGGATACTATCAGATTCCGGTAAAGCCTGAGGTTAGACCATACCTAGTTTTTAGTACCTCAGAGGGACACTATGAGTTTAACAGATTGCCATTTGGATTGAAGAATGCGCCTAATGTCTTTCTAGAATGATGAGAAAACTGTTGGATCCTCTGAATAACCCATGCATCACAAATTTCATGGATGATATCCTTATAGCAACAGAAACATTTGAGGAACACATTGACTCTCTGAATATGCTGTTTAATCGACTTAGAGAAGCGAATTTAACAGCCCGACCAACCAAATGTTGCGTTGGATGTAAAGAATTAGAATTCTTGGGACTCACAGTCCATCAGGGAAACATGACCCCTGACCCCAAGAATTTAGAGAAACTAAAGAAAGCCCCGAGACCACAAACCAAGAAAGACGTGAGATCCTTTGTCTCATTATGTGGTTTCTACCAAAAGTATATCAAAAACTTTAATTCCATATGTGCACCGTTAACTGATTTGACACGTAAAGGAAATCCAGATCGAATTACATGTACATCACAATGTGAATTGGCTTACCAGGAATTGAAGGAAAAGCTTACAAGCAAACCTATTTTGAAACTACCTGACTTAAGTCAAGAATTCATTGTAAGGACGGATTCCAGTAATATCGGGTTAGGTGCGACCCTGTTACAGAAATCAGATGCATTGGATGGGGAATTAAGCCCAGTGGCATATGCTAGCAGAAAGTTGAATAAAGCTGAAACCAATTACTCAACTAGCGAAAAAGAATGTCTTGCAGTAATATGGGCGATAAAGAAATTCAATATTTATCTGTATGGGAAGGCATTTAAGTTGCAGACGGATCACAAACCCTTATCGTTTCTAGCGCAGGCTAGGCATGAAAATTCTAGGTTGCTCAGATGGTCATTACTGATGCAGCCATTTGAGTTTAGCATAGAGTATATATCTGATAAGACAAATCTGGGAGCGGATTTTTTAAGCCGCCATCCGTGTGATGAGAATCACCGTAAGCCCCAGAAATAATAATAAATTTCTCTATGTGTATATAGAATTATAGACTGACATATAACGTCTGTTTTAAGAGGGGAGAATTTGTCGTGAAACATTCTAAGTCCACATATATAAATTAAAAGGTAAATGTAAAGCCTAACACATAAATTCAATAAAAGGGAAAGAAGAATGGTAAAGAACAGTGCTGTCACAATGACTGTACTCGAGATCCCCCTTTTTCTGCTTCGTCTGCATATTCTCACGCTTTCACGTTGATAGTAAAGCCTACTGCATCAATACATGCTTTCTACAATAAAACGTGTACTGTATTTCTAAGAAAACCTTGAGCTAGGCAAACTGCGTAATGACCTAAATTAATACTTCCATTAATTTCATTTTATACACTACGTTAACATAAACGAAAGGACAGATGGACTTAGGATAGAATGAGAGTGAGGGCTGAAAGCAGGAACGCATGCAACACTAACACGCGTCTCGCGATATACAATTAATGCCACCCCAAGCGCAAGGCCAGAAGCACTAACTTTTTTCAAATAGACAGTGATAAAAAACACTACAACTACGAGAGTTAGGTTTAAAAACCTGTAAAATGCTTATTGGGAAACATGACATTCTACTGTTTTATGTCTGAAATCCTGACATTAGTATGACAGAACAGCCGAAAAGGCAGGACAGGTGGCGGTTCTAAATCGATAAAAATAAAATAAAAATACACGACTATCCTAGAAGAAAATGCATATTTTGAACGCAGCCACTTAGCTCCCTTAAAACTTATATATTTGGGTGCCTTAGGACTTGCTGACAAAGAATATGTTAGGTACTAAGCAATTAGTCTAATATTTAACAAATTATAGCCAAAAGAAAATAGTGAGGGTGGCAGACAACACCAAATCAGAATCTCACAGTGGCATGTTTTGAAACCACCATTGTACGGGAAATAGGCCACCATGTTAAATCCTATTTGATTGGCGGGAATGATATGTAAGGCTAAACACGATTAGTCGGACTACAAATACTAATTTTGATTGTTAGGGGAAACGTGAGAAGGGTAAAAATTTTTGAAAAGCTTGTGTAAACATGGCCCGATTGGTTAGACCCGCCAATATAGTCAATTAGGAGCGTCAGTTCAGTGCCACATTTTAAAATAAACTTACTAAGAAACAGTGCGTTGAGAACCAGATCATATTTTTCTAAATAAAAGTCTGGGACAGAGGCAGATCGGAATTTGTGCCATTATTCATCGCCAGTCAACGTATTTGTTATCATTTCCATGAATTGTGGTAAGCTTGACATATTTGAGATCTTTTTAATGAAAATTGAATGCAAATTGATAATTTATGTCTGTATATGTGCGTGGTTCAGTAGCAAACATGAGGCAAGGCCTAGATAGTGCTCCAACCTGAACAGGACGAGTCGGAGAAAAGTAAAACTGCATGGAATTGCCAAACAGTACACTGACACCTATCTTATTGACTAGAAAGAACTAATGCTGGAATTGCAGAGGCGTAGTAACCATTAGGGAGGAGTATACTGGTGTAAATTGTTTCAGATGAAGCTAGCAGTTGGCCTACCGCTCTGAACTCAGTGTTTGTTATGTATTGTGTTCAGTGTGGAAATAGATTATAAATTAGTTCTGAAATAGGAGGTACAACCTTCTTGTTTCAGGGACCGTGGTCCTAATTTATTGAAGCAGCACCTGGTCTGAGTTTTGCTGAATCCAGAGGCTGACAGCATACTCCTTGGTCCAGATAGCGACCAGTGAGGTGTCTCCAGAACACAGGAAGCAATCGAGCAGAGGAGTCTTTTCCTGCCGCCATCACGAAAGATAAGCTTCTGTGGCCAGAGTAGCTCAACATTATGTGCCCCCCTCTAGAACTGACATTATATTAAACACCGAGGGACACTAAATTGTTTCAAATGACAGGAACAGTGAACTTTTCCCAATACTATTTCCAAGATAATCAAACACTTGAAGTCATGATGACAAACAACAACCTAGCTTGAAAAACAAAACCAGTATTACCTCATATTACTACTTCACAACTTACACACATAGGATAAGAATAATAAAATATGTCAATACAAAGATTATATTTATAAACTGTGTACATACTACTTGTAATTACATTTGATTGTGATTCCTGGTTCACTGTGTAGTTGAATCAGGATATCCATTATTGAAAGAATTATTACATATATATTTGAAACTTTACACTTGACTCATTAAGATAGTCTTATAGTGTGTTATATGTGTGTGAGTGTCACAGTGTTGTAAAGTGTTGTGGAATAAATTAAATTGTTTATCTGTCTGTTGTTGTTGTGACTTACACTTCATCATTTTCATAACCCTAGACATTCAACGTAGTCATCACAATATTCCAGAATAATTCTGACTGAGGTATAAATGTGGTAGCAAGTAAGGTCATCTGTAATACACCACACTTATTAGATACAGATACCTTCACAGCTGATCTCAGTCAGTACACTAAGTCCCCTATAAATATTAATATCATCCCACTTTACCACAGTGCTCAGGCCGTCTTCTTCTTTGATCCTTAGCCGCCGACCGTCAAAGCAGTCAGTGGCCATCACGCCTAGTGGCGTCTTGTAGGGCAACAACAAATTGATTCCACTTTGCTCGGTCGGCGGCCATCCTTCGTACAGTGCCCGAACTCTGGTTCATTCTTTGCATCTCAGCCTCCACAGTTCTCCGCCAGGTTGTTTTTGGTCGGCCTCTCTTTCGTTTTCTTTCAGGGGTCCAAAGCATAGCTGTTCATGTGATGGCATCGGGGTCTCTTCTGAGGACATGGCCAACCCAGCTCCAGCGTCTGCCAGCTATGATGGTGTGCATGTCTTCTTGCTTGCTCCGAGTAAGCAGATCTTGGTTGGTGATGGTAGTCGGTGCTCAGGCCGTGCTAGAGGATAAATTGCTCGCCCGCAGACGGATTTTGTTTGCACAAGGGTCGGATAAAGAGACTACTTGTCTGTGCGACACATTTTAGACAGACATGAATGACATCATTATTTCCTGTTCACCTGTTTTAGAGACATTGCTTTAGAGGAAAGTAAGATGTTACATCTGAAACACATTGTCAAAATAGTGTACGGACTTGTCACTTCCATATATGGGCGACGTGACCTTTTGCATCACGCACAGAATTTTCCATATCGGAATAAATTTGAATTACCCCACCTAAATATACAGTTTTAAAACGATTGGCGGGGGTTCAACATAGAGGAACCACCAAATTTCTGATTGGACGCCGCCTATAATCGTAACCAACAACTGCGGGGGAGGCGAAGTGTCATATAACCTGACCCGTTTGCAGTTTTAAGACACTGAGAAATTTCGCCTCGCGCTAAGAAGACAACCAGACTGCCAGAGTTAGAATCAGAATTCCATTTATCAGACCGGACTTTATTGGGGCATTTTGAAGGACTTAAACAGCCCAGGAAAACTCTATCATTTTAATAAGGAAAACTTCGATCTGAGGAAACTGAACACAGAGTCAAAGTGGGAACTTATTGTTAAAGTAACGACCCCCAAGAACACGTGAAAATACATCTGCAAGTGCCTGAACCCACTTTTCTGAGCTAACAGTCTGCGAGCCAAGATTGGCGTAAGTTGTACATTTTACATTCTATATTTCTCATTACTAACATGTAAACTAATATGCATATATTGCCATGTGAATATTAATATGTGAAAATTGCTAGTGGATGTCCAAGTCATTTGAGACTGGCAACCTCAGCATATAGAATGATAATTTCATTTCAGGTGACGGCCTTATTGCTAGTTTCTTAAAGAGAACTAAAAAGCATAGGTAGTCCCAAGTTCCATGTGGAGCAGGGAGGGAAAGATGAAAGAAATGGTGTACATTATAATTATACTGTTAAAAAAAGAAACGCAACTTGTTTGGTGTTACTTTTATAAAAGATATTCGCTGATTGGACATCAGTCAACCTATCGACTGTGTCCACCTGGTCATTTACTTCTCGTGGTTTCCTGAATTATACTCACCTCATGATTCGTGAGGTCATGAAAGAGGTCAAGGTCAAAACAACATTTTTGACAATAACTTATGACAGGTTCATGAGAATCCCGTGAAACGTAATGAACACAAAACTCTCTGACCATATTATTGAATGCCTATAAAAGATTGACGCTCCTCGAACAAATTCAGTTGAAAATTCAATGCGCAAATATGGCTCATCTCACTACAGAACAACGACTCATCATCATTGAACGTTTACAGACTGGACAGCCACAAAGTGTAGTGGCCAGACAATTTAATGTGGTTAGAAGCACCATTAGTCGCCTTTGGAGGCAATATCAAGAAACTGGCTCAGTGGCAGACCGGCCACACAGTGGAAGACCAAGAGTCACAACTCCTGCAGAAGGCCGCTTCATACGGCTGCGTCACCTCACGAATCGACTTGCATCTGCGTCCTCCACAGTCCAGTCAATGTCAGCAGCTCGTCGAATTTCAGATCAAACGGTCAGGAACCGGCTTCACGACTCTGGTCTTTGGGCTAGAAGACCCTACAGAGGTCCTGTTCTTATGCACCGGCATCGCCAGAACCGACTGCAGTGGGCGAACCAGCATCGTCAATGGACCGTTGGGAATGACTGGAGACGGGTTTGGTTTAGTGATGAATCATGTTTTGTTCTCCAGCGACACGATAGACGAAGAAGAGATTACCGCAGAGTCCATGAGCGCTACGCCCAGAAAAGCGTTGATGAGGTTCCTCCACATGGTGGTGGAGGAGTACTGATGTGGGGGCGATCAACTTCATGGGAAGAAGTGACCTGGTGCAAATTGAAGAACGCCTGAATGCCCAACGATACGTCGCTGAAATTCTTCGTCCTCACGTCCTTCCACTTCTGGCTGCATGGGGGTCGATTTTTCAGCAGTGTCGTGAAACGAGTGTGTAAAACCACTACTTTGTTAAATCACTATGTCGAGATACAAATTTGCTTCAACCAATCAACGAGCACCTTTCACCAGTCTCTGAGACAGAATAAAATTAGGCTTAAGCCCTGTTTTTCTGATCTCGGTCGCGGCCATCTTGTCACCCAATATGGCGGAAAAACAGAATAAAATTAGCCATAAGCCCTGTTTGTTCGAGACTCGTCTAGGTCAAGGACGGTACGAGGCAGGGTACAAAACTGCAGACAACCAATCAGCTTGCCCCACCAGGAACAAACCAAACGCTTTCCTTAAGCAGTAGAAGTTACCTCACCTGCCTATATAATCGGGCGAGATTTTATGCAAAAAACACGCAACACCGACACGAAGCCAGAGAGACGACCGACTGAAGAAGAGGAGCTGTCACCCTTGATTTATTGCTTACCTGCGTGCATTGACCTGGTAGACTGCTTCATTAGTCGAGTCACTGGCCTGTTTAAATATTGGAGGGTTTTATTCGTGTCATCAAACCTGAGGTCGTATGTCGTGTCAATCCAGCTGCCTGGAACGTCGCAGGAGCACAGTGATTGCGCAGAATCTACCTCTTTAGTCCCCCTCAGTCTTGGGTGGGCTAACGAAACGACCATCAGCGGGTGCTGTGTGCAAGAAACTAAGAAGGACATAACTTTTGAGAGATGAGTACACAGTCGTACCATTTCCGTCGGCAATTGTGAGCTATTAAACTGTCAAGGAAGGAAAACTGAGTAGCATAGCAAGAGACAAAAATAACAGCATAGCTGATAAATTTTATATACTCAATTAACAGCACAGCTGATACATTTACTGTAAGTGATTAACAGCGCAGCTGATATAATTTTGTTTCCTATAATTGGAAGACTTGTGTTATATATATATATATATATATATATATATATATATATATATATATATATATATATATATATATATATATATATATATATATATATATATGTGAATCATTTGTAAACTTACAAATCCATTACATTCCATTGTTTCAACATCCACCCTTCAGCATAAGAGTAGATAGTGTATATACTAAATAAATAATAAGGAAATTGTATTTGAAAGACTTGTCAATTTTATGATTGTTAAGTAAAATCTGTTTCCTTGTTTTAATATCACAGTTAGTTACAAAGCGGGGGTGGCAATTTATGTCTGTCTCCTCTCCACTAATTGTTCGAGATCAGATCATTCACAGCCGTAACTAATTTGTGATACCAGTAGTTCTCTCAGACACTGGGACTTACCATTTTCTGCAGAAATTCTATTTCTGTAATTGTCAGTACTATACTGATCCTTGGGCCAATAAAAACCTCACGCCACAAGCAGGATAACGCTCGACCTTATGTGGCACAACTCACCACCCAGTTCCTCGCTGACAACAACGTCCAGACCATTCCGTGGCCAGCCATGTCATCAGACATGAACCCCATAGAACACTTATGGGATGAACTCGACAGTCGACTCCGCCAGCGAGACTTGGCTCCAGCCAATCTCCGACAGTTGTCTCTTGCACTGCGGGAAGAGTGGGCAGCTATCCCACAATAACAGATCCAACGGCTAATCGGATCCATGTCAAGCAGATGTCGTTCTCTGATAGAGGCCAGAGGAGGCCATACACCTTACTGAAACGGAGGTCTCAGTCGCAAAGAATGAAAGTCCAAACCAAATTTAATGAACATCATTTCATTGGTAAAGTCTGAAAGTTTCTTCATGCCAAGATTGAAACATTAATTCCGTAAAATAAAATTTTGGTACAAGTTTGAAATTTGGTGTCCATTACATTTGAGAATCCATCATCATTATCAAACTTTACAGTGATGACATCACCAACTACGGGTGCAATAGAGGTGGTTTTCAAACTTACATGGTGTGATGCCTACTATAGAAGTCTTACCCAAAAACAGACGTTGAACATAACTAGGCGATAACATATCTGATGGAACGTGGCTTATTAATACCCATCTACAAACAGGACTATAACATATCTAACATTTCCATTGCCAAGATATGCAGAGATATCCAGTTCTGCTTTTTGAATTGAAGTTTTCAAGTGAACTGTGCCATTATTTTCGTGGCGCGATTACAGAAGTTTACCATCATAATATACAAAAGATGTCAAGTACCTCCTCTCATGTGGATTATCAACGAGATTGATAGACTGAGTACCCCATAACTACAGAGGGAATTCAAGATGATTTGCAGTCATTCTACACGTGTGCCTCAAGTAGATGATTGGCAGTAATACAGTTCCTGTTTACCTGTGCGGTGTCGAGCACACAGCATACTGTGTCTAGGACAAAGGACCTGAAGTGAGAGGTGTCAAGTACCAGTGACCTTATGCGACGGGCTGTTTCCCCAGCAGACTTTGTGATACCCATTGTTTAGCATAAAGGACGGGATTTACAGATAAGTGGTTTTTGTCGTGGAAACTGTGCCATTTTTCCTGTCGATAAGCCTTCCTATATTGTGTACTATTTATTTTAATGAGTATTTCATGTTAAATATTCTGTTTCATGTTGACTTATGAAGGTAAAATCCCAGTTTACCCAGGGCTTCATAGGTGTTCTTTAGGATTTGGTTTGTAAGTGTCAAGTTTGTGTCAATTCCGGGTTAAGGCTACAGACCTTACCGAAGTCTAGGTTGCTAGTTGTCTCTTGGGACAAGTAAGTGTGTAGTTGTGACGTAACGTATCATTGTTGTTCTCGTAGTATTTTTTCTCTGTTTTTTTAGTTTAGTGATTAATTTGTTTGTGAGCGTCTTTCTCTATTTCCTATCTTTTATTTTTTATACACATTTTCGTTTATACACGGTGTTGTTTATTGTCTTGTTGCTATTCGCAGTTATCATTTCATGCTTTGGAAAATTTTTTGCTTCAGTTCGGCTTTATTGCTCAGTTGACTTCTGCGAACGTTATCATTTGTACTCTAGTACCTTGTCTTCGTAACCGTGATTCCTATTGTCTATATAATATGTTAGTTGTTTGTAACTTATTGTAAGACTTTAGTGCATAAGTGTTTATGGCTATGTGACATAAGATTGACATCACTCATATTGATATAAAATTTATCCCTCATATTGGTATATGTTACAAAGGTTCTGTGCACGGGAACTTATGCTATTGTGATATACAGTGATTAACTGATATGTGCAATTGCTTGAAAGGATATTTAGCTTTGTCAGCTGAAAAGGTAATTGTCCGAATTGCTAGGGACATAAACTTGTAGTAATTATAACTGGTGAATATATATATAGTGGACTTTGTGATTGTACCATTATGGATCCTGATATGGATTCCGATACAGATCCTGAGTATATGTGGTCTGATTTACAATACTTATTTGAAGGGGGTGATAGTTTTGAGAATTTACAAGGTCCAGCACTGGAAGAACACGTGATGGATAGATTTTTGATCCATGCGTCGACAGCCCTAAGAGAGTTTGCTGAGAATAGATTTCAGTCCATTCCTCATTTGAATATGGCTAAGGATTTAGCGAGATTGCTGGGTATGGACTTTCGTCTGTTTTTGTGCAACCAGATGGATGTTAAACGTGATAACATACTGAAGAGTATGCGTACGTTGTTGCGCGACGGCATTCATAATGACCAGAAAGTGGAGTTAAAGGATGAGGAGCAGATAGAAGGCATTAAACAAAGTGCGCTACAGGAAAGGGCGAAGATTTTAGAAAGTGTTGTTAAAGAGAGTAAATTACAAGCAACAGTAACTAGGCTTGAAAGTGATTTATATAAATCAAACTTGGATCTCGAAAGTGGGCAAGTAGCACTAAATTCGGCATTGTGCAGGGTTAAGTACTTGGAAGCTAAGTTGGAAGATAGGCAAGGCGAAACTATTAATCTCACGCAGGAACTTCAAAAAGAGAAAGAGATGTATGACCAGTTGAAGGTTGAGAGCAATGCTGGTGAGAAAACTTATATAAAAAAGCTTCATAATGTGTTAGATGACAACGATATTCTCAATCGCCAACTTAAGAAGATGAATACTGTATCCCAGGAAAATATTAATGAGTTAAAGGCACAAGCTGCTCAAATCCAGGGATTTCAGGCTCAGGTGGCACTACTTCAGCCACAGATAGAAGAGGTGCAAAAGATGAGATTACGGAAATTGGCGCGACAGAGGAGAGCAAGCAAAGAAAAGGATGAGAAGGTGAAATTAGAAGAGTTAACTATGGAGAAAAAGAAGGTAGTTAAAATTGAGAAATCACTGACGGAGGAGAGATGTAGAGTTTTGACATGTGATGACGTAATTCATAAACAAAGTGAAGAGATTTCACTTAAAAATATTGAAATCAAGGAATTAAGGAAAAGAGTGGACGGTTTAATAGATATGATTTTGAGCAATAAAATATTGTCTATGGTCAATATTGATAATGTTAAACAGAAAGTTGATTTTCAACACGTCATAAAAGCGTCGAGTCAGCAACAGACACTCGATGCCAACACTAATGTCAAACATGACGTGCAAAAATCCTTGCGTGGCAAATATAATTTTCCACGTATTAGTGACTATGCTGGTAATATTAATAATTCCTGGCGACAGGCCAACAGGGTTAATTCTACTGTGATACCTGATTCTGTACATCACGGTAAAGACAAGGATAAATTTCATGTCAAAGTTAAAAAAACTAACCTTGTATCTGAAGTTGGAAAGCCTAATAAAAACATAATAAGGTACGAGACTAGTAGGACTGGTGCCCAAAGTAATACTCAGTATGTTAGTAGACATAAGGATTTTATTATTCCTATTACTGATTCAGAGATTAAGCATGCTGCCACAGAAAAGAAGAAATACAATCTTGACAGGAGAGATAATACAGATTTTAAACATTACCAAGGGAGTTCAGCTAATTGTAATCTGTCTTCTCCAAGAAACCAAAGACAGTTTAATAGATCTCAATATTTTGGTTCTGAAGATTTTCAAAATTATGGTAGAAATGATTACATGGAAGATTACCAATCCTACGATAATAGTTCTAGAAGACAACAAAAACAATCTGGCAGATATTTTTATCAAAAGAGAAATAATAATGGCAACTTTGTTAACTTTTCTCAACAAAGGCCTAAAGTTATTAATAAACAAATTAATAATAATAAGAATAGTGTCTCAAATACAACTGCTTGTTCTACTTGTGGTTTTGAGAGAGTATCTCGCTGTCGTGAGGGTAGAAATTTTTTTCAGCATCCAATAGCGACGACCTTGAGCTACGATCATTTTCTGCCCCATAAGCCTTCTGTGGTGTTTACACGTGTCAAGGGAAGGCTTGTTGATCATGGTGAAAGGGCCACAAGTTTACACAAGCCACAGTTTAGGTAAAGGTAACGCTAATTTCGTTTTACATCGTTAAATCTTGCTGTGAATTAAAATAGAATTTTTTTCATTTGTATATTTTCACAGCGACGGATTTGCAATAAAAGTCAATGCTCCGGTGTTACATTAGCAGAGAGTATAAGGTATGCCACCTTGTATCCATGTGGTTGACCAAGTAAAGCCGAACAGCAAGTTGACTCTGAATTGTATGCGGTTATTTTTCCAAGTTTATGAGACTATTCAACACGGCTGGAATTATTGCCTGTTCAACTTGTTTAAGATATAGATATTATTGCATCGGATAAATATAGGATATTATATAGAATTGTATTAAGATACCATATAACTTCTATTAGATAGTGTGTAAGCTTATTTTTTATGCACTATTTTATGCACATATTTATTTTTTGTACGACGATGTTTTGATAATGCACCAATTATTTTCATACTATTCTTACACTATTGTGTTATGACGAATATTGTATGTATTGTGATTGCAATGAGGTGTAATATATCAGTTGCGAGTGACTTATTTCTGTAATTTTTGATGAAAGCAGTGGATTATGGTATTTACGCACGCTAGTCGGAAGACTATGCCCATTTAATCAATTCATGATTGACCTTTATGCTCCGTTGTGAGGTTGGAGCTACGAGACCTGATACATCAAACATTGATGTGTTTTGGCAGCGGTGATTATTAGGATTGTTTTATATGCATGATGGGATTGCCAGCCCTATGCACAACCTCATTAGCTAGGCATGGTGCAGTAGTCGTCTCCAGAGAGTCTCTGTACTCACTAAATTTGAAATTCTTTCTTGGGTTTTGATGTCATGTTTAGTTTATGTATTAGCACATTCTAAGACATTATGTAGTAACCATTATAGTGTGAAACTTTAGGTTTTTGATTTTTTTTTCCAGAACATATACCTGTGAATTTAAAATAATTTGATTTTATTTCTTGCCAATTAGGCATGCATCATTTTCCCAGCAGATTGTTTTGATTTTGTGTCTGCTTAAGTATAAGAATTTTTGTATGTCATACATTTTTATTAAGCTAATTACATTGTTGGTATATTAATATCAGGTAAAGCTAAAAAAATTTAAAATACCATTTTTATTTAACTTATCGTTATGAGATATTTTTGTTTGTTACTTTTTGGGAAATGTTGTTTTAAGATTCTAAAATTTTTTCTGTGCCCTGCGCTTGACTATGTGCTAGAGGGGGTTATGATGTTTTTTTTAACGCTTGATGGTGCGTTAGTTGGAATTTATTTATAACGGTGTTATTATTTTTTTTTGTGAATAATGTCTATGATAGTTCATGGTTACTCATGAATAAGTTGTATAACGGGGTTAAGTGTCAGGTTATACTTTCATGTTGCATTTATATATCACTTGATACTATTTGTTATCTTCTTCATCCTATATACTGATACTTGCATCATGTATATTGTTAGGTTAATTCTATGCTGAATGGACTTAACTTTGTGGAAAGCAGATTATTTCTGTAGACTTAGCTGATTATTTTGTACGCTTTGGTTTCTGCTTTACTCATAATGCTAATATTTTTTGACGATATATAGTATTTGGACTTAACAGGTTGATTAATTTTACTGATTGGAGCTTTATTACCTACTCATTTTTTGGCTGAGGTAATCTTTTCAAAAAAAAAAATGGTGTTATCATTTTTTTCCCCGGGTGTGGTGTAAACTGTTGAGTCCAAATCTAAGCAAGTTCATTAATCGTTATAAGTCTTGGATGTGCAAGAGATTATAGTGGTTATCCCACTTGAACAGCTTTTGTCTAGCTGTTAATTTATTTAAAAATATATGAGCGTATCGCATGCGAATCTTCGAGATTCAGAACGCTTCTCACAGCGGCTGAGTTCCGCGTGAGATGGATTTTCTAAGCTATTTTGAGGTGTGAGCGAAAGTTCACGGGGAGTTAGCCCCAGGCATGTGTGATTAGCTGGGGTGTTCTGGGAAAGAAGAGTTTGGTCAGAGTGTGTTCCCGAGCAAGTGTACTGGGAAGATGTGGTGTGTTTTTTTATATATATGCCTGCGCAGTGCGGTAGATAAAATGTCGACTAGTGGTGTTTCGCTGTGTGTGGATTTATGAAGCTATTATAAGGCCAGGATTTGGACAGGCCGTATTATGTATTAACTGCAGTATAGAGATTTGTGAAGCTGTTATGAAGCTATTATAAGGCCAGGATTTGGACAGGCCGTATTATGTATTAACTGCAGTATAGAGATTTGTGAAGCTGTTATGAAGCTATTATAAGGCCAGGATTTGGACAGGCCGTATTATGTATTAACTGCAGTGTAGAGATGTATGAAGCTGTGATGAAGCTATTATAAGGCCAGGATGTGTACAGGCCATATTGTGTATTAACTGCAGTGTGGAGATTTATGATTCGTGTTTTGCTGTCGAATGTGTGTCATTTATGTCATCGTATCTGTGTTGTAACGGAATAAACAGTATCGAACTGTTCCAGTCGTTTGCAACCCTTTTTTGACTCCTGCATGTACTCTTATGTACGTACTGTGGTGTGCGAACATATCAACACACACCCAGGTCAACATTCCAGACACAGTGACAGGACAGCCGCACACATATATTGAATTAGCCTGTGTGGCGTGATATTTGATATATATAGCAATCCTGATTTTGATAACAACATTAGTTTGCAACAACAGATTTACGCTTACAACAGTGGTGATAGCAATACTTTCTGATTGCAACAGACATTTATTATATGAGAGATCGACTACTCTATCGTTAGATCAATACTTCGAGTTGTTACAAGGGCTTATATAAAGAGATAGCGAGCGGCAAACAGGCCAATTTGAAGATTCAGACGAGACGAGAGAGAAACGAAGTTAGGCTAGCCCTGTGTCGGTAGAAGAGGATCAGAGACATGACACGTGATTTTTGATTTAAAAGCAGATTATATTATTTCCTAGTGAAATTGCCATTATTTCCCTGTAGCTTTAGAATTATATTGAGCGTGTCTGTTTTAATGGTTAATGAAATAGATAGATTGATGTGTTTCCAGGACCTTATAATTTAGTCTTGAAATATAAATGAGTGAAAATAATATGCGTGGATTTATTTTAATAGTGTAAGTCCAAAGCACAGATGTGAGAGTTTTAGTAGCAATCATTTCAATCATCAGACCGGGCAGAAAGGCAAATATAGTATGAAAGTATTTCAGCGATTTATTACTTGAATTTAAATAATATTAACTGTTATCAAGATGGCAGCCACGTGTTCATGAAAGGCGGTGCGTCATCATGCTGTGAATAAAGAAGGCGCCAAGGAGTCTGAATGTAACACGCTATGTTACGCAGTTTTATATCGTGTGAATTTACACGATGGTGAAAGTAGGTTAAATGTAATTTTCTTCAGTAATAGAAGTAATAGTTTTCGTGTGAAACCTCCTTTAAGGTGATGACTTGAGTTCTAGTTGTTAATTCAAGAATAATTATATTTTATTCTTTAAAGTAAAAGTAATTGAGTGTATTTCACGATTATTGATATTTCTACTGTATATCTTTAGTGGATTACTTTGAGTGAAGTGAGGATATGTATTTAGATTTCTGGAGAGCGCGAGGCCACTCCTTTGTTGAGACATGTGTTTCTCTGGTTGCTCCCGGCGGAGCATGGAAACACCAATGCAGCTGGTGTCCATTACAGGCCAACAATAAGCATTTTGATGCTATTGCTGTGGTTGTTTCGGTGACGGTAACGATGTGTTTCATGTGATGAGTTCCCAATCTCATCAGGGGTCATATACGACACGCTTGTTACCAGGCGCACAAGTCGTCACTTACGACATGTTCAGAATGCAATAATGAATATTGAGATGGATCGGTTGCGAGGTGGTGGTTTATTCTTATTGTTGAGAGTATTTGTTGTACATATAGTTGAATATTATTTCATGTCCAGTTGATTATTATTTAATTATTGTTATGTGAAGAATAATTTGTGAGAGCACGTGGGCTCACTTGGAGATATATATTTCTCTTCTCCGCTCCTGAGGGAGCATGGGGCCACCAGTGTGGTTTGCCTCCGCATGAAGCATTCAGATGCTCTTGCAGTAGTTGTTTCGGTAGCAACCTATATTACACGGTGAGATTGCCAGCCTCATACACAACACCATACTAGTATCGCTAGACGACATGCATGAGTGTGTGTGTGATAGTTGGGTGTATGCCTTGCAGTAGTGGTTTCGATAGCAACCTATGTTACACGGTGACATTGCCAGCCTGATAAGGGTGGATTTAGGGCTTGCTCCTCTTTGGTGATAAGGCCGCTATCGTGATGTTTTCATAAAATGATAATAGCAGAACTGACCACCATGGACGTTGTAGGTATAGGTCCAATTTCGTTGAAAAATCTTTAGCCCCGTCACAGTACCACCCCTATCGACACCAGGTATTATAGTTCAAGATATAGGGTGTCTTATCTGGTTTTGTGTTGTTGTTGTTGCTGTGTATAGTAGTGATGTAGTTCACAGAGTTACAGCACATAGGGTACGACATGTGAAGTCATAAATGTGTAAACTGCTCATTGACGTTTTCATCATTTATTGTCGACGCCACAAGTACAAGTACGTACATCCAGTTCACAATAGAGCAAAATCATGACATTCACGAATATCAGCATACATAGTTCATCAATGCATTTGGCATATTCTCAAAATGATGATATGGCGCCAAGGGATTATATTGTTGGCTCCAAATACAAAAGTACATCAAAAAATCCTCTTACTGTTCAGATGTGCTAAATGAGTCAAATCATAAGTCGCACGAGGATGGCATTCCAGGAGTGCAGGTCAAACTGACCTTTACAGGCATTCCTAAGTCTAACCTTGACGTAGGCATAATCGCTGACACACAGCGACGTTCATAGAACAAAGAACTGTCCTTCGGGCTGAGTATGACCCGTGTACATATAGATCTCAGGTATGAAGATACCTGGGGCGTGACTTCAATTAGAGGAACCTCCCTTTCTGTAATGCATACGTGAGCAGAGATCGACCATTGTCAAACATAAAGTTAAGTTACAGATTGGATGTAAATGAGGCATTACCTTCGTTCGAAAATCCACACCACAGAAAACATACGCCTCCAGGCGTTTTAGAATACTCAAGGGAAGGACCTTGTAAGCTAACTATCTCACAATAAGGCTCCTAATTCCCTAACAAAATCACAGAGACGCCAAAACGCGTCTTCTCTGCTTCACAACTTTTCCATCGACTCCCAGACAAAAGAAACTTCCCAGACGCCTCGCGTCCGGACATGCGCAGAACGCATCTACATGAATAGCAATCAAACAAGACGATCTAGGAACATTCCAGATAAAGATCAAGCCTTATATGGACATGAACAGAGACCTCAACACTGGTTTCAGACATTCCAACAACAGTTGACCGATACTACCAAATAAGGAGAATGATCACACTTCGTTCAAAAAATATAGACCGAACGTGTCTCGTCACAAGAGGAGGTAACATCATATTAAATGATAATCTCAATTATCCAGAGTTATAAAGCTTTGACCGAAAAAATTAAAGTGTACATTTCAGTCAATCTAATAATACAATGTCTTTAGCAAAAAATGATCATACAATGACTTTAAGAAAAATGATCATATAATGACTTTAGAAAAAATGATCTGTGCGTAACACAGCCTCATGCACAACACCATACTAGTCGCATTGGACGACACGCATGAGTGTGTGCGTGTGTGATAGTTGAGGGTGTCAGATGGCGTGGAAGGACTGTTTGGCAGATGAGAGTATCATTATTTAACTATTATGATTTTAACCAGTCGTTGCTTTGTTTGCTTCTTCAGATTAGCAATCGAGCACTAGCTGGGTGTTTGTTTGGTGTTTGGTTTTGTTCGCTTTGTTATTTGTTTAATGTTTGCTTCAGTGTGCTCTTAGTCACTGAATGGGTTGTAAAAATAAATACAGCCCCTGCCTTAAGAATCAGAGTTTTATTGTTGAATCGGGTCGGTAGAGAGTGTGCAAGAGAGTGATCAAATATCACATCATCATCATCACCATCTCGCCCACCCTATCACAATTCAATCTAAAGACCTATGGTTTCTGTATTACATTCAATCTAAAGACCTATGGTTTCTGTATTACATTCAATCTAAAGACCTATGGTGTCTGTATTACATTCAATCTAAAGATCTTTGGTTTCTGTATTACAATCAATCTAAAGACCTATGGTTTCTGTATTAAATAAATCTAAAGACCTATGGTTTCTGCATTACATTCAATCTAATGACTTATAGTTTCTGTATTACATTCAATCTAAAGACCTGTGGTTTCTGTATTACATTCAAACTAAAGACCTGTGGTTTTTGTATTACATTCAATCTAAAGACCTATGGTTTTCTGTATTACTTTCAATCTAAAGACTTATGGTTTCTGTATTACATTCAACCTAAAGACCTATGGTTTCTGCATTACATTCAATCTAATGACTTATAGTTTCTGTATTACATTCAATCTAAAGACCTGTGGTTTCTGTATTGCATTCAATCTAAAGACCTGTGGTTTCTGTGTCACATTCACTCTAAAGACCTATGGTTTTCTGTATTACTTTCAATCTAAAGACTTAAAGAAGCATGGTAGTAATAGTAGTCCCCTATGGGATTACGCCCCTGAGGTGACAGCCCTCAGCTGCTTTCTTTTTACTCCTGTTTCTTTCGTCGTGTTCTTTTCTCTTCTGCTTGATGTGACAGCTTCTTTTTGTCCAATCCTAGGTGGCGCCGTAGGAACCATCGCCATTTGGTGCAATGGGCAGCTTCTCCAAGTTCTACTTGGCCTCCCCACTCTTCTTTTCCCTAGTGGGTTCCAGTCAAGTACACCTCTGGCTATGCTTGATTGTTCTCTTCTGAGTGTATGTCCTATCCATCCCCATCTTCTTACCTTAATTTCCATTTGTATTTGCCATCTTATACGGAGGATCCGTCGCAGGCATCTATTAACAAATATCTGTAGTTTGGAGGTGATACTCTTTGAGACATGTCATGTCTCTGAGCCATACAGCAAGACTGACTTTGTATTTGAGTTAAAGATTCTGATTTTGTTCTCTCTGGATATAGCTGAGGACTTCCATATTGGTCGAAGAGCATTAAAAGCGCATCTGGCTTTATTTATCTTAGAGCAGACGTCACAGTCGGTTCCCCCTCCTTTGTCAATGTTACTCCCCAGATATGTAAAGCTTTCTACTTCTTCAATAACTTGACCATTGATTTTCACAGAGTCCATCTGCTTATTGTTTATCCTCATTTCCTTTGTTTTTTTTTACATTTATGTGTAGTCCCATCTTTGCTGCTTCTGTCACTAATCTATTTGTTTTCTCCTGCTTATCTTGCTATGTGATAGCAGCTGTTTGTTGAATGTCTACTGTATTTCTGTTTTCTCTCCTTCTGTTGTTTGTCTCATAACCCAGTCTATGACCACGAGAAAAATTGTTGGTGATAGCAGACACTCCTGTCTAACCCCGCTGTGTACTGTGAAGGGCTCTGATAGTTTTCCTTTTTGCACTACTTTGCATGAGGCCTCCTGGTAGAAATCTTGGATGATTTTAATAAATTTCTCTGGGATACCATAATGTCTCCGGATTTTCCATATCACAGCACGGTCTATACTATCGAAAGCGATTCTTTTGATTGTTCTATGATGATTCTGAGTGTTGCTATCTGGTCTGTACTTAATCTTCCTGCACGAAATCCTGCCTATTCTTCTCTGAGTTTGTCATCCACCGCCTTCTTAATACGGTCCAACAAAACTCTGGTCAAAATTTTTTCAGCCACAGCTAGCAGTGTTATACCCCTCCAGTTGCCACATACAGTCAAGTTTCCTTTCTTTGGCAGCTTGATAATGTGACCTTCCTTCCAGCTCTTTGGGATGGCGTCGTTTTCCCAGATTTTCTTTGTAACAACTCTGTAGTGTATTGTGTATCTGCCTTCGAGACTTCTGGTGGTATTCCATCTGATCCAGCAGCCTTCCCATTTTTTAGCTGTTTTATTGCCCGAGAGATCTCTTGTTTAGTTGGCGGGTTCATGTTGCACTGTAGTGGCTCTTCTGCTGGTTCTTTTATGGGTTGCTGTATTGGTTGGTTTCGGTTTAGGATTTCCCATTTTTTAGCTGTTTTATTGCCCGAGAGATCTCTTGTTTAGTGGGCGGGTTCATGTTGCACTGTAGTGGCTCTTCTGCTGGTTCTATGATGGGTTGCTGTATTGCTTGGTTTCGGTTTAGGATTTGCTTAAAATAATCAGCCCATCTGGCCCTTTGTTTCTCTTCCTTGCTAATGTTTTGTTCTTCTCTGCTCTTCATTGTTGTATTGTGGTTTAGCTGTTTCTTATATAAATTTCTTGTGATATTATATAATGTTGACTGTGTGCTTAGTGTAATATGGTGTAAGCCCATATTTCTTGACCATCGGCACACTAGGGGTGATGTGCCCAGCATCACACCAGAGTACCCTTATATTTGAATTGATAATTTCGCTTTTAAAAATTTCAGTTCAACTGACATAGTTTTTTCTTTTGAAAGTCTCCCAACGTAATCACAATCAATAATCTTAATTTTACACGGCTGGTTTTACAGAATCGATTCAAGTTATCGACTATGTTCCTTTCGATTAGCCCGGCCATTTGATCTGTCTTGAAGCGTGTCTGTGGGCATTATCTTTGCTTAATATACACAAAAGATGTTCGAGCGTCATTTATGCTTCTGTATCTGTCATAATATATGATTGCAACCATTCTCGGTCGATTTTTGTACTTGAAGTCTAGTTACTTGTTGTACTCCTAATGTTATGTCATGCTAGTTCACCGCTGGGTCTCTTCACATACATGGTCGTCCCGTCTCTGATTTTATCAGGGTAAGTTTTTGCTTATGTCAGCTTTCTTATCCCTCACGACTGTTGCTCTTCATTTGTAAGACTGACTACAGTGTAATTTTTCATTTTTATTACTTGCTACTATAAATTTTTGTGACAAACAGATTTCTACAGGATGGGGTAGCCAGCCCCATGCCAAAACCAGTCTTTTGTCGTTTCTTGTGATTTTCTTGGCTCTGAAACACGGAGAAATCAAACAAACAAACAACTAAAAAGCTACTGATATTCATAAATGGGGCTTGCGTAAAACAGAAGGAATGAAGGGGTACGACCTCTTCCTCTTCTTGGGTCACCCTCAAACGTTAACGTGAATGTGTTCAAAGAAAGTATTTTAAATTTTACAGTACATTGTTTTTTTGTTTTTTTTGTTTAGACCTAGCGCTATTGCGCACTCCATAGACATAGTGTTTTTTTTATATAAAAGTTTGACTCGTTTTGGCGAGGCGCGTCCTGTTCAACCTAGTCGGTTATGTTAGGGCGCATGTCCAAATATGAAAAACCTTTAGGTCTGATAATTATTAAAATATTATAGACATAGTGTAAACATGATTTTAGGCTTTTATATACACTGGGAAGCCAAAAAATGGGTGTAACCCGCTTTATTGTGGTGGTCTGGAACCGAACCCGTAATATCTCCGAGGTATGCCTGTACTTGAAAGTTTTCCCTTAATTTTTCTAAGGCTGTTGACATCTCCGGGGAGCTTGTCTAGGTATGGCACTGATTGATGGCCATATGCGTTTTCTCTGTTCCTCGTATGTTGGGCTGACAAGATCATTAATCTGGAAGTGAAGACATGAGCAAGACAAGCGTCAGTAGAACAAAGAGATTAGAAGAAGACGCTTGAAATTGTTAGGGCACACATTGAGTACACACGCGGATAGCATTAACAGGTAGTCCTTATTCTGGAACCCCCAGGGTAAGAGAGATAGTGGAAGACCAAAGAACACATGGAGAAGAGAACTGGAGACGGACATGAAGAAGACATGGAAACACCTTGAGCTGATGGCACGGGACAAGAAGACTTGGCATAAGTTTCTTAAGGCCTATTGATAAGTCTGTGTTTGTTGATAACTATTGAGCTGTTGAATCTTGGTGTGTTGAAGGGTGTGAGATCTCCGGGCAACGCCGGGTACTTCCAGAAGAATGAAAATATTATTATTAGTATGTGCTGCGCTGATATAGGGGATCAGCAGGTCGGGCTTACAGGTGGCCGACTGGGTGTGTGTGTGAAGCTATCAAAGGACGCGAATGCATGTGGTTCTGAAACAAACACGAACAATCACACACCATAATGCACATAACAGGTAACACTGCAAACTCTGGTAAACCTCCTAGTCAGAAGAATGAAGAGACGGCTGAAAAGTCTATACACTGTTTATTGTACTGCTACAAGCGACACATCAACGTAAACATCCTGGTAATACAGTACATGGTTACATCATAAACGATTCACTGTCACTGGTACAGTTCAAAGCACATCATGGAAAAACATCGTGTAAATATTCTTTTCCTGGCTTTTAATCAATGTAAATATCCTTTTCACCTTCTCTGGCGATACAATATATAAGCCGTATAAGTTCCTGGCTTTTAAGCAATGCAAATATCCTTTTCACCTTCTCTGGCGATACAATATATAAGCCGTATAAGTTCCTGGCTTTTAATCAATGTAAATATCCTTTTCACCTTCTCTGGCGATACAATATATAAGCCGTATAAGTTCCTGGCTTTTAATCAATGTAAATATCCTTTTCACCTTCTCTGGCGATACAATATATAAGCCATATAAGTTCCTGGCTCTAAGCAATATAATATCCTTTTCACCTTCTCTGGCGATACAATATATAAGCCGTATAAGTTCCTGGCTCTTAGCAATGTTAATATCCTTTTCACCTTCTCTGGCGATACAATATATAAGCCGTATAAGTTCCTGGCTTTTAATCAATGTAAATATCCTTTTCACCTACTCTGACGATACAATATATAAGCCGTATAAGTTCCTGGCTCTTAGCAATGTAAATATCCTTTTCACCTTCTCTGGCGATACAATATATAAGCCGTATAAGTTCCTGGCTTTTAATCAATGTAAATATTCTTCTTACCTCCTCTGCTCTGGTAATACAATATCTAAGACGCATTGCACAATATAAATATTAGCCATATATCCTAGGCTTTAGAAATATCTCGGGGAATCTCCAACGTTTCTATCTCCCCACAAATATCTTCCCCGAAAACACAGTTAGAAAACATGGCTGACCAGCCCGGTCAAACGCTTAGAGCAAACTGTCCCGGGATACCGCATATCAGTCCCGCTCAAACAGTCACGCATGCGCGGCTAACCGCGAAACGTGAACTGAACTCAATCTCGAAGGTTCGAGAGAAATCTGGATCAAATATTTTTAAACCAGTCAAGGGAGATAACCAACGTCTTACCTGTACATATTAGTATTACAACGTGTAAACTCCCCTTGATTACAAAATATTAACAGCTATCTTAACAGTCTACACCGACCCCCCGGGAAAAAAAATAATAACATCATTTTTTTTTGAAAATTACATCAACAAAAAACAAGAAGTCGGTATAGTTCTACTATCCGCATACAAGAATTCACCTATGTAAAGTTCTATGAATACATCGACAAAAAATATAAACAGTAAGTGTAAAGTAAAAAAAAATGAAGCATACAAAGTAATCAGCCAAGTATACAAATATTATAAGTTTCAAACAAAGTAAAGTATAGAGAGATAATGGGACAACCATACGAAGAACGTCAACCTCAAACAAGTATGAAGTATATGAAAGTATAAATTTGCCATGACACCATAAGGGAAAAGAGAAAAGTGAACAAAGACCATATGACATACGAGAGGAAAGAGCAGAAATGAAGGAAAGTAATGCCATAAGAATAAAGAAAACAGCAATATGTCATGGGAAACAATTACATGAAAGAGTGTATTGCAAAAATGAACTACATTAAAGTACACAAGTATACATCACAAAAAACAATCCATACTCAAATTCAAGATAAACAAGTAGCTGTCATCAAAAAAAAAAAAACATAGCGTGCATGATAAACAAGTTAATAGATCCGTGGAGCACAAATGATGAGCTCAAAATGGATATCAAAATAAACATCACTGTTATGCATAGCTATTGCTGACGCACAATCAAGCGTCGGGTGAAGAAAAGAAAAAGAAAAACAAAAAAATATACCTCACAACCTCGGGGAAAAAAATATTTTCCAAAGTACCAATATCATGCTACCTAGTTACCCCCTAGCGCACAATGAAGCGCTGGGCACAGAAAAACATTACAATGACAGAAAAAAAATTACATTTTCGCCTGTTTTCATATTCTTGACAACTACAGTACTTAAAATTATGGCAATGATGAGTTACATAAAAAATTTGTGGCATTATTACAATAATCATATGTTCATCATTTCCAAACACAGAAGCCCAAGAATAGAACAATAGTGCAAAGGTGCATACCGACGATTCAACATATCATCACAAAAAAACCACATCATATATTAATGCAATACTCTCTAATAGACTGTGCTATAACAATATGCAATATTCAACATTATCTGCCATATCAAATAAGCTCCATATATAAGATGAGTCCCGTAGGCTTAGAATGTCCGATGGTTAGAAGACACCAAGATCTAGTGTAGAGTCACACTGCCGATAAGTTAAACTAGACCAGCAAATCTTGTGGAATATCATCAGTAGATGGTTGAAATCCACAATATAGCCGTACTGACTCTCATGGAAAAGCATACACTGAGAAAAAATACAAATGAAATCTCTGTTTGATAAAGGAAAAAATGTTATGATATACAACAATTAATTTTAATTTATCGAATGTGGCCGTATAAACTTCTGGCCCCTGTATGGTGATAATCAAACCTTCCTCCGTTACATTAGAAAAGGTAACAGAGAAAGTAGTACAACTAATTTAGAATCATGAATTAAACAGAGTCATATACGTATCTGAGAAAAATAGCAGCATGTAATTTATGTAAAGAAAAGTCGTGAGTTGGTCATGGTTTCCTAAAGACAGAGGACCATAATATCACTAAGATACTTAACATCTCTATTCCTAAGACTAAAAAGCAAGTGCGAAGTCTCTTAGGTCTTATTCAATTTTATGGAAGATTCATTCCGAATCTATCCTCTATCATGGCACCTCTTTCTACACTACTAAAGAAAGGGTCGCCTAATATGGTCCACTGGTCACAAGAATGCCAATCCTCTTTGGATAAGATTAAAAATTTGTTTTCAACACCACCTATTTTAGTGTTACCTACTACAGATAAGACATTTGTTCTTCATAGTGACGCTTCATCCACTGGGATTGGAGCGGCACTAATGCAAGAGTACTCTGGAACTCTGCATCCTGTAATGTATATCTCCAGAAAACTTAATGATGCAGAAAGGAATTATTCGGTTTTAGACCGTGAACTATTGGCTATGGTATGGTCAATTCTCAAACTACAAAGATTCCTTCTAGGCACACATTTCATAGTAGAAACCGACCAGAAAGCTCTTACAGCTATACAGAGTAAGAATTTGAAGAGCTCGAGGTCTACTCGATATGCAATTGCTCTTCAACCTTTTCATTTCTCAGTACGAGCTATCCGTGGATCAGATAATGTGATGGCAGACATTTTGTCTAGATGCCCACATGATTCCACCTAACTGTTAAGTCTTGGATTTCTTAACACATCTAAGTCTATAACAGTTCTTTCTCTATATCAAGATAGATACACATTGTAATTTGTAATATAGTGATTGTATCACTACTATCACTACGTTCATTGATATATATTTACCGCTGTTCTTTGATGATTTTTCTTCTTTGTCAATCATGTACTTATAGTGCTTAAAAATGAAATTGTTATATGCATTGTGACATTGCCAGCATTGTAGTATACGTTGGTGGCACCTCCCTGGAAATATTTATACTTAAGAGAAATGCTTTCTCTGAGATGTTGAGATATATTCTCACGAGTCGATCTATGACTTTACCTTAATTTGACATTATAAATTGCTCTTATTAGTCATCTGCGCATTATTCGTGCGTTGTGAGCCTATTGTATGATGCTCTCAGATGAAAAAAAAAAATTTCATTTTTTTTCCCGGGGGTTGCGGTAGTCTGTTACCAACAGATTACTGGTGGCAATATATATATATATATATCTGGGCATGCGTTAAAGATAACCTCTGAACTCTATATTCAAGTGGGACAACTATATATTACATTCATATGAAGCAAATACTGAGTATTCGCCCTTTGACTAGGGTTCTAATCTCAAACTCAAAATATTATTACCAAATATTTCCAAACATGGTGTGAGCTATTCGCCAGTGTATTTCCATAACAAGGTAACGAAGTTAGTTTATGTACCCTTCTGCAATGCCTAGATGGTCAGACGTTTCGTCCTGCCTAGATTATTATTGACTACAGAGGAAGATGATATGCTACCTAGCAGTCCTATGTTATTTGATGTGACCAGCATTATTAATTGCAGAATATTCAGAGCCCAAAAAGGACATTTATGTATGAACAGCATCGTTAATTATGCTTCATATTTTCACCTTGGGTGAGCGAGGCTCACTGGAAAAGTAAAGCCATTTTGGATCTCGTTGCCAGTTTAATAAAATCATCTATCGAGAACAGGGACAACCTTATTATCTGATGATGATAGAGATCTGTTATCTATAAGGAAAATAAAACCCCACTACTGGTGGTTTAAGATCGTTACCATGAACATTTGCTGGATTTAAGGCTTGTAAGACTTAGGCAGAAGAGGGTCTGATAAGGAGCCATTATTAAGTAATATTTATTGGCTGACGCGATTAGTCAGCTAAGGAATGAGACTATAGACAGATCAGAATACTATGTGTGCTTGCCTACGATATCATTCCATAATATCCAGATGCTATGTATTTCTTCATGTATACAACAATGTGTGTGTCAACTTGTTCCAGTGACTGTCAACCGCAATGTCAGAGTATGTGTCACAATAAATATATGAAAACGTCAATAGCAGTTCAAGACATCATTGACTTGCATACGAGTGTATGAGTGTATTCTAACCAACATGTCAACTTCAGAACATTCCACACATTCGCGCAATTGACATTTACACTTTCACTCATTGTCAACATCACCTGTCCAGGGCCTCACTACTTTATGGACCAGGTGACCTGTATGTACAACCCTGTGTCGGTTAGCGAGTTGACAATCATAACACCTTACACCAACAAATAGCATTTCAACAATGTGATGACCGTTAACCTGCACCTGCGATATCAATTATACTCTTATCATATACACATGATACCAACGTCAAAAGGCAAATCTAGAGGATGGTAATAACGACTAAGAGCGTCATGATGGCTGACGATCCGAGATTTAGCGCAAGACAAAGAAAATGCAGTTGATAAATGCGTACATCCTAAGGGCTGAACTGACGTCATAGCCTGTGTACTAGGCAAAGAAAAGAGTAAGAAAGATATAATCAAGATGTAAAAGCAAACAGTAGTAAACTTGGACCTACGTCGAAGTTTAAAAGAAAAGCAGTAAGCACGACAAAAAGTCGTAAAAGACGAAGATACTGAGTTAACCGGCCCAGTAAGAAAAGTAAAGAAACTCATAAGGTATAGATATGTACTAACAATTAAGTTCGTACATGTAGCAGAGAAAACACTAGTCATTGCAGTAAAGAAGTTGCAATCAATTTTACTGGATGTAGATTCAGTCGTAGCAATAGAGTTAGTGTCAGTGTCAGACAAAATCGAAGGATCTTCTTCTATAATAGTAGTTAAAGAAGAATCAACGTTAAGGTTGCGACGTACCGAGGTATTTCGAACTGGGCTAAAAGAAGCACCGAAATTAGTATGATGAACAATTGTATCATCAATACTGCAAGATTGCACCAAATTAGCAGAATGTATTGCGTTAGCAGAACGTACTTGGTGATACGATTTTGGCATAGTTCTTAAGGTTGTATGAGTAAGGTGATGTTGCTGTTCCCAAGCAGCAATTTGTACCGGTGTACACACCTTTACACCATGTATCTGTCCAACAATAAGGTCGGCGATAGGTGCTCTGAGCAAACATGCGTGTATATAACCAATAAAAAATGGTGTGGCAATGTGGACTATGGCAGTCGGAAAAGTCTCAACTGTCCCAGCGAATGTTACACATTCCACCATTTTACCTGTAGCACAAGAAGGATGAACTAGAGACTGTCTAATTCCAACAGTTGTGCATCCAGAATCAAAGAGAACTGAGACTGGATTATTATTCACAAACCCCTTATGTAGAGTAAGAGACCCTCCTCCGTCATGCGCAGCTAAGGCAGGAAGAGGAGGTAGAGGATGATCGCAACTCAAGGTAGTTATAGCTGTAGGTTGGAACAAAGTTATGCATTCCGGGCAACGAAATGCTCTCTCGAAATCAAAAGCAGAGCAAGCAATAGAATTTGAGACACTATTATTATTGTTACTTTGATTACTAATAACTTTGGGCTTCTGTTGAGCAAAGTTAGCAAGGTGATGCACAATATTATTAAGAGATCTGTCACGATTATTATCTCTATTGAAACCATTGCTATTTCTTCTATTGCGACCATTGTTTTGTTTAGAACCCCAGTAAGCATTGTTGTATTTAATATTTCTCCTTTGATCAAAATATATATTAGATGGATCTTGCCGTCTCCTGGAAAAATTATTGTAAGACTGATAATCTCTAGTGCAGTTATTTCTACTATGATTTCCAAAATCACTAGAACCAAAATGTTGAGATCCGTTAACTTGTCTCCAGTTTCTTGAAGAAGAAAAATTACAACGTGATGAACCCCCTTTGTACTGTCTAAAATCAGGGTTATCTCTCCTACCAAAATTGTTTTTATTATTTTTCTGTGGGAATGTGCTTAACAAATGGATCATACTGTCTGAGCTGGGTATGATAAGTAACAGGATTGATAGAATCTTTATTGTTCCGCACATAATGGGTCTCATTATGGGTACGAGTACTATCAGTTTTGTCCCTTGTTATGGATCTATCAGAATTTCCACAAGTATATACACGGTTGGTCTTAGGAGCTCCACGGGAAGCTCAAGGGTGATATTGGTGATGATTATCAGTTTCAGCAGAATGGGAGAAGATCGGCTACCATGACAAGCATGGGAAACTAAGAGCCATGGATCCAGACCTCCAGGACGACCCAGAGTCCGCTGGGAGGACAACATTAGACAATCTTTGAAGGACCGAGGACTAGAATGGAACCAGGCCAGGAGGAAGACAGCCGATGGGATAGTCTGGCGCTCTCTCTTCCAAACCTCTACACGTCACGGTAGAAGAGGAACGACTAAGTAAGTAAGTTTTATCAGTTTTCAGCGTCCGATTTCCAAAAGGTTAGGGCACTTGTCTCTCGCGGCAAAATTACTTGATTTTTAGTTCGAAATCTGGTATAGTTACGCTTCCGTTTACCTTGCTGTAAAACGGTTTCTGACTGCTCTTGATCCAGAGAAGGGAAAGGTAGCAAGGAAGGGAGCTGGTCATGTCACCTCATAAAGACGAGCCTATTATAGTAAAATCTCTACAACCTCACTGCCCTAAGGCAGTACATGCTATGAGACTACCCTGTTGTAGAATGCGTTATACAGCAACCCGCTTTATTATTAACAAAGTACGCTGCATATGCTGCATGGTAGCCAGACATTTCTATTTTGGTCTGTCTTGTTTATCTCATCTGTTGCCTTGTCTTCTTTTTTCTACCTTCTACTCCAGGTTCTCTTCTTCGCATTCTTCTTCTTCTCTGTGGGTTCCAGCAGAAATCATATCTAGCTATACTAGTCAGATGTTTCCAGAGTGTATGTCTCATTAAATTCGAAGAAAACTGGGCACATAAATGAAAAGAAAAATAAGAGATGGAAGGACCTCTGGCGGATGGCACAAGACAGAAGGAGTATTTGTTGAAGGTATATTCTCCTCGAGCTTCCGATTGTTGTATATTCTCCTCGAGCGTCCGATTGTTGTATATTCTCCTCGAGCGTCCGATTGTTGCTGTCACCTGTTACGTCAATTAGCTATGTTGTATTCTTTTGTAGTTTTATTTCGTTTCTCGAATAATAACAATTACAACTTTTATGTCGAATATCAGTTATTGCTTATTGCTTTGAAATTAGTTGAGAACGCATGTGTTTTATTGGCAACCAGTGCGCAGTGTTCAGTCATTGAGCATCACGATGTGATATTCATTATGTGTCTGAAGATGTCTGAAGATAGAATATTAAACGTTTATAGACCGTACGGATAATCTTCAGTTATGATAATTAACGTTATTATGTTGAGGGTTTCTGTATTCGCCTCTTGCTGTTAATTTATACCCCACTTTTATATTTTTCTTAACTTTGTTTTCATGTTTGTGACAGTGTCTGACGAAGGTTAACCGCGAAAATTCCTGCTTCTAGTGTAATATTCATTTGTAAAACGTACTCAATACTTTTTTTAATGTTTTTATCATAGCTTTCTTTGGCATGTTATCGGAAGTGGAAAGCTGGATTACATAAAGACAAGGTAAAATTCTGACGAAAAAAGAGATAGAGGATAGTAGTAGCAGCAGCAGCAGCAGTAGCAGTAGCAGTAGCAGTAGCAGTAGCAGTAGTAGTAGTAGTAGTAGTAGTAGTAGTAGTAGTAGTAGTAGTAGTAATACATTACTGATTGTGGGAACACGCCCCCCAAGATGTCTTGCCAGGGCTCGAAATTGAGCGACCACACTGTTGCCCATGCAGCCTGCTTCACGAAGCTGGCGGGTCCAAGGAACAGGGGCAGCCGATAAAGTTTGGCACCAGCACACAAATACGTGCTATACGTCATGTCCGAGATGAACGCTACTCCTCATGTCCAACCTTGACGTTCTAAGGAATCACTGGGCAGAAATCACGTTGCATCAACGCCGAAAGTAGGACAACAACGAAATTAGATATCGGACAGTTTGGCATCAGGATATGTAAAGATAAAAAAGAAAATAAGATGCCGAAGTTAGCGATACGTATTACTCAATTGAGAAATTAAGAGATATGAAACACAGACGTAATGAATTCGATGTCTAGTGACAGATTGAATGAAACAGCAGAAAAGCTGGTTTATAGACACGATCTGAAAACACCTGAAATCTCCAAAGAACTAAACGACAAATATACATAATGATAGGCTCAAATCGGACACGAGAAAAATAATCTTTCAAGAAATCCCCCTAAGAGTCTGGACAACGCCGTGGCTTGTGCTGCTACACAGAATAATGTATACAGCGGGGTACAACTGGAACATGAAAAGATAATACACTGAGCGGAGACGAATCCAGGGAAATCTACACCTCAAAGAAAGAAGCAGCAAGTAGGTTACAGAAAAAATGAACAAAACACAACAAAGTAATAATGTCGTGTTTGTCTGCTAACTTGGAAGAGGTAACGTAAGAGACATAACTCCTACAAGTATAGAACAGAAAACAGCGTGCAAACATTGGGTTATTTCCCATGTTCAGGTACACACCACTTTACTCAAGGGCTAAGCCCAAATTTTTTTTTATTCCGTCCCTCCATGGAATTCTTAACCCTTAAAAAAATAAATAACATAAGAAAGTGATTATAGAGCCACAACAAATAAAATGTGAATGTACTGGTTAAACTCATTACTGAAAAGATTGCGGAAAGGATATCATCCCATCCCATCCCAACTAACATAATTACCTATGTATGTTAAGTCGGTCTGTCTCACTCAAAATAGTAACTCGCGCCAGAAAATAATGTGCGCAACGCATGGCTTGCAACTTGCGCAACGCACGGCTTGCAACTTGCGCGGCGTAGGTGTTATATAAAACAAATACTTTGGTTTTATATTTTTATTTTATTTTTTTATTCTTTCACGACAAAGCGCTCGACAAAGAAAAAGTGCGTAAAAATTGGTGTGCGTGAGCCAATAACATACCAAAGTGAATTGTATTTGAACGGTTTGACACATAATGATCAAGATGATAAGATGGCTGCCCAATATACTCTCCCGAAAATAGTTACAAACAACAAAGAAAAGCGTTCAAATGACGGTGTTCATGAACAGTTTGATTACACTGTATAATGGAAAGAAACCAAAAACACTCTAAGAATGTACTTCTATCTGTTCATCTGGGAACGGAAACAGGACACTATAATTAAAAACCCGTCAAGTTTGACGGGTTATTGCTAGTTAATGAAAAAAAAAAAATTAACAAGGGCATTGCTATTTGGTTAGAGATTGGTGCTTTTTAGTCATAATGTGACCACGCTCTTCCATGTTCAGTCTGTTGCTTTGCTTTGAAGAACTGCATTTACATGGCTAAAATCAGCTTCAACCATGAACAAACTAGAACATTTTAGTAGAAAAAGCTCAACTGCTGTACAAAGCATGGGGTATTTTGTAGCAGTATTTCTATCGCTCTAAAAGTTACTGAGGTTTTTATTTCTGGACAATAAATTAGCTTCGAGATCCGCACACATGTCAGTGAGTTCAACTTGTAGATGAAATTCAGAGAATGCGTTTTCTTTTTTATTCTACATTAAACGGCGTAACAATCCAGTCAGGTACATGCATTTTTTTACGGGTACAGGCATACCTCACTTTATTGCGCTTCGCAGATATTGCGCTTTTTTTCAAATTATTCATGTTTATTTATTAGAACGTGCCTTCTTCTTCCGATAGATTTTGGCTCTACACCAGCAATAAGATTACGATTCGCTGAAGGCTCAGATGATGAGGATTAGTTTTTTTTTTCAGCAACAAAGTATTTTTAATTTTACAGTACATTGTTTTTTTGTTTAGACCTAGCGCTATTGCGCACTTAATAGACATAGTGTTTTTTTAATATAAAAGTTTGACTCGTTTTTGCGAGGCGCGTCCTGTTCAACCTAGTCGGTTATGTTAGGGCGCATGTTCAAATATGAAAGACCTTTAGGTCTGATAATTATTAAAATATTATAGACATAGTGTAAACATGATTTTAGGCTTTTATATACTGTGGTGAAATTACAGTGATGCAACGTTAAAATTCCTCCAATTATAAAGATAACAGGTAAAATAACATGTAGGGATAAAAATATATACAAGATATGCCGAGGCTTCTTCACCTACGCCAGCGTTTTCTAGGGTCATTGAACATTAACTAGTTAAAACATGCAGACTAAACGGTTTACCCTTTTAGACGGGAGGGAAACGGAGATAAAAGAAAAGACGCAAATTGTAGTTTTGAAAGAAGAAATCACGTCACTAGTTGACACAATGTAAGGAATTGGTAGACAAACGACCTTAACTCTTGTTAGAAACAGTCGTATCTTGGACGTTTTACGGTAATTGGTTGTTTTGTTTGAATATAGCGGCAAACGCCGTGGACGAAGGTTCAAAAACAAATTTCAAAACTAACCTTGAGAAAAGTAGGTTTTTCTTTAATAATAAAGTTAGGAGGATAAAAACTAGCTAGTTTGATAGCCCATCTTAATCTGACAATTATATATACTTTTAATTACACAGACGGACAGATAACACGGAAGATATTGACGAAAGACTGTATTGTTCAATACAGACTAGCGAACAGTTTTTTGTGCATATTTTCACTTAAGTTACATTTTGGCGTCCTTGAGCCTAAAAATGCAAAAAAAAAAAAACTGCAGTTGGCATAGGGGCAAAGTAGGAGGATAGTAGCTAAAAATAACTTAGCATTGAAATCGTATAAGTGAGTGGGGCAGGTTTGTGTAGTTTTTTCTTGTAGTTAGTCCAAAAAAACAAGTGTAATTTTGGGGAAAAATCAAGTTGAGACAGACGGACCGACAGAAAAATACTACACACTAGACTGAGATTGGACTGAAATTGGACTTTTGGTTTGAATATTTGAAAAGGTAGAGGGGAAGTCCGCTGATTGGACAAAAGCATTTATATTATTGAAAAAGAGACGCACGCTTGTGCCATTTTTGAAAGACTGTCCTTAAACACAGTTCGTTAATGCTAAATGAGTGATTTCCAGAGGATATTATACATTATCAGTGGGACGCCATACTATAGCCAGCAGCTCAGCTGAGTTTAGCTAGTACAACGTAACTGTGTTTTCACATTTTGAATTGTGGTAAGGAGAAAAATTCATTAACCCTTTTATTTAACATTTAATATTTTGAGTGATTGATACTGCCATATCATGAAAAATGATTACGACAAGTGAGTGCTTATTCTAGGTCCCCAGCGACAGCCAGGGCCTAGAGACAAACACCTAATAATAGAAAGCATATCAAAGACTATAGAAGACAGATCTATATTTGAGATCAGTGGGAACATAACACCCACCTTATTGGATGGAAGAGGAAACTATTGAACATATTTCGGATGCAATGCAGTCTTTGGAAACTGGTACTATTTGATACCACCTGGGTGAGATGTGCTGAGCTGGTCAGAGAGATCTGACCCAATCTTTGTAAGTTCTGTTTGCTTTGTTGTGTGTGTAAAATTGGTGCATTAAGCAGTGTGTGACACATGGCACAAATTTTGGTTTCAGAGTTTTTGGTCTGGCACTACGCTAGTGCCAGATGCTTTTGTAGAAGTACAAGAGTGGATGCAAAAGCAGCCTAACATTTTACTCCAGCTATTGTGAGGAGTGGGCCACTAGAATTCTGTACTGCATCATCACAGGCCAGTTAACTGAAAACCTGGCCTGCTGTAGATTCATCACACTGGTTCCACAAATAAATAAATAAACCAAAATCGTGTTGATAAAAACTGTACTGCAGGTCTATATTTCAAAGACATGAACATTATAAAACAGAGATTGGGCATGATGACACCACCCCAACTAAACATCCAGTGCTAGTTCTTCCAAAGACACTGTAGTCAATATTAATATTAACCTATGTAACAATATATTTATGTATAAAATTTTCATTTGATTGTTCAATATATATATATGCACCTTTATTGATAAATACATATTATTTCATACGTCCTGACCAGAAGAAACATTAGGTTCAGGACTAAATAAATTTAAAAAATTGAAAATCTAAACTTATAAAGACAGTGTTAGTTGATTTTATCATAGAGATTATTATTCTTAGCATTAGACTTAGTATTTACATGTGTGTGTCTGTATATTTAATTACCTACACATCACAATTCAGTACCCTAGACATTTAACGTAGCTAACATACATAATAGCAGAATAGGTCTGTTTGAGGTCATAAGTGGTAGCAGAAAGGCCTTCTGTAACTCACATACACTGTTATCATCAGGAGCCTTCACAGCTGACCTCATCCAGGACACTAGGTAACATAACAACCACATAATAACATCAAAAACCACTACATATACACTGGGAAGCCAAAAAAATTGATGTGACCCGCTTTATTGCGATATTCGCTTTATTGTGGTGGTCTGGAACCGAACCCGCAATATCTCCGAGGTATGCCTGTACTTGAATGTTTTCCCTTAATTTTTCAAGGTCTTTTACAGCAAGATATGAAACAAACATTTAGCCGCCCACAAAAACACTTTCAGCTGTAAAATTGAGTCCCAGCATGCATTTTTATTTCATATATGATAGTTAACTTTTGACCTCAAAAGTTTAAAACGATAGTCTGGGGTTTATCAACCATCCAGATGTCAATATCGACCCCTTTGTCGACTCCTGATTTAACCTGAAATACCGGTCCGAGAATAACTCAATAGACAGCCCATCCGTATCCACAAACAGACTTTCATAAATGGCGGCATAGAATAGAAGAGTTCAAATTGTACGACAAGTGGAATAAGAGATGAGAGTAAGGCGCTGGCAACGGATTGTACACACGTGGAGGAAACCTGTTGCTAGCATTACTGGGCAGTCTTTGTTCTGGAATCCTCAGGGTAAGCGAAGCAGAAATATAACGACAAACACACGGAGAAGAAACGTGGAGACAGAAATGTAAATAATGAGGAAAACATGGAAAGACCTTGAGCTGGTGGCACACGTGACAGGAGGACTTGGCATACGTTTTGTTGACTGCACAGCCGGTTCAAGATATTTTTCAAGGTAGTGCGAGATCTCGTGGTGACGTTCCTTCTTCCTCCCTCCTAACCGTTGGAAACTGTATATACTTTTACGAGACTCCGTGTCATGCTATTGAGTTGGATCAAACTATAATTTTTGCAAAGAATGTTCACTGTAGCATCTTTCAAAAATATAATACATTTATGTTTTGTAAATCTTATTTAAGGCTTTTCTTCTGTGTTTTTTTTTAAACCTTTCTTAACGTTGAATCACAGATGAACGCTCAAAGCATTGTTTTTGAAAAAGGAATATTGTAAAAATATAGGAAAACAATCAGTTTCATATATCCAAATACGTTTTTATTTTTTTTGTAGAAGTTTCTTTTTGCTTTCTTGTTCTTTTAACATTTGCATGTATTTATTTTTAAAATAAATTACAGCGCCTCCTGGCTTCACCACTCACCGCCGCCCAAGAGCAGACCCTGGTTGAAGGCCTATGATCCTTGGGGAGCTAAAGGGTAGTGAATTTCTGAAATGTCTAACATATAAATGTATATTGCGTTGACTGCTACCAAATGTGTTGCTTAAAAAGTCTGTGTCGGGCAGGCATGCAGTGTGAAGAGAACGAAACGTGGACAGACTCACGGGATGTAAAAACGATTAAACAAGACAAGTAGTTTTAATGCTGATAATCTCCCATGTTAGATGGTCTCAATTTTTGGCTCTCACGACCCAGAAGGTCTGTTCACATAAAGAGATAAATCCTAAGCAATATAGGAAGCACAGCATCATTAACCTTCTGAACCCCAAATTACAGTACGCAAATGGACAGTGTAATGAGTTTTTTTCCGCCTTTTGGTGTTAGGTAGGTTAAACTAATAAGACTTGACGTGCTTGAACGATGAAAGGGTTAATTGCATGTTATTGCGGGGTGTATTCTGACTTATTTTCTCTTTTCTTTTTCCGGATTTTTTTCGACTAGTTTTTGTTTGCATGTTTGTTTTCTGTTTAATTGTATTTTTTTAGTTTGACACAGGTGGTACTAAACTTCTCATCTTCTACATGTCCCCCTCTTCATTTCTCATTACATCTATCCTTACATTTTTTTTTATTTATTGTTTTAGTAGCACTCTATTTTCTTTATTCTTCTGCGTTTATTAGCTCAAGAAAACAATTATGGATGCTTTATTCTTCTTTTGTAATAGTGTCATACACAGCGCCGGCCTTAGAACATTCAGCGCACTGGACGAGTGGTTTAACATACAGCCTCCTTCCTCATATTTAAAATAGCGAAATTTAATTAAAGGTTATTCTAAAATTAAGTAAGATTCGTGAATACAATTGGAGATTAGTTTTAGATAGTTATTACGTCAATAAAAACAAACAAATATGACCCCGTGTAGGGTAGAGGTCCATCCATCTTGTGGTATTGCATCGCTTGCCAATTAGCGGGTCTGGTGTGACTTCCAGCAATGTTCAGCCTGCTGAGATGGGCAAGCCCTCTGGGGCTGCAAGAAAACCCAAAAACCTATCCCCTTATGCCGCCAGGATAAGGAGTGAAGACTCAAATCCCTGGGGTTAGAACAAAAACCAGTTGTAAATGGGTACTTGAATTTGGTCTTGAGTTAGGGAAATAAACGGCAGAAAAAGAATGGAACTGATCACATTTCCCCCCCCCCCCCCCCACACACCTCTCGATGCTGGACTTAGTATAGTAACGTCTCTAACACCACTCTCCCTATGGCAGTATCTGCTGTAAGACTACCTTTTACCTTTATATTAATATGGCTCCGTGCAGTTCCCGGTGGTCTGTTATGAAACAAAGACAGAATAGGACTACCGCTCCCTCAAGCATGTCGTACCAGGCGATTAACATGAGGTTGTGCAAGGGCTACCAACCCCTTCGCCTAAAACTTATGGCAACAGAAAATACCGCTGCAAGAGCCTATGAATGCTTTGTGCATGCTTACTGTAAGGGTACCAGCTTCAGTGATGCCGCCTGCTCCATAGGGAGTGAAAACATGAAAATATGATGTTGTTGTTGTTTGCGTTCGCTCAGCCATCTCTCTTACAACTTTAGCCATTTTGAGTGGTAATTACGTTGTGTCGTAGTTTACAACTATGCTGTGATATCTGCGCCGTTCGGCCCGACACATCCGATTTCAGCAAGCAATTTTTACGGGTTTGCTTCCCTGCCAGCACATGCCTTTATGTATGCTATACCTCGTACAATAGTTCAGTGAGCTGCACCAGTGACATAACTGTGCCTCAGATCTGGGAGGCCCCGTTTCCGGGAACACCACGCACAGCCAACTGAGGCAACTGTCGCCGTTGGAATATGAAAATTTAAATATGCGCAATATGTCTGCCTTTATGTACATTATTATTGGATGTTTGAGTGCCAGTTTGTGCGCCATTATAAGATACTTGACTATATGTCTGTATTTAATAATATGATGTTTGACTGGCAGTGTCTAAAATATGACGGAATGTTTGACTAGCTGTCTACACTTCCTTCTTTGACTGAATGTTTATACACGATCATCTGATTTATTTATATGTCTGTCTATTTGTCTATACGTCTGTCTTTACGTCTGGCCTGCCTTTGATCTGTCTGTTAGTGCGCATTAGACTGTATACGACATGTATCTACTCTTTCCTCGTATATATGTATATACCTTATATATATATATATATATATATATATATATATATATATATATATATATATATATATATATATATATATATATATATATGCGTCGTTCTGTCAGCCCGCCTTTCGTTTGTGTGATTTCTGTCCATCCATTTTTCCCTTCTATCCCAAGGTTCTCTATAAACGCAAATAGAAAGATTCACACAACGTAATCACGCACGGTAAGCGCTTTTGCAAGCTGTGACGTATTAACAGACGCCACGAGACATCGCTCGTGCATCACGATGTTGTCAATAGGCAGCTTTCTATTTGTGCGGTTTGGCACCTCGATAGGAGCTTAGAGCGCATGTGTGTGTGTGTGTGTGTGTGTGCATGTATGTGTGTGTGTATTCTAATCACTTCTACAACTCTAGAACTAACCTATTTGTGGAAGACGGAAATTGAACAAAAGAAAAGTAAAATAGGTTTTCACAAATGTAATTAGTATATCCCTAACCCAGCGTAGTTTCTGTCAATCTCTGAAGAGACCAAAAAAAAAAGAAAAAAAAAAATTTCAGAAGAAGAAGAGGAAAGAAAGAAAGAATAAGACTATCCTATACTTAGTCAAGCCGCATAAGGCGACTAACATCAGTAGATCCGGCCCCTAGGAATTTTTTCAAGGTTGTGCGAGGTCTCATGATCTCCTCCACCCATCCCGTGCTATATTGTATGTACTCTTGCGAGACTTAATTTCACGCTATTGAATTGGATCACCGCTGTTATTTCCGCAAGTCATGTTTACAGTGGCAATTCGTAAAAACATTTTGACATCTTTTTGTATGTCATGTTTTTATTTTTTTTGTTTTTGTTCATGTTGAATTACAGATGGGTGCTCAATGTGTTATGTGTTTTTTTTTTTGTGTTATTTTTTTTTAAGGAACAATAAAGATATATAAAGAAAATGATCAGTCTCATGTAAGCTCTTGAACTCTCCAAGAAGCATATGCCTTCAATAAACAGATGTCAATCATCTCCTACCGCGTGCCATCAGCTCACGTGTATCTATGTCTTCATCATCATGTCCATGTCCGCTTCAATTTATCTTTTCGATGTTTTGTTGTTGTTGTTGTTGTTGTGTGTATACCTCTTACCATGGTATTCCTGAACAAGTACTAACTTGTAATGCTATCAATATGTTTCCTCAATGTGAGCTCTATCCCTGCCAGTGGCTTCTTCTCATCTCTTGTTCTACTGGAACCTAATGGTTTCAGTTACTCAATTAGCGTTGTCAGTTATTCAAGTAGTGTTGTCAGTTATTCAAGTAGTGTTGTCAGTTATTCAGTTATTGTTGTCTATTATTTCATTAGCGTTGTCAGTTATTCAAGTAGTGTTGTCAGTTATTCAGTTATTGTTGTCTATTATTTCATTAGCGTTGTCAGTTATTCAAGTAGTGTTGTCAGTTATTCAGTTATTGTTGTCTATTATTTCATTAGCGTTGTCAGTTATTCAAGTAGTGTTGTCAGTTATTCAGTTATTGTTGTCTATTATTTCATTAGCGTTGTCAGTTATTCAAGTAGTGTTGTCAGTTATTCAGTGATTGTTGTCTATATATTCTTTCAGCGTTATTCGTTATTCAAGTCATATTCAAGTAGTGTTGTCAGTTATTCAGTTATTGTTGTCTATTATTTCATTAGCGTTGTCTGTTATTTAATTAGTGTAATCAGTTATTCAATTAGTGTTGCGAGTTATTCAATTAGTGTTGTCAGTTATTCAATTAGTGTTGCCAGTTATTCAATTAGTGTTGCCAGTTATTCAATTAGTGTTGCCAGTTATTCAATTAGTGTTGTCAGTTATTCAGTTATTGTTGTCTATTATTTCATTAGCGTTGTCTGTTATTTAATTAGTGTAATCAGTTATTCAATTAGTGTTGCCAGTTATTCAATTTGTGTTGTCAGTTATTCAATTAGTGTTGTCAGTTATTCAATTAGTGTTGTCAGTTATTCAGTTAGTTTAGTCAGTTATTCTTCTTCTTCTTCTTCTTCTTCTTCTTCCTCGTTCGTCCTGAAAAGGACGTTGGTTGCGTTGTGTCCGTTTACAGCGAAGCTGCAGTATTTGCGCCTTTCGGCCGACACATCCGACTTCCGCACAGCATTTTTTGGGACCGGGTTTGCCTTCCCTCTTCGATCCCTACTCCTCAGCCAGACTGCAGTAATACAGCCTGTTTCCACGACCACCACCAGTTATTCAAATAGTATTTTGGGGGTCGGAGTGGCTCAGAGGTATGGCGTCTGCCTCGTATTCAAGAGGTACCGGTTTCGAATCCCAGTTGGGACCCAAGACGCAACAAAAGTGAGGATGCAGTAAGCGACCCATAGCTTGAGTCAGGGTCAGCGAACCAGAGCTGACCAAGACCCTACTCCACCTCCAAGTGGTGGTGGTCCTGGAAACAGGCTGCATCACTGCAGTCTGGCTGACGGAGTAGGGATCGAAGAGGGAAGGCAAACCCAAAAAATGCCGTGCGGAAGTCGGATGTGTCGGCCGAAAGGCGCAAATATCGCAGTTTCGCTGTAAACAGACACAACGCAACCAACGTCCTTTTCAGGACGAACGAGGAAGAAGAAGAAGAATCCCAGTTGAGGGATTATAATTTATTGAAATATTTTTGTTTTAGAACCAGTGGTCATGATTACGTCATACCCCCCCCCCCCCCCCCCTGGTCTCATGGGTAGTGAGATCGGATATCTAGCTTTCTCGGATAAGGGCGAAAAGAGGAGGTCCAGCTTGCAAGTTGCGCGCGTTAAAAATCTCACGGCAGTTGGAAATCGTAAAGAGTAAGCTTATCAGGACGCTGCCATGGCAAAAATTTACAAAATTTGGAAACCTACCCATCGCAAAAATATTTATAGAATGTGTGATTCTTATACATTATATACACATATTGGGATTCTCGCCGGTGCTCCGGAGTTCGTGCACTGCGCTGAGATCCTCCTTGTGTGATCTAAGGGAGAAGATCGGAACACTGATGGCGTTGTCCGTGTGCAGTAAAGATAGTCCTTAAAAACCACACCAAAACGAAACCAAATAGCATTGTCAGATTTTTAATCAGTGTTGTCAGCTATCTAATTAGTGTTGTCAGTTATTCAATTAGTGTTATCGTGTTTTTAATCAGTGTTATCAGCTATTCAATTAGTGTTGTCAGTTTTTCAATCAGTGTTGTCAGTTATTCAGTTAGCGTTGAATGTTGCTATGAAGTTCATTCATTTATTAATATTATTGTCGATATTTATGAGGTTTATGTTGTTGTTGTTTTTTTTTAATTTCGCCTCGCAATTTCCCATGTCTGTCTTCAATAAACCGCACGAGCAGATACCTGCCTTTCAAACCATAGAAACCCACATCTTATTACGATGCTGTTATTCCTTCAAGAGAACACTTTACACCACTTGATTTTTCCGCGGCGTAATCTAGTTCCCGGTACCAGCTGATCAAATATATCGTAACAATAGATAGGCGGAGCCAGTGGCCCGCCTATGGGTGTGGCCAATATGATATTAACGGAAATTCTTCCGCCGATACATGGGTTAATCAGGTGAATACGCTTGCTTTGGGCGTGGCCAGGTGACAACCCAGGTAGAAAAAAAACAAGACGGTTTTTTTTTTCTAACTCTCCATGTTTTCCTCGCTACCTCAGTATTCGAACTCATAACGCAGGAGTATTGTGTTGCGTGCAGTGCCTATTGTGTGTCGTTTGATTCTTGTGTTTGGCATTAGTCGTGTGCCTTTTCCCCCACCGTACCAGGAACACCTTTTAGAACGTAGTACTAACGTCGTAATTTATTTTCGCACTTTCAATTTGTACCAGTGCCAGGCAGCTTGATTTTTCTTCCACTGTGAGTTACTTCCAGCTCGGTTTATTGATTCAGCAATAGTGCATTGTCTGTTCGGAACTGTTTAACCCATAACCACGTAAGAAATATTGAGATTTTTTCGTTGTAGGATTTATATGAGTTGTGAGAGTGTCTAATGGCGTAAGTATGATACACGTAATACTAAGTATTGCGTGAGAAAAAAACAAAAAAACCATTAGTAAAATGATTCCTTGGCGAAAATAAATCTAGGAAGGAAATCTTTTAACTGGAAGTTACCTGTTTAAGTAGTTATTACTGTCAGTGGCGTAAGTACAGTGTTAGGAACCCCAGGTATAAATTTAGCGAAGCCCTCCTTACAGAGGCGTACTTAAAGTATTTGGCACGCGAGGCGGCGTCTATCTTTGGCACACCCCCAGCATTTTCCCCATAAAGAAACACACTTGCAAGTATATATATATATATATATATATATATATATATATATATATATATATATATATATATATATATATATATAACGGTAAGTAATATCATAATAGTGTCTGGTGTCATCTCCCCCCCCCCTCCTGGCTGTCACCTGGGGCGGACCTCACAACTCCCTTAGTACTGCCTCCTTATATAAAAGGCTAAACGACTATAGCCTAATCAATATACAGCTAATCTGTATAACAAATTTAACTTCTCACTTCATCCGCATCAATACCCTTCTACTACATATGGAGCATAGGCATTCAAAAAATGTGTACCAGGCCCTCAAGTTATGTGCTCCAGATCTGCGTATATCTTACTTAGCTTTTCCATATCTGCCCGAGAAACTGCGCCATGCTTTGAAGTTTAAGAAACGAACAAAAGAAATAACAAGGATATACTTGTTATATTCTTATAGGCCTAGAGTTTACTATCATGGAAGAGATGAGGTGCCAAAGGTACCGTCTCAGGTGCCAAATACTTTAAGTATGCCCTGCCTGGAGAGGGAATTTTATCACATTAATTGTAGTTCTAGTTGTGGAATCCACAAGAGAAGAAGAAAGGTAAGTAAAGGATCCCGTTACATGCCCATTGAGGCATATTGGGAATATGGTGTTAGACCCATAATTTCTTGACCGTTGGGTGATAGGAAACTCATGATAGGAATATCGCCTATATATATATATATATATATATATATATATATATATATATATATATATATATATATATATATATATATATATATATATATATATATATATATATATATATACTCGTATATAGCCTATAGGCGATATTTCTATATACCACAACTTTTCGGGGCCCACTGTGTGCCGGGGCCCTCATGACGTGCCCGATCCACCTGTGCGGTAGTCCACTGATCACTGTGATGTTTACTGTTTATTTTCTGGCGCATAGTCTAGGGCAGGGGTCGGGAACCGCTGCTCGCGAGCCGCATGCGGCTCTTTGAGCCATCTCGTGCGGCTCTCGGCTGTCTACCACTTAACTCTTAGTGAATGAGGGATACCATGTGATTTTTTTTTTTTCATGCGGCTCTTCAATTTGTTAAAATGGAGACAACATTAAATATTTGGCTCTTTTGTCACGGAAAGGTCCCTGACCCCTGGTCTAGGGTTTTCATCAGACATTATCGATTATCTTCGTGCGATATCATTGGTTTAATTGGTTATGGAAATAAAGTAGCTAAGAATTCAGCGCGAATGACAACAACGTGGGAGACACACTATCCCCCGGGGTTCTTACAAACACTGGTGACTTGGTTTTTTTTTTAAAACATGTTTCTAACAGTAAATCAATGGCGAAGTATATTCTAAGATATGAGGTCAGGGTGGTCGTCTAGAACAGTGATTCTCAACATGGACCATATGACGCCCAGTGTGCCGTGCCCTATTTCTAGGGGGCCACAGTAAGATGGGGGAGTCACGGTAGCACACTGGTTAGTGCACCGGTTTCCTAGCTCGGTGGTCCATGGTTCCATCCTCCAGTTGATGTGGGATTTTTTTTTTAAGACCGCAAACGGCTCCAGGGTCGACCCAGCCTCATGAATTGGGTCCTAGAGCAACTCTAGGAAGGTAAGGCGGCCGGCGTGATGCTGACCACATCACCCCTAGTGTACCGATGGTCAAAAAAATATGGGCCCAACACCATATTCCCAATATGCCTGAATGGGCGTGTAACGGGATCATTTACCCCCTTTTTGCAGTAAGATGGTAAAGTACCATTTTTCAGCTAAGAGCAACTATGGGGGGGGGGGGGGGTGGCACAGAGGTAAACGAGGCTCAAGGGGGGAGGGGTCATGAGCCAAACAAAAAGAAAGGTTGAGAACCCCTGATCTAGAACAGCAGCTGACAGGCGCAGGTGATCATGTCTCTCCACAACCTCCCGTCAACCAGTTAAATAGGCATAAAGATTTTGTTTCGAATTTACGTTACCTTAAAAGTATCAATCAATCAATACCCTTTAGCTCCCCAAGGAGCATAGGCCTTCAGCAAACACATGCCAAGTCTTCCTGTCCTATGCCATCCGCTCAAGTTCTTTCCATGTTTTCCTCATCATTTTCACCTCTGTATCCAGTTCTCTTCTCCGTGTGCTTTTTGGTCTACCTCTATCTCTCTTTCCCTGTGGATTCCAGAACAAGGACTGTCTTGTAATGCTATCAAAAGGTTTCCTCAATGTGTGTCCAATCCATCGCCAGCGTCTTCTTCTCAACTCTTGTTCCACTGGCACTTGTCTGGTTCTTGTCATCAAGTCCACATTTGTGACTTTGTCATACCATTTCAGTCCTTCTATTCTACGCAAGCACCCGTTTATAAAAGTCTGTAGCTTTTTGGTTGTTGTTTTTGTTGTTCTCCATGTCTCAGAGCCATACAACAGGACTGACTTGACATTTGAGTTGAAGATTCTTATTTTCGTGTTGGACTTGATTTCTCTTGTTCTCCATGTGTTTCCCAATGTAATGAAAGCTCCTCTTGCTTTGTGTATTCTTATTTTAATATTATTGTATGTCCCTCCAACTCTGTCAGTTTTACTGCCAAGAAATGTGTACGATTCTACATCCTTCAGTGGTGTTTCTTCTAGTTCAACCTTGTTATCATTTCTTGCATTTATTCTCATAATCTTTGTCTTTTCCCTGTGTATTTTAAGGCCCACTTGTTGTGACCTCTCATCGAGAATTTTCATTTTCTCTTGCATCTGATTATGGTTATGGGACAGAAGAGCCAAGTCATCTGCAAAATCCATATCATCAAGCTGTTTAGTCAGATTCCACTGGATTCCATTTCTAATGTGTGATGTCGATGTTTTTATAACCAAATCTATTGCTAGTAACAAAAGAAATGGAGACAAGAGGCATCCCTGTCTCACTCCCGTTCTAATCCTAAACGGTTCTGTAATTTGTCCTTCTTGAAGAACTCTACATGTCATGTCTTCATAGGTCTTCATTACCAAGTTAATGATCTTCATGGGAACTCCATAATGCCTCATCAGTCTCCAAAGCGATTATCAGATTCCAGTTTTCCGTGTTAAAATAGTAGAGTTTTCTTGGGCTGTAAGTCCTCAAGACGCTCAAACAATGGTCCGGTCCGATAAATGAAAGCTGATTTTAGTCTTAACTCTGGCAAGGTCTGGTTGTCTTCTTGGCGCGAGGTAGATTTTCACAGTCTTCTAAACTGTTTAAAGTGTCAGGTTATATTGCACTTGTCTACTTTGTTACGATTTAGGCAGGGTCCAATCAGGAATTTAGTTGTTCCTCTATTTCGAACGCCCGCCAATCGTTACAAACGTTGCGTGTTTTTGTGGGGTAATTCAAATTATTACCACATGGAAATTTCTGCGCGTTACTGCAATGGTCATGTCTCCCAAATATGGAATTAAAACATCCGATCCTCTCTCGGCAATGCTTTCTCAAATACAACATCTTACTTTCATCTAAAGTAATGTCTTTGTAACAAACGGTGAAAGGTAAAGGATTGTAGTGGATTTTGATGGTATTGTATGGTGGTGTTATCACCTAGTGTGATGCGTGAGGTCAGCTGTGAAGGCTCCTGAGATAATTGTAGCTGTGAATATACAAAAGGCCCTTTCGTGCTACCACTTTATGACCTCACACATATCTTTTTTTTACTAATGAATGTGGCTACGTTAAAATCTAGGGTACTGAATGCAATGTGTTGTATGGACATATACAAACACACACAGATAGTAATTAAGTCTAATACTATCAATAAAATTTATAACACAATGAACTAAATTCAGCTGGTTAAATTTAGAATAGAAAATCTTTTTTTAAATTTATTTGTTCTGAACCAAGGTTTTATTTTGGCCAGAACTTATGCAAAGATTTTGAAATTTATGAATGAATGGCATGAATAAAGGGCATGTTAAATGAAAGATGTTTACATATGCAATCTTCAAGATTAATTATAGTATTACTGTTCGTAATGTTAATTTTCCTGGGAAAACTATGAATGGATGTGCTGTTGGGGTGGCTTCATCCCTCCCTGTTTATGCCTACAAAACATTGTCCATTAATGATGGAAGAAAATGGGATGCTTCAGTAGTAAATTCTCTTGGGTGCTAGTTTTATGAAGTTGGTGTAAGTTCAGCAGGCCAGCTAGCCTACTTAACTTTGCCAGATTTGTTCTGGTGCTGGAATCTGATGGCCCCACCTCTCCGTGCTTGAGCAATACAAAGATGTTCTGCCGAAATGTACACTGCACGGGTCCTCACTTCAATTATTAATCAGCATTTGACACCACCTTAGTGTCAAGATCGAACTCACAGCTCTGAAATAAAGTATTGGTTTTTGCTCAGAACCTTACCTAATAAGCCACTTCTACACATAACAAATTACAATAACACCACATAAACAGGGTCAGTTCTCTCTGACCAGACAGCACATCTTACCTAGTTGGTTTCGCATAGGGTAAGTTTCCCCAGTCTACAGATTCTGAAATAGGTGCATTATCTCACTGCCATACAATAGGATAGGAGATATGTTTCACCGCTCTCAACACTTGATCACCCCTTCCTAAACCTTGCTGTAGTTTATATATTGTTTGTCCCTAGACCCTGAACTAGGGCGGGGGGTCCAGAGCCAATCCTTACTTGTTTGTAAGGCTAGATTTCGATATGGCAGTATCAAATCACTCGAACATTAAACAATATTCAAAATATACAAAGAAATAATTTCAATCTTACCAGATTATGAATAAAGAACACAGAAATGCTAGCAAAACTCAGCTGAGCTGCTGGCTATAGTATGGCGTCCCTGAACTTATTTCAATTTATTTCATTTGGAAATCACCACACTTGAAATTTACTGTGTCTATCACTGGACAACTATTGAGGAATGGCAAAAAAGCTCGTCTGAGCGCGGATAATATGATTGTCTGTGGCCAATCAATGCCTTGGTTTTTTTTTAAATTCAAATTTCCTACACTAAAGTCATTTCAGTCATGCTTCAGTCAAGTATGGATTTTTATCTGTTAGTCTGTCCGTCTCTACTTGCGTTTTCACAAAAACGTACTTGATTTTTGAACCAACCTTTCTCTCCCCTCCAAAATTTTGTCGTTAAAAGTTATTTTTAGACACAGCTCCCACCAATATCCCCCTCCTTCATTCTAATTAGATTTGAACACTTGCGTCTCAAGGTCGCGATTTTTTGTGCAAATAGTGATATGTTAGATTCAATGCAGTCTTTCGCTGATGTGAACAACACTGTCTTTTGTCATTATCTTCATTATTATCTATCCGTCTGTAAAATTAAAAGTATATTATTTCACTGCTCAAGATGGGTCATCCGGCCATCTAATTTTTATATTCCTAACATTAATATTAAGAAAAAGTTACTTTTTAAATTTTGTAATATTTCAAGCATCTGCGTTTTTCCGCTGAATTCAAATAAAAGGCTTGGTATCGCAAAAGCGTCCAATAAATGACTGTGGCGTATCATATCCAGGGTCCCTTCTGTCGAGTTCCTTACTTTATGTCAACTTGGGGAACGTGACTTTTTTCCTCCGTTCCCCCCCCCCCCCAATTGCGTCTCCTTAGCCTTGCTAGTCTCACGCAATTTTTTTCAGTCATATTTTTTTTTTCCTTTTGATCCGCCGTTCTCATCCCTCCAAATGGTAACCGTTTTGATTTCCCGTCTAACAAGTCAATTTTTTATGGAGGGTGATGACCCGCGGTCAGGGCGATCATGTACTATCAGCAGCTTACGCATTATGTTTTTATCCTTACATTTTATCCTTTGGAGATATTTTTACGTTGTATCACTTGTTAATTTTATGACACATCTCCCCACTTGAAAACATGCCTACGGCAAGTTCTAAAACCAGTTATACACATAGATAAAATCTCTCCTCACGTCTGCCATTACTCTAATTTTGATCACAGGGGTGCCGACTGAGGAAATCTGCACCGACATTCAATTTGCCTGGGATATATTGGATACTAAACTGATAAGGTTGAAGTAATAAAGACCACCTCAGCAATCTTGCGTTTTCATGCTTAGCCTGAGATAAGAATACGAGAGGCTGATGATCCGTCTCCACCACAAAAGTCCTACCATACAGATAGATTTGAAACTTCTTTATTGCCCAGATTAACGCTAAACATTCTTTTTCGCTTGTGGAGTATCCTTGTTCCGCCTTATTCAATTTGCGGCTTGCATAAGCGACTGGTTTCAGTTCCCCATCAGGTGAAGATGATCTTTGCAACAAAGCCCCTCCGAGTCCTACATTACTTGCATCGGTTCTTAAGACAAAGTCCTGTGTCAAATCAGGCAGTTTGAGAATAGGCCTGCTAGTGAGTTTTTCCTTTAACTCTTGGAACGCTAGTTCACATTGTGCAGTCCAAATAATTTTATCTGGAAGTCCCTTGCGAGTCAGATCAGTCAGAGGAGCACAAATAGCGTTAAAATTTTTTGATGTATTTCTGATAAAATCCGCATAACGACACGAATGATCGCACGTCCTTTTTTGTTTGTGGTCTAGGTGCTCTCTGCAGTTTTTCCAAGTTCTTAGGATCAGGGGTCATGTTACCCTGATATACAGTGTGTCCCAAGAATTCCAACTCTTTGCATCCAATACAACATTTTGTTGGCCTAGCAGTTAAGTTCGCCTCCCGAAGTCTATTAAATAACATTTCTAGAGCTTCAATGTGTTCTTCAAATGTCTCTGTGGCGACGAGAATATCATCCATGAAATTCGTGATACATGGGTTATTCAGGGGATCCAACAATTTGCGCATCATCCTTGAAAATACACTCGGAGCATTTTTCAGTCCGAATGGTAGCATATTGAATTCATAATGTCCATCCGAAGTGCTAAAAGCCAAATAAGGTCTCCCTTCAGGCTTCACTGGGATCTGGTAATAGCCTTTACTAAGATCCACCTTTGAAAAGTATTTTGCCTTGTTCAGTCTGGCAAATAACTGTTTTGTGTCTGGTAATGGATCCACTTGTCCTTCTGTGACAGCATTCAGTTTCCTGTAATCTATGCACAGTCTGTGTTCCCCAGACGGTTTTCTCAACAAAACGACACTAGAACTAAAAGATGATTCACTGTGCGAAATAATCCCCTCCTTCAACAAATACTCTATTTCTTCCTTCAATGCCTTCTCCTTCGCGAACGGAATAGAATAGGCTCTCATACAGATTGGGTTTGAGTCTACCAGTTTCATGTCATACTGTAGCAAAGTTGTATGGCCTGGTTTATCTGTTAATACATCTGTATGTTCCTCCAGAACCTGTTGAACTCTCTCCCTCTGGTTTTTAGTCAGGTGCTTACTGACTTTTACCTGTGCTGCGGTTTCACAAGGATGTAATGGGTATTCATGTGAGGTGAGTGGTTCTTTTTGCATCTGGGTTGCAATAGCCAAGGTCAATAAGGGGGTGCTTTCCTGGAGTGGTCTGTCCAGATACTTCTTTAACAGGTTTACATGATAAACTTTCTCCTTCCCCTTTTTGTCAATTTTATAGTTTGTTCTAGACACCTTCTCTAGAACCGTATATGGCCCTTGCCAACCAATTTGTAATTTATTCTGGCTTCCGGGTAGTAGAAGCAGCACCTTCTCTCCGACTGCCAGTTCCCTGTCCTTTGCCTTCCTATTAAAATATGCTGCATGTTTCTTCCTGGCTTGTTTCAAATTATCATTTGCCAGTTTCCATCCAGCTTTCAAACGAGTGGTCAGTTCGTTCACGTATTGATAAGATGAGGTAACAGTCTCTTCCGCCTTCTCATCTGTCCAGGTCCTTAATAAAGCTTCTAAAGGACCTTTTATTGGCCTCCCAAATAGCAGAGTTGCGGGAGCCATCCCGGTTGAACTATGTGGTACCTCCCGATACGCAAACAATGCGGCGGGCAGGAATTGATCCCACAGATCCGGTTTTCCGTGTGCCAGCTTTCTCAGGATAGAAATGAGAGTCCCGTTGAACCTCTCTACCTGGCCGTTCCCTTGTGGATGGTACGGACTACAATGAAAGTGTCTGGCTTGAAATAGCTTAAAAACTTCTTCCGTTAGTTTCCCCTTGAACTGAGAACCATTATCCGTCAAGATTTGATGCGGGAATCCTAATCGGGTAAATATTGTAAGTAGTGCCTCTGCTACATGTTTTGAATCAATTGATGGCAGGGCTACCGCCTCTCCCCACATAGAACAAGTGTCCACCAGAGTAAGGATGTAACTGCTCCTCCTCTTGGTCCGAGTGAGAGGTCCTACAATATCCACTGCAACCCTCTCAAAAGGTGTTCCCACTATGGGCATTTCCCCTAGAGTTGCAGGAGCAGTCCAGTGCTTTGGAGCTACCCTTTGACATTCTGGGCAGGATATGACATATCTTTTTATATCCTCCGTTATCCCTGGCCAGAAGTAATGACAAGCTATACGCTGTCCTGTGGCGCTGATCCCCATGTGACCACTGAAGGGAATCGCATGCCCGAGTTCCATCACTTTAATCTCTATATGAAGTGGGAAGAACCAGCTGGTTGTGACCATTTGTTCCAGTTCCGGCCTTCCTGTATAATAGTTTGTTCTTCATAAAATATTCCCCCTTGCTCGGAGGTGTGTGGCATTTGGGCAATTTTTTAAAACATGGCTTGAGTGTCCTATCCTCAGCCTGCGCCTTCCTCATCTCCTCTGGATGAGCATTTATAGGTTCACCTTCTTCCGCCTTCTTCTGTGACCTGGTCTGCACTGTCGCCATGATCACAGGTTTCTCGGGATTCCCCAAGAAGACGTATCTACACCCCAATATCAGAGGGTAGATTGGTTCATCTATCACTGCTGCTCTGATTTCTCCTTCCACATAGCGAGTTTTCACCGTTATCCTTGCGATGGGAAGTGTCATGAGTGGTATGTCCTTAGTCGCCCCTTGTATTTCCACTGTTTCTGTGGTATACTGACTTGGGTCCACTAGGCTAGACTTCACAACTGAATCATAATCCAAACCTGTATCATAAAGGCACCTTATGGTGACCCCATTACAAATAACATCCTCACAAACTGGGGGGTGATAAGGTTCCTGTTGTCCATTAGGATTAACCTTTAATCTTTGCGTCCCCGACTTCATTGCAGCAATGTTTGAAGGTTTCCTTCTACAAAATTCGGTGTTATGGTTATCCTTCTTGCACCATTTACACCATCTTTTTCCTTGGTTCAACGGTTTTCTTTCATTGAACTTTTGGTCATTGAACTGTGAGTGTCTGTCGCGATAGTCATTTCTTGGCCGCTCAAAGTTTGTCCTACCTTTATTTCCCTGCTCTCTATTATCAAATTTATTAAATTGCTGTGGAGCTTTAAAATTGTCTATGTGCTTCTTTTTAGCACCACTTACCTCTGCCTGGGCTGCCTGATACCTCTCAGCAACATTTAAAATTTCCCCCAACTTCTCTGCACCTTGTTCCATGAGAAATTTTCTCATGTCTGGAGCCATGGACTCTCTCAATTGCTCAATCATGATCTTTTCTTTAAGATCTTGGGTCTTCCCCAGAGCCGTCCATTTCTCCAAATAGGTTTCCAGTCTGGCAGAGAATTGGTGGTATGTCTCCCCAGACAACAGTTTGGCATTTCTAAATTTCTTACGATAAAATTCACCATTCTTCTCGTACCTTAATAACAAAGCCTGCTTTAACATGTCATAATTGTCTTGGTCTTCCCTGTTCATTTTAGCAAAGACTTCATAAGAAGTACCTCTCAATCCCTGTGATAGCTTTAAACTCCACCTCTCTCTCTCTAACCCATATGTAGTAGCTAATAACTCAAAACGTCCTAGGTACCCCTCTATGTCATCGTCTTTCTCAACAAAATGGTCTAAATGAAACCCCATAGCTGAGTTTGAGGCTCCCAGACTGGAAGTAGCATCTGAGGCAAAAGGGCTGGCACCATTTTCAGGAGCCTGGCCTTGTAGCTCCAGCTCCCTGAGTCGTAATTCGTGCTCCCTCTGCAACCTTCTATCTTCTATGCCTCCCTTTTCGGCAGTCTAGCAGCCTGTTACCCTATTTTGATCTTCTGCCTCCATGTGATCCGCCCTTATGTTATCTTCTGGCCCGTCCCTTTGTCGTTTGTCTTCTGCCTCAATCTGCAGCCTCTTAATTTCTCTATCCGCGCCTTTTTGTAACCTCTTCTCGTCAGCCAACCTTCTTTCCTTGCCCGTTCATATCGATACTTATGCACATATCAGTTCCGTAACGTAATTGAATTAAAATCTGACCATCCATTCACCATCTGCCTTTGCCGGTCAGCACAGCAAGCTGATACGGAATTTGCTAGCTCCCGCCAGTACTTTTTAGACAATATAATAATATACAAGATAAATCTCTAACCATAAATACACTAAGTACTTCTTATGACTATAGTCTAACTAATTCTAACTAAACCAAGTTTAACCTAATTAATTATTACTGCTGTGTAAGATTCCACCAACTTCTACCCTCCTTTTAATTTAAAGGGACACTTTTTTTAATTTAAGGGAATTTGTTACAATTTTGTTCCCCTAATTTTATTTCTCCCACCAGGAGATCCTTAATATACTGAATTATGCTAAATCCCTATCCCTGGACAAGACCCCATATATGGTAGTGGGATTTTTGATGGTTATGTGTATTGGTTGGGGTTATCACCTAAGTGTGATGCGTTGAGGTCAGCTGTGAAGGCTCCTGAGATAATTTGTATCTGTTAGAAATGACAAAGCCCTTTCGTGCTACCACTTTATGACCTCACACATATCTTTTTTTTCTAATGAATGTGGCTACGTTAAAATCTAGGGTACTGAATGCAATGTGTTGCATGGACATATACAAACACACACAGATATAATAATTAAGGTCTAATACTATCAATAAAATTTATAACACAATGAACTAAATTCAGCTGGTTAAATTTAGAATAGAAAATCTTTTTTTAAATTATTTGTTCTGAACCAAGGTGTTATTTTGGCCAGAACTTATGCCAAAGATTTTGATATTTAAAGATGATGAATTGGCATGAAAAGGCTATGTTAAATGAAAGATGTAGATACATAGAAAGTACAAACTTCCAGATTATAGTTAGATGTTTTACGTGCTATTGGTTAATTTTTCCTGGGAAAACTATGAATGGATGTGCTGCTGGGGTGGCGTTCCTCATCCTCCCTGTTTATTGCTTACAAAACATTGTCCCATTCCATGATGGAAGAAAATGGGATGCTTCAGTATAAATTCTCTTGTAAGCCGTAACTGTGTTATATGAAGTTGGTGTAAGTTTCCACTAGCAGCCCAGCAAGCCTACTTAACTTGCCAGATTTGTTCTGGTGCTGGAGAATCTGATGGCCCCACCATCTCCGTGCTTCCTGAGCAATAACAAAGATGTTCTGCCCGAAATGGTACTCTGCACGGGTCCTCACTTTCAATATTTAATCAGCACATTTAGACACCACCTTAGTGTCAAGATCGAACTCACAGCGATCTGAAAATAAGTAAGTGTTTTTTTGCTCAGAATCCTTACTAAGTAACCACGTACTGGACACACAACACAAACAATTTACAATAACACCAAATAAACGAGGGTCATTCACTCTGAAAAAACCAACACACATCTTACCTTATTTGTGTTTCGCATAGGGTAAAGTTTTTCCCCATCGACAGATTCTGCTAAATAGGTTCATTATCCTAGCTGCCTGCCAACACAATAGGATAGGAGATTATGGTTCACAACGCTCTCACATAAAGAGCTTGATCACCCCTTCCTAAACCTTGCTGTAAGTTTATGTATATTGTTGATGGCCCTAACCCTGAACTAGGCGGGGAGTCCCAGAGCAATAGTCCCTTAACTTGTTGTACGGGTAATGAAGTTTCGATATGGCAGTATCACATCACTCGAACATGAAACAATATTCAAAATATTCATTCATACATTGAAAGATTCAAAAGATACCAAGAAATAATTTCAATCTTATACCATAATTATTAAATAAGAACACAGAAATGCCTAGCAAAAAAACTCAGCTGAGCAGTCGTGGCTAAAAATAGTATGGCGGTCCCTGAACTTATTGTGCAATTTATGTCATTGGGAAATCACCACACTTGAAATTTAACTGTGTCGATCACTGGACAACGTGGATGGGAATGGGCAAAAAAGCTTCGTCTGAGCGCGGATAAAGGATGGGGTCGGGGCCTATCAATTCCTTGGGTTTGTTTTGAAAATTTCAAATTTCCTACACTAAAGTCCATTGCATGTCCATGCTTCAGTCAAGTGATGGATTTTTTTATCGGTTAGTCGGTCCCGTCTCTACTTGCGTTTTCACAAAAACGTAAAACTTGATTTTTTAACCACCTGTCTCTCCCTTCCAAAATTTTGAGTAAAAGTTATTTTTTGACATTCAGCTCCCACCAATATCCCCCCGCTTGTCAGTCTAACTAGATTGGAAACACTTGCGGCTGAAGGTCCGCGGGTTGTGGTGCAAATAGTGGAAGGTTAG